>CM064879.1:30927048-31130532 GCA_003313485.2 Penstemon barbatus | reverse complement strand
ACTTTGCATGCTACATGCAATCCAAACGCTTAAGCATAAGGCTTCTTGAGACAATTTCTTCTTTACTTATTAAATGCAGGGCATTCACATTAAATAAGACAGAGAAATTCATATCTCTATGGAATTGATCCTTTCTTGGATTTTCCATATAGTCTTTGTACTTAGATTTGTGAATTTCAACATCTACTTTTCTTTATCTACTTTAGATACGTATTGCCAGTACGTGAGATGCAATTCCAAATCTATTCATGGAGAATTGCGTGATTAACACGCTTTCGTCTGTGCTTCTCTGATATTCTTATATCAATCTTGATGTATAGAACATCTTCTTGTTACTTTTCGAACTCAACTGTACTCCCACTGATCCTTTTGCACAAATGGAATCCATATGCCTTTTGACAATTCAACATTCTTGATTGACTTATCAAGTTGCATGTTCCAATTCGGAAAAAGTCATAGATTGACCTTTGGATTTGAATAGAGATCATCTCATCAATTGTGAGATGCAGAATCCATTTCCAATAGTCATATCTCGGTAGTCAACAACCACCTTTCTATGGCTAATAGTTTCAAAATGGGTTTTGACGTTTTAAATGGAGAGAAGGTATTTTCATAGATCTTTTAAAAGACTTTTGAATAATCACTTATCGCCATTTAGCGAGTCAAACTTATCACTTTGAATCTTATGGCTTCATGCCATATCCCTTGATTTATGTCTAAACATATTTTTCTTTGTAATCTTGGATTAAATATCTAATCACTCAATTTCGTAAAATGGAATTGTGAGTTCCTTACGAATTTGATTAGATTACTAAGAATTTGTGCAAAAATCGGTTCATTGGGTTTCGGGGTTTACTCCCACTATTTGTGGGGATGGGTCCAATGTCTTTTGGACTTCATCAAGTTTTTATGACATTCCCTTATTTCCTTTGACAAAAGATTCGTCAACATAGGAATAAGCTACTCACGAGATACTTTCGTTTCTCGTTGTCATAGAACAGGTATCCAATGGATTTCTTTGGATACCCCACAAATATTTGTATGAATCGGATCTACCATCGAATTTCTCATACATGGGTATTCTCTCATTTCATAAATGATTTGGTAGTGTAAGAACTTTCTTCGGAAGGCACTACACCAAGTTTCTTGAAGAGTCAGGAGAGGCTATCCCCTTAATGTGAATGAAGGAAGTTTAGCAAGATCATAGTTGCGAATCGAACTAGGTTCGACCCCCTTCTTGATTTGCTTCATGAGAATTCTATTCTCGTTTTAGATAATCGTGGAATTAATTGCTTATGTTTCAGCAAGCTTGATTAGATCAAAAGTGCTTTCGTCATAATGCATTTAGTTGCTTCATTTCCAAGACGTCTGTTGAATTGCTTCAATAGTCTCAGAATTGTACTTCAATTATGACACATATACTTTGACGATTAAGAAATCGTAAGTATATCTGAAGTAACGTTCTTCTTGAACTAGTGCTTTTAGTTCTTCCACGTTTGTCCTAATGGATTGAATCCATTCGGTTGAATTGTTTGGAATGCTAAATATTCCATTAATTTCGGTTATCATTCCTTCAAGATTTGAAAGTTATGAATTTATCCAAGTTCCTTATTTCAAGAACAATAGAAAAAAGCTTCCCTTTCGTATCTATCTTCAGGAAGAATGTCCAAAAAGAACATTTCAATCGTGGACGATTATTTTGCCACGTTTTTCGATTCAGCATATAGTTTTTCGTAGTTTTGATTTGTTTATCATTGTATTTATTTCTATGCTTTAAAGCATCAATATTTGTACAAAGTTAAATAGCTTTAATTAAATAAATTCCATTCTCAATGGTAAAGCAATAATGTCTTGTACAAAAATTTGAAATAAAATCTCAAAGACAAACTAAAACTAAAGACTTATGCTAATACGAAAAACTAATATCTCTTTATGCAAAGTTCTAGGTCTAGATAGTCCTTGACCCAATCCCTGAAGTGATTCTCCCTTATCTCTCTATGCATTGATTGCATCCTCCTTTTAAGGAATTTCTTCCTTTTAGGTCGAGAGGGAACACCATCATCACCTGCAAACACTTTTACAGACATGAAAGTTCTATCAGATGTCTTACATCATAAAGAATTTAACAGGTGTATAACTTAAAAGTCATACCATTGTTAATTCTGTTCAGGAATTTCTTTCCAGCATAATCCTTCATTTGTTCTTCGTAGTCACACATATGGCAGCCCCACTCATATAGACCATATCCAAGTAGATGGACATCCTCATATTTGTCTAACAACTCATGCAAGTGTTTTGTTTCAATTCCATCAAACGGAATATCACAATGTTGCAAGAAATGATCGAAGTCTTCAGACAAGCCATTGAGAGTAATGGTTATCTCATCTTCTTTAGATATTCGAGTTCCAAACTTTCTGAGTCGTTTGAACATCTTGGCTAAGTAAGAACAATATCCTCTAACATTGTCAAACTTATCCATGTTTGTCTCATAGAGTGAATAGCTCATAATGTTCCCCAAAGTTTGTTCGGTTTGAAAACGTAACACAACTTGTTTGAATGGGACAGTGGATGGTAATGGCTAACAAAAATAGACAACATATAAGCAGACAGGTTTATCATTAATACTTATAATTAACGAAATTTGGACTTTTTATCGAAAAAGTTCTCCCACTATTTTATCAAAACTGTGACCCCTTCTAGTTTCGGGAAATTCTATTTCCTAGTAGGTCTTGACGTCCCAGCAGCAATTAATTGTACCCACGACTCGTGGCCATACAATTAATTCCCTAGGTAGGTATACATATTACCAATTGTGTCTACCACACAACCTTCAAGCTATTTTGCCTCGTTTTTCGCATTTATCTGGCACTGCTACATCATAAATGTTACTACGCGTTTAAGTCTAACCCATTAATCGTGATAAGCAACGGGCCCGGTCGTGAACTCCCCGTAACTAGTTATCGGTCGATATTCACATCCCGACCAATCCCTACCCTTGTCGTATTTAGTTAAAAATAGGAATCGAGGAATTTCGTGTATTGCCCCTTTCTTCGACTCGGGTGCCAGACTCTGGATCACTTTTATCGATAAGTAGACAACTCACACTAGTCCCTATTAATGGAAGGCTTGGATCTATAAAACTTCATTTTATAGTTTACCCAATATGACTTAATATTTATTCGAGAGGGGATTTTCGGTTTTGAAAGTTTGAAGAAACTCTCCTCGAGATCTCACCGTTTCAATTATGCTTTATCTTTTATTACGATCTAGATACTAGCGCGCATACTCACAAGCAATCATAAATCGACAAATAAATAAAAGCCATACAAGCCTAACATTCATGCTACCACAATATGTTTTCGATCGGGAGCCTCTTATGCAGGCCATCATCGAGCCAGTGATGTTGGCCCTATTGGTCAATCTAAAGGGGTTCAAACAGGCCTATGCTATTACACAATGTACCACGCATACGCGGCCTTCAATTCTTCATGGGCTCCCACCTTGCTTGTAAACGGGCCTCCATCCTAGACTAGGAAAGCAGTAAAGCCCTATTCTATTACAAAGGCTCAAAGTTGCCCAAAACAATAACAGGCTCGCAGGCCCAATAAAACCAAACATTAAATTAAACCAATCACATCTACCCTAAGGTCAAGGCTCGGCGCGATCGAAAACCACGTAAACAGTTCACGTTGAGCAAGAAACATGTAAACATCTTTTACTTTCTTTCTTAATTTTAAAACTACCTTTTAAAACTAACTTCCTATTGATTTCTTACTTTTAGTCACTACTAATTATGACAAGAAAAATTCTCGGATAAACAAAACAAGTTTTCTGCTTTAAAACAGATCCGGATTTTCAACTTTTGAAAAATTGCAGTTCGGCCCCTGTACTTTCGGAAATTGCACTTTTAACCCCAAAACTTTTGAAAAGTTACAAAACACCCCAAAACAGTTTTCGGACAGAAGGACCAGAAAATAAAAATTTTGAATCCAGAAAATATTTCGAATTGCAAACTGACCCCTGAAATTTCGGAAATTACAAAATAGCCCATAAATTTTCGAAAATTGCAAAATGGTCCAAAAACCCGTGCGATCAGAATTTCATAATCAGCCCATAAATTTCTAAAATTTCCAGAAACAGAAAATTAATTTTCAGCCCTAATTTTCAAGATTTGCGATTATTGCAAAATAGTCCTGATTTTTCGAAAAACTATAAAAACGCCACAGATCTGAAAAAGCAGTTTTACCCAATTATAGATCCAGTCATAACAAGTAAGAATCAATCGACAGAACATAATTCTAAAGTGTTTTCATACACATAATCAAACATATACGATGAACACATTATGTTCAGGCTTTTACGTATAATAAGTATGGAGTTGGCTCTGATACCACTGTTGGGTTTGTGCCTCGATTGTCAATACAACAGAGTGCGGAATTTAAAATTTTTTCAAGACACACCCACAGTCCCATAAATAAAGTCTCCATATTATGTATACGAAAAGCAAGAAACGAACGCAAGCATAAATAAAACATAGGGGGTTAATCGAAATTACCTCACCACAGCTCGGTGGTGGTTACCTCCAGGCTTCATGTTCGATTCACAATATAGTGATCCAAGTGTCTCACCTCCAGAATGTATCCACACCAACTGGATTGTAGCAACACTTCCAAGTCGTAGGCTAAGAACTGGAACTTGAAAGTTTGTCAACAAAGGTACTTCTGAACTTGATCAGGACTTTGATCTAGGTTCGGGTTTGGAGATCAACTGGAAGAAGACCAAACACGCAGGGCTTATGCGGCTGGATTTGGTTCGGCCAAGCTTGGATCGGCCAGGTTAGGTTCGGCCGAGCTAGGATGGGCGACTAGGGTTAGGGGCGAAATAGTTTGGGGCGGATATGTAATTTCTAAAACTTATTTTCGAAAATCAGATTTTTCTTCTCAAAATCGGTTATAACTTTCTCTCAAAAGTTTTGCAGAGTTTTCTCTCAAAAGTTTTCAGTCTCTCTTTTTGAATGAAGAGAGGAGAAGAAGTATTTATAGGAGAAGAGTCCTACTCCTATAAGATATCTTCTTCCTTGTCTATCAAATCTTTTCTTCCTTATCTAATTAGGAATCTAAGATTTGATATATCTCTTCTTGCTTATCTTCCAAGATTAAAAACTTCCTTTTCCTTATCTTCAAAAAAATCGCCCCCTATCACTTCTATTTGTGATAATTACAAATCGACCCCTTTGTCATTTAATTGGCTAATCCGAAAAATTACCAATTAAATTTATTCTTCCAACTTAATTAATTAACCACTTTAATTAATTTCATAATTAATCAGATAACCCTTAATTAATTAATTGAACATTAATTAATTAAATATCTAATTAATAATCTCTTACTTGAATTAATGCTTTAATTCAATAACTTTGATTTAACAACTTTAAATCTTTCACATTTCCCTTAATGACTGTCACTGTCCAATTGTATTGTGTGTGACCCTCTGGGTTCACCATCAATTGGCAGTAGGCCCATGACTCTCGTGATTTAATTAACGAGCAATTAAATGCTCCGATCAACTTTAAACTATCTTTAATTGACCACTCCAGAATTAATTTCCTTATTAATTCAGGAGTACCTACACTTCATGGTCGATGTCTAGCCACAAGCCCATGAAGCCCAACTTCAGGTGAATTGATATTTGTGAACCTCACCTATTATAACTGCCATGTACATACGGTCCTTCCATGACTGATTTCCCGACCGAGACCTAGGGTGTGTGAATTGATCGGCACCTCTAATTATCTCGATTCTGTACTTTCTAATTCAGGATAGTAATTCCAGTGTGACTGCTAAATTTGGAAGTCCCTTCCAAATTCGTCACTGACCGTGGCCACGGGTTTCTCGGAACTATTATCGAAGAACGTACAGGAAATTCTCCCACCTTATCAGGATGAGTCGATGGATCCTTTCTTAGTACTAACCACTCGCGTACACTTCCGTACGCACCCAACTTAGGCATGTTATGACCAAGCTAAGTGGCCTATACCTAAATCAAAGTACGCACTTTCATGCACCGAATTCGCCCTAGCACTTCAAGTCTAAGGACTAAATCGTACACTATTATAATCCTTGAGAAACATCCCATCACCGATATGCGACATGCGCTTCCACAATGGGTTTCTCTGTTCGGGTCGTTCGATGCATTCGATCCTCTATCGAACCACCTAGTCATATGCACTGGCCTCAAATGCCTTGTTCATGAAACTACAACAAATTCACTCCATGTGAATCATGCATAATCGTACAAGTCTTGACGATTCATTCGATACCCCGTCTCGATATGAATCTATGACTTGGAACGTTTTCGAGATCACGACCTTTGAGACTGTTTCATGATAAGTGCACTCAGTACTGAAGTGTATAGTCCCATAGTCTATTGTGAACTCAGGATTTCATCCAATCGCTTAGATAGGTTCGCGAGAGATGAAGTTGGCCATTGTTTAATTCACGTACTATGAATAAACGGGCGTATTAATTATAAACCATAAGAAGATAGTCCTCAAACAAGCTAATTTAGATTGGCTTGCCGGGCACTATTCTATCATTGCTATGACCCTTGGGCTAAAAATGCTCTGAAACGACTAAGGGTGAAAGTCGTTGCTATGCCCCTTAAATCGAAATTATTAAATGGGTGAAAGCGGTTGCTACGACCCTCGAGCTAAAAAATGCTCTGAAACGACTAAGGGTGAAAGCCGTTGCTACGCCCCTTAGATCGAAAAATATAATCAAGATCGATTGAAATTCTATCACATCTCTTCTGCGTGCTTGCTGATTTAGAGGTCAAGAATATTACTCGAGCAAAGAAAAATATTTCTTCAAACTTGGGGAATCCCCAAGAATTCTGTGTTCAACAAAGAGAGTATCATTTGAAGGCTGTTTTATGAAGCTACAAGACCGTGAATCATTAGATGACGAGAATAAAAGTTCAGTTTTGTTAAAGTTTTCGATTTGCCTCATAAGTTAACGAGATCATGGAACGACAAAATGGCAGAAGATCGAAATCACTATCCATTAAAAAAAGATAGAAAAAGAGAATTATAAAGATAAACAATTGCATTTATAAGCTGTTTGAACAATTACAAATGATTCGTCGAAATACAGAGATAAGGATACAACAAAGAAGACTCGAATTCGAAACCGTTACATTCGTTCCTATTCTACTACAAATGCTACAAATAAGCTGGAAGTCTTCGAAACCAAATAAGAAAAAATAGGGGAACAAAGTCGGAGCTTGCCTCCCGGAATCGTAGTAAATCCGAGACCTCCGTCCAATAAACCAGCGGCGAGAAAACAGTTTTCCAGCATTCTTGCTACCGGATCCCCGCTAGCTCTCCAAGACTATTGTCCGATGAAGGAAAGATGGATGCATATCTAGTCCACTAACCGACCGGATAAAACGATAGGATACCGGAATTCTAACCCGTCTCAAGAGAGATGAATCCAAAGAAGCAGGTCGCCTGCCGGTACCCTAGTCGCAATCCTTTGCGCCTGTCGATACCCTAGTCGAAAATGTTTCCCATATAAGGACGCTGAGGAGGTCGAGAAAGAAAGTTCGAATTCGAATCTCGAACACCCTAATCGCAGAGATCAAGTGGAACATGAAGTTGATCGATGGGAGTGAAAACACAACCATGTCGATCGAACGAAACATTTACAGACAAGTAAAAATATGAAGGTAATTTTGGAACTATATATAGGGGGAGGAATTTAGCATCAACGGTGTAGATCTGGTGGGATGAACGGCCACAATACGAGCATTAAACGCTCTGCCCGTCCCACTTCCCAAAAAAAAAAAAAAAAAAAAAATGGAAGAAGGAACAACAATTCGACAATATTACCGTTACAACAAGCTTATGTTACAACAAAGAAAAATCTTAGCAAGCTTATGTTACAGCGGAGGAAAATCTTAATACAACTAAACGAAATTATTCTCGGAAAGGATTTTTCGAACTTCAGCACTGCGATCAGCATACCCGCGAGTATAAGCTTCCCTCTCCCGAAGTTCGGAGCTTTTCTTCTCACAATTGTAGATATCTTTGAGTCTCTCTAATTTCGAGCTCAACTCATTCCGAGACAGTTACTCCTTAAGAAGTCTATTAGTCTCCAGTGCGTGATCCAGCTCAACCTTTTTCCTGGCCAGCTCGAGAGTAATAATAGCTCGTTGTTCGATCTCACGCTTGTCCAACGCATAGAGACCAGAGAACTCTTCGCCAGCCTGAACTTATGAGAAGACATATCAAGGCAAAAAAAATAAAGAAACTAGAAAATCATAACAAGGAAATTAGCAAGAATTACCCGGGTAAGAAAATCCGACCCAGACTGAAACAAGAACGAAGAATATTCTATGTTTGATGGAATTGCCTCGGAGATAGAAATTTTGGCCCGAAGAAGGCTCAGAGCGGATTTCTCATGTGGAACTTTATCGAAATGAATTATATCCCTCTTAAAGGAAAAAACGCCAGAAGGAAACAATAAATTGAAAGACTCAGCAGCTTTCGAAGGCACGGACCGAACAGGAAAAGATGCGCGCACATCCTCTCCAAAAGAAACCTTTTTAATTTTCTTGTATGAGCTTTTGGTTTTCAGGCACGAAGAAAGGGCGACAGTCGAAGATTTACCTCCTCCATGGAAGATCTGCTCGTCGGGAGTAATGGACTTAACCAGAGCTTGTCTCTTTTTCATTATGTTTCTACTATCATTGGGTTTGGGGAAAGGTACGGAAGGAATTACCGAATCGTTCGAATTTTCATTCATCGCTTGGTTTTCGGATAATTATTCGACCGTAACAATTTACCAAAGCTCCGATCACTGTGTATGATGTTATCGTAAAGACAAGGTAAAATGGCCTTAGTATTTATAAGAGACACGACATCATGCGAATTACAATAACTGGTAAGTCACCACTCCCAAGAAAGATTCGATGACGCAACCAAGTATGCAAGAAGGACGTTATAAAGTTCAACAAAATGGTCAAACAGGCAATAAATTAAGCATGGCACTAAGGGAAAGGTGTAAATTCAAGCATCCACCAAATAGAAAAAAGCAGGAGACTATGAAAACAAATTTACAGTTACAATGGTTCGCTAAGAAAATCCTGTTGGGATTTCGTGGGTATAATTGTCAACTACAACGGTGCGGAATTTAAAATTTTTATATCCACATCCCAGGCATATTATTAGTACATATGAATAAGGTTGAATTTATTTAAGCATACAAATACCAAAATAAATATAGTGGTAAAATTGCGATTTTATCTCACCACAGGCAAGGTGGTGGTTTCTCCGGTCTTCTTGTCGGATCACTAGAGCACCCCAAGTGTTGTGCCTCTAGACAAAAGTCCACACCAGCTGGATCTGCAATCACTTTAATCCTCAGGCTCAGAACTAGGAGAAAAGTAGCTCAGATTCAAGAGTTGGATTTAGATCCAACTCTAGATGTAGATCGGAAGAAGGAGAGAGGTGGATCACGGCCGATCTACAACCACGGCGGCGGCGGCGGCTAGGAGAGGAGAGATTAGGGTTTAGAGTTTTTGCTTGTGTTAGGGTTTTGATTCTCCAAGACTCCTTTTTATAGGAGAGTTCAAAACCTATCCCTAATCTTATCTCTTAGCTAATGGGCCATCAGATAAGTCTGGTCCAACCTCTCTATTTAATTAGTCCTTTTAATTAAATAGCCCAAGTCATTTAATTAACCACTTTAATTAAATGGCCCATTTATTTAATTAATACTTTAATTAAATAATCCAATAAATCTATTTAAAGATTTAATTTAATTTAATTAGATAAATCTAATTAATTTTCTCTCTCCAGGAATTAACCCTTTAATTCCTTATCTTGATTTAACTTTTTTAAATCGTTTCGTTCTAGAACTGACTATCACAGTTCCAGCTTTTGTGTGTGACCCTCTAGGTTCACCATCAATTGGCCGCAGGCTCACATTTCTGTGATTTAATTAATGAGCAATTAATTATTTAATTAATTGCTCCGATCAATTAAACTACTTTCAATTGACCACTCCAGAATTAATCTACCATCAATTCAGGAGTACCCACACCTCATGGTCGATGTCTAGCCACAAGACCATGAGGCCCAACTTCAGGTGAATTGATTTCAGTGAACCTTAAACCTCTTATAAGTACCATGTACATACGGTCCCTCTAACGACTAATTTCCCGATCGAGACCTAGGGTGTGTGAATTGGTCGGCACCTCTAATCATCTCGATTATGTAATTTCTAATTTAGGATAATACTTCCAGTGTGACTGCTAAATCTGGAAACCCCTTTCCAAATCCGTCACTGACCATGGCCATGGATTTCTCGGAATGCATCATCTAAGAATGTACCAGAAATTCCCTCATCCATTACGATGAGTCGGTAGATCCTATATTGATGCTAACCATCCGCGCATACGACTATACGTACCCAACGTAGGCGCACAATGGACAAGCTATGTGCCCGGCTCCTAAATCAAAGTACGCACACCCGTATACCTAATTCTCCCTAGCATCTCAAGTCTAAGGACTAAATCGTACACTGTTATAAGTCTTGAGAGACATCCCACCACCGATATGCTTTCTACGCACTTCCACAATGGGTCTCTCTGTTCGGGTCGTTCGATGCGTCCGATCTCCTATCGAACCACCTAGTCATATGCACTGACATTAACAATGTCTTGTTCATGAAACAACAACAAATTCACTTTAAGTGAATCATGCATAATCGTACAAGTCTTGACGATTCATTCGATACCCCGTCTCGATATTGATGAGGGGTAATTCGGATCCCCTGTTTTTTTTTAGCCTCAACGCAGTTTGAATAGCTTCGAACCCTGTCGCCAGGGACCAAAAGTCGAACCAAAGCATGAAGATGATTGTTCCGAGCACATAAGAGAACCATAGATCGAAGGACACTGTTGGGCCGAGCCCAGGCCCAAGCCCTCCAATTTGGCTATAAATACTCCATGCATTTATTACACTGGGGACGACTTCCAAGGCACACCAACCTTGAGACTGCAGCTCGGGTTTTCTGGAGAATATTAGTATAGGTTTTCTCATACATGTTTCACCCTCTAGCTTGTACGGCATCCTATAATGCTCGAATAGGACCTTTGAATACTTGTATTTGTACTCATTCAATTCGAATACAATTACTTTGATCTTCGCTTCATTTTGTTATTGTCATTATTGAATTACATCCCACCCTTGATCGAACTAACGAAACCACGTAAGATCAATTGGCGCCTACCGTGGGGCCTTATTCGAGTATTAGATCGAAATATGCCTACTACGAGGAGGAATATGTATGCCAGCTGAAGATTTTACTAATCCGAAACTTCGTTGTTCATTCTCCGAGGCGAATCATTCGACCCTTGGGGGGTTCATCATTTCAGTGATGAAGAAAGAAGGCCTATATGATAGTTTTTCTTTTAAGCTTAAGGATAATGGTCAAGCCTTTGGTCGCACAGCTCATTTATTTCTTCAACGAATTTATTTTTAGGAGCGAATAAGAAGCTCAGCAGGTATCGTCGAAGGCTTAGAAGATCTATGAAGTTGCAGCTTGTTATTGACGATCGGAATTTATTTTTCCGATCTCCGTGTTTATTAACTTCAATGACAAATTTTTCAATTAGGTTATTTATAAGATCATTTGCGAGATCTCTATATACTATTTATCGACCGTTGGTATTTTTCTCAAAGTTGGTCGGGATAAGTTGATCGATTAAATATCTGCAACCGATTAGATAAATTCTCGAGCTAATGGACGGAATATTGGCTATCATTTCGACCAATAACGGAATTCAAATAACAAAATTCGACTAGAAGTGAAATTTTATCATTAAAATTCTTCAAACAAGTTACAAAGTAAAGCTTCAAATATAATTTGGGCTTGAGAAACGCAGTACAATAATTCCTACCCTATTACAAAATTCTATGAGGTAATTCTATCTTGTTACGTGCTCGATCTTCGTTCCCTAGGAGCGCCCCAGATGCAGAACTCAGCAGTGATCTGTCTTGCCAGTCACTAGCAACGTGTCGCACGTCCACCCTCGAGCTGGGTAAAAGCCGGGTCGAAGATCCTCACCAGGGAAGCAGACCGACCTTAGATCATCATCTGTAAACAATGATTGAAATACTGAATCATTATTTACAGATTAATTCGAACCGGAGCAGCAAAGGGTTATCCCAACAAGAAGCACTCCAAGGGAACTCGAGGAAACTATCTCGTAAGAAAGCCCTCGAGGAAGCTGATGCCTCAGATTTAAAGAACTCTTCTCGGAGTAACCAGCTGCCCGATCAGGTACTGCGCCAGAATACCAGAATTCTAACCCGCACCAGACAAGATATGTCTGGGAAAACAGGTTGCCTACCGGTATTCTAGGCGCAATTTCTTTTGCCTGTCGATATTCTAAGCGAAAAGCTTATACAAAAGGAAACAAGATCGGAAAACAAAGTTCGAACTCTGATCTCAAACTCTTTTATCTGGGAAAAAATACGAATCAAATCTAAAACTCGACCCATCGTGATCGGAGGGAGCATAAGGAAAAAAGCAAGAAGTGTTGTATACGCGAGGGGACCTATTTATAGTGGTAAAGGATTTAAAATCAACGGCCCAGATAACATATCACGAGCCGGATGTCCGCATTAAATGGAAGGACCGTTACATTTCCCGAGAAATTGGGCCCTGTTTGGTAACAAAGGACACGCGATCCAATGGGGAGTATAGAAGAATTACAACATTCTAAATATCGAACAGTTACGACGTATTCATAAAATTTTATTGAAGAATGGCATGTCAGATTTATATCCGGTTTATTCAGTTGTTTTTATACTCAAGTATTTATTATTATGCTTTTACGCTACCAACTGAGAAGAAATATAATCGGTTCAGTCGAACTGAATTCTCGACCTGGAAGTTATGCAATTATGGAAAGACATCAGTGACAAAGATTTATGGCATCGTTTTCCTTATCAAACTCAGGTCTGCTAAAACATTTATATATTATCCACTCACGCAAGTGGTAGTCGTTTATTTCTTGATCGATATTAGAAGGTCAAGATAGAATTATGAAAGATAAACTTTTACCTAGTAATATTCGATATTATCAGCAAAATGGAAAGGAAATGTATTTATATTATCTCGAAAAATTACAAGAAATGGGAAAATACATATCAAGTATAGCATAAGCCTTTACATTACATCAGTACATTATTACAATCCTATGAAATTTTCGGTCTCCCGTCCCATCGTTTACTCGGGATAATTTAGCTCCGACCATGGTATCTCCTTCGGACCCGCAGGCTCTTAACTTTATTTATGATTCTCCAAAGATGAAGACTCGAGGGTGAGATTCATCGAGTAAATGAATTTTGCAGAACTCCCACCCCTGTACGTCTTCCTAAATGCATTGTGGCAATAGGTCCCTAATCGAAAACCTATGCCATAACTTACGAGCTCCATGGGTCTGGCATATTGGCCTTCAAGATGGAGATTATATTTGCCTGCCGATACTCTAAGCGAAGGTTGAAATAATATTCTTTCTGCTCGAATATTCCTCCACTTAAAAATCGTTCGAAATCTGACCTCGAATAAGCGAATTATTGAAATAACAATCTTAGTCGCCATGAGGGGACGGATGAAATGCCAACACAATGAATGAAATGGCTTCAAAGGAATGACAGCCTTTTATAGAGAAAAGTAAAAAGAAATCTAACGGCAGAAATTTCGCGTAATGAAGGAACAAGATCTAAGAACTGTTGCGTTTCCCGATAAAAGAGGGACCGTTTGGAAAAGATCAACGCTTATTAAAAAATCGGAAACATTCGAAACAGCAAAGGGTATTAGTTCGAACGAGTTCTCGAGGAACATTTTCTATTAAGACGGAAAGGTTATTCATTAAGTCTTGGACCTATTCGTTATCTATCGTTCATCTACTTGTTTTCCATCTATTATCTCAACCGCGAGAGACTATCATTTCCTTAGGAGTATTTCGATCGAAATTATGTTTAATGGAAATTCATTTCCTAAGTATGCCCACCTGCTCGTCGGGTGCTAGTAAGGTCAATTTCTACTTAGCTGTTATGCTGGTATTCGGGATCTGCATTTATCCACTATCGGTTTCTGTTACTTACATTCATTATTAAAAGGGTGAAAGCCTCTGCTATGACCCTCGAGCTAAAAAATGCTCTAAAAACGACTAAGGGTGAAAGCCTCTGCTATGCCCCTTAGATCGAAATTATTAATGGGTGAAAGCCTCTGCTATGACCCTAGGGCTAAAAATGCTCTAAAAACGACTAAGGGTGAAAGCCTCTGCTATGCCCCTTAGATCGAAATTATTTAACGGGTGAAAGCCTCTGCTATGACCCTAGGGCTAAAAATGCTCTAAAAACGACTAATGGTGAAAGCCTCTGCTATGCCCCTTAGATCGAAATTATTTAACGGGTGAAAGCCTTTGCTATGACCCTAGGGCTAAAAATGCTCTAAAAACGACTAAGGGTGAAAGCCTCTGCTATGCCCCTTAGATCGAAATTATTTAACGGGTGAAAGCCTCTGCTATGACCCTAGGGCTAAAAATGCTCTAAAAACGACTAAGGGTGAAAGCCTCTGCTATGCCCCTTAGATCGAAATTATTATCCTCGATCAACCGAGATCAACCAACATTCTATTCTATTATTTCTCCATAATTATTCGTTCGTCTAAGGCTAACAGCCATCTTCATGACACTTAGGTCAAAGCTATTATTCAAAGATCAATCGAAACCCTATTTCGATTATTACTTCACGATTATTTGTCCGACTGGGGAATTTAGCCCCTCAGAGTAAAATGGTTGCTCAAAGGTCATCTCGGATTCTTCAGTTTGATGTCTTAATTATTATGTATTCGACGGTGGATTAAGAATCTCCTACTGGTTATATCCAAATCGAGGAATGACGAATATCATCTAAATATTTATCAAAGTTGCTAAAGAATGGCACTTGTCCATATTTTTGAAGCAGAGAAATTGATGCTCGATAACAGTATAGAAAGTAATTATACAGGATAACAAGTAAGGATGATAAGAAAAATAAACATTTCATTCATGACATTACAAACAGTTACAAGAGAGTTAGAGATTACAATAGCAAGGAAAATCGAACAAAGTCAAGACTTTACATGTAATGTAACCCTGTTACAAGTCAACCCTACGCTAGAATTCTTCCATGATTAAAGGAGGAAGGCGAGGCAGGGCTAACACTTCCACCCTTCATCCTTCACTTCCTCGGTACTTGCTCCATGCCGGGCCAGATCGAGAAAAAGCGAGGCAACCCCTAGAGAAATTATTCCGCGCAATCTCGAAGGCAGTATTCTTCAAGAAATATCTTGAAGAAGTAGAGATCAAGTGCAGGAAAACTCCTCCAGCAGTTGACCCACTATCCCGACTGGATAGAGATCAGAGTACAGGAGGTCGAGCCCATCTCAAAGACTTGGAATCAGAGAGAGCTGGTCGCCTGCCGGTACCCCAGTCGCAATTGTTTTCGCCTGTCGATACCCTAGTCGAAAAAAGTTGCCATCTGGAGAGAGCGAAATTTGTAAAAAGTTCGAAGGAGAGCCTCGAACAGTTCAATCGGAGATAGCAAACGGAACATGGTGGCTAGAAAGAGTAAAATCTCAATCATAGAGCCGATCAGAAATGTTAGTAAAATGTAAAGTTTAAAGGTAACTACGGAACTATATATAGCAAAAGGAAAGGGCAATTAACGACTCAGATTTGATGGTACTAACGGTTGAGATATAAGCAATAAATACGCCGACCGTTACGATTCCCGAAAAAGCAGAAACTGTTTAGGGGAAAAGTGAAGAAAATGTCAAATTTGTTCCACTCGAGTTCATCTTATTCGAATTCATCCAAGACTCAGCTCCAATCATCAAAGAAAACGCCTATCGAGCCAACGAATCTTCGACTATGGCTGTACTTCTTCGAAGAAGAGAAGGGCAATACATCTCTTTCCCAGGAAAGGCACGAACATTTTTACGAAAGACACCAATCTCCGAACTACTACCCGAAACGTTTTCAAAAGAGAGCATAGCAAATTACGTCATACCCTCGAAAAACTTGACGACAGAGCCTCCCTAAACCACACAAAGGCCATAGGCCATTGGGGTCAGGGATGATCAGCAATAAAGCTTGTTGGTCTTCAAGGTTGAAATAGCATTCGCCTGCAGATACCCTAGTCGAGATTGAAGTATAAATTTTACCATGATACGCAGGGTAACTCCTAACCCGGTATTCGAGGTATTGAGTCGAGCAGCAAATTCTCCTATTCAGCATAATCGAAGGAGTCTGTTTTCGAAAAATATTATAAGAAGGCAAAACGAAGAGTCCCATTTATAGATACTATTCGTAAAAATCCAACGGCTATCAGAGAACAAAACAAATGGTCAAGATCAAAAGATTGTAGCGACTCCCGAGAATTTCACCGGGAAAAGAAAGTAAATTTATTTTCGGAAATTAAGCGGAATTACTACGCCAAGATCGAAATATTAAGAAAGCAAACTAAAGAATGATCAAAGAAAGAACACATAAGAGGAACATGCGGTTCGAGAAGAAAGTAAATTATTACAAGCCATAGAGAATAAAAATATCTGAAAATTATTCAGAATAGCACAAGTAAAAACAGTATCCTATAAGTCCGGGTAAATAAGAGACAACATCTAAACAAGCTTATTGTCAGAAAGAATCTTTCGAAGCTCAGCGTTGCGAGCCTCACATCCTGCTTCAAATCCACGATCATAAGCCTCCTTTTCTCGACGTGTGAAATCTTGTTTCTCCTGCTCGTGAAGGATCTTCAGTTTTTCGAGTTTCTCATTCAGCTGCTTATGGATCTCCTCTCCATGCTCGTTAGCCGTCTTCTCCCTCTCTAAAGCAAGCTTCTCTGCAAGGACACGGTCGAACTCGACTTTCTTCTCCTCCAGCTCGAGAGAAATAGCAGCGCGCTGGTTGGTCTCCCGCTCAGCAAAAGTTTTAAGCTCAATGAAGTCTTGTCCGGCCTATAAAAAAGGATCAACAGCGCTAAAAAAAAAAAAAAAAAATGGGGAAAAGGAAGAATAAATAAACGTACACCTGAAAGAGGAAGTGCTGCCCAGACTCGAACAACTCTTCTATGTTTCTCTCTTTGGACATGTTTCTTTCCTTGGGTATGTCAGTCTCTGAAGAAGTAAAGGTAGCTTGCAACAAGTTACCCATGGGATCAACCTTAGAAGGAGATCCATCTTTCAACTCCTCGTGCAGGGAAGAAGCAACCTTTTGAGGAGAGGAATCGACAAAGGGTCGGGGAGGATTATCAATTCCTAAAGCTTCAGCAGAGACCCCCCACCAGTCTCTAACTTGGATTTTTTGCTGGGATTCCCTGAGGGAGGAACGATCGAAGTATCGGAGGATGACTTGCTACCAATAGCAAGATTTTGCAAAGCCTCAATGGCTGTAACCCCATCGGAATAAGGCCTCTTATTAGAAGAAGGAACAGAAGTCTTTTCTTGGACACGATCTTTACTCTTAGAATCAATCACTTTCGGGGAGGAACCTCCGAGCTCAGCCTCGAGCTCAGCTTCGAGCTCTCCGTCCAAAATGGACTTGCTGGAGCTACCCTTGTTTGGTTTTGAGGAGGCGCTTTTCTCTTTCTTATCTTCTCCCCCTTTAGGAGCTTTCGGGGAAGACACAGAGGTCTTAGAAGAAGATTTGGAGGGTTTGGCCTCCTTGTCAGCCTTTTGCTCTTTGTTCGATTTCTTATTCTTCGAACCACCAAATAGTGACCTGGGATCGATAGCTTTGCCTAATACGTTCTCCATGGTAAGCGAATTCGGGATCGACAAGCTAAGTTCTTTACTTTTTAAGGAATTCAGAAAATACAGAAAATATGGGGAGAGCTCCGATCTCTGTAAGGAAGGATGTCGTGCGAGTAATGAGAAGAGACCCTAATATTTATAGACGCTACACACTACAATTGTGATAACGAATCGACGCAACCGTGAAGAGAAACCCCACTCGGATAAATAAAGTTCGAGCAAAAAGCGTGGAAGGCTATCGATATTTATAAAGTTAGAATTCACAAATTACACGAATCAGATCAAAAAATATAAAGTTAACTCGTTTACAAAATTGGGTTGCATGAGTAAATATAATTGATTCCTAACTAGAGATCTTTGAATCGCCCACTCCGATTTGCTCAACCCCTATAACTCGCTAAAACTGAAGATCAGACGATATATATATTTGAAGCTGGATAATTACCCAGCCTGGTCGACAGATCGACCGTCTCCCTTATCCGGGGCATTGCCTATATTGACATCTTCGCCTTTCTCTCCGGATACATTAGAAGGATCGTCGCAGGAGTACTCGAGCACATCAGGGTTAGGCATCGGAATGCCATACTCCTCAACTAAGGGGGCAAAACGATGCTCCTGCCAGTTAGTGTTCGCCTTGGGTAAAGAGGATGCTTTATAATCTTTCCCTTCAGCATTCTTGAAAGGGTCCATATACTTAAAGTATTCCTCCATGTCATCCGGAATTTTCTCGGCCGCGACTAATTGTTGAACCCCTTTGTAAAAAATCGCCTGAAGAATTTCCCCCGTTTTCCTTTGAACCAAAGGGTCTAAGACAGGGGATTCCAAGAATTCTCGTATGGCCGGAATCTCGGCTTCTTCCCGGCCCTGGGCATAGGCACGCTCGGAATCTTGCTTCGCCAATTCTAGGTCTGTCTTTACTTTCTTCAGCTCTGCCTCGAGGGCACTTCTCTCTGTAACAGACGCCAGCAAATCTTCTTCCACGGACGAGGAACGTTTCTTAGTAGCTTTTTCAAGTTCCTTCTTCATTTGAGTTAGTTCCTGTTGACTTTCTGCTAACTGAGATCGAAGAGATTGATTGTCGACGAAAATTTGCGCATATGCATCATGAGCATCCTGTGACTCTTGTTCCAGCAAGGCTAAGCGATACGTTTGGGTGGCAAAGCGATCTCCGACCTAAAAAAGTAAGAAGAGATATCACATGAATATTAAGGGCACTAAGGAAAGAATAGTTGGTCGAAAGATATGTTTTTACCTCGTGGTACGTCCTGGAGAAGTAACTTAGAACCTCAAAATCCCCTTCAACGGACTGAAGCAGAATGTCCCGTTTAAACCGACTAGCCATGAAAATCCTAGTGGCTTTATCAAACTCGTTCTCCCCACCAGCATCCAAATCAGTCAGAATGGTGCCATCTTCAGGGTATCCAACAGCTCTGCTACCTCGAAGATGTTCTTCCATAAAGTCTGCCACATCAGGCTCCGACCTACCTTCTCGACATGGAACTAATTCAGATTTCATACCAAAAGGTTTTACCCTCCTTGAGGGCCCGGGATGTTCAGCATTTCTTTTTCGACTTAGGAGCTTCTCATACTCCTGGACGCCCTGAATTCGATTCCAAGAGTGCTGGCTATAGCCAACCGATGAAAGAACAGAAATATCCGGGGAAAACAGAGATCGAAGAGGCCCGGCAGTGGCAGAATTCAGGCAACTCATAGTACCGACCCCTCTCAACTCGGGAAGCGTAGCTGCTAGGACGACTGAGTTCCCACCTATATTATGTGCGTCCGCATTCCTCTCGGAAGTACGTGGTGACGGCTCAAAATAAAATGGTTTATCTCCGACCAAGCCGTCGCCGGACACTCGAAAATTCTCGACAATTCGACCTGCGGAGTAATACGAATCAGGCACGGATTTAAACGAAAAGACTTGTTCAAATAAACCTCAACGTAGACAGAGATCAACTTACTCAAAGAAGGAATGGCAAGGGGCAGAGCACTAGAGGTTGGCAGGACATTAGTTTGCGTACGAGATCCTTCAGAAGAGGAGCTGGGATACTTAATCGCCGGGACAGGATAATCACAACGGCTCAACCCAGCCAATCGTAAAACGCCTTCTTGAACTAAGGACTTGGTATAGTAGGGATTGGATCGCATTTGTTCGAGAAAATCATCGGAAAGACGCTGTCTGAGCTTTTCTCTGATTTTGCGAGAACCATACGACCAGGAATCCGCGCCATCCCATCGATACGGTCTAGTCTTTGAACTACCTTCCGATGCAGGAACATTAGGACCTTTCACGAAGAAGAATCTCCTCTTCCAGCCTACACTCTGTTTTGTTGCTATCTTAATAAGAAAAGGTCGTTTCGACCTCTGGAGAATGGATACGAACCCCGCATTGGAGCCCTTACCTAATTCCATTCGAAAGGTATGCCAGAAATTGCTAAAGGAGGCTTCTTCCCCTTTTGCCTCCATAAGAGCACTGAATGCTACTATGTAGGCGACGGAATGCGGGAGAAGTTGAGAGGGGGATAGCGAAAAGAAAGAAAGGACATTTCTGATAAGGGGAACGAATGGAATACGTAAACCACTGGAAAATTGACCCTCATAAAAATATTGACAACCAGCTGGGGGCTCAGTAGCACGATCGGAATAAGAGGGAATGACGATCGAAAACCCTTTCGGAAGATATTTCCCAAACTCCGTCTCAAGATAAACGCGATCTTTCTTCGAAAAACAACAGGAGGTTTCTTTAGCAGGAAGTTCTGACGTGTTCGAGGTCACGACCCCAGAAGTGAGCTTGGGCTTGAAAATTCTGACAAAGGCGCCCTCGCCGATGCTGTGTTTGTTAACCTCATTTTCTTCGAGATCATCGCTCGGATCATCATCCTCGCCTCCTTGACGGAATTCTCCTTCTTCGTAATCATCAACGAGCTTTAGCAAAGGATCAGATTCTTGACTCTCTTCGACCTTATTCTTGCCCTTTGAGCTTCTAGAACTAGACATAATGAATTCGGAAATGAATGTATTAAAGTAAGTACCTTTTCGATTCAAATACTTCGAGCTCAAGAGAAATGTAACATGGAAGTAATTTTTCAACGGGTCAACATATATATACGGGGTTAAAAAGGTAAAATTGCAAAGAGGTCCCCGAGTAACCGCGACGGTTGAACTTACCAAGGGTAAAAACTTTGGATTTTTTTCCTCTCAAAATAGCCTTTTTGATCCTTCTTTTTTCAGAACTGCGGAATTTGTCCTTGCATTTTATTCCTAAGGATCTCGGAGACCCTCCTTGTCATAACCGGAAATTCTGAAGAGCATCCATCTAGGGATCGAACAACGCATCTTGGAAACCGAAAGGATATTATTACTTCAACAGCTTCCAACAAGGATAACTTAAGAACACGCCGAAGTATGTCTTCTTATATATGCACTCTTTTTCCCTAGCTCGGTTTTTATCCCAATGGGTTTTTCCGAGTCAGGTTTTTAACGAGGCATATCCAAAAGACATTCAGAACGGCTCGTCTCATTGTAGCATGGAGCATATTTTGTACTTCTTCGAGCGCTTGCTTCGCTTCACACTCGAGAAGTGGGGGAGTATTGATGAGGGGTAATTCGGATCCCCTGTTTTTTTTAGCCTCAACGCGGTTTGAATAGCTTCGAACCCTGTCGCCAGGGACCAAAAGTCGAACCAAAGCATGAAGATGATTGTTCCGAGCACATAAGAGAACCATAGATCGAAGGACACTGTTGGGCCGAGCCCAGGCCCAAGCCCTCCAATTTGGCTATAAATACTCCATGCATTTATTACACTGGGGACGACTTCCAAGGCACACCAACCTTGAGACTGCAGCTCGGGTTTTCTGGAGAATATTTGTATAGGTTTTCTCATACATGTTTCACCCTCTAGCTTGTACGGCATCCTATAATGCTCGAATAGGACCTTTGAATACTTGTATTTGTACTCATTCAATTCGAATACAATTACTTTGATCTTCGCTTCATTTTGTTATTGTCATTATTGAATTACATCCCACCCTTGATCGAACTAACGAAACCACGTAAGATCAGATATGAATCTATGACTTGGAACATTTTTGAGATCACGACCTTTGAGACTGTTTCATGATTAATCGCACCCAATACTGAAGTGAATAGTCCCATAGTCATGAGTGATCTCAGGGTTTCAACCAATCGCTTAAATGTATTCGCGAAAGATGAAGATGGCCATTTGTTTATATTATGAATTCTCAATAAAATAAACAGTTCGTATTAATTGATAAATTAAAGATTCTTTCAGGATAAAATAATGTTCCCTATTACAAGCTATTTTGTTGGCTTGCAGGGCACTATCCTATCAATCTCCCACTTGCCCTAAAGCCAATCACAAACGTTTCTAAGACCCATCCTTGCCAGATGCTCTTCGAACACCTTTTGCGATAATGGCTTAGTTAGTGGATCAGCTACGTTATCCTTTGAGTCGACACGCTCCATTTGAATGTCTCCTCTACATATGATCTCCCTGATCACATGGTATTTCCTCAATACGTGTTTGGACTTGTGGTGTGATCTCGGCTCTTTCGCTTGAGCAATTGCCCCATTGCTGTCGCTGTAGACTACTATGGGATTTGCAATGCTAGGTACCACATCCAGCTCTTGGATGAAGTTTCTCATCCAAACACTTTCCTTCGCTGCATCTGATGCGGCGATATATTCTGCTTCAGTGGTTGAGTCTGCAGTGGTCGACTGTTTGGAGCTCTTCCAACTCACCGCTGCGCCGTTGAGGAAAAATATATATCCAGAATTGGATTTAAAATCATCCACGTCAGACTGGAAACTCGAATCAGTGAATCCTTCGAGTTTCAATTCTCCACTCCCACCGTAGACCAAGAACATATCCTTAGTCCTTCTCAGGTACTTTAGGATAGCCTTTACGGCGGTCCAGTGTTCCTCCCCAGGATTCGACTGGTAGCGGCTCGTTAAACTGAGAGCGTGAGCTACGTCAGGTCTAGTACATAACATTGCATACATTATGCTGCCAATGGCAGATGCATAAGGTATGAGAGACATTCTCTTTCTTTCTTCATCACTCGTAGGGCACATTGATTTAGAAAGATAGATTCCATGTCTCATTGGAAGCAATCCTTTCTTGGATTCTTCCATACTGAATCTTTTCAGTATAGTGTTAATGTACTGGGATTGGGAGAGACCTAACATCTTCTTCGATCTATCTCTATAGATACGTATGCCTAGTACGTAAGATGCGTCTCCCATATCCTTCATGGAGAATTGCGTGGATAACCACGCTTTCGTCTGCTTCAACGTTTTGATATCGTCTCCGATCAACAGAATGACATCGACATATAACACAATAAATTGTACCGAACTCCCATCGAATTTCTTGTACACACATGACTCATAAACGTTCTTGATGAAGCCATACCCCTTGACTGTCTCATCAAAACGTATGTTCCAGGTTCGGGACGCCTGTTTTAGGCCATAGATTGACCTTTGAAGTTTGCAAACCCTATGCTCACTTCCTTTAGATGTAAAGCCTTTTGGCTGTTGCATATAAATTTCCTTATCAATGTCGCAATTGAGAAAGGCGGTCTTTACATCCATTTGTCATATCTCGTAGTCATGCCACGCGGCTATGGCTAATAGTATCCGAATGGATTTAGACATCGCTACTGGCGAGAAGGTTTCCTCATAGTCTATTCCAGGTCTTTGAGAATAACCTTTTGCCACAAGGCGAGCCTTATGAGTTAATACCTCTCCATTCATTCCTAGCTTGCGCTTGAAGATCCACTTGCAGCCTACAGGGATGGATCCCTCAGGTGGATCAACCAAAGTCCATACTTTGTTGGAATGCATGGAATCCATTTCGGATTGCATGGCTTCCTGCCACGCACCCGAATCTATGTCTGACATAGCTGCTTCGTATGTCCTTGGATCAGTGTCCAATTGATCGTTTTCGTGAATAAAGCCATATCTTTCAGGCTCTCTACGAACTCGATCGGACCTACGAAGTACTGGTGTACTAGATGGTTCAACGGGTTCAGGATCAACTCCCACTGCTTGTGGGGATGGGTCCAATTCCTGGACTTCGTCTAGTTCAACGGATATTCCGCTTCTTTTAGTGAGGAAGTCATCCTCCAAGAAGTGGGCGTTCCTGGACACAAACATCTTTTGTTCCTTAGGTTCGTAGAACAGGTATCCAATGGATTTCTTTGGATACCCCATAAATTTGCACAAACTAGATCTACTATCTAGTTTATCTCCTTTCTTATTTCTTACATAGGCAGGAGATCCCCATACTCGTAGATATGAGTATATGGGTGCTTTACCAAACAACTCTTGGTATGGCGTCGTCGGCACCGACTTTGAAGGTACAATGTTAAGTATCTTCGAAGCAGTTAATAGGGCTTGGCCCCAAAACGAAAAAGGAAGGTCAGCGAAACTCATCATGGAACGAACCATGTCTAACAAAGTTCTGCTCCATCTCTCAGACACACCATTCAACTGCGGTGTTCTAGGAGGAGTTTGCTGAGAGAGAATTCCATTCTCTACAAGATAATCGAGGAATTCTTGACTTAAGTATTCACCACCTCGATCCGACCGAAGTGCCTTGATACTAAGTCCAAGTTGATTCTCAACTTCCATTCGAAACTCTTTGAATTTCTCAAAAGCTTCGGACTTATACTTCATCAGGTATACATACCCATAACGACTGAAGTCGTCTGTGAAGGTTATGAAGTATGAGAATCCTCCTCTCGCACTGATACTCAATGGTCCACAAACATCAGTATGGATTAAATCCAAGGTTTGTTTGGTTCGCTCTGGTTTCCCAGTAAAAGGCGCCTCGGTCATTTTTCCCTTGAGACAGGATTCGCAAGTTGGGAGATCATCTAGGTTCTTTATTTCAAGAGCCCTAGAGGAGACCAACTTTTGAATTCTACTCTTGGAAATATGTCCAAGCCTAGCGTGCCAAAGTTGTGGATTGTTTTCATCTTGTTTTCTTTTCTTTGATTGAATGTGCATGACATTAGAATTAGCAGGTTCTAAGGAATAAAGACCATCTATCAAAGTACCACAAGCATAAGTAAAACCACGTTTTATTATGCTAAACTTTCCATTAGAAATGGAAAAACAAAAACCATCATTGTCCAAAAGAGGAATAGAAATAATGTTTTTGATAATTGTTGGTACGTACAAACAGTCTTTCAAAACCAAAGAAAAATTTCCTAGGACTAATTCAACGTCTCCTATGGCCTCCGCCGCAACCCTAGCTCCGTTTCCAAAGCGCAGGATTCTATCCCCAGGTTTAAGAGGCCTTACTGCTCCCATTACCTGCAAATCATTGCAGATATGAGAACCGGCTGCGGTGTCTAACACCCATGATGCACAGTTAATAGAAATATTAACTTCAATAAAGAAAATACCTTTGACCACCTCTTTCAGGTAGTCTGGGCAGTTCCTTTTCCAGTGCCCTGCTTTCTTGCAGTGGAAACATTCATCTTCTGGGCTTTTTCTTTTCTTCTCGACAACCTTCTTGGTTGTTTTAGAAGAGATTACTTTCTTCTTCTTTTTCCTGCCCTTCTTAGGCTTTGCAGCCTTGGGTTGCTCAGCAATCATGACAGACTTCTCCCTTTTCAAGGTTGATTCTGCCGTGACCAATAAATTGGTCAGTTCGTGTAGAGTGAGCTCTCTATCTTCCATATTGAAGTTTAGCACGAACTGATCAAATGAGCGCGGCAGAGTATGGAGGAGGAGGTCATTGCGAAGGTCAGCATGCAGGTCTACGTCCAAATTCTCCAGTTTTTCAACCAGATTAATGAAGCGCAAACTGTGATCCTTCACACTTGAACCCTCAGCCATTCTCAGATTGAATAATTCTTTTGTAGTCTTTAACCTTTCGGTCCTAGACTTCTCTCCAAATAGCTCTCGGAGATGAAGAATTATGTCAGTAGCATGCAACATCCTTGCATGCTGTTTCTGCAGCTCATTGGTCATTGATGCCAGCATGAGGCAACGAACCTGAATATCATCATCGACCCACCTTTGATGGGTAGCTCGTTCCTCTTCCGAAACCCCTTCCAGAAGTGCACCAGGCATGGGTGCATCGAGAATGTAACTCCTTTTCTCGGAGTCGAGGACTATCCTCATATTTCTAAGCCAGTCGACAAAATTTGATCCGTTCAGTTTGTTAGTGTCAAGGATGATAGCTAATGAATTCTTAGACATTTTTGCAGAATTGATCTACAAAAGTAAATGATAACGTTTAGCTGACTGATCTATATTAATACTTATAATTAACGATGTTGGACTTGTTATCGAAAAAGTTCTCCCACTATTTTCTCGAAACAATTACCCCTTCAATTGTTCGGGAAATCTAATCTCCTAGTAGGTCTTGACGTCCCAGCAGACATTAATTGCACCCACGACTCGTGGCCATACAATTAACTCCCCAGGTAGGTATACTTTTACCAGTTGTGTTCCTCCACAACCTTCAAGCTATTTTGCCTCGGTCTTCGCACTTATCTAGCACTGCTACATCATAAGTGTTACTAATCGTTAAGTCTAACCCATCAATCATGATGAGCAACTGGCCCGGTCGTGAAGTCCCCGTAACTAGTTATCGGTCGATAATCACATCCCGACCAGTGCTCACCCTTGTCGAGTTTAGTTAAAACATGAATCAAGGAATTTCGTGTATTGTCCCTTTCTTCGTCTAGGGTGCCAGACTCTGGATCACCTTTAACGATAAGTAGACAACTTACACTAGTCCCTATTGATGGAAGGCTTGGATCTTTAAAACATCATTTTAAATGTACCCAATGTGACTTAATATTATTTTCAAGAGGGGTTTTTCGGGTTTAAGAGTTTGAGGTAACTCTCCTCGAGATCTCACCGTTCCAGTTATGCATTATCTTTTATTTACGATCTAAATATAACTAGCGCGCATCACCATACAAGCTCAGATATAAATACGTAAATAAATACATACACACCTAGAATGCATGCTACCACAGTATGTTTTCGATCGGGAGCCTCCTATGCGGACCACCATCGAGCCAAAGACGATGGTCCTATTGGTCAATCTATTAGGTTTCAAAGAGACCTACTCTATTACACATTTTACCATGCATACATGGCCTTTAGTCTTCTTGGGCTCCCACCTTGCTTGTAACGGGCCTCCATTCTAAACTAATAAAACAGTAAAGCCCTATCTATTACAATGGCTCAAAGTGGCCCAAAACTTAAGGCTCGCAGGCCCAATAAAACCAATAAGATGATAAATAACCATTCATCTTCTGGGCTTTTTCTTTTCTTCTCGACAACCTTCTTGGTTGTTTTAGAAGAGATTACTTTCTTCTTCTTTTTCCTGCCCTTCTTAGGCTTTGCAGCCTTGGGTTGCTCAGCAATCATGACAGACTTCTCCCTTTTCAAGGTTGATTCTGCCGTGACCAATAAATTGGTCAGTTCGTGTAGAGTGAGCTCTCTATCTTCCATATTGAAGTTTAGCACGAACTGATCAAATGAGCGCGGCAGAGTATGGAGGAGGAGGTCATTGCGAAGGTCAGCATGCAGGTCTACGTCCAAATTCTCCAGTTTTTCAACCAGATTAATGAAGCGCAAACTGTGATCCTTCACACTTGAACCCTCAGCCATTCTCAGATTGAATAATTCTTTTGTAGTCTTTAACCTTTCGGTCCTAGACTTCTCTCCAAATAGCTCTCGGAGATGAAGAATTATGTCAGTAGCATGCAACATCCTTGCATGCTGTTTCTGCAGCTCATTGGTCATTGATGCCAGCATGAGGCAACGAACCTGAATATCATCATCGACCCACCTTTGAAGGGTAGCTCGTTCCTCTTCCGAAACCCCTTCCAGAAGTGCACCAGGCATGGGTGCATCGAGAATGTAACTCCTTTTCTCGGAGTCGAGGACTATCCTCATATTTCTAAGCCAGTCGACAAAATTTGATCCGTTCAGTTTGTTAGTGTCAAGGATGATAGCTAATGAATTCTTAGACATTTTTGCAGAATTGATCTACAAAAGTAAATGATAACGTTTAGCTGACTGATCTATATTAATACTTATAATTAACGATGTTGGACTTGTTATCGAAAAAGTTCTCCCACTATTTTCTCGAAACAATTACCCCTTCAATTGTTCGGGAAATCTAATCTCCTAGTAGGTCTTGACGTCCCAGCAGACATTAATTGCACCCACGACTCGTGGCCATACAATTAACTCCCCAGGTAGGTATACTTTTACCAGTTGTGTTCCTCCACAACCTTCAAGCTATTTTGCCTTGGTCTTCGCACTTATCTAGCACTGCTACATCATAAGTGTTACTAATCGTTAAGTCTAACCCATCAATCATGATGAGCAACTGGCCCGGTCGTGAAGTCCCCGTAACTAGTTATCGGTCGATAATCACATCCCGACCAGTGCTCACCCTTGTCGAGTTTAGTTAAAACATGAATCAAGGAATTTCGTGTATTGTCCCTTTCTTCGTCTAGGGTGCCAGACTCTGGATCACCTTTAACGATAAGTAGACAACTTACACTAGTCCCTATTGATGGAAGGCTTGGATCTTTAAAACATCATTTTAAATGTACCCAATGTGACTTAATATTATTTTCAAGAGGGGTTTTTCGGGTTTAAGAGTTTGAGGTAACTCTCCTCGAGATCTCACCGTTCCAGTTATGCATTATCTTTTATTTACGATCTAAATATAACTAGCGCGCATCACCATACAAGCTCAGATATAAATACGTAAATAAATACATACACACCTAGAATGCATGCTACCACAGTATGTTTTCGATCGGGATCCTCCTATGCGGACCACCATCGAGCCAAAGACGATGGTCCTATTGGTCAATCTATTAGGTTTCAAAGAGACCTACTCTATTACACATTTTACCATGCATACATGGCCTTTAGTCTTCTTGGGCTCCCACCTTGCTTGTAACGGGCCTCCATTCTAAACTAATAAAACAGTAAAGCCCTATCTATTACAATGGCTCAAAGTGGCCCAAAACTTAAGGCTCGCAGGCCCAATAAAACCAATAAGATGATAAATAACCAATCACACCTACCCTAAGGGTCAAGGCTCGGCGCGATTGAAAACCACGTAAACAATTTCACGTAGAGCAAGAAACAAACAAAACCTAATTTCTTATTTCTTATCCCATTTTAAAACTTAAGATTCTAGTTTTAAAATCCCTTCTAAAACAATCTCTAACAACATTTTAAACCTCCTTTAAAATGACCCTTTGATTCTCCTTTTAAGTCCCTACTAATTATGATAAAATTGACTTTCCGGATTTACTAAACCCTTTTAGTGCACAAAACAGTTTCTGTTTTTCAAGTTTGAAAAATTGCAGTTCGGCCCCTGATTTTTCAAAAATTACACTTTGACCCCTCAACTTTTGGAAATTACAAATCAGCCCCAAAATTTCCAGAATATGCAAATTGGACCAGAAAGCAGAAAATTAACAAAATTTCCAGAAACTTTTGTTTATTGCAAAACAAACCCCAGATTTACGAAAAATAGCAAAAACACCCCTAAACTTTCGTAAATTGCAAAATGGTCCAGATTTTGAAAAATTCCAGAATTTACAATTTGGTCCAGAATTGCAGAAAAACAAAATTTTAATTTCTGTCCAGATTTATAAAAAATCGTAATTTGCAAATTAGCCCTCCAATTTTTGGAAATTACAATTTAGGCCCAAAAACCGAAAAGTACAAAAATCCGAACACTCAATTTATCATAACAAGTAAGAATCAAATATCAGAACACAACAAATACATATAATCACATAAATTGATGCGTTCATGCCTTTTCATATGTACATAATAAGTTAGGCTCTTCTGATACCACTGTTGGGATTTCGTGGGTATAATTGTCAACTACAACGGTGCGGAATTTAAAATTTTTATATCCACATCCCAGGCATCTTATTAGTACATATGAATAAGGTTGAATTTATTTAAGCATACAAATACCAAAATAAATATAGTGGTAAAATTGCGATTTTACCTCACCACAGGCAAGGTGGTGGTTTCTCCGGTCTTCTTATCGGATCACTAGAGCACCCCAAGTGTTGTGCCTCTAGAGAAAAGTCCACACCAGCTGGATCTGCAATCACTTTAATCCTCAGGCTCAGAACTAGGAGAAAAGTAGCTCAGATTCAAGAGTTGGATTTAGATCCAACTCTAGATGTAGATCGGAAGAAGGAGAGAGGTGGATCATGGCCGATCTACAACCACGGCGGCGGCGGCGGCGGCGGCTAGGGCTACTTGGGAGAAGGGGGCGGGGGCTAGGAGAGGAGAGATTAGGGTGTAGAGTTTCTGCTTGTGTTAGGGTTTTGATTCTCCAAGACTGCTTTTTATAGGAGAGTTCAAAACCTATCCCTAATCTTATCTCTTAGCTAATGGGCCATCAGATAAGTCTGGCCCAACCTCTCTATTTAAATAGTCCTTTTAATTAAATAGCCCAAGTCATTTAATTAACCACTTTAATTAAATGGCCCATTTATTTAATTAATACTTTAATTAAATAATCCAATAAATCTATTTAAAGATTTAATTTAATTTAATTAGATAAATCTAATTAATTTTCTCTCTCCAGGAATTAACCTTTTAATTCCTTATCTTGATTTAACTTCTTTAAATCGTTTCGTTCTACAACTGACTATCACAGTTCCAGCTTTTGTGTGTGACCCTCTAGGTTCACCATCAATTGGCCGCAGGCTCACATTTCTGTGATTTAATTAATGAGCAATTAATTATTTAATTAATTGCTCCGATCAATTAAACTACTTTCAATTGACCACTCCAGAATTAATCTACCATCAATTCAGGAGTACCCACACCTCATGGTCGATGTCTAGCCACAAGCCCATGAGGCCCAACTTCAGGTGAATTGATTTCAGTGAACCTTAAACCTCTTATAAGTACCATGTACATACGGTCCCTCTAACGACTAATTTCCCGATCGAGACCTAGGGTGTGTGAATTGGTCGGCACCTCTAATCATCTCGATTCTGTACTTTCTAATTCAGGATAATACTTCCAGTGTGACTGCTAAATCTGGAAACCCCTTTCCAAATCCGTCACTGACCATGGCCATGGATTTCTCGGAATGCATCATCTGAGAATGTACAGGAAATTCCCTCATCCATTACGATGAGTCGGTAGATCCTATATTGATGCTAACCATTCGCGCATACGACTATACGTACCCAACGTAGGCGCACAATGGACAAGCTATGTGCCCGGCTCCTAAATCAAAGTACGCACACCTGTATACCGAATTCGCCCTAGCATCTCAAGTCTAAGGACTAAATCGTACACTGTTATAAGTCTTGAGAGACATCCCACCACCGATATGCTTTCTACGCACTTCCACAATGGGTCTCTCTGTTCGGGTCGTTCGATGCGTCCGATCTCCTATCGAACCACCTAGTCATATGCACTGACATTAACAATGTCTTGTTCATGAAACAACAACAAATTCACTTTAAGTGAATCATGCATAATCGTACAAGTCTTGAAGATTCATTCGATACCCCGTCTCGATATGAATCTATGACTTGGAACATTTTTGAGATCACGACCTTTGAGACTGTTTCATGATTAATCGCACCCAATACTGAAGTGAATAGTCCCGTAGTCATGAGTGATCTCAGGGTTTCAACCAATCGCTTAAATGTATTCGCGAAAGATGAAGATGGCCATTTGTTTATTATGAATTCTCAATAAAATAAACAGTTCGTATTAATTGATAAATCAAAGATTCTTTCAAGATAAAATAATGTTCCCTATTACAAGCTATTTTGTTGGCTTGCAGGGCACTATCCTATCAAATCCTATTACATGATAATCATTAACGACTGGATTCCTTTACGCCAGAACCATGGTCCGATCTCTCTTGTTCTTTCCCGTCACTAGAATCGCTTTCCGAGCTATCTTTCCCTTCACTAGAATCATCACTACTCGAGCTGCTCTCTTCTTCATCATTACCTTGCACGTCAGCTGCAGATTTACTCGAATTGGAAGACGGAGTGCCTTGCTCTCCCTGATCGCGGGAATTCCCTTCAATATCCACATCTTCATCCTCAGATTGAGCTTCGAGCACGTCAGGATTTGGCATTGGCACTCCAAATTCTTCAAGAAATGGAGCGAACTCGTGGTCGGCTAAGTCTTCGAGCTTGGGAGGAAGAGAAGAAGCCTTATAATCTTTCCCGAAAATGTTCTTATAAGGATCCATGTAAGGAAGATAATCGTCAAAGGCGCCTTGAATCCTTCCAGCTGAGAGGAGATGCTGAATTCCTTTATAATAGAAAGCTTGATTAATTTCACCCGACCGCAAGCGAACTAAGGCGTCAAGAAAGGGTGACTCTAAAAATTCTCTTATGGCGGGAAGTCTGCCCTCTTCTCGACCTCGAGCATAGGCCTGTTCGGATGATGCCTTAGCTTGCTCAAGATCCGATCTCAACTTGGTTACCTCTTCCTCGAGGGCCCTCTTTCCGTCAAGGCCCTTCTTAACTTCCTCGAGCTCCTTTTCGACCTCAGATAACTTGGTCGTAGTATCCCTCAGCTGATCAGCCTTGGTAGCCTCCACCGTAAGGACATTGTGAAGGCACTCTGAGCCATCTGAGATTCCTCGTTTAATGTGGCCAGTCGGTAAGCTTGATGGCTGAACAAGTCTCCGACCTATAGAAGAAATTAAACATTAAAGGCGAAGCAAAGATTTTAAGGAAAAGTTAGTATTTGTGAAAACTTATATACCTTTTGCAGAGCATAGGCATAATCACCCGCGAGCTCGAAGTCGTTTTTAAGAAATAGCGCGGTATTATCATCCTTAAATCTCCCGGCCATGAACATCCGAAGAGACTTATCCACTGCATATTCCCCGTTTGGGCCCAAGTCGGACTCGATGGTTCCATCCTCCGGGAATCCAGCTGCCCTTGGTCCTTGAAGATGATCCTCTATGAAATCAGCCAGGTCTGGCTCAGAATGGCCGGCCCGGCATCGGATCGGACCCGGTCCTCGACCAAAAGGCTTCACCCTTCTAGAAGACTCGGGGGTATCACTACTTCTCTTACGAACCATTTTCGCTTCTAGTATCTTTTGAGCTCGGACCTCTTGTAGGGTATAATGGCTGAATCCCGCCTCGTTCAGATTAGAGGAGCCGGTCGGAAAAACGGACCGGAGATCGAAAGTTCGATTGAGAAGTTCCCTCGGCCGCAGAATGAGGGTGAGAGGTTCCAGCAATGGCAGTTTGGGGAAAAGTCACCATAGCGCTCGAAGCCACGGTGGTATCGACCCCAGGAGTGGATTTTACTACCTTACGGGAAACCTTCGATGTTTGGCGACGAGGTCGAACTTCGATACCCTTAGAAAAGGAAGCAACGACCGGACCAGCTATCGATGTTCGGAACTTATCAACGATCCCAGCTGAGGAATAAAAGGAAATTAGCTATAGCCGTAAAAAGATAAATCAAGATAATTCGACGCACCTAATGTGGAGGGGGCATTGGCAGGGTCAATAGAAGCTTTTCCATAATCGATTGGAAGGGCAGGGAAAGAGCACGTGCTGAGCTCAGCTAATCGCAAAACCGCCTCATGAGTCATTAAAGGAGTCCGATGAGGATCGCCTCGAAGGGATTGCAAGAATTCGTCTGAGATCTCATGAATCATGTCTCCCTTAAGACGTCGCTTGCCATAGATCCATGATTTGGCACCAGGCCATTCATGCAGAGTAGGCTCGGGATTATCCTCAGAAGGCGGAGAATCTAGACCACGAACAAAAAGGAATTCTTGTTTCCAACCTTTCAAATTGCTACTAACATTGGATGATAAGACCGACGTTTTCGGTCTCTGAGAAAAATATATATAGCCATCGTTCGAAGCCGTGGAAGAGCTCATTTGAAAAATTCTCCAGAAATTTTGGAAGGTTGCCTTTTTTCCTTTGGCTTTCATCAGCACGCAAAAGGCTATTATAAGACCGATCGAGTTCGGCAGAATTTGAGAAGGGGTTAGCTGAAACGCTTCCAGAATACTACAGATCAAAGGCGGGAGAGGAATGCGTAGGCCATAGTGGAAATGTTTAGTATAAAAAGCTTGACATCCCTCAGGAGGGTCGGTAACTCGTTGTTCGGGGCTCGGAATGACAATTGAATATCCGGTGCTGATATACGGACCAAACTCCGTCTCCAATTGCTCCCGATCTTTCTCAGTAAAGGAACAAATGATCTCATCTGCCCTATCCTCGGTCATATTTAACCCCGCGCTGGTCGATGGCTCCACCCAGTTGTAGATCGTAACCACAACACTTCCGCCTATTCTATACTTCTTTTGTTCATTCTTCCCTAAAGGAAGGTCGCCATCCTCTTCGACTTCCTCGTCGGAGATTGTAGCCTCGCCTGAGTTATTTACTCCGGTCTCCTCTTATTCAGTATCCGATCCTCCCCCCTCTCTGTCGGATTCGGAACTGGGAGTTGGGTCTCCTATGTTCTCCATCACGGATGGTCGAACATCCTCAACTCGCCCCTCCTCGGGATTATTTTCTCGACCTTCCACTACCAGGGACTTGCCTTTCGGATCTATGGAACTGGACATGTTAATTATGCGAAGATTGGTCGAAAGAGGTTGCTAAACTTCACTTATCGATCTATTTGCTCCGATCTAGGGTTTTCACTCAGAATTTGTGCTGAACAGCAGCCCGCAATCGAGATCCATATATATAGGGACAAAATGGGAAATTGCAAATTGGTCCCCGAGTAACCGCGACGGTTAAACTCCTCAAGGGTGAACTTGAAGTCATATTTCCAATAATTGCACTTATGACCCCAATACTTTCTAAAATCACAAAATTGAAGACCAACATTGCGAAAGATGCATCTATGGGGGCGTCGATTCCGCATTCTGCCACCGATCTATCATATCAAAATCAAAGGAATAAGGAGATATTGTTAAAAATCGACTAAAGCATCACAATAAGCGACAGTAAGAAGATTCTAACCTGGAAATCCTATGCCGACACTAGATGACAAGGGTAATATCATGATGACGCCATTACATGGTTTCTGAAGTATGCACTCTTTTTCCCTGATTCGGTTTTTATCCCAAAGGGTTTTTCCGAATCAGGTTTTTAATGAGGCATATCCGAAACTTATTCAAAAATGGCTCGTTTCACTCCAGCGTTCAATTTATACTTCTTCGAGTTTAAGCTCCTCTTTACACTCGAGAAGTGGGGGAGTATTGATGAGGGGTAACTTGGACTCAAACATTATTACAACCTAGTGAGGTCGAAATTCATCATTCTCGATCTCATGAGCATAAATTCGAAGCCCTAAGCACAGGAATCCTACGCTGACTCTAATATGGAAGCTCAGGGTCCAAAATCACTGTTGGGCCGACCTCAGGCCCAGGCCCGTGGGCTGAGTAATACACACCTGTGGGTGGTTCACCTGGTTCCAAGTCTCAACTATAAATACCCCAAGCATTTATGACGATGACACAATTTCCCAGGTGCTCTTCCTCCGAGGCTACTGCTCGGAATTACTTAAGAAATATAGTATAGGCTTTCTTATATGTATTTCACCCTCTAGCTAGTACGGCATCCAATAATGCTCGGATAGGACTCTCAATTCTTGTAATCTGTACTCGATCATTCTGAATACAATACTATTGATCTTTATTCCCATTTACATACATTAGCACGACATTTTACACCCTTATTGAACTAACGAAAACGCGTAAGATCACATGAAATAGCGAATTACAATGTAAAAAGAATACTAAATGATTATGGGAGCTCTGCGAACATTATTTCGAGAGAAGTTCTAACGCAGATGAATTTGGGCGAAATAACGCTACAGAAGGTAGCGACCCCATTAGTAGGATTCTGAGGATCAGAAATAGTCCCCTCTGGGACTGTCAACTTAAGAGTTTCATTGGGAAAAATACCTGAACGAGTCGTAAAAATGATAAAACTTTTGGTCGTGGAAACGCCTTTTGCATATAACGCAATACTAGGACGGTCGGCACTCAACCTTTTTCGAGCAGTCGTATCGACCTACCATCAGATGATAAGGTTTCCTACGGTCTCGAGCATCGGAGAAATAGCCAATGATCATTGCATGGCCTGAGATTGTTATAATAACTCCCTGGCATTAGGAAACAGATCTAAATCCTTTACCCCAGCGAATAGAAAACTCGAGGATGATATCGAGAGGACTGAAATCGATATCCCGAGTACGGATAGGATCGATCGGAAAGGGAAAGAGACAGTCGATCTAACACTTGAGCCACCAGAACACAAGGACATTATGCTAGTACAAGGAGACCCCTTGAAAACGACCATGATAGGGACTGAACTCGGTCCGGAAGGAGAAATAATGCTGATAGATTTTCTCAGAAAATATGTCAATATATTCGCATGGAGTCCAGAAGATATAGAAAGCATAGACCCAAGAATTATTACTCATTCCCTGAAAACTGATCCAATGGCGAAACCAGCTAGGCAAAAGAAGCGGAACCATGTCCCTATAAAACATAAAATAATTAGAGCAGAAGTTGAAAGATTGGTAAAAGCCAAACAAATTAGGGAAATACACTTTTCAGAATGGCTATGTAACGTTGTCTTCGTGGCAAAGTGAGATAAAAAGGACAATAAATGGAGAATGTGTAACGATTTTGCCGACCTCAACTAGCTATGCCCACGAGATCCTTACCCACTCCTAAGAATCGGCCTACTAGTCGACTCAACTGCAGGATTCACTATTTTTAGCATGATGGACGCCTTCAAACCTACATGAATGAGCGTGATCAAGAAAAAACCGTCTTCATCACTGAGCAGGGAGTATACTGCTTCATAGTGATGCCCTTTGGATTAAGAAATGCAGGGGCAACATATCAAAGATTGGTTAATCTAATGTTTAGGGAATCAATAGGAGAAATAATGGAGGTCTACGTGGATGACATGCTGGTAAAAAGCATGAACGAGGCTGGCCACGTCAAACATCTAGACCGATGCTTCGCGATTTTAAGAAAATACCGTATGAAGCTGAACCCCACACATTGCACTTTTGGAGTCAAATCCGGAAAATTCCTAGGTTACATGGTTCATCAACGGGGAATAGAGGCGAATCTGGAAAAGATTCGAGCCATAACTGAAATGAAACCACCAAGAACAATCTCCCAAGTGCAGAGTTTGGTCGGAAAGATTGTTGCACTAAATAGGTTCATATCCAAATCAGCAGACAAAAGTTTACGATTCTTTCAAACTTTACGAAAAGCAAAACCCTTTTTATGGACCGAAGATTGTGATCAGGCTTTTAACCAATTAAAAGAATACCTAACTTCTTCACCGTTATTAGCCAAACCAACTGAAGGACAACCTTTATACATCTACATATCCATCTCGGAGGGGGCAATAAGTTCAGTATTGGTAAAAATAGAAGTTTATAAGACTGTTTACTATCTAAGCAAGTGTTAGAGTAGTGCCCTGCAAGCCAATCGGTTGTCTTGTAAATACTCTTGTAATCAATTTTATTCATGATCAATAAAAGTTCGCATTGGCAATTCTTCATTTATTGTGATACATCTAAGCAATTTATGAAGCCCTTAGATCGTTGAAACTATGGAACATGGTGCATCCTTCTATGGAATATGTTCTACTATGGTTTAAGATCTTAAAAGCTTTCCAAGTCGTAGAATACTATTGAGATAGGGCATCATTGTATTCGGTAAGACTTGCACGAGTATGCATTCTCTTTTGCATGGGGATGGATAGTTCCATGGACATCGATATGGTAGATATCAATGCATATGAGTAGGTGGCTTGATGAGATCAAGGGCATCGAAACCCCGCTAGAAAAATCTCATCTTAGGAGTTTATCGGAGATGAAGATTTCTTCTACTTATGATAGTGTACGTAAATTGGTCCTTTGACTTGAGACGTTAGAGTGAACTTCATGCGGAGCGTTTATGCTTTGATGTGTTACTCGACTACTAACTAGAGAGTCATTATAGTTTCACGTTAGGTATGGATTGCTTTGTAGTGAGGTTAATGACGTCAATAAAGGATCCATTAACTCCCACCGTGATGTGGTTGGGCGATTTCCTATGCATTCTTTTGTATGGATTGATTCCGAGAATCTTCGGCCGAAGTGAGTGATGTTAGATTTGGAAAGGAGTTTCCAAATGGGTAATCACTAAAAGGAATCACCATAAAGAATAAAGACACATAGTTATCAAGGCTAATAGTGTTGGGACTCGTCGACCGTGACTAGACGACTACCTCGAGTGTTGGGTACTCTAGATTTGATGAGATCATATCTAAGAGTGATTGATTAAAAGTAGATTAATTAATCTTTTAATTAAATCACAAATGGTTTCTAAGCCCACGGCTAATTGATGGTGAACCCAAGGGGCCACACACAATAGCACAAGATGCAACTTAGTTCAATCTATTAAAAGTCAAATTAGATTTGACAAGAAGTTTCGTAAGAGGCACAAAACCCGTAAGCTAGAAATAATAATTAATTAATTAAAGGGCTCTATTAATTTAAGTGTTAAATTAATTTAGTCGAAATTAATTAGAAGGGTCTAATTAATTGAAGGAAGAAATAAATGGGTTTCTAATTTTGAATTAGAGATTGGATTTATTAATTGGGAAATAAATGTCCAATTGACCCACGACCAATTTAAATTGGTCTTAGGAGATGATCATATTTAATATGATATAATGTTGATATATATATATATATATATATATATATATATGTGTGTGTGTGTGTGTGTGTGTGTGTGTGTGTGATATATATATATATATATACATATATATATATATATATATATATAACAAGAGAGAAATAAATATCTTATCATGTGTTAGTGGTGGCCCCCACCACTAACTTGTATCAAAAGTAATGTGCTTGGGAAGCACAATAAAGCTACAAGTCTTATTGGTGGATTTGATCCAACAATAAACTACATTGCATTTTTTACAAGACATAAGAGAAGATAATGTCTTCATTCTCTGGAGTAGAAGATGCAAGACAAAAACACACACTACACCTTTTAGTATGTGTTCGGATTTCTCTCTCACCTTAGCAAGAAAAGTTATTTTCTTCATCTCTTTCTCATCCTTCATCAAGTTTCTAACTTGATTCAAGTATTACTTCATTCTAGCTAATATATTGAGGGTGTATTTGCAAGATCTAGTTCATCTTCTTTACTCCTTAAGTGCTATCACTTGTGTGTGTGGGCTAGCTTTGGAGGATCTACACTTGGAGATTTTGGTGTGGTTTTTCTTGATGTTCTTGGAGCAAGAAGTTTCGTAGGAGGTACGGAACCCGTGAGCTTAGAGAAAGAAGTTTCGTAGGAAGTACAAAACCCGTGAGCTTGGAGGTGCTTGAAGGTTTCGGGTGTTACTCTTTTGTCCCGATTCTTTGCGGCTCTTCACCTCCCAAGATTGGGAGAGGTATGACTTGATATCTTTCCTTCTAATATGAACTTTAATGCATGATGATCCTAGAGTAATGGTAGAAGGTCTCCAAAGTTCTTCTTGCAAAGTAGTTGCAATTTTGGGCCGTTTTGTCCCCGATTAAAATTTTTCTTTTTCAGCTGCGTTTTGGCTGACCTTGGGACCATTACCATCAGCAAGTTGTTACAAGGAGCTGAGAAAAATTACCTAGAAATAGAAAAATCCGCCTTGGCCTTGGTAGTTGCCGCGCGAAAGCTTCTACCATACTTCTTGACATATAAGATAATCGAACTTACTAATCAACCACTAAGGCAAGTTCTGGCAAAACCGGAAGCCTCAAGAAGACTGATTAAATGGGTGATCGAGTTAGGACAATTCGAGATTGAGTATAGACCAAGAACTGCAATAAAGGCTCAGGTCCTTGCCGACATTCTTTTAGAAACTCAGACCTCGCACGAAACTCCGAATGACACAACAACTGGTGATAATGACGTAATGATTGTCGAAAATCACACGTGGTTGATGCATGTATACGGGGCCTCAAATATGGAAGGAGGCAGAGCTGGGATCTATTTTATCGGACCAAAAAAAGACGATTTGAACTACGCAATCACTTTTGATTTTATGGTAACTAATAACGAAGCTGAGTATGAAGCCTTGACTGCAGGAATGGAGATGGCTATTAAAGCAAGTATCAGAAACCTGAAAGTATTAACCGACACAGAACTTGTCCAACGACAGATAGAAGGTTTATACGAGGCCAAATACCTTGCGAAGGTAAAAGAACTCGCGGGAAAATTTGACAAGTTAAAAATACAGAATGTCCCACGATCAGAAAACAAATGTGCAGACCAGCTTTCTCGATTTACAGAATCTAGGGATGGTCGAACGGAAAGGGTAATCTCAAACACCGCAGCGATTGATATAGATAACCTGCCCATCACCGAGGTGATGGAAATCGACGCACCAGAAGAAAATTGGATGACTCCAATAATGGGATATTTCTCGGAAGGAACCCTACCAATAGATCAGAATGAAGCTCGAAAAATAAAATACCGAGCACCCAGATACACGATTCTAGATGGAAAGCTCTACAGGAGAAATGTCTATGAACAAGATATTATTGGCCTAGCCTGAACCATGACGCTACCGACTACGTGAAGAAATGCCATCACTGCCAGATTCATGCAAACATAAACCATCAACCTGCTGAGAAAATGCACCCATTACCTGTCTGCTGGCCTTTTGATCAATGGGGAATAGACATTGTGGGACCTTTCCCAGTGGCCAGATCAAAGAAGAGCTATGTTTTAGTCGCGGTGGAATATTTTAGCAAGTGGATTGAATGCGTTGCTCTAGCGCGAATCACATAATTTCAAGTTATCAACTTTTTATGGAAATTTATAGTATGTCGATTCGGGATCCCTCGAGTTCTGATCTCTAATAATGGAACTCAGTTTGCGGGAAAACAAGTGTTGGATTGGTGCTCAAAATTTGGGATTCAACAGAACTTTACTTCAGTAGGGCACCCAAAGTCAAACGGCCAAACAAAGGTAGCTAACCGTGAAATAGTTAAGTCCCTGGAAAAAAGACTAGGGGCAGCAAAGGGAAAGTGGTTGGATGAACTTCTCGGGGTACTTTGGGCCAATCGAACAACTGTTAAAGCTTCGACCGGTGAGACCCCTTTCAGTTTGGTTTATGGTTCAGAGGTCGTTATCCCGGTCAAAGCTCTGGTCCCTAGCCCGAGGATTGAGATGTACGAGAGCTAGGAGAATGAAGCGACAAGGAAAAACGACGTCGATCTAACTGACGCATTAAGAGAAAAAGCTGCAGTATGCTTACAAGTCACCAAATCCAACATGGAAAAAAGCTTACAATCCAAGGGTACGAATACGATCCTTTAAGGAAGGAGACTTGGTACTAAAAAAGGTTGAAGTATCTAAACATGTGGGCAAATTAAAACACTCATCGATCTCCAATCTACGAGTAGGAGGTTAAAACCAGAAAATTTGGTAAAAATGACCTAAGTACAAAATAAGTAAAACCGATTAAGTCGATAAACGCTCATAGACCTCGACTAGATCGATTAATATAATGGTCAAATCACAATACTAAGTTACTCGCTAAGCAATGAAAACAGAATCATATGCAAAGGATATGAAGAAAACCAAAGTTTTATTAGAATTATCCTTACAAATATACAAATACATCTTTCGCTTTACAGATTCTTACAATACAAGAAATGAAAAAACCTATCCAATAGATGGAAATTTTCACGACAATGTCCACGAAAACATCAATCTCCTCCCTAGTACTTCGATATTCTTCTTTAACCACCTAAGAAGCATTCTGCTCAGGATGGTCGACTTCTTTTGTTCGATGGCCAGGCTCGGAAGATCTATTCCCATCTCAATCAAACAACCTCTAAAAAGCCTGATAGCTTGTAGCAGTTATTCGACCGAAACGAGACCCCGCTTGACAGCTTGTTGCAGTTGTTCGTCTAAAGCAAGGTCCCGCACGGACCATTGAGAAAGTGAAAATCTACCAGCACACCCCGATGAGGAAGCACTTTGGAGGTAACCTCCAAGAACGAGGCTTAACCCTCCATGTGCTGATCAAATACCACGGACCTCAACCCTTTGGAGACTAAGGCACAGGTCACATGGGACTTGTCAGTACTAGGTAGGGCGTTAATGGGCCTCGTCAGCACTAGGCATGATGAAGAACATATAATCGTGACAAGACTGATCGTAATAATATGCTTTTCTAAAGATTATGGGGTCAGTTGGCAAAATAAATCGAGAGGAAACTGAATTTTCCATCTTTGCATTATGGATAGAAATGGTAAATGAGTTGTTGCCTTTTATAAGGTAACAAAGTTAATCATACGGATTGGAAATGATAAAATCAACGGAGAAAAACTTGACTTATCAACTTCCCGTATTTATTGCAAGTAAGTTGAAACGGCTACAGTTGAGATCGATAACACCCCTCGACGACGAGTAACAAGCAAGATTGGAATGATTAAATCTTCTTAAGATCGATTCTCGATGATCAAACTGGTCAATTGAAAATAGTTTATCAGCATAAGGTTATATCCAAATCACATTGAAAGGAAACCCTTCAAGGAATAAAGAATAGCAGCTTAAAGCTACGAGATCATACCACGAGATCTGTTATTACAAGAAAAAATGATGAAATTACGAAATAGTTGATCATTTGGAGAGTCTATATTGAATGAACGAGATAGAATCCAGCTTTCCTCTAGGGGTCCAAGAAATCTGCCAGAGTATAAGGAGCAGCAGTTTTTCTCAATTAGACAGATGAACTTGTCACTGCCTAATCTTCCAGAAGAACTGCATAAAGAGGTCATGGCACGCTGGATCTAAAGGACAGTTCTACATTTTCCAATTCCACCCATACCAAGTAATTAGCGTAAGAACATAGCACATGAAATGGTTGTTTAATTTGGGGACTATGAAAATAACAATCTGTGTAGAGGTACATTCCTTATGGAGAGAAATGAGGATTACTATATTGGAAGAATATATTTCGTACTTAATGTTTAAGAGAGGAAATGAAGGCCCTTATATAGAATTTTGGAAAAGACGAAGATCATGTCTAAGACCTACGAGGCTCGAAGGTCGATAAGGACGATGGGGTTAATTCCCGACAAAGTTATGGTTAAGTACCTCGACGAACTATTTAAGCAAAAAACCAGGATTCAGTTCTCAACTGAAATATATTGACTTACGTATCTCGCCTACACGATAAGGAAGCTATGTATCTCAATGAGAATAAAAAAATTGGATATGAATTTCGATAACAGATAAGGATTGACAGTGTCAACTTGAAATATCGAATTCATTACAGCTAAACAAAATTCATAAATATTTGGTACAAATTGGCCACAACAGATTAAAGATCGAAATGATTAGAGTTTACAACCATTACAAAGGACTAATGATATTCTATCGACTACATTGATTGATCTCCGAGTTGTTGCATGTACTTCTCGAGATAGGTTCCTTGATGATGAAGTATCATGCTTGTTCAGAAAAGGACACTACCTTCTAGTAACACATCCTCCACAAGGGAGTCTTACATATCCAACAAGGGGTTTTGCAAGGACGCCGGACGGAGAAAATTGTAACAACACTTCACCTATCCCATACAAAGTAACCGCCATCATCGAACGGAATACTAAGGAAGGGAAGTGTTGGCCCTTTTAATGAATTGACCAGCTTTCTATTAAAACTGGCTTAGATATAAAGGTTCCTCCGGAAAAAGATGAATCCTCCATTTTTCCAAATCCACCCAAACCAAAATAGAGAAGAGATTTGCAAAAGTTAACATGCCGTTTGGTTCGACAAAACCCCTCATAAGTTAATTCTTCAGGAGCAAAGGTAAGAATTGAGCTTAGCATATGTGAACCCATTTGAGATATTTCGGGAAGCCTCCCTTACGTATTTATAAGTCTGGAAAACTTTAATATCAAGAAAGAAGAAGAAATGTCGTATTTATTGAAACAAGGAGGCATTATTAAAAGTGACCTTCAGAATTCCAAGATAGACTTATGTCTAGTCGACGAAGGTATCTTACCCATTTCGACCTTGAGAGATAGTCAACATATAGCTCACTCCTAAATAAGTCGACATACTTGCTCGAAGAATCTCAAATTAAGCCCAGCAAAATCCTTTCATTCATCGTAGAAGCTACTCGAATCGAGGAGTACTGGCCCCTTAAATAAATTAACCAGTTCTACGATGAAGGAAAGAATTATGCACGACTTAATATAAAGATGTATGTCTAAGTCGACAAAGGTATCATACCTTGCCCGATAACTAATTGACCGATTAACATCTAATCATTTCTAAACAAGAGGAACCTGCATATTCCACAAAGGATTTCACATAAAGTCCAGCAAAGTTCTTTCATCCGTCGTAAAAACTACTCGAACCAAGAAGTATAACCCTTTAAATAAGTTAAGCAAACTTTACGACGAAGGAAAGAAATTTTGCAAGACTTAATATAAAGAAAATTTTTCATTTTTTTTAGATATGGTCAGAGAAGCCGTGATCAAGCTCTGGGTTTTGTTATATGAACTTCCTTTCAGTTTTATAGTTACAAAATCATAATGACGCGGAGATGAAACGTTGCGGAACTCCAACTTAATTAATGACCTTTCAGATTCTCAAAGACTAATGTCTACTCGATTAGTGATCTATACTACACTGCGACAAAGATAAGGGTCAGCCAAAATACATATCCAATACGACAAAATTTATACAAGAATTGGTGAAACAATATTTCTGACAACGGAAACAAGTTTCTCTTACTTGTCTGTTAATAAAAAAAATAAAAAAAAGGAAGCAAGCTTAATCATTACGGCTGATCAGAACGGAAATCCTGGTCGAAGAGGTGCTCCTTGAAGTCGGAGTGCTAAAAAATGTCATCAGCTCATCCCGACGCTTCTGATAACCTTGCTCATAACCCTCATCGAAGGCACCACGACGAGTCTCCTCTCGCGCCTGTTGAATCCGAGACTCTACTACTCTCTCCAGATTTGTATTCAGTTGAGCAAGGTCATCTCTCTCCCTCCGAAGAGCTAGATTATCCCCATGCTATTGATTGACTTCATCAGTAAGAAACTCGTTCTAAACTGAGAGTCTCTCGCGAGAACTGATCTCAACCGCCATATGTGCCTTCTCTGCTAAGCCAAATATCGTCATTTTGAACGCCTAGTTGCAAGGTAATATACTTCCCCTGGATAAATAAAAGGTATAATCAGCGAGCAGCCCGGAAAATAAAAAGATTATGGAGAATATACTAAAATTTACCTGCTCAAAGAGTTTGAAAAGAGATTGAACAAGGCGAATGTTAGAAGTATCCTCGTGTCTCTTTAATTCGCCAGGCAAGATAGTACTAAGCCCAAGATTCCAGGACAACGCGTCGGGCTCACAAGTTCTAGGCAGAACGGAATCAAGTGGAACCCCATCGTGGCGAGGAGTTTGGGACTCGGTGATATCATGTACCTATTCTCTGATACAGCGGTCATGCAGCTGGAGTGGAGAATCTCTCGCATTAGGACTCACGAGAATTTCCTTCCCTGAAGCAGAAAAACAAACTTGCCGATCAGACCCTTGCTCGGTTCGACCTTGGGAAGAAGTCCCGACCTCAGCTGAAGAAACCATCGCGGTTGTATCAGTAAACAGGAAATCAGGGAAACTCTGAGTAACAGACCGCGCATGGGAACTATCCAAATGAGGATCTAAAGATGGACCACCACTGGCCAGCCCATCAATGTTCTCTGCTTGACTTTGACCGATGGCTAAATCAGCAGTGGGGTTAGCAACAGTAGGGTTAGTATGAACATGATCTTGAGAATCATGCTCGGAAGAAGGGATGGAAGTTGGGATAGCGATATCTGAAGCTCGTTAATTGGAAGACATATCTCCAAAAGCAACCCGCCCAGGAGAATATCTTATTTGTATGTCCGCTATAGAAGAAGGGTTTGATCGAACATCCTGTTGAGTAGAAGATGGGTGTATGGTTGCGTCACTCACTCCACTCGGAGTAAGGGTAGACGTCTGCGCCCCTGAGCCGGCAGATGCTCGGGGTTCGGAGGGTCAGAAGAAGGTCCCCCGGTTCGAGATCTCTTAGGTCTAATGTTTCTGGGAGGGTCACGCGAAAGGCGTCTGGAAGTATTGGAGAAAAGGGAACTCATTCCCGAGAAAATCAAGAAAGGTTTGAAAAATCGAGGGGAATCCTCGAACAACTTGAGAGAATAATTTATCAATATGGGAACGCACGGTAAAATAACAAAGAACTTTTTACCTCAGTATTTATACTAAAGGAAAAGACGCGACGGTCCCTGAAAGAAGCGCGAAACGGTTTATTCTAAAATCAAAGGAGTTATGCTCATTTGAATACGCTAAATAAAAATAAATTATGCAAATAAAGACTTATGTCTAAATGTTTCGAATAGATGATAAAATAAAGTCATGGGGATCAAATACAAACTGTCTTGGTACAAAGAAATATTGTAAATTTACAAAATTATCTCATGACGATTGGTCTTCCTGAGTCTTCTGGTCGGCACCATCTGGAGTATACTGATCGGCTTCTCCATGAGTCTCCTGGTCCACATTATCTTGATGCTCTGGGTCGGTATCCTCCTCTTCCTGGTCGCTCAAATTATCGGTCCTCGGAGGATCAGCATCACGAGGGGGCACGGGCAAAGCAACTCCAAGCTCCTTTACCAAGTGTGCCAGAGGGAGATGCTTGTAATCCACTGTCAGAACATCAATAGAAGAACACTTCCAACCATTCCGATCTAGGCTGACATGAATGGTTTTAAAATACTGGTGGGGGCTATTTCGCACCCCTTATAATAATCAGAGCGACAAGTCAACATACGTTCGGACCGATCAGAAGACTAATTAGATGATGGGCTGCCCGGTCCGATCTGAACTGTCAATCCTTGGCGACGAATAATGAAGTCCTAGTTCCCTAAGGATTACTATACCTAATCCTATTGGGATTATATTTCCTTGAATAACTAGGGTTATTATGATATAAATACTTAGTTAAACATTGTATTAGACAACTACAAAACTCGGAGCTCACGCCTCCCTACAAAGCAATCTGAGATTATTTTTAGAAAAGCTTTTGCTATACTATATTCATATTCATTGTCTTGATTACTAATTGTTCTTTACGCTTTTGTTTTTTCTTGAGATTGATCCATCCGGAATAAAGTAACTAAGCCCTATAATCTATACGTAATTTAATCTCAGAAAATAAACCTCATTGATTTAATCTAACCCTACAAAAAAAGGTTAAATCAGTTGGCGCCCACCGTGGGGCTAGGTTAATTATTCGATCGACATATGGCTCGCCCAAGGAAGAGCGCCCGTAATGGAGCAAGGAGTAACACGACGAACCCTCGTAACACATCTGAGGATCAACCGGACGATACTAACAATAACGTCCCTATAGTAAATGACAATCAGCAAGAGAACGAGCAGCTGCCGAATCAGGAGGAACCACTAGGGATAAATATCCAAAACCCCCCAAGGACAACAGGGGATCCCCGCCAATATGATGCCATAAGACCATGTGGCTCCAGCAATCCCTGTTCCCCTGTCAGACACTCGGGAGAAGCAGCGACAGATCGCTATGCTCTTTAATTCACTCTGCCCAGGGGAATTACAAGTACCCGAGCAGGTTCCTAGAAACCCTAGAGAGACTAGGGCAAATCCTATTCAAAGGACACCGAGGCAGGTCGATCAGATCTCACAACAAGCGGACATCCCTGCAAGCGAGAAACGATCGTTGCACAGTCTGCAAAAGAGCAATTCGAAACCCTCCGATGAACATATTCGAAGAAAAACGGATCGGACGAGGCCGCAACCCGTCCGCCCCGGATCAAAGGAACATACCATAATTCCCATCGAAGATGACGTAGTCGACACAATTCCTAATCGACCACGAACCATGCGATTCTCGGAAAGAGAAATTGAAAAGATGGTACAGGAACGTCTAGAACAACGTCTACGAACTGTTCAAAATCCATGGGCCAGAAGCATGGAGATCCAAGAGAGCCTAGCAGCGTGCTCCCCCTTCTGCAAGGAAATAAAAGAAGCACAATCGTCGGGACAGGTTCCGGGACGACTACCCAGACATGACAGAACCACCGACCCAGATGACTATATTTTCAGCTTTACAAACATAATGAACTTATGTGCTCACTCGGCAGAATTCACTGCAAAGCTGATGGTCACCACATTCGAGGGACTAGCTTTGGATTGGTTTGCAAAACAACCCACCAATTCCATATTTAGCTTTAGGGAATTATGCAATAAGCTAACTCAGCAGTTCGCTAGCCAGAAGAGACAGAAATTGCCAATGAGCTACCTAGGGACCATCCATCAACAAGACGGAGAAACCCTCCGTTCCTGGTTGGCAAGGTTTAACGTAGAATTGCTTAAAATTGATTCCCCAAATATCGATTACATAATCTCCATTCTCTTCGATCTCACCAAAAACAGGCAATTCAGGAATGCCCTCAGTAGAAAGCAACCAAGAACGTTTACTGATATTATGACCTTGGCATCAAAATACATGACCCAAGAGGAGATGAACTCTTTTAAAGATAAGAATAAAAATAAAGCTCCCGCCTCCGGCTCCAAGCGGCAAGATAGAGTTCCTGCTCAAAAATCCATGGATTATGATCGATCCTTCAGAAGAGGCAATGTCTTCCAGCGATTAGAATATAATCGAAACGATCAAGACAGATGACCTAATGTCTATCAAAGACCTAGATCCACCGAGCCAGTGAACAGGAGCAGAATTAACCAAGTATAATACCCTAGGCTGACCGTTCCAATAGAAGAAATCTTGGTAGTACTTGAGAGGAACAATTGGATCTCGGCCGCGAAGAGAATCACTCAGCCAAGGCCAGGTGCACGAAACTATGATTTATACTGTAGATATCACCGGGCACATGGGCATCGCACTGAAGATTGTTTTCACCTTAAAAAAGGAATTGAAAAACTGATCGAACAAGGAAAATTAGATGACTATTTAGAACGGAACAACCGCAAGAGGGGTAGAAGTCGAAGTCCTCGGAATAATAACCGAAGAGGGAGCTCCCGAAGAAGGTCCCCTAACGATGGTCCCCCACAAGAGTGTTGGGATTTCGTGGGTATAATTGTCACCTACAACGGTGCGGAATTTAAAATTTTTTATATCCACATCCTAGGCATCTTATTAGTACGTATGAATAAGGTTGAATTTATTTAAGCATACAAATACAAAAATAAATATAGTCGTAAAATTGCGATTTTACCTCACCACAGGCAAGGTGGTGGTTTCTCCGGTCTTCTTGTCGGATCACTAGAGCACCCCAAGTGTTGTGCCTCTAGAGAAAAGTCCACACCAGCTGGATCTGCAATCACTTTAATCCTCAGGCTCAGAACTAGGAGAAAAGTAGCTCAGATTCAAGAGTTGGATTTAGATCCAACTCTAGATGTAGATCGGAAGAAGGAGAAAGGTGGATCACGGCCGATCTACAACCACGGCGGCGGCGGCGGCTAGGTAGTAGGCGGCGGCGGCTAGGGCTACTTGGGAGAAGGGGGCGGCGGCTAGGAGAGGAGAGATTAGGGTTTAGAGTTTTTGCTTGTGTTAGGGTTTTGATTCTCCAAGACTCCTTTTTATAGGAGAGTTCATAACCTATCCCTAATCTTATCTCTTAGCTAATGGGCCATCAGATAAGTCTGGCCCAACCTCTCTATTTAATTAGTCCTTTTAATTAAATAGCCCAAGTCATTTAATTAACCACTTTAATTAAATGGCCCATTTATTTAATTAATACTTTAATTGAATAATCCAATAAATCTATTTAAAGACTTAATTTAATTTAATTAGATAAATCTAATTAATTTTCTCTCTTCAGGAATTAACCCTTTAATTTCTTATCTTGGTTTAACTTCTTTAAATCATTTCGTTCTACAACTGACTATCACAGTTCCAGCTTTTGTGTGTGATCCTCTAGGTTCACCATCAATTGGCCGCAGGCTCACATTTCTGTGATTTAATTAATGAGCAATTAATTATTTAATTAATCGCTCCGATCAATTAAACTACTTTCAATTGACCACTCCAGAATTATTCTACCATCAATTCAGGAGTACCCACACCTCATGGTCGATGTCTAGCCACAAGCCCATGAGGCCCAACTTCAGGTGAATTGATTTCAGTGAAACTTAAACCTCTTATAAGTACCATGTACATACAGTCCCTCTAACGACTAATGTCCCGATCGAGACCTAGGGTTTGTGAATTGGTCGGCACCTCTAATCATCTCGACTCTGTACTTTCTAATTCAGAATAATTCTTCCAGTGTGACTGCTAAATCTGGAAACCCCTTTCCAAATCCGTCACTGACCATGGCCATGGATTTCTCGGAATGCATCATCTAAGAATGTACAGGAAATTCCCTCGTCCATTACGATGAGTCGGTAGATCCTATATTGATGCTAACCATCCGCGCATACGACTATACGTACCCAACGTAGGCGCACAATGGACAAGCTATGTGCCCGGCTCCTAAATCAAAGTACGCACACCCGTATACCGAATTCGCCCTAGCATCTCAAGTCTAAGGACTAAATCGTACACTGTTATAAGTCTTGAGAGACATCCCACCACCGATATGCTTTCTACGCACTTCCACAATGGGTCTCTCCGTTCGGGTCGTTCGATGCGTCCGATCTCCTATCGAACCACCTAGTCATATGAACTGACATTAACAATGTCTTGTTCATGAAACAACAACAAATTCACTTTAAGTGAATCATGCATAATCGTACAAGTCTTGACGATTCATTCGATACCCCGTCTCGATATGAATCTATGACTTGGAACATTTTTGAGATCACGACCTTTGAGACTGTTTCATGATTAATCACACCCAATACTGAAGTGAATAGTCCCGTAGTCATGAGTGATCTCAGGGTTTCAACCAATCGCTTAAATGTATTCGCAAAAGATGAAGATGGCCATTTGTTTATATTATGAATTCTCAATAAAATAAACAGTTCGTATTAATTGATAAATCAAAGATTCTTTCAAGATATAATAATGTTCCCTATTACAAGCTATTTTGTTGGCTTGCAGGGCACTATCCTATCAATCTCCCACTTGCCCTAAAGCCAATCACAAACGTTTCTAAGACCCATCCTTGCCAGATGCTCTTCGAACACCTTTTGCGATAATGGCTTAGTTAGTGGATCAGCTACGTTATCCTTTGAGTCGACATGCTCCCTTTGAATGTCTCCTCTACCTATGATCTCCCTGATCACATGGTATTTCCTCAATACGTGTTCGGACTTGTGGTGTGATCTCGGCTCTTTCGCTTGAGCAATTGCCCCATTGATGTCGCTGTAGACTACTATGAGATTTGCAATGCTAGGTACCACATCCAGCTCTTGGATGAAGTTTCTCATCGAAACACTTTCCTTCGCTGCATCTGATGCGGCGATATATTCTGCTTCAGTGGTTGAGTCTGCAGTGGTCGACTGTTTGGAGCTCTTCCAACTCACCGCTGCGCCGTTGAGGCAAAATATATATCCAGAATTGGATTTAAAATCATCCACGTCAGACTGGAAACTCAAATCAGTGAATCCTTCGAGTTTCAATTCTCCACTCCCACCGTAGACCAAGAACATATCCTTAGTCCTTCTCAGGTACTTTAGGATAGCCTTTACGGCGGTCCAGTGTTCCTCCCCTGGATTCGACTGGTAGCGGCTCGTTACACTGAGAGCGTGAGCTACGTCAGGTCTAGTACATAACATTGCATACATTATGCTGCCAATGGCAGATGCATAAGGTATGAGAGACATTCTCTTTCTTTCTTCATCACTCGTAGGGCACATTGATTTAGAAAGATAGATTCCATGTCTCATTGGAAGCAATCCTTTCTTGAATTCTTCCATACTGAATCTTTTCAGTATAGTGTTAATGTACTGGGATTGGGAGAGACCTAACATCTTCTTCGATCTATCTCTATAGATACGTATGCCTAGTACGTAAGATGCGTCTCCCATATCCTTCATGGAGAATTGCGTGGATAACCACGCTTTCGTCTGCATCAACGTTCTGATATCGTCTCCGATCAACAGAATGTCATCGACATATAACACAATAAATTGTACCGAACTCCCATCGAATTTCTTGTACACACATGACTCATAAACGTTCTTGATGAAGCCATACCCCTTGACTGTCTCATCAAAACGTATGTTCCAGGTTCGGGACGCCTGTTTTAGGCCATAGATTGACCTTTGAAGTTTGCAAACCCTATGCTCACTTCCTTTAGATGTAAAGCCTTTTGGCTGTTGCATATAAATTTCCTTATCAATGTCGCCATTGAGAAAGGCGGTCTTTACATCCATTTGCCATAGCCGCGCATATCTCGTAGTCATGCCACGCGGCTATGGCTAATAGTATCCGAATGGATTTAGACATCGCTACTGGCGAGAAGGTTTCCTCATAGTCTATTCTAGGTCTTTGAGAATAACCTTTTGCCACAAGGCGAGCCTTATGAGTTAATACCTCTCCATTCATTCATAGCTTGCGCTTGAAGATCCACTTGCAGCCTACAGGGATGGATCCCTCAGGTGGATCAACCAAAGTCCATACTTTATTGGAATGCATGGAATCCATTTCGGATTGCATGGTTTCCTGCCACGCACCCGAATCTATGTCTGACATAGCTTCTTCGTATGTCCTTGGATCAGTGTCCAATTGATCGTTTTCGTGAATAAAGCCATATCTTTCAGGCTCTCTACGAACTCGATCGGACCTACGAAGTACTGGTGTACTAGATGGTTCAACGGGTTCAGGATCAACTCCCACTGCTTGTGGGGATGGGTCCAATTCCTGGACTTCATCCAGTTCTACGGATATTCCGCTTCTTTTAGTGAGGAAGTCATCCTCCAAGAAGTGGGCGTTCCTGGACACAAACATCTTTGGTTCCTTAGGTTCGTAGAACAGATATCCAATGGATTCCTTTGGATACCCCACAAATTTGCACAAACTAGATCTACTATCTAGTTTATCTCCTTTCTTGTTTCTTACATAGGCAGGAGATCCCCATACTCGTAGATATGAGTATATGGGTGCTTTACCAAACCACTCTTGGTATGGCGTCGTCGGCACCGACTTTGAAGGTACAATGTTAAGTATCTTCGAAGCAATTAATAGGGTTTGGCCCCAAAACGAAAAAGGAAGGTCAGCGAAACTCATCATGGAACGAACCATGTCTAACAAAGTTCTGTTCCTTCTCTCAGAAACACCATTCAACTGCGGTGTTCTAGGAGGAGTTCGCTGAGAGAGAATTTCATTCTCTACAAGATAATCGAGGAATTCTTGACTTAAGTATTCACCACCTCGATCCAACCGAAGTGCCTTGATACTATGTCCAAGTTGATTCTCAACTTCCATTCGAAACTCTTTGAATTTCTCAAAAGCTTCGGACTTATACTTCATCAGGTATACATACCCAAAACGACTGAAGTCGTCTGTGAAGGTTATGAAGTATGAGAATCCTCCTCTCGCACTGATACTCAGTGGCCCACAAAAATTAGTATGGATTAAATCCAAGGTTTGTTTGGTTCGCTCTGGTTTCCCAGTAAAAGGCGCCTTGGTCATTTTTCCCTTGAGACAGGATTCGCAAGTTGGGAGATCATCTAGGTTCTTTATTTCAAGAGCCCTAGAGGAGACCAACTTTTGAATTCTACTCTTGGAAATATGTCCAAGCCTAGCGTGCCAAAGTTGTGGATTGTTTTCATCTTGTTTTCTTTTCTTTGATTGAATGTGCATGACATTAGAATTAGCAGGTTCTAAGGAATAAAGACCATCTATCAAAGTACCACAAGCATAAGTAGAACCACCTTTTATTATGCTAAACATTCCATTAGAAATGGAAAAACAAAAACCATCATTGTCCAAAAGAGGAATAGAAATAATGTTTTTGATAATTGTTGGTACGTACAAACAGTCTTTCAAAACCAAAGAAAAATTTCCTAGGACTAATTCAACGTCTCCTATGGCCTCTGCCGCAACCCTAGCTCCGTTTCCAAAGCGTAGGATTCTATCCCCAGGTTTAAGAGGCCTTACTGCTCCCATTACCTGCAAATCATTGCATATATGAGAACCGGCTGCGGTGTCTAACACCCATGATGCACAGTTAATAGAAATATTAACTTCAATAAAGAAAATACCTTTGACCACCTCTTTCAGGTAGTCTGGGCAGTTCCTTTTCCAGTGCCCTGCTTTCTTGCAGTGGACACATTCATCAAATGAGCGCGGCAGAGTATGGAGAAGAAGGTCAGTGGAGAGATCAGCGTGCAGGTCTACCTCCAAGTTCTCAAGTTTTTCAACCAGATTGATGAAGCGTAAACAATGATCTTTCACACTTGAACCCTCAGCCATTCTCAGATTGAATAATTCTTTTGTAGTCTTGAACCTTTCGGTCCTAGACTTCTCTCCAAACAATTCTCGGAGATGAATAATTATGTCAGCAGCATGCAACATCCTTGCATGTTGTTTCTGCAGCTCATTGGTCATTGATGCCAGCATGAGGCAACGAACCTGAATATCATCATCGACCCACCTTTGATGGGTAGCTCGTTCCTCTTCCGAAACCCCTTCCGGAAGTGCACCAGGCATGGGTGCATCGAGAATGTAACTCCTTTTCTCGGAGTAGAGGACTATCCTCAGATTTCTAAGCCAGTCGACAAAATTTGATCCGTTCAGTTTGTTAGTGTCAAGGATGATAGCTAATGGATTCTTAGACATTTTTGCAGAATTGATCTACAAAAGTAAATGATAACGTTTAGCTGACTGATCTATATTAATACTTATAATTAACGATGTTGGACTTGTTATCGAAAAAGTTCTCCCACTATTTTCTCGAAACAATTACCCCTTCAATTGTTCGGGAAATCTAATCTCCTAGTAGGTCTTGACGTCCCAGCAGACATTAATTGCACCCACGACTCGTGGTCATACAATTAACTCCCCAGGTAGGTATACTTTTACCAATTGTGTTCCTCCACAACCTTCAAGCTATTTTGCCTCGGTCTTCGCACTTATCTAGCACTGCTACATCATAAGTGTTACTAATCGTTAAGTCTAACCCATCAATCATGATGAGCAACTGGCCCGGTCGTGAAGTCACCGTAACTAGTTATCGGTCGATAATCACATCCCGACCAGTCCTCACCCTTGTCGAGTTTAGTTAAAACAGGAATCAAGGAATTTCGTGTATTGTCCCTTTCTTTGTCTAGTGTGCCAGACTCTGGATCACCTTTAACGATAAGTAGACAACTTACACTAGTCCCTATTGATGGAAGGCTTGGATCTTTAAAACATCATTTTAAATGTACCCAATGTGACTTAATATTATTTTCAAGAGGGGTTTTTCGGGTTTAAGAGTTTGAGGTAACTCTCCTCGAGATCTCACCGTTCCAGTTATGCATTATCTTTTATTTACGATCTAAATATAACTAGTGCGCATCACCATACAAGCTCAGATATAAATACGTAAATAAATACATACACACCTAGCATGCATGCTACCACAGTATGTTTTCGATCGGGAGCCTCCTATGCGGACCACCATCGAGCCAAAGACGATGGTCTTATTGGTCAATCTATTAGGTTTCAAAGAGACCTACTCTATTACACATTTTACCATGCATACATGGCCTTTAGTCTTCTTGGGCTCCCACCTTGCTTGTAACGGGCCTCCATTCTAAACTAATAAAACAGTAAAGCCCTATCTATTACAATGGCTCAAAGTGGCCCAAAACTTAAGGCTCGCAGGCCCAATAAAACCAATAAGATGATAAATAACCAATCACATCTACCCTCAGGGTCAAGGCTCGGCGCGATCGAAAACCACGTAAACAATTTCACGTAGAGCAAGAAACAAGCAAAACCTAATTTCTTATTTCTTATCCCATTTTAAAACTTAAGATTCTAGTTTTAAAACCCCTTCTAAAACAATCTCTAACACCATTTTAAACCTCCTTTAAAATGACCCTTTGATTCTCACTTTATGTCCCTACTAATTATGATAAAATTGACTTTCCGGATTTACTAAACCCTTTTAGTGCACAAAACAGTTTCTGTTTTTCAAGTTTGAAAAATTGCAGTTCGGCCCCTGATTTTTCGAAAATTACACTTTGACCCCTCAACTTTTGGAAATTACAAATCAGCCCCAAAATTTCCAGAATATGCAAATTGGACCAGAAAGCAGAAACTTAATAAAATTTCCAGAAACTTTTGCTTATTGCAAAACAGACCCCAGATTTACGGAAAATAGCAAAAACACCCCTAACCTTTCGTAAATTACAAAATGGTCCAGATTTTGAAAAATTCCAGAATTTACAATTTGGTCCAGAATTGCAGAAAAACAAAATTTTAATTTCTGTCCAGATTTATAAAAAATCGTAATTTGCAAATTAGCCCTCCAATTTTCGGAAATTACAATTTAGGCCCAAAAATCGAAAAGTGCAAAAATCCGAACACTCAATTTATCATAACAAGTAAGAATCAAATATCAGAACACAACAAATACATATAATCACATAAATCGAAGAGATAATAAACGATCATTGTACGGCATGGGACTGTTACAACACCTCCTTAACATTGGGGAACCGTTCCAGATCGTTTACCCCAGCTAAAAGAAAGCTCGAGGATGAAGTTGATAGAATAGAAGTTGAAGTCCCCAACACAGACCGAGTAGATAAAAAGGGAAAGGAATCGGTCGATTTGACTTTAAAACCACCGGAGCACAATGATGTCCTGCTGGTACAAGGGGATCCCACAAAAAACAACTAGAATTGGAACTGAACTCAGTAAGGAAGGGGAAGTAATGTTAGTAAACTTTCTCAGAGAAAATATAGATATCTTCGCCTTGAGTGCGAACGACATCGAGGGGATTGATCCCAGAGTAATCATCCATTTGCTAAAAATTGACCCAATGGCAAAACCTGCTAGGCAAAAGAAGAGGAATCATGGGCCGATAAAAGACAAGATAATCAAGGTAGAAGTAGAAAGGCCACTCAATGTTAAACAAATTTGAGAAATACACTTCTCGGAATGGCTATGTAATGTTGTATTAGTGGCGAAATGGGATAAAAAGGATAACAAGTGGGGAATGTGCAATGACTTCACCGACCTTAACAAACTATGTCCGCGCGATCCATATCCCCTGCCGAGAATCGACCTATTGGTCGACTCAACGGCTGGTTTCGCAATCTTCAGCATGATGGACGTCTTTCAAGGTGTTTATCAAATATACATGAATGAGCGAGACCAAGAGAAAACTGCTTTCATAACAAAACAAGGTGTCTACTGCTTCATAGTCATGCCATTTGGCCTAAGAAACGCTGGGGACACTTACCAAAGGTTAGTAAACCTGATGTTCAAGGAGCTGATCGGAGAAATAATGAGGTTAGTAAACCTATGTCAAACCCTTGGACGACTCCAAATGGGCTCTGATTAGACAGAAGGCATCTAAGTCTTCGAGCAAAAGACCTTTTCCTGAAGGGATCACTCCGACTGAGACCCTTCAAAAACTTGTGAATGAGAATAAGTTGCTGACTACTGCTTCTGTGACCAATCCCGTGTTGGGATGTACCTCGATTGTCAGAACAACAAGAGTGCGGAATTTAAAATTTTTTTAGGCACCCATCAGTCCCATAAATCTGTCTCCATAATTAGTTATACGAAAAGGTTGAAACAAACAATGAATAAAACATAAAGGGGGTGATATGCGATTATACCTCACCACAGCTCGGTGGTGGTTACTGTTGGGATATTTGGGTTGTGGGGCTCGATTGTCAATACAACAATGTGCGGAATTTAAAATTTTCCGAGGCACACATAAGTCCCATAAATTTGTCTCCATAGTTAATTATAGGAAAAGGTTGAATCAAACATTAACATAAACATAAGGGGGTATTTGCGATTTACCTCACCACAGCTTGGTGGTGGTTACTTCCTGGTGTTTCGTTTGATCCACAACTTGAGTGATCCATGTGTCTCACCTCCAAAGTTGATCCACACCAATTGGATTGTAGGGACACCTTCAAATCTTAGGCTACGAACTGGATTTTGAAGGTTTGTCAGCAAGGGATTATGCAGATCTCGATCAGGACTTAGATCTGGATCTAGATTGGGAGATCAAATGGAAGAAGACAAGACCACAGGGCTTATGTGGTCAGATCAGGTTCGGCCAAGTCAGGTTCAGCCAGGGTTAGGTTTGGCCGAGGTCACAAGAATAATTGTTGTTGTAATACAATGATAATCCAGCAATTTATATGATATAAACCCTAGTTTTACAAGGAAACATAATCCTTCTAGGACTCGGATATCGATCTAATCGCCGTTAATAAATATCTCTGATCGGATCGAATGACTGTTAGCGGATGAGCTTCTAGGTCGAGCCGATTGAGTATCTTATAAGGGGTGTAAAATAGCCCCCATCAGTACTCCCTCACTTCTTCGAGCGTATATGCAATAGAAGATCGTGGAAGTAAGTGGCCTTATCCGACTGTCTTTTCTATGATTTGTGCCTAAATAAAAACCTTACTTGGAAAAAACCCTATGGAAAAAAATCCTAAGCAAGGAAAAGAGTGTTACATTTCATAGATAGTCGTTTTGTCGTTTCCGAACTGTATCGTTGTTCCCTTCTCGAGGAGGCGGTTTTTCTTCATTGATTGGCGGGAATATGATCAGTCGCGAAAGGATTGAGGCGTCTTTTCGGCTTTCTATATAAATAGGCGATCGTAGTTTCACCCACATTTTACTTTCTGCTTTCTAATTTCTCGCAGTAATTCTCTTAGTCGATAACTCTTCTAGATATCATAATTGTTGAGCATTACTTTTTCGAAGATCAAAATAATATGGCTTCCACCTCGAGAAATCCTTCCTCGTCTTCTGTTGAGGAAATCACTCCTGTTATCGACGTGGGGGCTTCTTCCATCCATCCACCAGAACGGACGGGACCATCGGATATAATCATTCCAGACGAAGACACTTTCAAGGTGCGGATCATATCTGATGCTGAGGTCGCGTCCAAGGCTAAGAAAGGTAAATGTACTAATCCTCAGATATCCGTTCCAGTCGAAACCCTTTCCTGCGTTTATACCGAAGAGAATTTTCATGAGGTTTTGGATAATTATGCAAAATACTTCCCGGAGGGCTCCAAAATTATTCTTCCGTCCCCCGTCGATAGGGTAACCTCAACGCCGGAAGGCTGTCGAGCTTTTTACACTGCCATTTTAACCACGGTCTTCGTCTTCCTTTGTCTGATTTATTTCTAGATATTTTGAAGATATTCAGTGTTTCTTTAACACAATTGGTCCCTAACTCCGTAGCTTTCGTCGTTTGTTTTTCTGTCCTGATGATTGCCAAAGGGTTCCAACCTTCTTTTCGTAATTTTACTCAGTTATTTCGTTTTAATATTTCTAGCTCTTCCAATCATGGTTACTATTTTGCCAGTCAAAAGTCTGGTCGATCTATCTTTGATTCTCCAGTTTCCAGCAACTCCAACTGGAAATCTCACTTTTTCTATGTTCACCCTCCCACACATCTTACTTTAGTCGATGGCTCCACCAAACCTTTCTCATGGGACCATGATTCCAAGTGGATTTTTGGTGGTCGCTCTGTTGAGGGTCAATTTATCCCCGATAATCCTAAGTTGGTGGAGGAGATATCGGAAATGCGTGCTGACAAATATCAATGCGCTCTTCTTATTGGTGAGGCCTTTCTCCGTAAGGCGGGCCTAAGTTCTCACACTTTTCCCATTTCTTCTTCTTCTCAGTTGCTCGATAAGCGTTATATTTCACCGTCGTAATTTTAATCTTTTCTTCCAATAAAATTTGTAACTGGATTCTTGTTTTCTTCAGCCTCTATGGTAGAAAATTCTCGGCATTCTTGCAAAGGAAAAATGGTTTTATCGAAGTCTACCAAGACAGTGGAGAACCATCCAATTGAGCAAAGAGTATCAAGAAAGACGAAATTGGATTTGGGACAAGATTCTGATGATTATAGAGAGGAACCCCCAGATCCTTCCCAGGAGACTCCTCAGGAACCTTTTTCTTCATCAACTCCGGGTCTTATAGGGAAATGACAGGGTTATCCTCCTCTCCATCTCAGAACTTCCTCGGTATTCGTGGTTGTTGTAGCTGGTCGATGCCTCATTCAACTGGCACGTCGGCAAAAAGGAGAAAGCAGTATTATGGTCGCTCTAGTGAAGACCTTACTTTGCTTGGCGAACATCACCCAAAGCCTACCCTTGTCGAGATGATCGAAGATCATTTAGCGGGAAAGAGGGCGGCCGGTTATTCTGAACGCGATTCTTTGATTCATGATGAGAAGGAGAATGCGGCAGATAAGGCTACTCGTATCCTTCTCTCTAGCATTTTCACACGTAACATTAATAAGATGCTCCATAAAGATCCTTTGGAGAAGTTACAGAAGGCTTCTCTTTATGCCGACAAGGTAAATACTGTTACTTGTCCTTCTTTTCAAGTTGACTTTCTTGAAGGATCTTCCACTTAAACGGCTTATCCTTTTGATTCCTCAGACTAGTACTTGTCTTCTGTCATTTGCTTATGAAGCAGCCCTTTGGAGACAGCAGTGTGAGTTTCTCGAGGAGCGGAATAAGGCGTTGCTTCAGAAGGTGTCTGTTTCAGAAGGTGGTGCTACAGAAATTGATCCTTCTACCTCTTCGTCTCGTCCATTTCATGTCGAGGGTACTCAGGATATGGGGACTGATAATCCCCATGTTTTAAATAGTATTTTGGAAACTTCTCATGCCCAGGAGCGAGTTAATTAGCCGGCTAAGGAGCTGAACGATCACCAAGTCCAGTATACAACTCGTATCAGTGAATTGGAGTTTCAAGTTGCAAGTCTTCAGGCTTCTTTGAATGAGTACAAAGAGAATCTTCCTCTTGGTGGACTTACCAATCGATACGGTAGAAATTCTAGCGAGAAGGTAATTCGTGAATTTCTTAGTTCTCCAGTTCATACCGCCCTGGTATATCAGAAGGTTGGTCTCCTCCTTGAAAGCATCTTCAAGAAAGCGATCCATCAGATGGTCTCTATGGGATTGGTCGAGGATCGCCGAAAAGAGTACTTCAGAACCATACATGTCAGCCTTAGTCGTTATGGCGAGGAGTATTCTTCTTCTGATCTACCGAGCGAATAATACTGACATTTTCCTTTGGCTCATTTGGTCGAGGAGTTTGGAAAACCTTTACCGACTCCTCCTTCAGATATAAATCTTGAAGTTGATAATAATCTAGTCGATCAAGAGATCGAGGAGGAGAACCCCGACTCAGTGACAAATGCAAATGGAGAAGAAGGTGCAACTGGCGATCAGGAAATTCTCGTTGGCGATCAGCAGGAGATAGTAGAGAGCGACCAACGGATTTTGGCTAAGAGCAATAAATAAATTTTCAATAAAAATATTCGTCGATGCGTAAACTGTAATTTTACTCCTTTAACTTTTTCGAATAAGACGATTTGTATTCCTGGTTTATGATATTAACTCCTTCATTTATTGGGATAGTTTAGACATAAGTCTTTAATTCCAGCATAATCATTACGTTTGCGTCTTTTCGAATTAGTGTTATTGTTTATTGGTCAGGTTCTTTGTTTCGCGCCTGTTTGTAAGGTCCAATGCGTCTTTTCCCTTAGTATATATACTCGAGGTAAAAAGTTCGTCGCTATTTTACTGCGCGTCCCCACTTAGATAAAATATTCTCCCCAGCAGGTCGATAACTCCACTCGATATCCCAATAATTTTCTCAATTTCCCGAGAATGAGTAGTCTATTTGGCAATACGTCCAAGCGCTCTTCGCGCGATCGTCCTAGAGATACAAGGTCCAAAAGGTCCCGCTCTGAAGGGCCATCTATAGATCTTTCTCATACTCGAACATCCACCCGCTCGGGGACACAAGTCTCTACTATCCCTCCGAGCGGTTCTACAGATACAAGCGATGCTAATGCTCGCTCAAACCTTCCTCAACAAGATCCTCTTTCATCTTCAAAGGTTCAACGGCGACTTTCTCCGGGTCGGGTTGCCTTTGGGGATTTATCTAATGAGGAGCAATCCTTGGATATTCCTCTGCCGATGTCCATTCCCTCGCTCGAGCATGATTTACACAATTTTGCTCACGATGATTCCAGTTTTCTGAACTCTTCTGCTGACCCAGTCATTAGTCAGGGTCCAGTAAACGATACCGTTGGACCGGCAAATAGTGGCCTGATCATAGGTCCTTCTTTGGGTAGTTCCAATCCTCAGTCAGTCACCCAAAGCTTCGCGGATTTTTTACTTTCTGATACCGCTACCGTGACTACTTCTTTTAAGGCTGGTGATCCTTCCAGAGGTCGGGCAGGACGTAGGTCTGGTCGGAGGACCGTAATCTCCTACTCAGGGAAGGAAACTTTTGTGAGTCCTAATGAGAAGGAATCCCCTCGTCAGTTGGATGACCATTGTATCTTGGAGCAAATCAGGGATATAACCGAGTCTGATTCTCCTCGTCTTGATAAGATTCCTCTTAATTATGTTCTGCCGGATTCTTGTGAACCGGACCCTCTCTCCTAGGATCTGGGTTTTAGTACTATTTTTCCCGGCGAGTTGAAGAAAAATGAGGGTACTTCTTCCCTTCGTCTTGTTCAGTCCCTCTTCAAACAATTTGAGCAGGTATGTATCTTTTCGTTTATGTCTTTGTATTATTTTTTTGTTGTTTGTGGCTTATTTCTTTCTTTCTTCTCAGGGGAAGTATTATGCTCTACAACTGGGTGCCCAGTGTGATAACTTGTGGTTCAGCAAAGAGAACCTGAGGCATTGCCTGGATGCAGAGAAATCAAAGGTTGGTGGACTTGCCCTTCACATTGAGCTACTCAATGATGATCTCCGAAAGTTACGCGATGAAAAATTAACTCTTGAGAAGGAGAGGGATGATCTGGCTCAAATGAATGCCAATTTAGAGGAGTCTCGTCAGCGTGCCTTTGAGGAAGGCTATGATGAAGGTTATCAGAAGCGTCAGGAGGAGCTGAAGACGTTTCATGATACAGTTACTCCTCAGAAGGGTGCTTCTTCGAGCAGACCCTCTGGTGGCGATCAGTCCTGATGACTTGCTTCTTCCTCTATTTTTTTTTAGAACAAAGCCTGTATGTGGTCACTAGGGGATAATTTATCCTTAGCATATTTTGCATGACCACAATATTTTTGCTGTAAATTTTCTATGGTAATTCCAATCTAATTTGGAGAAGTAAATTGAATCATCTAATCGAGTAAATAAATTTAGATTTAAAAATCGTTATTCCATTACTTTTGTAAGCAAATTTAAACTGCTTGTTAAGTAAGTGAATCAAATATAAAGCTCCATAGAAACTTATTTGGATTGACTTAAGGGCAACCAGTATTGATTAAAAATCTGTTGCTGACGATCGGTTATGAGTTCTTTCAAAATCAAGAAATCCTCACAATCTTTTCCTTTACTGTTGACTATGCATAGTCTTTAGCCAACCCTTGTAATCATATTGGCTTTCAAAAATTGTTGATTGTTGTAATATGATTCACCTTTCAGAGAAGCTGGGTAGTAACCTTGTCGTGTTCATTGATGATCGATTAGTCTTCGTTGTCAGACACAATTTTGTCTTTTATGAGGTCCTATATAAGGGCCTCTTTGCAACTTTTCTTCAAGCATTACTTTTTCTTAAAATTGAATTTCTTAGTAAGGCTTGTCTGCAACTTTCTTTTAAATTCAATGTTTCTGTGTACTGACTGTGAGCTTCATTTTCTTCAAATAAAACAACCATTATGCCTTCATGTCATATTTTTTTGGTGTGGGAAGAATTGGAAAATGTAGAACCATTAGTCAGATCCAGCTTGTGAAGACCCCCCTAAGCAATTCTCTGGAAGATTAGGCAGTGACAAGTCCGTATGCCTTAGCAAGGACGACTATATCTTCTAGTTGTCCGTCAGATTTCTTGGACTACAAGAGGAAAGCTGGATTCTATGTCGTCAGGCTCTTATTTGTCGTCAAAACGATCAACTATTTTGTCTTCCTGCTTATAGATCATTTATTTTTGGTAGAAGTAATTATTCTCGTTGTAAATCTCCTTTTCTTAAGGATTTTGTTCGTCGGTCGATTATTCTTCGTAAAGTTCCAAGTTCTCTCTCAATGAATCCATTGGAACGTATATGGATTTTCCATTCTGGTCGTTTCGACCTTGATACTTCATTCCCATCGAGCAGTTTTATCGACAATCCTAGCGCCGTTCCAATTTACTCGCTTTAAATTCGGGAAGTCAAAAGTCACATTCTCGTCCCTTGATCAGATTTCTATCCAACCGTAGGATTTAACTTAAATATTTCCCTATAAATAGACCAGTGTCTTCCCATATCTATCCATACCATACGAAATGGAGATATCAGCTTCTTTGGGTTTTATTTTGCCCAATGATCCCATAATTTTCAAAAAGTCACATTATCGTGATCCATTATCTTATAATAACTCAATCATCATTTGCCTTGTACTGACAGGTCCCATTGATGCCCTACCTAGTACTAATGGGTCCCATGTGGCCTCAGCCTTAGTCTTCATGGGGTTGGGGTCCATGGTATTTTGTTAGCACATGGAGGGTTCATACTTATCAGGCATCCCTGTTCGTGGATGTTACTTCCAGAGTGATAGGCCACCGGATGTGATGGTAAATTTTAACTTTGTAATGGTCCGCGCGAGATCCTGCTTTAGAGTAAAAATCACCCCTATCTTTCAAGCAGGAGCTCATTTTGGTCGAATGATCGCTACAGGATATCTGGCTTGTAATGGCCGTTCCGACTAAAAGGAGGATCGATCTTCAGAGTCTGGCCATCGAACTAAAGAAGTCGACCATCCTGAGCAGCATGCTTCTTATGTGGTTGAAGAAGAACGTCGAGGTACCAGGAAGAAGATTGATGTTTCCGTGGACATTGTCGTGAAAAGTTACAATATATTCAATTGGACTTTCCAGTTTTGAAAAAAATGTTCTTCGTATTCATATGAATAAAACTTTATATTTCTTTATATCTTTTATCTTCATATGCTTGTTCTTGCTTTGATTTCTCTCGATCTGTGCTTAGGTTTTATACCAATAGTTGGCTTTAGCCTGTATAATCGTCGTTTTTGGAGATCGATGAGTGTTTATCGAGCGGATCGATTTTACTCAATTTTGTACTTAGGTTGTTTACCAATTATTGTGTTGGATAAGGATGAAGATGAAAAGCACTGAAGACAATTACTAAAGGGATGTTTTGATGATTTCCAAAACTTCAAATCTACTTAGTAAAAGTTAACTTAGCTGATATCCCTTAGAAGAATTTTGACCAAGTAAGAAGACATCAGACGGGTCAAATATTCAAGGTCCAGAAGACTACTGATCTGCTGAAGGTAAGAAATCAGACTGATGAAGATCAGCCGACTCAAATCAGATTTGTTCAAGTTTGGGATCAGCTCTGTTCATCATCAGACTTGCACTTTCGATTAGCCAAGTGGAAAGGATCAAGAAGTCATCCCAACGGTAATAAATGCCCCTGGAAGTAATAAATGCTGAAGTACAAGGTTATTAAAGACAAATGATTGAAGAAAGACTTCGTATCAGCTTGGTGCATTTAATGCTGCCTGACAGAAAGTACAGTTCGCAGTAATGTCACTGTGCAGAGAGCCGTTCGTGGATTTTAAGGACCAGAAATCAAGAGATTTGAATTTTGTCTCTCTTCAACGGACAAAATTCAAAGAGTGACTATAAATAGCTGAAGAGACGAAGAAAGCTACATACAACTTCTGAGAGATCGAATTCAAAGCAAATATTTTCTAAGTCTCAAAAGCTCAAGAACAGCTCACTCGTCTGCTAAAAGTCATTTGTTGACAGAAGCCGTTGAAGTTAATTTTGGGCACCCAAACTAAATGTGCGGGTGACAGCAATTGTCCTGTGGCATCCAAACTGAGTGTGCGGATGGAAACCCAAACTAAGTGTGCGGGTGGAGCCACAATCGAATATCGTGGGCGCTTGCGTGAATGCACTATAAGGGAAGGGTATGCGCATTCCTTAACACCAATTGGTTTTGGGGCAAGTGGTAGCGCCCGAGGTCCTACAGTTAAAGAAAACATTTTCTGAGCGAATCTGTGAGAGAAAAGAGTTGTGAGGAGTTCTTATCCGTCTTTGTGAGTGATAAGGCTCTGTAAAATAGGTCTTCTTTGTGATTTCCTATTGCGAGCTTACGGCCATATTCATTTGTTGTTTTGGCGTAAGTGGAGTATATTGTAAACTGTGTGTTTATAGTATAACCCAAGATCTAAGTGACTTGGAAGAGTGAACTAAAGAATTTCAATCCATATAACCACTATAAAAATTCTAGTGTTTGTTTTTGCATAAGTTTTTCTGCATATTTTCAGATTTGCATAAAACACTTGATTACCTGTTTGAAAAAGATGTAAAGGAGTTTTCATAAAACTAGGGATTAAATTTTTCAAACTACTAAGTTTACTTGTGAAAAACACTTTATAAATCCGCTGCAAGTATTATGGTATTAAAACTGATTTTGACAAAAATCAGCTAAGTGACTATCAGATCAGCCTTGTAAACTTACTGTTCGGTAACAGCTTAGTCTGTTTAAGTTTAAACAACAGTGTTGAAGTTAAAATTTATTAAAAAGTTTCAGAGGTCTATTCACCCCCCCCCCTCTAGACCTCATCTGACCACATGGGACCAACATATTGGTTTTAACTAGTAAGTCCGTCGCTTTTGGAGATCGAAAAGTGTTTATCGAGCGGATCGACTTTACTCAATTTTGTACTTAGGTTGTTTACCAATTATTGGTTTTAACCAGTAAATCCGTCGCTTTTGGAGATCGAAAAGTGTTTATCGATTGAATCGATTTTACTCAATTCTTTGACTTAGGTTGTTTACCAATTATTGGTTTTAACCAGTAAGTCTGTCGCTTTTGGAGATCGATGAGTGTTTATCGAGCGACTCGGTTTTACTCAATTATTTAACTTAGGTTGTTTACCAATTATTGGTTTTAACCAGTAAGTCCATCGCTTTTGGAGATCAAGGAGTGTTTATCGATTGAATCGATTTTACTCAATTCTTTGACTTAGGTGGTTTACCAATTATTAGTTTTAACCAGTAAGTCCGTCTCTTTGGGAGATCGATGAGTGTTTATCGAGCGGATCGATTTTAATCAATTCTTTGACTTAGGTTGTTTACCAATTATTGGTTTTAACCAGTGAGTACGTCGCTTTTTTTTGGAGATCGAAGAGTGTTTATCGATTGAATCGATTTTACTCAATTATTTGACTTAGGTTGTTTACCAATTATTGGTTTTAACCAATAAGTCAGTCGCTTTTGGAGATCGAAGAGTGTTTATCGAGCGGATCGATTTTACTCAATTCTGTGACTTAGGTTAAACACCAATTATTGGTTTTAACGCTTTGAATCATTGATTTGGCTAATAACTCATAAACAATGAACATATTTCAAAAGAATTTTTAAGCAAAAGCTTTTTATTGCAACAAACGGTACCAAATTTTCGAACTAACAAAATAAATGACAATTAAAATAACAAAGAAAATAAAAGATGAGGATGACTTGAAGAATTCAATGTGCATAGTATCTTCGCAGGTTGACTGCATTCCAAGTCCTCGGTAGGGGTGTTCCGTCCATGTGTGCAATTTTGTATGAACCTTTCTTTCCTACACCGACGACGATGTAAGGTTCATCCCAATTCTGTTGCAATTTCCCGATGTGTTTGGACACCTCTACCTTTTTCAGTACTAAGTCACCTTCTTTGAAGGTTCGTATGCGGACCTTTTGGTTGTAGGTTTTTTCCATATTCGATTTAGCGACCTGTAATCGTACTGCAGCTTTTTCTCTTAGGGCTTCGGTCAGGTCGAGATCATCTTCTCTAGGATTTCCATTTTCCTCGTTATCATACATCTCGATTCCCGGTGTCGGGACCAATGTTTCGATTGGAATCACAGCCTCTGAGCCGTACACCAAACTGAACGGGGTCTCGCCAGTCGAGGCCTTGACAGTTGTCCGATTTGCCCAAAGCACTCCAAGGAGTTCGTCCAGCCATCTCCCTTTGGCTGCCCCTAATCTTTTTTCCAAAGATTTGACTATTTCACGGTTTGCTACTTCAGTTTGTCCGTTAGCTCTTGGGTGTCCTACCGAGATAAAGTTTTGTTGAATTCCCAACTTAGAGCACAATTCCAACACTTGTTTCCCCGTGAATTGAGTTCCATTGTCAGAAATTAGGATTCACGGGATGCCAAATCGACATACTATGAACTTCCATTGGAAATTAATTACTTGAAATTGTGTTATCCGAGCCAGAGCGATGCATTCTATCCATTTGCTGAAATACTCGACAGCAACTAGAACATAAGTTTTCTTTGACCTTGCCACTGGGAAATGTCCCACGATGTCTATTCCCCATTGATCAAAAGGCCAGCACACAGGTATAGGGTGCATCTTTTCGGCGGGTTGATGGCTTACATTAGCGTGAACTTGGCAATGGTGACATTTTTGCACATATTCCACGGCATCTTTGTTTAAATTAGGCCAATAGTATCCTGTGCGGAGACATTTCAAAGCTAAGGCCCTGGCTCCACTGTGGTTTCCTACCTCTCCCTCGTGTATTTCTCGAAGTATATCATTGGCTTGAGGTTCGGAAATGCATTTTAGTAGAATTCCTGATACCGATCTCCTATAGAGTTTTCCCTCTATCATCGTTTATCTTGGTGCTCGATATTTTATTTTCGAGCCTCATTTAGATCAGGTGGCAGGTTTCCTTCGCGGAGGTAGTCTATCATTGGAGTCATCCAGTTCTTTTCTGTCACTTTGATTTCCATTATCTCAGCGATGTTGGGATAGTGGTTGGGTTGCCTCGATTGTCAGAACAACGAAAGTGCAGAATTTAAAATTTTTCGAAGCACCCAAGGTCCCATATTAGAATCTCCATATTATATATACAAAAGCATAGAACAAAACACACAGAGTAATAAAACAAAGGGAGTTTTGCGATTTACCTCACCACAGGCAAGGTGGTGGCAACCTTCAGTTCTGATTCCGAATCTGGATCTGGATCTGGTTCACAGGAGTGATCCAAATATCTCACCTCCAAAGATAGTCCACACCAACTGGATTCTGGTAACACCTCCTAGTCTTAGGCTCAGAACTTGATTTAGGAAGATTTGTTGTTGCAGGAATGTGCAGATCACCTTGGCAAGGCAAGATCTAGCATGGTGGAATAAGGGAGAAGCGGCGGCGGCACTTGGGCAGCTCACGGCAGCAAGGTGGCGGCGGCACTAGCTTGGCGGCGCAAGAGAGGGGGGCGCAGGTCAGAGAAAAGAGGCCAGGGTTTTTGTGCTAGGGTGTTAGCTTTCTGAGCTCTGATAGAACCCTATTTATAGAGTTCTATTTGACCTAGGTTTGCAAGACTCCTTATGGGCTTTTAATTAAAGGCCCATGTCTTGCAAGCCTTTCATTTAATTAACCACTTTAATTAAATGCCCAATCCAAATAAATCAATATTTCTTTTATATAATTAATTAGCAACTTAATTGAGTATTTAATTAATTAAGTCAGCCAATTAATTAATCTCCCACTTGAATTAAATACTTTAATTCATTTAATTGATTTAATTACATTTAAATCAATTAATTCCTTTAGTATCCTTTATAACAGTCACCGTCCAATTGTATTATGTGTGACCCTCTTGGTTCACCATCAATTGGCAGCAGGCCCACGAATTCTTCGTGATTTAATTTATGAACAATAAATTGCTCCGGTCAATTAAACAACCTTTAATTGACCACTCCTAGAATCAAATCCTCTATTAACTCAGGAGTACCTACACTTCATGGTCGATGTCTAGCCACAAGCCCATGAATCCCAACTTCAGGTGAATTGATACTTGTGAACCTCGTCTCATATAAATACCATGTACATACGGTCCTTCTATCGGCTAATATTCCCGATCAAGACTTAGGGTGTGTGAATTGATCGACACCTCTAAATTTGTCTCGATAACTATACTTTCTAATTCAGGATAATATTCCAGTGTGACTCCTAAATTTGGAAACCCCTTTCCAAATCCGTCACCGACTACGGCCGTAGATTCCTTGGATATATTATTTAAGAATCATATAGAAAATTCTCTCACCCATTACAGTGAGTCAATAGATTCCATATCGGTACTAACCACTCGCGTACATGTCCATACGTACCCAACTTAGGCATGTTATGACCAAGCTAAGTGGCCTATACCTAGATCTAAGTACGCACTTTCATGCACCGAATTCGCCTTGGCACCTCAAGTCAAAGGACTAAATCGTACACTATTATAATCCTTGGGAAACATCCCATCACCGATATGCGACATGTGCTTCCACAATGGGTTTATCTGTTCGGGTCGTTCGATGCGTTCAATCTTCCATTGAACCACCTACTCGTATGCACTGGCCTCAAATGCCTTGCTCATGAAACGCTACAAATTCACTCCATGTGAATCATGCATACTTGTACAAGTCTTGGCGATTCCTACGATACCCCGTCTCGTTCAGAATCTATGACTTGGAACAGTTTTAAGATTACGACCTTTGAGACTGTTTCATGATTGCACTCAGTACTGAAGTGAATCGTCCCATAGTCTAATGTAATCTAAGGATTTCAACCAATCTCTTAAATGTATTCGCGAGAGATGAAGTTGGCCATTGTTTATCCTTATACACATATAAATAAACATGCGTACTAATTCATTTATACTAAAGAAAGATAATGATAGTTCCAGTACAAGCTAAATGTATTGGCTTGCAGGGCACGATCCCATCAATCTCCCACTTGCCCTAAAGCCAATCACAAACGTTTCTAGGACCCATCTTTTCAAAAATGTTCATAGAACTCATTTCATGATATAGCCTCCTTTTAGTGGATCCGCTAAGTTATCTTCTGAGTCGACGCGATCCATTACGCGCGTTAACTCTACCAATGATTTTTCTAATCAAATGGTACATTTCTATCAATTGTGTTTAGATTTCTGGTAAGATCTCGAATGCTTTGCTTTAGCAATAGCTCCAATGTTATCATAGAAGATAATCATGAGCTTCGCAATGCTAGGCACTACATCCAACCATAGGATGAAGTTTTATATTCAAACACTTTCTTGAAGCCGCATTTAATGCTGCAATATATCTTGCTTCAGTGGTTTAGATGGTTACGGTGATTTGCTTGGAACCCTTTCAAATTTACCGTTACAACATTGAGGCAGGATATGTATCCAAAAATGTATATATTTAATTCATCCACATCAGACTGAAAATTCGAATCAGTGAATCCTTCGAATTTTAATTCTCCACTACCACCGTAGACCAAGAACAAATTCTTAGTCTTTGTCAAGAGCTTAAGGATATCTTTTACGGTGGTCCAATACTTCTTCACTGGAGTTTGACTAGCAACTGCTCGCGATACCTGAGCATGTTCTACGTCTGGTCTAGTACATAGTAAAGCATGCCACATGCAACCTTTTGTTTGAAACATAAGGTATTTGAGACATTCTCCTTTATTCTCATTTGATGTAGGGCACATCGATTTTGAAACAAGGGATACAATGTCTCACTTGAAGCAATCCTTTCTTGGATTCTCCATACTGAATATTTTCAGTATTGATTCTATGTACTTAGATTTAGAGAGTGTCAGCATATTTTCTGATCTACTTCTATAGATACGTATCCCAATACGCAAGATGCTTCTCCTAAATCTTTCATGGAGAATTGCATGGACAACCATGCTTTCGTCTGTGCTAACATTCCGATATCATACCAGATAGCCAGAACATTATCGACATATAAAATACGATCTTCATCGCGCTCCCACTAATCCTTTTGTACACTCATGGTTCATTCTCGTTTTGATGAAGTCAAATGTCTTGAATATCTCATCAGAACAAATGTGAATCTAAATGGATTCAGACATTGCTAATGGGGAAATGTTTCATTATGTCCTTTTTACCACTAGTAGATTCTTAGAGGCAAAACCTCTCCATTAATTCCAAGTTTGAATATCCACTTACAACTTATAGCCATCTAATAGGGATAAATCCCTCGGGTGGATCAATCAAGGTTATACCTTTTTGGAATGGATGGGATCCATTTCGGTTTGCATGGTTTCGAGCCACGCACCCGAGTCTATATCTGACATCGATTCTTGATAGGTCCTTGGATGACTTTCCACATTCTCGTTTTCGTGAATGAAACCAAATCGCTCTGGCTCCTTACGAATTCGATCAGACCTTCTAAGAGTAGGTGTACTAGTAGGTTTAGTAAATTCTGGATTAACTCCCACTGTTTGCGGGGACGGGTCCAAATCTTGGACTTCATCAAGTTCCATGACGTTTCCATTTCCTTTGACGAGAACTTCATCAACAGAGGAACGGGTAACTAGGAGAAATGATTGTTTCTCATTGTCGTGGAACAGGTATCCAATGGATTTCGTTGGATACCCCACAATTATATACAAATTGGATCTACTAGCCAATTTATCTCCTTTCTCGTTTCTACCATCTGTAGGAGATCTACATACTCAGAAGTAAGAGCATAGAGGTATTTTGCCATACATTTCTTGGTAAAGCTTTGTAGGCACGAACTTTGAAGGTACTTTGCTCAGTATCTTCAATGCAGTCAGAAGGTCTAACTCCTAGAATGCATAAGGAAGCTTAACAAAACTCAATATGGATCGAACAATGTTAAACAATGTTAGATTCCATCTCTTTAGACACTTCAATAAGTTGAGGCGTCTTAGGAGGAGTTTGTTGTATGGGAATCTCATTCTCATTAAGATAATTGAGGAATCCTTGACAAGTATTTGCTATCTCGATTAGATCGAATAATACTATGTCTTTGTTGATTCTCTACTTCGCATTGAAATACCTTTGAAAATTTTAAAGGTTTTTCGGATTTGTATCTCACTAGATTCATTTTCCACTAACGACCAAGGTCATTAGCAAAAAGTACGAAGTATGAGTAATCTCCTCTCACAGTAACTTTTAGTGATCCATATTCATGGATTAAATCTAGATTTTGTTTGGTTCGCTCTGGATTCCCTGTGACGGGAGATTTGGTCATATCTCCTTTGAGACATGATTCGCAAGTTGGAAGTTCATCCAAGTTCTATTTTTCAAGAAACTTAGGTGAAACCAATTTTTGAATCCTACTCTTGGAGATGTGTCCTAAGTCTAGCGTACCAAAGTTATGGATTATTATCTTTGTATTAATTGAATTTCACTCATTAATTCAATAAGATTGAGTCAATGATTTAATTCAATTAATTTACTTCCTTTCAATTAACTTCTTTAATTGCTTCCTTTTCCTTTTCAATTAATCCTTTAATTGAAAGGTTGCTTAATTAATTAGATCATCTAATCAATTAAACATATCAGTGCCTTTCTCAGATGCAGTGGGATAATTCGACTTTTAGGCTACTTGCGTTCTTTTGACTACCTTTATGGTAGAATTTAGAAGAGAATTAATTATTCTTCATTTTACTCTTCTTTGACTTCGCAGTCCATGAAGTGTAAACAATCATGACAGGTTTATCCTATTTGCCTTTAACCATTACTTTGGTTGATTCATGAAATGTGATCGACTTATCAAATAAGATCAGTGTATTTCAAGAGTCATTTGAATGAGCAGGAGGAGAATTTAGGAGGAAGTTAATGTTAAGATCACTTGCAGTCTTACGTTTAATCGATCTAGTTTTCAACTAGATTGATAAAACAAAGACAGTGATACTTGACACTAGTTCCTTCAATTATTATCGAATTTTGAAACAATTCCTTAGAAGTCTCGAATCATATCAATTCAAAACTACTCCTCAAAACAAGCCTTTTGAGGTGGAGGTTTGTTTCAAAAGACTGGTCCTCAAAATGGGCTTTTTGAGGTGGAAGGTTCAGACATGCTCCTCATGTTGCTTCCATAGCTCGTTCAATCTTGATGCTTATTTGAGGAAACGATCATTAAGATTCCCATACTCTGTAGGTGATTCGTTTCACTTTTGAGATTCATCTTTTTATGATAAAACGATCATTAATATTCCCATATTCTACGGGTGATTCGTTTTTTATATATTGACTTATCTCGGAAGCGCATAAGGCATAGGCTCGTCGTTTAAGAACATCATTCCCACTTTTGGAATTTAAGACAATTCTCAAGCTTCTTGCCTAGTCGATATTTTGATCCAGTTATTTTATTAGTCGAGGATAAATAGTAAAATGGATAATTACAGATATCTCAGTATCCTAAAGAGAAGACAAAGATTCAGTGGACTAGTTAATGAATAATACTTATAATCTTCGAAGGTTGGACTTTCTATCGTAAAAGTTCTCCCACTATTTTATCGAAACAATTACCCCTTCAATTGTTCGGGAAATTCTATTTCCTAGTAGGTCTTGACGTCCCAGCGGCAATTAATTGCACCCACGACTCGTGGCCATACAATCAATTCCCCAGGTATGCATACTTATTGCCAATTGTGTCACTCCACAACCTTCAAGCTATTTTGCCTCGGTTTTTGCACTTATCTAGCAATGCTACATCATAAGTGTCACTAATCGTTAAGTCTAACCCATCAATCATGATGAGCAACGGGCCCGGTCGTGAGTTCTCCGTAACTAGTTATCGGTCGATCCTCACATCCCGACCAGTCCTCACCCTTGTCGTGTTTAGTTAAAACAGGAGTCAAGGAATTTCGCGTATTGTCCCTTTCTTCGACTCGGGTGCCAGACTCTGGATCACCTCTATCGATAAGTAGACAACATACGCTAGTCCCTATAGATGGAAGGCTTGGATTTATATAAATACTTCATTTTATTTTAATCCAATATGACTTAATATTTGATTCGAGAGGGGAATTTCTGGTTTGAAAGTTATACTAACTCTCCTCGAGATCTCACCGATTCAGTTATGCTTTATCTTTTATTACGATCTAGATTCTAGCGCGCATCTCATACAAGCTAAATATAAATCGACAAAATAAATAAAAGCCATACAAGCCTAGCATGTATACTACCACAATATGTTTTCGATCGGGAGCCTCCTATGCAGGCCATCATCGAGCCAATGATGTTGGCCCTATTGGTCAATCTAAAGGGTTTGTAAATAGGCCTATGCTATTACATAATGTGCCATGCATACATGGCCTTCATATCTTCTTGGGTTCCCACCTTGCTTGTAAACGGGCCTCCATCCTAAACTAGGAAAGCAGAAAAGCCCTATTCTATTACAAAGGCTCAAAGTGGCCCAAAAACATAATAGGCTCGCAGGCCCAATAAAAACCAAACAATAAATTAAACCAATCCCATCTAACCTAGGGTCAAGGCTCGGCTCGATCGAAAACCACGTAAACAATTCACGTAGAGCAAGAAAATGCAACATCCTTTACCTAATTCTTTCTTAATTTTAAAACTACCTTTTAAAACTAACTTCCTATGATTCTTACTTTTTAGTCACTACTAATTATGACAAAATGAATATTCGGGTAAACAAAAATAAATTTTCTGCTCAAATTCAGATTCTGTTTTTCAAACTTTTGAAAATTGCATTTTTCGCACTCAACTTTTGAAAATTGCACTTTGACCCCAAAACTTTTAAAAAGTTACAAAAACACCCCTGAGCAGATTCGGGTAGCTACCAGAAAATAAAATTTTGAATTCTGAAAATTTTCGATTTTTCCATGAATTTTTCGTAATTGCAAAACAGTCCCCAAACTTTCGGAAATTACAAAACGACCCCAAAAAGCGTGCGACCAGATTTGCAAAATAGTCCAGTAATTTTGAAATTTCCAGATTCGAAAAAATTTAATTTTCAGCCCCTAAAAACCCTAATCTCGATTTCTTTGCATAAAAGTCCTGAAGTTTTCAAAAACTATAAAATCGGCACAGATCTGAAAAAGCAGTTTTACCCAATCATAGATCTAGTCATAACAAGTAAGAATCAATTTACAGAACATAATTATCACGTGTTTACATATACATAATTAAACATATACGATGAAAACACATTATGTTCAGGCTTTTCGTATAATAATGATGGAGTTGGCTCTGATACCACTGTTGGGATAGTGGTTGGGTTGCCTCGATTGTCAGAACAGCGAAAGTGCGGAATTTAAAATTTTTCGAAGCACCCAAGGTCCCATATTAGAATCTCCATATTATATATACAAAAGCATAGAACAAAACACACAGAGTAATAAAACAAAGGGAGTTTTGCGATTTACCTCACCACAGGCAAGGTGGTGGCAACCTTCAGTTCTAATTCTGAATCTGGATCTGGATCGGGTTCACAGGAGTGATCCAAACGTCTCACCTCCGATAGTCCACACCAACTGGATTCTGGTAACACCTCCTAGTCTTAGGCTCAGAACTGGATCTAGGAGATTTGTTGTTGCAGGACTGTGCAGATCAACTTGGCAAGGCAAGATCTAGCATGGTGGATTAAGGGAGAAGTGGCGGCGGCACTTGGGCAGCTCACGGTAGCAAGGTGGCGGCGGCACTAGCTTGGCGGCGCAGGTCAGAGAAAAGAGGTAAAGGTTTTTGTGCTAGGGTGTTAGCTTTCTGAGCTCTGATAGAACCCTATTTATAGAGTTCTATTTGACCTAGGTTTGCAAGACTCCTTATGGGCTTTTAATTAAAGGCCCATGTCTTGCAAGCCTTTCATTTAATTAACCACTTTAATTAAATGCCCAATCCAAATAAATCAATATTTCTTTTATATAATTAATTAGCAACTTAATTAAGTATTTAATTAATTAAGTCAGCCAATTAATTAATCTCCCACTTGAATTAAATACTTTAATTCATTTAATTGATTTAATTACCTTTAAATCAATTAATTCCTTTAGTATCCTTTATAACAGTCACCATCCAATTGTATTGTGTGTGACCCTCTGGGTTCACCATCAATTGGCAGCAGGCCCACGAATTCTTCGTGATTTAATTTATGAACAATAAATTGCTCCGGTCAATTAAACAACCTTTAATTGGCCACTCCTAGAATCAAATCCTCTATTAACTCAGGAGTACCTACACTTCATGGTCGATGTCTAGCCACAAGCCCATGAAGCCCAACTTTAGGTGAATTGATACTTGTGAACCTCGTCTCATATAATTACCATGTACATACGGTCCTTCTATCGACTACTATTCCCGATCAAGACTTAGGGTGTGTGAATTAATCGGCACCTCTAAATTTGTCTCGATAACTATACTTTCTAATTCAGGATAATATTCCAGTGTGACTCCTAAATTTGGAAACCCCTTTCCAAATCCGTCACCGACTACGGCCGTAGGTTCCTTGGATATATTATCTAAGAATCGTATAGGAAATTCTCTCACCCATTACAGTGAGTCAATAGATTCCATATCGGTACTAACCACTCGCGTACATGTCCATACGTACCGAACCTAGGCATGTTATGACCAAGCTAAGTGGCCTATACCTAGATCTAAGTACGAACTTTCATGCCCCGAATTCGCCCTAGCACCTCAAGTCAAAGGACTAAATCGTACACTATTATAATCCTTGAGAAACATCCCATCACCGATATGCGACATGTGCTTCCACAATGGGTTTCTCTGTTCGGGTCGTTCGATGCGTTCAATCTTCGATTGAACCACCTACTCATATGCACTGGCCTCAAATGCCTTGCTCATGAAACGCTACAAATTCACTCCATGTGAATCATGCATACTTGTACAAGTCTTGGCGATTCATACGATACCCCGTCTCGTTCGGAATCTATGACTTGTGATCTTACGCGTTTTCGTTAGTTCGATAAGAGTGATGTAAAAATGCTATGCAACGTAAGTAAATGGATATAAAAGATCAATAATATTGTATTCTATGTGATCGAGTACATATTACAATAATTGGGGGTCCTATCCGAGCATTATTGGATGCCGTACAAGCTAGAGGGCGAAATATACACGAGCTAGCCTATGCTATTATTCCTATCTAATTCCGAGTAGTAGCTTCGGATGAAGAGCACCTGGGAAGTTGTGTCGCCGTCATAAATGCTTGGGGTATTTATAGCAGAATTGATGGGTTTGGGCCTAGGCTCGGCCCAACAGCATCTCTCGAGCTCGGGTTCTCGATGGCTCGGAACACTTTATTCAGAACCCTGGGCCAGCTCTTGGTTCCCGGGGGCAGGATCTGGAGTTGGTCGAACTGCATCGAGCCTGCGAAGGCAGGGGATCCAAATTACCCCTCATCAATACTCCCCCACTTCTCGAGCGTGAAGTGGAGCTTGCGCTCGAAGAAGTACAAGTTATGTCATACGCTACTACGAGATGAGCCGCTCATGATGTGTTTCGGATATGCCTCGTTAAAAACCTAACTCGGAAAAACCCATTGGGATAAAAACCGAGCCAGGGAAAAAGAGTGCATATATAAGAAACAATGTACCGGCGTGTTGTAAAGATAACCTCGTCGTAGGACCTCGAAATAGTTATATTCTTTATTATTCCACGATGCTTAATTCAATTTCTTGATGAATACTTTCCAAATTTTCCGACCATAATAAGGAGGTTAATGGAATACCATGGGGATAATTTCTGGGGAATTTACTCCACAATTTGTAAGTAAAGGACCGAAAATGCAATTCTCAGAAGGGTAACATTAGATTTTTTACTCTGAGTAAGTTCAACCGTCGCGGTTACTCGGGGACCTGTTTGCAATTTTACCTTTTTAACCCCGTATATATATGTTGACCCGTTGAAAAATTACTTCCATATCGCATTTTCTCTTGAGCTCGGAGTGTTTGAATCGAAAAGACGCTTACTTTAATACATTCGTTTCCGAGTCCATAATGTCAAGTTCTAGAAATTCAAAGGGCAAGAATAAGGTCGAAGAGAACCACGAGTCCGATCCTTTGTTAAAGCTCGTTGATGATTACAAAGATGGAGAATTTCGTCAAGGAGGCGAGGATGATGATCCGAGCGAGGATCTCGAAGCAAATGAGGTCGAGAAACGCAGCATCGGCGAGAGTGCCTTTGTTAGGATTTTCAAACACACGCATGCTTCTAAGGCCGCGTCCTCGAATAGGCTAGAACTTCCCGCTAGTGAAACTTCCTGTTATTTCTCAAAGAAGGATCGTGTTCACCTCGAGGCGGAGTTCGAGAAATTTCTTCCCAAAGGGTTTTCGATCGTCATTCCTTCTTATACTGAACGTGCTACCGAGCCCCCGACCGGCTGTCAAACCTTCTATGAGAGTCAATTTTCTTGTGGTTTGCGTATCCCCTTCGTTCCCCTTATCAGAAACGTCTTGACTTTCTTTTCGCTTTCCCCCGCTCAGCTTCTCCCTCATTCTGTTGCGTATATAGTGGCGTTTAGTGCTCTTATGGAGGCGAAGGGAGAAGAGGCCTCCTTTAGCAACTTTTGGCAAATATTCCGAATGGATTTATGTAAAGGTTCAAATGCAGGGTTTGTGTCCATCCACCAGAAGGTCGAAACGGCCTTTTCTTACCAACATAACAACGGGAAAGAGCAAAGGTTGGAAAAGGAGGTTCTTCTTTGTGAAAGGCCCTGATGTTCCGATATCAGAAGGTAGTTCAAAAACAAGATCATATCGATGGGATGGTGCAAATTCTTGGACATACGGCTCTCGTAGAATTAAAGAGAAGCTCAGCCACCGTCTTTCCGATGAATTTCTCGAGCAGTTGCGGTCCAATCCTTTCCAGACCAAGTTCCTAGTTCAGGAAGGCGTTTTGCGATTGGCTGGGTTGAGCCAGTGTGATTATCCTGCCTCGGCGATTAAATATCCCAGTCAATCCTCCGAAGGATCCCTTCTGCAGACCAATGACCTGCCAAGCTCTAGTGCTCCGCCCCTTGCCGCTCTTTCTTTGGGTATGCTTCTCATCTTCTGCCTACTTTGAGATTTAACCGAACAATTCTTCTTGATTAAACCCGTGCCCGATTCGTATTATCCCTGCAGGTCGAGTCGTCGAGAAATTTCGAGTGTCCGCTGCCAGCTCGGTCGGAGATAAGCGATTTTATTTCGACCCGTTACCTTATGCCTCTGAAAGAAAAACGAACACAAGTAGTTTAGGTGTAAATTCAGTCGTCATAGCATCTAAGATTCCCGATTTGAGAGGGCTTGGCAATATGAGTTCCCTGAACTCCGTCACTGCCGGACCTCTTCGAACCTTGTTTTCCCCTGATACTTCTGCTCTTTCGTCGGTCGGCTATAGTCAGCATTCCTGGAACCGGATTCAGGGTATCCAGGAGTATGAGAAGCTCCTGAGTCGAAAGAGAAACGCTGAACATCCCGGACCCTCAAGGAGGGTTAAACCTTTTGGTGTGAGTTCTGACTCTGTCCCATGTCGAGAAGGTAGGTCGAAGCCTGATGTGGTGGATTTCATGGACGAGCACCTCCGCGATAGCAGGGCTGCTGGATACCCTGAAGACGGTACTATTCTAACCGATCTGAATTCGGGTGGTGAGAATGAATTCGACAAAGCCGCTAGAATCTATATGGCTAGTCGGTTTAAACGGGATATCCTGCTTCATTCCGTCAAAGGTGATTTTGAGGTTTTGAGTGATTTCTTCCAAACGTATCACGAGGTAAATACTCGTCTTTTGATTAACTGTTTTTCCTTTAGTGCCCTTAACATTTTTGTGCTATCTTAACTTACTTCATAGATTGGGGATTTGTTCGCTATCCAAACCTATCGCGTAGCATTGCTGGAGCAGGAGTCGCAGGATGCTCATGATGCGTATGCGCAAATTTTCATCGATAATCAAACTCTTCGATCTCAGTTAGCAGAAAGTCAACAAGAATTATCTCAAATAAAGAAGGAGCTCGAAAAAGCTTCTAAGAAACGTTCCTCGTCCGTGGAAGAGGACTTGCTGGCATCCGTTAAAGAGAGAAGTGCCCTCGAGGAAGAACTGAAGAAGGTTAAGATCGAATTTGAGCTAGCAAACCAAGATTCCGAGCGTGCATATGCCCAAGGTCGGGATGAGGCTTTGATTCCAGCCATACGAGAATTCTTGGAATCTCCTGTCTTAGATCCCTTAGTCCAAAGGAGAATGGGAGGGATTCTCCAAACGATCTTCTACAAAGGGGTTCAACAATTTGTTTCGGCCGAGAGAATTCCAGATAATATGGATGAATATTATCAGCACATGAACCCATTTAAAAATGCTGAAGGGAAGGATTACAAAGCTTCCTCTTTACCCAAGACGGATATAAAATGGCAGGATCATCGCTTTGCCCCCTTAGTAGAGGAGTTTGGCATTCCGATGCCTAATCCTGACTTGCTCGAGCGCTCCTACGACGATTACCCTTCTGCTTCAGGGAAAAAGGAAGATGTTGTCATAGAGGGCGGATCGGATAAGGAAAATGATCGACCCGTTAACCAGACTAATCCATTAGGCAACGGCGGCGAAGATGGCGTCGGTCCGAATGCTAAGTTCGATCATGTTGGAGGGGGTGATCTATAGTGTCGTAGTTAGGGATCGAATGTATACACGTATGTAACCCACTTTTGTAATCGGATTTGTTTTCCTTTTGGTTTAATTCGTGTAATTTGTAAATTCCAACCTCGCCAATATTTAGATATTATTTGCCTTTCGTAGTTCAATATTTCCTTGTGATCTATGCTCGATATCTATTTATTCCATATAGAATCTTTCTTGATATTCGCGTCGATTCCACTATTAACAATTATAGGGTCTAGCGCCTATAAATATCAGGACCTTTTCAAATTTTGTCAGAAAGTATTCTCAGAGATCGGAGCTCTTCCTCTATATTTTGTATTCTTCTAATTTCTCAACTCTCTCCCTGTTTATCATGGAAAACATACTAGGCAAAGCGATCGACCCCAGACAACTGTTTGGTGGCTTGAAGAATAAGAATCCGAGCAAAGAGCAGAAACCTGCCAAGGAGGCCAAACCTTCCAAATCCTCTTCTAAGACCTCTGTGTCTTCCCCGAAAGCTCCTAAAGGGGGGGAAAATAAGAAAGAGAAAAGCACTTCCTCAAAGCAAACCAAGGGCAGTTCCAGCAAGTCCATTTTGGATGAAGAGCTCGAGGCTGCGCTCGGGGGTTCTTCCCCGAAAGTTGTCGATTCTTCGAGTGAAGATCCTGTCCGAGAAAAGACTCCCGTTCCTTCTTCAAACAAAAGGCCTTATTCCGATGGGGTCACTCCCATTGAGGCTTTGCAAAATCTTGCTATTGGTAGTAAACCATCCTCCGACGCTCAACCGTTCCCCCCGCAGGAGGTCTCATAAAAAAACCCAAGTTAGAAATTGGTGGAGGGGCTTCTGCTGAAGCTTTAAAAATTGATAATCCTCCCGAACCCCGCGTTGACCCCATTCCTCCGAAAGTTACTCCTTCCCTGCCCGAGGAGTCGAAATATGGGTCTCCTTCTAAGACTGATCCCATGGATAGTATGTTGCAAGTTAACTTTACTTCTTCCGAAACCAACATGTCCAAGGAGAGAAACATAGAAGAGTTGTTCGAGTCTGGGACGCACTTCCTTTTTCAGGTATATATATATTTATTTTATTTTTTTTTTCCTAAAACCTCACTTATTAAATTTTTGGAATATAGGAGAATTACTAGAACACAATATCATAAAAGCTAGCACTTAATACATGCACATTATTAGTTCAAATACTTAGATAGTAACTAGCTATTATGTCACAACCCACAACTAATGCCTGCAACATTAACATCTTATTTCATACTACTACCATCATTTGCACATCAAAGTGCCTGATTTAAAATACTGGACTCTGGCTTGATACATCCAAACCATTCCCATCTGGATCGAAGAAGAACACTTGCTTGGTCTTCCCATCTGCTTGGACCCTCTCGTGTATCTTGATTCCTTTATCCTTAAGGCTCTGAACAAAGGAGTCGAAATCAGGTATATAATTTGCTTCTCGGATTGCATGTTCTTCTATAATTTGATGTGTTCTTTTCTGTCCATGCTTTAGTTTGCTCTCTTCGTGTGACCTTGTGGTCGGAATTCTTGACCTTCGATCTTGGACATTAAGTCTGTTTAATTTTCCAAATTAGATCATATTCTCTTCCTGCTCAAATTCTCGGGAAGCATAACCGTCTTTTGATCTCGACCGTTGCCTTTGCCGCCTGCTAGCCGTTGGATTTTTGAGAATAGAACCTATAAATGGTGCTCTTCGTTTTATATTAATGAGGGGTAATTCGGAGCAGCTGTTTTCCTAGCCTCAATGCAGTTCGGATGGCTTCGAACCCTGTCGCCAGGAACCGAATGCCGAGCCAAAACATGAAGATGATTGTTCTGAGCACATTAGAGAACCATAGATCGAAGGACACTGTTGGGCCGAGCCCAGGCCCAAGCCCTCAAATTTGGCTATAAATACTCCATGCATTTACTACACTGAGGACGACTCCCAAGACACTCCAACCTTGGGACTGCAGCTCGGGTTATAGGTCTAGTTCCATCATATATATTTCGCCCTCTAGCTTGTACGGCATCCAATAATGCTCGAATAGGACCTCAGAATATTTGTATTTGTACTCATTCAATTCGAATACAATTACTTTGATCTCATCTTTACTTTTTTATTGTCATTATTGTTTTACATCCCACCCTTGATCGAACTAACGAAAACACGTAAGATCAATTGGCGCCCACCATGGGGCCTTATTCGAGTATTAGATCGAAATATGCCTACTACGAGGAGGAATATGTATGCCAGCTGGAGATTTTTACTAATCCGAAACTCCGTTATTCACTCTCCGAGGTGAATCATTCGATCCTTGGGGGGTTCATCATTTCAGAGCGAAGAAATAAGACCTATACGAGAATTTTCCAAGCTTAAGGATAATGGTCAAGTCTTTGTTTGCACAGCTCATTTATTTTTTTAAATGGGTATATTTTACACGAAAGACCCATCCCCAAGAGCGAATAAGAACTCCCGCAGATATCGCCCGTAACAGATCAACATAGAATTAATTCCGATCACTCGATCGCCAGTTAATGTCAAAGGCTTAAGAAAATCTACGGAATTGCAGCTTATCGATGATCGGAATTTATTTTTCCGATCATCGTATTTATTAAATTTTTAAGAAGACTAATTCGAATCAGTTATTTAAGTGATCGATTGCATAATCTGTATTCGTTAACTGTCGGTTATTTAATTTTTCCCGGATCGGTTGGGATAAATTGAATATTTGAACAACGGCAAGTAATTACACGAATTCTCGAGATAATGGACAAATATGGCCGATCGGTTCGACCGACAAAGGAATTCGATAATGAAATTCGGTCAAAGAATAAAGCTTTATTGTTAATGTTCTTCATACAAGATACAAAGTAAAGCCTCGAATATAATTCGAGCTCGAGAAATGCAGTACAATCATTCCTACCCTATTACAAAATTCTATAAGGAAATTCTATCCTGTTAGGTGCTCGATCTTCATTTCCGAATAGCGCCCCAGATCCAGAACTCATCAGTGATCCTCCTTGCCAATCACTAGCAACGTGTCGCGCGTCCGCCCTCGTGCTGGCTATAAGCCGGATCGTAGATCCTCACCAGGGAAGCAGACCGACCTTAGATCATCATCTGTAAACAATGATTGAAATACTCAATCATTATTTACAGGTTAATTCGAACCGGAGCAGCAAAAGGTTATCCCAACAAGAGGCACTCCAAGAGAACTCGAGGAAACTATCTAGTAAGAAAGCCCTCGAGGAAGCTGATGCCTCAGATTTAAAGAACTCTTCTCGGAATAACCAGCTGCCCGATCAGGTACTGCGCCAGAATACCAGAATTCTAACCCGCACCAGACGAGATATATCTGGGAAAACAGGTTGCCTGCCGGTATTCTAGGCGCAATTTCTTTTGCCTGTCGATATTCTAAGCGAAAAGCTTATACAAAAGGAAACAAGATCGGAAAACAAAGTTCGAACTCTGATCTCAAACTCTTTTATCTGGGAGAAAATACGAATCAAATCTAAAACTCGACCCATGTTGATCGGAGGGAGCATAAGGAAAAAAGCAAGAAGTGTTGTATACACGAGGGGACCTATTTATAGTGGTAAAGGATTTGAAATCAACGGCCCAGATAACATATCACGAGCCGGATGTCCGCATTAAAGGGAAGGACCGTTACATTTCCCGAGAAATAGGGCCCTGTTTGGTAACGAAGGGCACGCGATCCAATGAGAAATATAGAAGAATTACAACACTCTAAATATCGAACAGTTACGACGTATTCATAAAATCCTATTGAAGAATGGCTTATCAGAATTCATATCCGGTTTATTTAGTTGTTTTTAATACTCAAGTATTTGTTATTATGCTTTTACGCTACCGACCGAGAAGAAATATAATCGGTTCAGTCGAACTGAATTCTCGACCTGGAAGTTATGCAATTATGGAAAGTAATCAGTGACAAAGATTATGGCATCATTTCTCCTTATCAATCTCAGGTCTGCTAAGATATTTATATTATCCACTCGCGCAAGTGGTGGTCGATTATTTCTTGATCGATATTAGAAGGTCAAGATAGAATTATGAAAGATAAACTTTTACCTAGTAATATTCGATGATATCAACAAAATGGAGAGGAAATGTATTTGTATTATCTCGGAAAATTACAAGAAATGGGAAAATACATATCGAGTATAGCATAAGCCTTTACATTACATCAGTACATTATTACAATCCTATGAAATTTTCGGTCTCCCGTCCCATCGTCTACTCGGGATAATTTAGCTCCGACCATGGTATCTCCTTCGGACCCGCAGGCTCTTATCTTTATTTACGGTTCTTCAAAGATGAAGACTCGAGGGTGCGATTCATCGAGTAAATGAATTCTGCAGAACTCCCACCCCTGTACGTCTTCCTAAATGCATTGTGGCAATAGGTCCCTAACCGAAAACCTATGCCACAACTTACAAGCTCCATAGGTCTTGCATATTGGCCTTCAAGATGGAGATTATATTTGCCTGCCGATACTCTAAGCGAAGGTTGAAATAATATTCTTTCTGCTCGAATATTCCTCCACTTAAAAATCGTTCGAAGTCTGACCTCGAATAAGCGAATTATTGAAATAACAATCTTAGTCGCCATGAGGGGACGGGTGAAATGCCAGCACAGTGAATGAAATGGCTTCAAAGAAATAACAGCCTTTTATAGAGAAAAGTAAAAGGAATCCGACGGCCTATAATTCGCAAAGTGAGCGGACAAGATTTGTCGACCGTTGCGATTACCGGTAAAACAGGAACCGTTTTGAAAAGATCAAACTTATCAAAATTAGGAACCTACAAATAAAGAATATTCTCGACAAAGGCATAAGGATTATTTAAAATCTAGGGCTATTCACTACGGCCTGTTTCTCCATAATTGCAGAAGACTATTTTCTCTTCAATATTTATTTCGATCAAAAGTTATATATTCCATGGAATCTAATCTCGTCAATATTCATATTCGTTCATCTCTCCTTGATATTATCGATCTTTGTTATTTATTCTGTACTTGTCTCAGTCTACTATTATATAAGGGTGAAAGCTGTTGCTATGACCCCCGAAAATCGACCAAGGGTGAAAGACATTGCAACGCTCCTTGGATCGAAAAATGAAAATGGGTGACGACCCTCGAGCTAAAAATGCTCTAAAAACGACTAAGGGTGAAAGCCTCTGCTATGCCCCTTAGGTCGAAATTATTTAATGGGTGAAAGCCTCTGCTATGACGCGAGGGCTAAAAATGCTCCGAAACGACTAAGGGTGAAAGCCTCTGCTATGCCCCTTAGATCGAAAGTATTTAATGGGTGAAAGCCTCTGCTATGACCCGAGGGCTAAAAATGCTCCGAAACGACTAAGGGTGAAAGCCTCTGCTATGCCCCTTAGATCGAAAGTATTGAATGGGTGAAAGCCTCTGCTATGACCCGAGGGCTAAAAATGCTCCAAAACGACTAAGGGTGAAAGCCTCTGCTATGCCCCTTAGATCGAAAGTATTGAATGGGTGAAAGCCTCTGCTATGACCCGAGGGCTAAAAATGCTCCGAAACGACTAAGGGTGAAAGCCTCTGCTATGCCCCTTAGATCGAAAGTATTGAAAGGGTGAAAGCCTCTGCTATGCCCCTTAGATCGAAAGTATTGAATGGGTGAAAGCCTCTGCTAGGACCCGAGGGCTAAAAATGCTCCGAAACGACTAAGGGTGAAAGCCTCTGCTATGCCCCTTAGATCGAAAGTATTGAATGGGTGAAAGCCTCTGCTATGACCCGAGGGCTAAAAATGCTCCAAAACGACTAAGGGTGAAAGCCTCTGCTATGCCCCTTAGATCGAAAGTATTGAATGGGTGAAAGCCTCTGCTATGACCCGAGGGCTAAAAATGCTCCGAAACGACTAAGGGTGAAAGCCTCTGCTATGCCCCTTAGATCGAAGTATTGAAAGGGTGAAAGCCTCTGCTATGCCCCTTAGATCGAAAGTATTGAATGGGTGAAAGCCTCTGCTAGGACCCGAGGGCTAAAAATGCTCCGAAACGACTAAGGGTGAAAGCCTCTGCTATGCCCCTTAGATCGAAAGTATTGAATGGGTGAAAGCCTCTGCTATGACCCGAGGGCTAAAAATGCTCCGAAACGACTAAGGGTGAAAGCCTCTCCTATGCCCCTTAGATCGAAAGTATTGAATGGGTGAAAGCCTCTGCTATGCCCCTTAGATCGAAAGTATTGAAAGGGTGAAAGCCTCTGCTATGCCCCTTAGATCGAAAGTATTGAATGGGTGAAAGCCTTTGCTAGGACCCGAGGGCTAAAAATGCTCCGAAACGACTAAGGGTGAAAGCCTCTGCTATGCCCCTTAGATCGAAAGTATTGAATGGGTGAAAGCCTCTGCTATGACCCGAGGGCTAAAAATGCTCCGAAACGACTAAGGGTGAAAGCCTCTGCTATGCCCCTTAGATCGAAAGTATTGAATGGGTGAAAGCCTCTGCTATGACCCTAGGGCTAAAAATGCTCGGAAAACGACTAAGGGTGAAAGCCTCTGCTATGCCCCTTAGATCGAAATTATTAAAAGGGTGAAAGCCTCTGCTATGACCCTAGGGCTAAAAATGCTCGGAAAACGACTAAGGGTGGAAGCCTCTGCTATGCCCCTTAGATCGAAATCATTATCCTCGATCAACCGGGATCAATCAACATTCTATTCTATTATTTCTCCATAATTATTCGATCGTCTAAGGTTAACAGCCATCTTTACAACGCTTAAATCAAAGCTATTATTCAAGATCGATCGACACCCTATTCGAATATTACATCATGGTTATTTGTCCAAGTTAGAGAACTTGGCCCTTCAGATTAAGATTGTCACTTGAAGGTCATTTTGTATTCTTCTATTTTGATATCTTAATTATTTCACGGGGAATAAAAGTCTCCTATAAGTTATATTCAAAATCGAGGAATATCGATTATCATCTATCATCTAAATATTTATCAAAGTAAATAAAGAATGGCACTCGTTCATATTTTGGGGGTAGAAGAAATCGATGCTCGATAACAACATACAAAAGCAATTTTACGGGATAACAAGTATGACGAGAAAAATAAATGTCTTATTGATGACGTTACAAGCAAAGTTTGAAATTACAATGGCAAGGAAAAATCGAACAAAGTCAAGGCTTTACATTTTATGTAACCCTATTACAAATCAACCCTACGCTAGAAGTTTCTCGTGATCGAAGGAAGAAGTCGAGGCTGGGCTAACACTTCCACCCTTCATCCTCCACTTCCTAAACGATCACTCCACACCGGACCAGATCGAGAAAGAGGCAAGCAACCCCTAGGGAAGTAACTCCACGCAATCTCGAAAACAGTTTTCTTCAAGAAATATCTTGAAGAAGTAGAGATCGAGAGCAGGAAAACTCCTCCAGCAGTAGACCCACTATCCCGACTGGATAGAGATCAGAGTACAGGAAGTCGAGCCCGCCTCAAAGACTTGGAATCAAAGAGAGCAGGTCGCCTGCCGGTACCCCAGTCGCAGTTATTTTCGCCTGTCGATACCCTAGTCGAATTAAGTTGCCATCAGGAGATAGAGAAATTTAAAAATAGTTCGAAGGAAAACCTCGAACAGTTCAATCGGAGATAGCAAACGGAACATGGTGGCTAAAAAGAGTAAAATCTCAATCATAGAGCCGATCAGAAATGTTACTGAAATGTAAAATTTGAAGGTAACTAAGGAGCTATATATAGTGAAAAGAAAAAGCAATTAACGACTCAGATTTAATGGTGCTAACGGCCGAGATATAAGCAGTCAATGCGCCGACTGTTACGAATCCCGAAAATGCAGAAACTGTTTTGGGAAAAAAGTGAAGAAAATGTCAAATTTGTTCCACTCGAGTTCATTTTATCCGAATTCATCATAGTCTCAGTTCCAATCATCAAAGAAAAATCATAAAGAAATCCAAATGAAGCATGATCAAAGGAAGAACACATAAGAGGAGCATGCGATTCGAGAAGAAAGCAAATTATTACAAGCCATAGAAAATAAAAATATCTGAAAATTATTCAGGATAGCACAAGCAAAAACAGTATACTACAAGTTCGGGTAAATAAGAGACAACATCTAAACAAGTTTATTGTCAGAAAGAATCTTTCGAAGCTCAGCATTGCGAGCCTCACATCCTGCTTCAAATCCACGATCATAAGCCTCCTTTTCTCGACGTGTGAAATTTTGTTTCTCCTGCTCGTGGAGGATCTTCAGTTCTTCGAGTTTCTCATTCAGCTGCTTATGGATCTCCTCTCCATGCTCGTTAGCCTTCTTCTCCTTCTCTAAAGCAAGCTTCTCTGCGAGGACACGGTCGAACTCGACTTTCTTCTCCTCCAGCTCGAGAGAAATAGCAGCGCGCTGGTTGATCTCCCGCTCAGCAAACGTTTTAAGCTCAATAAAGTCTTGTCCGGCCTGTTAAAAGGATCAACAGCGCTCTAAAAAAAAAAAAAAAAAAAAAAAAAAAAAAAAAAAAAAAAAAAAAGAAGGAAGAATAAATAAATGTACACCTGAAAAAGGAAGTGCTGCCCAGACTCGAACAACTCTTCTATGTTTCTCTCTTTGGACATGTTTCTCTCCTTGGGTATATCAGTCTCTGAAGAAGTAAAGGTAGCTTGCAACAAGTTACCCATGGGATCAACTTTAGAAGGAGATCCATCTTTCAACTCCTCGTGCAGGGGAGGAGCAACCTTTTGAGAAGAGGAATTGACAAAGGGTCGGGGAGGATTATCGATTCCTAAAGCTTCAGCGAAAACCCCCCCACCAGTCTCTAACTTGGATTTTTTGCCGGGATTCCCTGAAGGAGGAACGATCGAAGCATCGGAGGATGACTTGCCACCAATAGCAAGATTTTGCAAAGCCTCAATGGGCGTAACCCCATCGGAATAAGGCCTCTTATTCGAAGAGGGAACAGGGGTTTTTTCTTGGACACAATCCTCACTCTTAGAATCAATCACTTTCGGGGAGGAACCTCCGAGCTCAGCCTCGAGCTCTTCGTCCAAAATGGACTTGCTGGAGCTACCCTTGTTTGGTTTCGAGGAGGCGCTTTTCTCTTTCTTATCTTCTCCCCCTTTAGGAGCTCTCGGGGAAGACAGGGAGGTCTTAGAAGAAGATTTAGAAGGCTTGGCCTCCTTGGCAGCCTTCTGTTCTTTCTGCTCTTTGCTCGAGCCTTTATTTTTCGAACCACCAAAAAGCGACCTGGGATCGATAGCTTTGCCTAATATGTCCTCCATGGTAAGTGAATTCGGGATCGACAAGCTAAGTTCTTTACTTTTTAAGGAATTCAGAAAGTGCAGAAAATACGGGGAGAGCTCCGATCTCTGTAAGGAAGGATGTCGTGTGAATAGTGAGAAGAGATCCTAATATTTATAGACGATACACACTACAATTGTGATAACGAATCGACGCAACCGCGAAGAGAAACCCCACTCGGATAAATAAAGTTCGAGCAGAAAGCGCGTAAAACAATCGATATTTATAAAGTTAGAATTCAAAAGTTACACGAATCAGATCAAAAAAATATAAAGTTAACTCGTTTACAAAATTGGGTTGCATGAGTAAATACAATCGATTCCTAACTAGAGATCTTTGAATCGCCCCCTCCGGCTTACTCAACCCCAGTAACTCGCTAAACTGAAGATCAGATGATATATATATATTTGAAGCTCGACAATTACCCAGCTTGATCGAAAGATTGACCGTCTCCCTTATCCGGGGCATTGCCTATATTGACATCTTTATCTTCCTCCCCGGACAGATTAGAAGAATCGTCGCGGGAGTACTCGAGCACATCAGGGTTAGGCATCGGAATGCCATACTCCTCGACTAAGGGGGCAAAGCGATGTTCCTGCCAGATAGTATTCGTCTTGGGAAGAGAAGAAGTTTTATAAGCCTTCCCTTCAGCGTTTTTGAAAGGGTCCATATACTTGAAATATTCCTCCAAATCGTCCGGAATTTTCTCGGCCGCGACTAATTGTTGAACCCCTTTATAAAAAATCGTCTGAAGAATTTCTCCCGTCTTCCTTTGAACTAAAGGATCTAAGACAGGGGATTCCAAGAATTCTCGTATGGCAGGGATCTTGGCTTCTTCCCGACCTTGGGCATATGCACGCTCGGAGTCTTGCTTCGCCAGTTCGAGCTCTATCTTTACTTTCTTAAGCTCGTCCTCGAGGGCACTCCTCTCTTTAACAGACGCCAGCAAATCTTCCTCCACGGACGAGGAACGTTTCTTAGTAGCTTTTTCAAGTTCCTTCTTCGTTTGAGTTAGTTCCTGTTGACTTTCTGCTAACTGAGATCGAAGAGATTGATTGTCGACGAAAATTTGCGCATATGCATCGTGAGCATCCTGCGACTCTTGTTCCAGCAAGGCTAAACGATATGTTTGGGTGGCAAAGAGATCTCCGACCTAAAAGAGTAAGAAGAGGTACCACATGAATATTAAGGGCACTAAGGAAAGAATAGTTGATCGAAATATATGTTTTTACCTCGTGGTACGTCCTGGAAAAGTCACTTAGAACCTCAAAATCCCCTTTAACGGACTGAAGCAGAATGTCCCGTTTAAACCGACTAGCCATGTAAATCCTGGTGGCTTTATCAAACTCATTCTCCCCACCTGCATCCAAATCAGTCTGAATGGTGCCATCTTCAGGGTATCCAACAGCTCTGCTACCTCGAAGATGTTCTTCCATAAAGTCTGCCACATCAGGCTCCGACCTACCTTCTCGACATGGAACAGAGTCAGATTTCATACCAAAAGGTTTTACCCTCCTTGAGGGCTCGGGATGTTCGGCATTTCTTTTTCGACTTAGGAGCTTCTCATACTCCTGGACGCCCTGAATTCGATTCCAAGAGTGCTGGCTATAGCCAACCGATGAAAGAACGGAAATATCCGGGGAAAACAGAGCTCGAAGAGGCCCAGCAGTAGCAGAATTTAGGCAACTCATAGTACCGACCCCTCTCAAATCGGGAAGCGAAGCTGCTACAACGACTGAATTCCCACCTATATTATGTGCGTCAGCATTCCTCTCGGAAGTACGTGGTGACGGCTTAAAATAAAATGGTTTATCTCCGACCAAGCCGGCGGCGGACACTCGAAAATTCTCGACGATTCGACCTGCGGAGTAATACGAATCAGGCATGGATTTAAACGAAAAGACTTGTTCAAATAAACCTCAATGTAGACAGAGAACAAGGAACTTACTCAAAGAAGGAATGGCAAGGGGCAGAGCAGTAGAGGTTGGCAGGACATTAGTTTGCGTACGAGATACTTCAGAAGATGAACTGGGATACTTAATCGCCGGGGCAGGATAATCACAGCGGCTCAGCCCAGCCAATCGTAAAACGCCTTCTTGAACTAGGGACTTGGTATAGTAAGGATTGGATCGCATTTGTTCGAGAAAATCGTCGGAAAGACGCTGTCTGAGCTTTTCTCTAATTTTGCGAGAACCATACGACCAGGAATCCGCGCCATCCCATCGATACGGTCTAGTCTTTGAACTACCTTCCGACACAGGAACATTAGGACCTTTCACGAAGAAGAATCTCCTCTTCCAGCCTACACTCTGTTTTGTTGCTATCTTAGTAAGAAAAGGTCGTTTCGACCTCTGGAAAACGGATACAAACCCCGCATTGGAACCCTTGCCTAATTCCATTCGGAAGCTATGCCAGAAATTGCTAAAGGAGGCCTCTTCCCCTTTTGCCTCCATAAGAGCACTGAATGCTACTATATAGGCAACGGAATGCGGGAGAAGTTGAGCGGGGGACAGCGAAAAGAAAGAAAGGACATTTCTGATAAGGGGAACGAATGGAATACGTAGACCACTGGAAAATTGACCCTCATAAAAGGATTGACAACCAGCTGGGGGCTCAGTAGCACGCTCGGAATAAGAGGGAATAACGATCGAAAACCCTTTTGGAAGATATCTTCCAAACTCCTTCTCAAGATAAGCACGATCTCTCTTTGAAAAACAACAGGAAGTTTCTTTAGCAGGAAGTTCTGACGTGCTCGAGGTCACGGGCTCGGGAGCAAGCGCGGGTCTATAAATTCTGACAAAGGCACCCTCACCGATGCTGCGTTTATCAACCTCATTTTCTTCGTGATCCTCGCTCGGATCATCATCCTCGCCTCCTTGACGGAATTCTCCTTCTCCGTAATCATCAACGAGCTTTAGCAAAGGATCAGATTCTTGGTTCTCTTCGACCTTATTCTTGCCCTTCGAACTTCTAGAACTTGACATTATGAATTCGGAGACGATTATACTAAAGTAACTACCTTTTCGATTAAAACACTTCGAGCTCAAGAGAAAATATAACGTGGAAGTAATTTTTCAGCGGGTCAACATATATATACGGGGTTAAAAAGGTAAAATTGCAAAGAGGTCCCCGAGTAACCGCGACGATTGAACTTACCAAGGGTAAAAACTTTGGGTTTTTTTCCCCTCAAAATAGCCTTTCTGATCCTTCCTTTTCCAGAATTGCGGAATTCGTCCTTGCGTTTTATTCCTAAGGATCTCGGAGACCCTCCTTGTTATAACCAGAAATTCTAAGAAAGCATCCATCTAGGGATCGAACAACGCACCTTGGAATCCGAAAAGATATTATTACTTCAACATCCTCCAACAAGGGTAATTTCAGAACGCGCCGAAGTATGTCTTCTTATATATGCACTCTTTTTCCCTAGCTCGGTTTTTATCCCAATGGGTTTTTCCGAGTCAGGTTTTTAACGAGGCATATCCTAAAGACGTTCAGAGCGGCTCTTCTCATTGTAGCATGGAACGTACTTTGTACTTCTTCGAGCGTTTGCTTCGCTTCACACTCGAGAAGTGGGGGAGTATTGATGAGGGGTAATTCGGAGCAGCTGTTTTCCTAGCCTCAACGCAGTTCGGATGGCTTCGAACCCTGTCGCCAGGAACCGAATGCCGAGCCAAAACATGAAGATGATTGTTCTGAGCACATTAGAGAACCATAGATCGAAGGACACTGTTGGGCCGAGCCCAGGCCCAAGCCCTCAAATTTGGCTATAAATACTCCATGCATTTACTACACTGAGGACGACTCCCAAGACACTCCAACCTTGGGACTGCAGCTCGGGTTATAGGTCTAGTTCCATCATATATATTTCGCCCTCTAGCTTGTACGGCATCCAATAATGCTCAAATAGGACCTCAGAATATTTGTATTTGTACTCATTCAATTCGAATACAATTACTTTGATCTCATCTTTACTTTTTTATTGTCATTATTGTTTTACATCCCACCCTTGATCGAACTAACGAAAACACGTAAGATCATATATTCTTATAAGATTTTCTGAAAACAGATTCCTTCGACCATGCTGACTAGAAGGTCTTGTTGCATGGTTCAATATTTTGAATTTCGAGTTAGGACCTATTTTGCAGATCACAGGCTAATTAGTATTTCAGTCTCGACTAGGATATCTGCAGGCGAACTTTATTTCGACCCTGGAGGCCAAAAAGCTTTATTGCTGACCATCCACGACCCATGTAGTCCCCACGACCTTCAGTGGTCTAGGAGAGGCTCAAGCATCGTGTTTTTTAAGGGTCTTCAGCGGTTTGCTCGGTTCTTCATTGAGGATCTTAGGGGTGGAGCTTCGAGGATCGAAGTTCTTAATAAAGTATTCACGTTACACCTAGAAAAAGATGCATTACCCCTCTCCTCTTCGAGGTACTATAAATACAGACAAAAGCCTGTTGGCTTGACTGGCTCCTCCTATTCGAGTAAGGACATTACCGTCTGCCGAAAATTTCATAGGACTGCATGGTTATGGAGTTCCCATCTCATTCGGATTTATAGCTTAGTTCTTTGTCAATGTTCTCATAACTGTAAAAAAGCACTTAGCATCAAAAGATAGGTCTGATATGTAATAGGAGTTGATACTTTGTAATTTGTAATTGCTTGATATGTCAGACTCGGAAATTAATAGCCTTTTTTATCGATCTTTATGACCGCTTTACTCAAATATTGTACTTCATTGGTCTCAGTCATCCTCGGGCTAATTACCGATAATGCTTTCTTTATAAGCTGTATTCTGAATTTTTCTTCATGATTTTCTTTTGACGATTGGAATTGAGATTATAATGAATTCGGACAGGACGAACTCGAGCGGGAATAAATTTGACGTTTTCTTCACTTACCCCAGACAGTTTCTGTATTCTCGGGAATCGTAACGGTCGGCGCATTTACTGCTTGTATCTCAGCCGTTAGTATTATCAAATCTGAGTCCTTAATTGCCTTTTCCTTCCACTATATATAGTTCCGTAGTTACCTTCAAACTTTACATTTCAGTAATTGTTTTGATCGGCTCTATGATTGAGATTTTACTTTCTCTGGCCATCATGCTTCATTTGTTATCTCTGACCAAACGGTTCGAGGTTCGACTTCGAACTATCTTTCTTTATAATTTTTGTTGTCTCCTGATGGCAACTTATTTCGACTAGGGTATCGACAGGCGAAAATAATTGCGACTGGGGTACCGGCGGACGACCAGCTCTCTATGATTCCAAGTCTTAGAGGCGGGCTCGACTTCCTGTACTCTGTCCTCTATCCAGTCGGGATAGTGGGTCAACTGCTGGAGGAGTTTTCCTGCACTCGATCTCCACTTCTTCAAGATGTTTCTTGGAGAATGTTGCCTTCGAGATTGCGTGGAGTAATTTTTCTAGGGATTGCTTCCCTATCCCTCGATCTGGTCCGGCGTGGAGCAATTATTGAGGAAGTGATGGATGAAGGGTAGAAGTGTTATTCTAGCCCCGCCTTCCTCCTTTGATTACAAAAATATTCTAGCGTAGGATTAATTTGTAATAGGGTTACATTAAATGTAAAGTCTCAGCTTTGCTTGATTTTCCTTACTATTGTAATCACGAACTCTCTTGTAACTGTTTGGAAGATCATGAATGAGATATTTATTTCCTTTATTATCCTTACTTGTTAACCTGTAGAATTGCTTTCGCATATTGTTTTCGAGCATCAATTTCTTTGCCTCAAAAATATGAACAAGTGCTATTCCCCAGCTACTTTGATAAGTATTTAGATAATAGTCGACAATAGACATTCTTCGATCTTTAATATTCAGATATAAATGATAATTGACGTTCTTTGCCGATTTCATTTGTTTGTAGCGTGATCGAAAATTAATAATATTCGGATAATAAAAGGCGATCTTAGCGGATCACGATCGCTGCATCTCGAAATAAGATATATATCGGAATTTTGTACAATCAATAATTTGCACTTAGGGTCGTAGCAACAGCTTTCACCCATTTAATAATTCCGATCTAAGGGGCATAGCAACGGCTTTCACCCTTAGTCGTTTCAGAGCATTTTTAGCCCGAGGGTCGTAGCAACGGCTTTCACCCATTTAATAATTTCGATCTAAGGGGCATAGCAACGGCTTTCACCTTTAGTCGTTTCAGAGCATTTTTAGCCCGAGGGTCGTAGCAACGGCTTTCACCCATTTAATAATTTCGATCTAAGGGGCATAGCAACGACTTTCACCCTTACTAGTTTCAGAGCATTTTTAGCCCGAGGGTCGTAGCAACGACTTTCACCCATTTAATAATTTCGATCTAAGGGGCATAGCAACGGCTTTCACCCTTAGTCGTTTCAGAGCATTTTTAGCCCGAGGGTCGTAACAACGGCTTTCACCCATTTAATAATTTCGATCTAAGGGACATAGCAACGGCTTTCACCCTTAGTCGTTTCAGAGCATTTTTAGCCCGAGGGTCGTCACCCGTTTTTATTTTTCGATCCAAGGGGCGTAGCAACGGCTTTCACCCTTGGTCGATTTTCCAGGGTCATATCAACAGCTTTCACCCTTTTTAATAGTAGATAGAGACAAGTAGAGATAGAATAACAGAGATCGATAATATCAGAAAGAGACGAATGAATATGAATATTGACTAGATTAATTTCCACTGAATGTATAACTCTGAACGAAATAAATCTTGATGAGATAATAGTCTTCTGCAATCATGAGAAAAGATGAATCATAGAGAAATAGTCAATAGTGAATAACCTTAGGACTTAATAAATAAATCTTATGCCTTGTTAAGAAAATTCTTCGTCTATAAGTTCCCAATTCTGTCATGTTTTATTTTTTCCAAACGGTTCCTCATTTACTGAGAATTGCAAGGGTCGACAAATCTCATCCATTCATTTCGCGAATTATCTGCCGCCGGATTCTCTCATCTTTTACTATAAAAGGCTGTCAAATTCTTGAGATTATATTATTCGTTGTACCAGTATTTCATGTGTCCGACCATGGTAATCAAAGTCGTTATTCAACCAATTCAACTTTTTGAGCTCAGACTTCGAACAATTTTTAAGAGGGATAGTCTCCTAACCCGATCTCGCCTAGAATATCGACAGACAAATATACTCTCCATCTTGAAGGCCAATATGCCAGAAACCTGGAGTTCGCAGATCGTCGCGCAGGTCTTCGAACAGGGACCTGTTGCTACAATGCATTTAGGAAAACATACAGGGGAGAGACCGGTCCAGAATACTGTAACCTGATAAACAGTCTGTTCGCCCCTTTGTCTTCGGAAGATCATAAACAGAGTTAAAAGCCTGCGAGTCCAAAGGAGATTCCATGCTTGGAGCTGAGTTATTTCGAATAATCGAGAGGTGATCGAAAATTCTAGAGGAAGATAGAGGGATTTTTATGTAACATATTAGCTTGTGCTATGTTCGAAATGTATCTTCCATATTTTCCTTCTGAACTCTTGAATCTCTTTAATAATATTCATGAACGGAATTTTTTCTTCTCCTTGTTGATAGAATGAAAGACAATAAGACACGCTCTTATTTTCAACAACTCTACCGCGAATATCTAAGATTAACAATGAAAATATCCGAACAGTGGTCTCTTGAGTAAGAATATTAATGTCTTGGTAGATTTGAAATTAATAAAGAATTTGTGATTGATTCTTGCTATCGTCGATTTTCAAAAGCTGTCGAATTTTTCAATTTGAGAGTTTTGTTCGAGTAGATCAATCGTAGCTTTTTTGCTTCGAACATCTCTAGTTGGTTGTAAAAAATAGCGTTTTCATTTCTAGAATATCAAGTGCATGAGGGTTGAACTTTCATGCAAGTGTCACCGATCTTCGCGCCATTTTTGGAGTAGGATTGTAAATAAACCATTTGTTCGAATAAATGTTTCGAATAAGCTCTTCTTTGTATTGTTGGGCCGTACGTTCTTCTAACCAAACATGACCCTATTTCTCGGGAAACGTATCGGTCAGTCCATTTAATACGGACATCCTAGTCGTTCGCGATCTGTTATCTGTGCCGTTGTTTCAAAATCCTTTACTACTATAAATAGGTCCCTTTATGTATACGACACTCCTTACTTTCTCCTTTATGCTTCCTCCGATCACTATGGGTCGATATTTAAATTTGATTCATATTTTCTCCAAGATAAAGGAGTTTGAGATTAGACTCAGAACCCTGTTTTTCGATCTTAGCTTCTTAAGCATAAGCTTTTTCGCTTAGAATATCGACAGGCAAAAGAAAATGCGCCTAGAATACCGGAAGACAACCTGTTTTCCCAGACATATCTTGTCTGGTGCGGGTTAGAATTCTGGTTTTCTGGCGTTGTATCCGATCGGGCAGCTGGTTATTCTGAGAGGAGTTCTTTAAATCTGAGGCACCAGCTTCGTCGAGGGCTTTCTTACAGTATAGTTCCTCCGAGTTCCCTTGGGGTGCCTCTGCTGAGATAACCTTTTGCTGCTCCGGTTCGGATTAATCTGTAAATAATGATTGAGTGTTTCAATCATTGTTAACAGATGAAGACCTAAGGTCGGTCTGAAGCCCTGGAGAGGAGCTCCGATCCGGCTTTTATCCCGTTCGAAGACGGATGTGCGACACGAGGCGAGTGATTGCCAATAAGAATCACTGCTGAGTTCTGCATCTGGAGCGACCTTATGTAATGAAGACCGAGCACGAAACAAGGTAGAATGATTCGTAGAACTTGTAATAGGGTAGGAATGATTGTATTGTAATTCTTGAGCTCGAATTATATTCGGGGCTCCACTTTGTAACTTGTTTGAAGAATATTAATAATAAAGCTTTGCTCTCTCGATCGAATTCCATTGTTTAACTCCTTTATTTAGTCGAACTATTGTCAATACTTAGCTGCAACTTCAAAGATTTATATATAATTTGTTGCCGTCGTTCGAATATTCAACTTATCCCGACCGATTCGAGAAAAATACAATCAGTCGACAAATAATGTATACAGATTATGCGATTGATCTCTTAAATAACTGATTCGAGAAATTTGTCTTCGAAATTAATAAATATGATGATCGGAAAAATAAATTCCGACCATCAATAAGCTATAATTGCATAGATTACCTAAGCTTTTGACATTAACCGGTGACCGAGTCGACGGGGTTAATTCTACGTTAATCTGCTGTGGATGATATCTGTGGAACTTCTTATTCGCTTATGTATTAGAAAAATGGATCCTCTGTGGAAAATAAATCCATTGAGGAAATAAATGAATTGTGCTATCATAGAATGAAACCACTAATCTTAAGCTCGGAAATTCATCGTATGGGTCTTATCTTCGACCTTGAATTGACGAACGCTCCGATGGTCGGAGGATCGCCTTGGATAGTGAATGGCGGAGTTTCTGTCTAGTAAGGCTTTCCACTGACGTACGTATTTCTCCTCGTGGTAGGCATATTTCGATCTAAAACTCGAATAAGGCCCCACGGTGGGCGCCAATTGATCTTACGCGTTTTCGTTAGTTCGATAAGAGTGATGTAAAAATGCCATGCAACGTAAGTAAATGGATATAAAAGATCAATAATATTGTATTCTATGTGATCGAATACAGATTACAATAATTGGGGGTCCTATCCGAGCATTATTGGATGCCGTACAAGCTAGAGGGCGAAATATACACGAGCTAGCCTATGCTATTATTCCTATGTAATTCCGAGTAGTAGCTTCGGATGAAGAGCACCTGGGAAGTTGTGTCGTCATCATAAATGCTTGGGGTATTTATAGCAGAATTGATGGGCTTGGGCCTAGGCTCGGCCCAACAGCATCTCTCGAGCTCGGGTTCTCGATGGCTCGGAACACTTTATTCAGAACCCTGGGCCAGCTCTTGGTTCCCGGGGGCAGGATCTGGAGTTGGTCGAACTGCATCGAGACTGCGAAGGCAGGGGATCCAAATTACCCCTCATCAACTTGGAACAGTTTTAAGATTACGACCTTTGAGACTGTTTCATGATTGCACTCAGTACTGAAGTGAATCGTCCCATAGTCTAATGTAATCTAAGGATTTCAACCAATCGCTTAAATGTATTCGCGAGAGATGAAGTGTTGGATAAGGAATAAGATGATGGCACTGAAGACAAATTTATAAGGGAGGTTTTGATGCATTCCAATACTTCAAAATCCGCTAAGTATGGATTAACTTAGCTGATGGTCCCTTGTGAAGAATTTTTTTTTGACTAAGTAAAGAAGACATCAGAAGAGTCAAATATGAAGGTCCAAAGACTGCTGATCCGCTGAAGGAAAATTATCAGACTGATGAAGATCAGCCGACTCAAATCAGATTTTTTCAAGTTTGAGATCAGCTTTGTTCGCCATCAGACTTGCACTTCCATCAGCCAAGTGGAAAGGATCATAAAGTCTTCCCAACGGTAATAAATGCCCCTGGAAGTAATAAATGCTGAAGTACAAGGACATTAAAGACATATGATTGAAGAAATGCTTCGCATCAACTGGGTGCATTTAATGCTGCCTGTAGAAAAGTACTGTTGACAGTACGGACAGACTGCAAAAGAGCCGTTCGCGGAAATTAAGGACCAGTACTCGAGGAATTTGAATCCTGTCTCTCTTCAACGGACATTTTTCAAACCTCAAGTATAAATAGCTGAAAGAGACGAAGAGAAAACAACAACACAATCTCTGAGAAATTTTCGAAGCAGAACTCTTTAAGTCTCAAGAACAGCTCACTCATCAGCTTAGTCATTTGTTGACGAAAAGCGAAGTTGAAGAACAAAGCTAAACACATCTTCTGAGTGAATTTGTAAAACTGAGTGTTGTGAGAAGTAGATATCCATCTTTCTGAGTGATATTACTTCAGAGAGTAGGATTTTTTTGTGATTTCTTACTGCGCACTTAAGGCATGTTCATTTGTTGTTAGGCGTAAGCAGATTGTACTGGTTACTTTGTGTTTCTAGTATAACCCAAGATCTTTGTGACTTGGAAGAGTGGACTAAAGGATATTTACATCCATATAACCACTATAAAAATTACTTGTGTTTTTACTTGCATATTTCAAGACTGCATAAAACACTTTGCTTAACTGTTTGAAAAAGATTTAAAAGGAGTTTATAAAACTGGGGAAACATTTTTCAAACTACTGAGGATACTTGTGAAAAACACTTTGAAAATCCGCTGCAAGTACTCTAAGTATTAAAACTGATTTTGACAAAATCAGCTAAGTAACTATCAGTTTAGTGGTCTACGAAGCTGTTCAAAGATTTGTTCTCGATCAGCCGAGGAACCTACTGTTGATAACAACTTAGTCTGTTTAAGTTAACAAAAAGGTTTTAAAGTTAAAAATTGCAAAAAGTTTAGAGGTCTATTCACCCCCCCCCCCTCTCTAGACCTCATCTGACCACTTGGGACCAACAAGTGGTATCAGAGCAGGTGGTTCGTTAGAATCATCTGCCTGATCAACGAGCTTGATCCAAGTGTTTTTCAAAGGTTTTTAAAACTTTTCAAAAGAGCACCTTTTTGAAAAACAAAAACTTTTTGAAAAATGTACTGTATCAGCCATGTTCCCCACATTGCTGGTATGTCGTTTAAAGACTGGAAAATCAGGATGGAGATTTTCCTAGCTGCTTATAATGATAACATGTATACGTGTATCATATATGTTCCATTCAAATTCACCAAGACTATCATAGTTGATGAAGCTGAACTAGTGGTGGAAAAAGGTTTAACAGAGATGACAGCCGAAGAAATAAAGCTGTTCAATCTGGATAAAGTTGGCCGTTTCATCATGACCAAAGCCCTCGACAATGATCGATTTGATAAAGTCAAACATTGCAAAACTGCAAAGGAGATGTGGGACTAGGTTCGTGACTTGAGCGAAGGAAACGACGCCATCAAAGAGCATCAGCTGAGTGTTGCTCTGGAAAAGCTGGACAACTTCAAGATGAAGTCTGCGGAAACCATTGACCAGATGGACACAAGGTTTACAAGGACATTGAATGAAGTCTTAAAGCTTGGAAAAACCTTTACGGACAAGGAGATAACCGTCATAGTTCTGAAGGCCCTACCTCCAAAGTTCAACATGAAGGTGACAGCCACGGAAGAGTCAGGAGATCTGGGCAAGATTTCTCTCACCGAGCTGTTCTCAGTACTCAAGGCGTACGAGTATAAACTGCCAAGAATGGGTGTTGAAGAAACCTCTACTTCAAGTCCCACAGCTGCACTTGTTGCTGCAGAAAATCCCAGAAGGCCAGCTCACAAAAGCAAAGATGTGGACTCATCTGATGAAGCCACACTACTCAACAAAAAGGAGTATACTGCTGGAGACGTAGCATTGCTGATAAACAACTTCAAAAAGTTCTACAGACGAAAAATGAAGAACAAATATAACAATGCTTCTACTTCTAACCTCTTTCTTCCTCTCAGGATAAGGATTCTTATAAATCCAAGATGATGTGCTATAATTGCAGGAAACTGGGTCATTTCATCAGAGACTGCCCATATCCTAAAGCGGAGAAGTATACAGAAGAAGAAAAGAGAATCAGAAAAGAAAGAAAGCATCAGAAAGGAAAGGTGTTGGCAGCAGAAGCAGAAAAGCTAGTTGCTGTCTACTCATCTGATTCAGATTCAGACACTTCTGATGAAGAGTCTTCTGATGAAGTGAGTCCTGCTCTTCTCTGCCTGATGGCTAAGGAATCTGATAACTCTGAGGATGAGGTAACTCCTCTTGATAATGAATTATTTAATTCATTTGAACAAATGATGCTTAACAATACTACTATTGCTGAAGCATATAAAAAGCTTAAGGAAGAGATGATATTGCTAAAAGAGCAAAACAGTTCACTGAAACTTAAAGCGGAAAAGCCAAGAAAATCAGCTGAATACAAACAGCTTGAGCAAGAACATGAATCTCTGAAAGCTGAATGTGAAGTTTATAAGGTAAAATCATTGAGCTTGAGAAAGTCATTGAGTCTCATGAGAAGTCATCTGTTGCATCCACTCACATGTCTAGTAAACAGAAGACACCTTTAGATCAGGATAACTTAGAACTGAACCATACTGAAAAATTTATATCAGCTGACAATAGTAAGGTCATATTGTATGTTCAGACTACTAAACCTGCTTCACCTGAGAAAGTATTAAAGGAGACGAAAACTCCTAAGGCTAAAAAGAGCAAAGAGCCTAGTGTAGGAAAACAGACTAGTAAGCCTAAACAAAAGAGTCCTATGAAGTCCTCTGACAAGGCTAAAACTAATCAGACTAGTGATAAAACTAAGTCGTATGTTAATGAGCAAGCAACTAGTAAACCAAAGAAGCATAAGAATAAGAAAAATCAAAATGCTTGGTATGGAAATGAGTCTTATTATGTGCAACCTACTGCATATCATCCTATGTATCATGCACCTCAATTTCCAACTTACTATGCACAATATCCTGCTCATCCAATGCATGCATATCCTCCTTATCATGCATCTTACTCTGCATTTGAACATTATCCTTATCATGCTGATCATCAACAATATGACAAATCTGATGAACGTGGTAAAGGCAAAGCTGTTCATACTCCTGTTGAAACTTAGAAGCCTAAGAAGCCTAAGACTTCATCATATTGGGTTGTCAAAGGTGGAACTAATCCTTCAGGACCCTCTCAATAAGGGTACCTAAAACAATTTTATTTTGTTTTGTAGGTTAGGATTAGGAGTAGGAGTAAAGTAGAGAAAATCTGGTACTTGGACAGTGGTTGTTCAAGACACATGTGTGGAAGCATACATGAACTGACTGATGCTGTTGTTGTGGATGGTCCAAAAGTTACTTTTGGAGACAGTAAAGAAGGCAAGATTGTAGCAAAAGGAAGTTTAATCAAGGGAAACATAGAGATATCTGACGTCTCATATGTTAAAGGCCTAAAGTACAACCTGTTGAGCCTAAGTCAATTTTGTGACAAAGGATATTCGTCATCTTCTCAACAGATAAGTGCTATGTTGAACAGATTGGTACAAAGAAGGTAATCTTATCTGGAAGACGACAAGGAAATGTCTACACAGTGGACTGGAATTCTGCTGACAAGAATTCGAGCATTTGTTTGGTGGCATCAACACCAAGTGAAGTCAGTTGGCTGTGGCACAAAAGAATGAATCATGTGAATTTCAAGACCATCAACAGACTAATCAAGAATAATCTGGTAGAAGGAATTCCAAAGACAGTCATGAGCAAAGATAAGCTCTGTGACGCCTGTCAGAAGGGTAAAAAAATCAAGTCATCATTCAAAAGCAAGAAGCATCAATCTTCTGGAAGAATATTGGAGCTGCTACACATGGACTTATTTGGACCCATTGATCCAGTCAGCAATGGTGGAAAGAAATAATGCCTAGCTGTTGTGGATGACTATTCAAGATATACTTGGGTGATATTCATGAAAAAGAAAAGTGAAACCAGGGAACATCTTACTAATATGATGGAACTGATCCAGAATGAGAAAAGCATAAAGATATTGATGATCAGATCAGATAGAGGGACAGAGTTTACAAACTCTACTGTTGAAGAGTATTGTAATATCAAAGGAATACATCATGAGTATTCAGCTGCTAGAACCCCTGAACAGAATGGTGTTGCTGAAAGGAGAAACAGAACACTGAAGGAAGCTGTCAGAACCATGATAGCTGAAGCTAAGCTGTCGCAAAGATTTTGGGCAGAAGCAACAAACACAGAATGTTTTACCCAAAACAGATGCATGATCAACAAGCACCAAAACAAGACTCCATATGAAGTTTGGAACAACAGGATGCCAAACATTCATTATTTTAAGATATTTGGTTGTAAATGCTATGTTTTAAATAATGGGAAAAATCACCTTACTGCATTTGCAGAAAAGGCTGATGAAGCTGTTTTTGTAGGATACTCTACTGTTAGTAAAGCTTATAGAGTTTTTAACAAAAGAACATTACTAATAGAAGAATCCATTCATGTAGTATTTGATGAACCAAGTCAATCTTCTGAAAAGAATTAAACTATTAATCAAGATCTGTCTACTGATTTACAGAAGTTGAATGTTGGAAAGAATGAAGAATATGTTCCCATCATACTACCTGATCTCAACCCAGCTGATAACTCAAGTGCTGTTCAAAATCATAGTGCTGATTGTCTAACAGACGAGTTGCAAACAGCTGATAGACCAGAGACTGTTCAACAGACAACAAATGTTCAACAGACTACTACTGGAACTCCAACAGTAGTGTTGCAAGATCAAAACAAAGGACAAAATTATGATTTGTAACCTGATCTCAGATGGCTCAAGAATCATCCACCAGAACTGGTGATTGGTGATCCTTTGGATAAAGTGAAGACAAGGAGAGCTGCTGCAAGTGATGCAATGTTTGTCAGCTTCCTGTCTCAAGTTGAGCCCAAACAGATTGAAGAAGCTCTTGGCGATTCAAACTGGATTGAAGCTATGCAAGAAGAGCTAAATCAATTTGAAAGGAATGAAGTCTGGTACTTAGTTCCTAGACCAAGTCATCAAAGAGTCATTGGCACTAAATGGGTATTCAGGAACAAGATGAATGAAGATGGTGAAGTCACCAGAAATAAAGCAAGATTAGTGGCCAAAGGTTACTGCCAAGAAAATGGCATTGACTTTGATGAAACGTTTGCACCAGTAGCAAGACTAGAGGCAATCAGACTCTTTCTTGCCTATGCTGCTCACAAGAATTTGACCGTCTATCAGATGGATGTGAAATCAGTTTTTCTCAATGGAGAATTGACCGAAGAAGTTTACGTTGAACAACCACCTGGTTTTGAAGTCTATCGAGAAGGAGACAAGGTGTATCGTCTGAAGAAAGCCCTCTATGGACTGAAAAAGACTCCAAGAGCATGGTATGATACCTTCTCTGATTTTCTTTTAATTAAAGGATTTCGCAAAGGTAAAGTTAACAAGACCTTGTTCACTATTGAATGGGAAGAACATTTTTTGGTTGTGCAAATTTATGTGGACGATATTATTTTTGGTTCAACTAACCAACAGATTGATAGGATAATGCCCTGCAAGCCAGTTCTGTTTGCTTGTAATAGATCTATCCTGTATGAAACGATCTTTGATTTTATAATAATACGCATGTTTATTTATATATGTATAAGGATAAACAATGGCCAACTTCATCTTTCGCGAATACATTTAAGCGATTGGTTGAAACCCTTAGATTACATTTGACTATGGGACGACTCACTTCAGTATTGAGTGCAATCATGAAACAGTCTCAAAGGTCGTAATCTTAAAAGTGTTCCAAGTCATAGATTCCTAAACGAGACGGGGTATCGTAGGAATCGCCAAGACTTGTACGAGTATGCATGATTCACATGGAGTGAATTTGTAGTGTTTCATGAGCAAGGAATTTGAGTCCAGTGCATACGAGTAGGTGGTTCAATGGAAGATTGAACGCATCGAACGACCCGAACAGAGAAACCCTAGGTTGGGTGCGTATGGACATGTACGCGGGTGGTTAGTACCGATATGGAATCTATTGACTCGCTGTAATGGGTGAGAGAATTTCCTATACGATTCTTAGATAATATATCCAAGGAATCTGCGGCCGCTGTCGGTGACGGATTTGGAAAGGGGTTTCCAAATTTAGAAGGTCACAAAGGTATATTATCCTGAATTAGAAAGTATAGTTATCGAGACAAATTTAGAGGTGCCGATCAATTCACACACCCTAAGTCTTGATCGGGAATATTAGTCGATAGAAGGACCGTATGTACATGGCAATTATATGAGACGAGGTTCACAAATATCAATTCACCTGAAATTGGGCTTCATGGGCTTGTGGCTAGACATCGACCATGAAGTGTGGGTACTCCTGAATTAATAGAGGATTTAATTCTAGGAGTGGTTAATTAAAGGTTGTTTAATTAACCGGAACAATTTATTGTTCATAAATTAAATCACGAGGGATTCGTGGGCCTGCTGCCAGTTGATGGTGAACCCAGAGGGTCACACACAATACAATTGGACGGTGACTGTTATAAAAGGACGTGAAAGGAATTAATTGATTTAAAGGTAATTAAATCAATTAAATGAATTAAAAGTATTTAATTCAAGTGGGAGATTAATTAATTGGCTAACTTAATTAATAATTGAGTTGCTAGTTAATTAAAAGAAATATTGATTTAATTGGACTGGGCATTTAATTAAAGTAGTTAATTAAATGGAGGATTGCAAGACATGGGCTTCTATTAATTAAAGCCCATAAGGAGTCTTGCAAACCCTAGGTCAGAAGGAGTCTATAAAAGGGGAACTACTTGAGCTCATTAGCTAACACCCTGAAAAGAAAACCTTAGCCTCCCTCTGCCCTAAGTAGCCGCCCCCTCTCCAAGCTAACCCTAGCTAGCCGCCGCCGCCACCTCAAGCTGCCGCCACCTGCTGTCGTGGACTGCTTGGTGCCGCCACCGCCATCTCCCTGTTCCGTTGTGTTAGATCTTGATCTGTCAAGAGATCTAATACAATCCTGCAATAACAAATCTCCTGAATCGAGTTCTGAGCCTAAGATCTTGAGGTGTTGCCAGAATCCAATTGGTGTGGACTATCCCTGGAGGTGAGACACTTGGATCACTCCTGTGAACCAGATCAGAATCAGAATCGAAGACCGGAGGTTTCCACCACCTTGCCTGTGGTGAGGTATATCGCAAAAACCCCCTTTGTTAATTCATTGTGTGCGTTTTTGTTCTTGCTTTTGTATACATAATATGGAGACATCTTTTATGGGACCATTGGATACCTCGAAAAATTTTAAATTCCGCACTTTGTTGTCTGACAAATCGAGCTATATCCCAACACAGATGTGTGACAAGTTCTCAAAGCTGATGCAGAAAAACTTTGAAATGAGCATGATGGGAGAACTTAATTATTTTCTTGGTTTGCAAGTAAGACAGTTGCCTGATGGAATTTTTATCAGCTAAGAAAAATACACAAAGGATCTGTTCAAGAAATTTGGTATGGAAACTAGCTCTACTGCTACTATTCCAATGTCTACAAGTCTTCGTTTGGATAATGATGAAGATGGCAAATCAGTGGACATAACCAAATACAGAGGCATTATTGGGTCACTGTTATATCTAACAGCAAGCAAACCTGATATCATGTACTCAGTTGGGGTTTGTGCGAGATTTCAATCAAATCCTAAGGAATCTCACCTCTTAGCTGCCAAAAGGATACTAAAGTATTTTAAAGGTACTGAAGATTTGGGATTGTGGTATCCTAGAGAATCTGGATTTGAGCTTATTGGATATTCAGATTCTGACCTTGCTGGCTACAACATTGATAGAAAAAGCACAACAGGTGCCTGTCAATTCTTAGGTAGTCGTCTGATCTCATGGATGAGTAAGAAACAGACTTCAGTATCCATATCAACTGCTGAAGCTGAATACATAGCTGCTGGAGCTTGCTGTGCACAAATCTTATGGTTGAAGCATCAACTAGAAGACTACAATATAAAAATCAGTGGAATCCCAATCTACTGTGACAATACAAGTGCAATCAGCCTTACTCAGAATACTACAAGTCATTCAAGGACTAAGCATATTGAGATCAAGCATCACTTTATTAGAGATCATGTGGAGAAAGGAAATGTCATGATAGAATATGTGTTTACTGAAAATCAAATTGCTGACATCTTCACAAAACCTTTAAGTGAGACAAGGTTTTCAACTCTAAGAGCTGAACTGGGTTTATTAAAATTGGATGCATAAGCTGAGGGGGAACTCATCAGAAGACTAGAGTTCAACAGCTTACTCATCTTATTCATCTTCAAAGGATTAACTCTCAACAGACTAGTTAACTTATGAATTCTTAAAGTCAGGGGGAACGTGTAAGACTAGCAGTACTTCTGATTAAAAGATGAAATTTGTTGATGACAGTAAGTTGAAGTTATGTTTTCAATAGAAGATTAAAGTTTTGAAGATTGAAGATTTATTATCTAGCTGGATTGACAAACAGCCGAGGAAGGTTATCAGTTATTGGCTTTCACTGATAACAGCTTTGTCATCAGGACAGCAGTCAATCAGATAAGTATTTACTTTACTCATCTGATCACTTGTGTAAAAGCTTACTGTTTAAAACGTTTTATTTCAAAAACACGCTTTTACAAGTGACAGAAGGGCGGTACAAATTCCCGCTCCTCATTAAATGTTATTTGAATTTGAAAGGTCGTAACTGACGCCGCACGATCATCACTGACAAGAAACGGATCTAACGGTTAGTTGGTATCACGGAAACCGATATACCCTAACTCTATAAATCCCAATCTGATCAGCCGTGTAGTTCTTTACGCACCCTAAAAATTTCAACAGATTCGAAACGGCCGCTGAAGGTATGTTCCTCGTTTATGAGTCCTACTATCAATCTGGTACGGATCTAATGAAGGAACTGTTGGAAAAATTCAAATCTGCCTCGTTGGTGATCTTTATGGAGTATAATGAGGGAGTAATCTGGACTGATCAAGTAATGGAGTACTACAAGACCGCAACTGTTAATGAGGGAGTAATCTGGACTGATCAAGTAATGGAGTACTACAAGACCGCAACTGTTGATTACAGTACACTGGAGATTTAGGCTACAGTGGGAGGTAAATCCATAGTCATTACTCCTGCTGTTCTTCATGAAACTTTTGGGCTTCCTAACATTGGACGACATGACGTCACTGTACTGACGGAAGACAAGCACCAACAATTCTGGGCGATCTGCGCCAAAGACGGAGAGATGTTGTCTGGCAACATCAAGAAAAAACAATTGAAGGATGAATATCAGCGGATGGTTGATATGGTCTCGAAGTTGATCGAAAATTGTACTTTTTCTCTGGATGATGTTACCATGAAGAGGTTCAACATCATGGCTGCCATCTACTATGGATTGGAAATCAACTGGTCCATCATAGTTTGGTATATTTTGGCTGGTTTTCATGAAGCGAAGAAAGGCAAGACTCCTCAAACCAACCACAGGATCACACTCAGTTATCTGTTGTCCAAACTGGGATGTGTTATGACGAATGGTAAGGAGGTCCACAAGTCCAAGGCAATGTCCAAATACTTGCCTGTTCTTAAGAGAAAGGCTGATGAGCCTGAAGAAGATGAAGACGAGGAACCAAAGGTGGTTCCAGCCAAAAGGCCACGATGATTGGTGAAAACAACTGAGTTAGCTGTTGCGAAAAAGAATGTTACTCCTAAGAAAACGGAGACAGTGACTGCTGCTGCTGAAGTTGCAAAAACAATAGAACAAGTCACTACTGATGTCGGGAATGCATCCCCTGCATCACCCTCAAGGACCCCATCTGTTGAAATACCTGCTGGGAATGTTTCTCACAGGACAAGAAGTCAACAAAAGGATACTGCTGCTTCAAGACCCATTAAGGGAATATCAAAGAAAACTGCAAGGAAGCAGATGACATTCATAGAAGAGCCTACTAAGTTGGAAAACTTAGTAAGACAAAGTCCTGTATCTGCTGAAAGACCAGTTGAAGCTGTTGAGGCTTCTGTTGCTGACAAAGCTGATGCGCAACATTTGACTCAAGCTACCCCAACAGTTGAGGCTGCCCAACCTCAAGATGATCCAGATGTTATGATCATTCATCCTATTGCTGTTGCACCAATTTCTTCTGCTGGTCCAGTCCCTGCCCCAACTGATAAAGGAAAAAGGAAGATCGTGATCAAAAGAAAGAAAGTTTCCAAAGCTGATAAGAAGAAAAGGGAAGAAGCTGAACAAAGAAAACAGGATGAGATGGAAGAGAAGAAGGCACTTGAACTGAGCAAAGTTCAGGAAGCAAAGGATGAGGCAACAAGAAAAATGTCTGAGGCAGAAAGAAAAGTTGTTGAGGATGCTGAACTGGCTATGGTCATTGAGCTAAGCAAAACTGATGCCCATGGACCTGTCCATGGAGGAGGCATAAAGATAAATGAGGCTGATGGTGAAGACAAACCCAGAAAGCCTAAAATGCCTGCTGGAGAGGCCAAGCCCAAAGAAAAATTTGAAATCAGAAGAGCCTTCAACATTGTATATGCTGATAAAAACTCTTCAAGAGATTTGAGAAGTCCTTAGCTTACTATGATCAGAAGCTAATGTTAAAGACGATGTTCACTCAAGAAAAGCCTAGATACATCAGATGGAGAGATAACAGGCTGAACAGGTCCATAACAGAACTTCAAAATCTGAAGGAGTTAGCTGCTGAAGAACAATGGGTTCTGAACTGGCAGAAGACAGACTCCATTCAGAAGGCCTTAGATCCTCATCATGTCAGAGATGCTATGCATCGTTATGCAAGGGAGTATGCCCTAGAGGAGGCCAAGAAAATTCAGAACTCCTTGCCTGCTAAAAGAAGGAAGTCTGGCAACGCTGAAGAAAGGGCAGTAAACATTTCTACCATGACCGCCTTGAAGAGATGGGCAGAGTGGTCAAGATATCGGCAGGGATGTTCAAGTGACATGCCCCAGCTGCCAAGTATTCATCATATAATTTTTGGCAAGGAAGTACAAGAGTATAATGAAGTGCCCAAGGGAAATAATGCTTTTGTGAACCCTTGGATCATTGTTAGGCAGATACGTCAAACAACCTGCTTCAATGATGATGGCACGATCACTAATCTGTTTTATGATGATGTCACTGATGAGCACAAGAAAGCTGATAAAACCTTAGCCATTGAGTGGAATGCTAAGGCCTCTGAAGATCATCAGGAGACTGAGATGAATGATGTTCCTGTCCACCAGGAGCCTGAAGAAAAGGAAGCTGCTGCTTCTGCTTCATCAGGTGATGAACACTCATCACTGATGGAAGCTTTCCAGATGCTAATGGAAAATTCAGTAAAGGAACTGGAAGAGAAGCATAGCCAGCAGCTAAGAAAGATGAAAGAGGAGCTGAAGGAGGAACTGAAAGCAGAGTTGGCAGAGTCCAACAGACTTCAGCTGGAAACTATGCAACAATCAACTAAAAAGATCATCAAGTCTGAAATTGATAGTTTTCCTATACCTCAAGACAACTCTTTGCAGTTAGTGCACAGCCTTACTGATATGAACAGAAATGTTGAGGATGTGAAGGCTGATGTAAATCACCTTCATACTGCCTTACAAAGAGCTGAGCACAAGATAGCTGATTTAACTGCAACCTTCATCAAAGTCAGTGAAGAAGAGAAGGAGGTTAATATTGGAAAGTTGCAAGAAGTCTCAAATGCTGAGAAGGAGTTACACAATGAACTTGCAACAATGCAACTAAATATTGACTACTTCAATGATCAACTGACAACATCAGTACCACTCTTCATCACTTAACAACAAGGCATGATCTAGTGAATCAGAACCTGAAGACTTTATGTGTTGCAATTAAGGTTCCTACTGTTGCACTCAACCCTGCTGCTCAACCTCAAGATGTTATCAAGTCTGATGATGACAAAAAGGGGGAAGATAAAGGGGAAGAATCAACTAAGGAGGTTATTGTTGATGCTGAAGTTGAGAAGACTGAAGAAACTACTGAAAAGACCAAGACTGCTGAGACCAAGTGATGGGGGCTATTTCGCACCCTACATACTGTATGGATCGACTAAAGAACTTGAGATCGGTTTGACCAAATCAGGCTGTTCAAGATCATCTTATCGACCCGGCCGAATACAGCTCTTTCGATTAGAAGACTATACTCCGGACCCAAGAAGGATATTTGGGCCGAGTCCTATTTGGACTATGTTTCCTTGTAACGCTAGGTTTTTCATGATATAAATACCTAGTTAATCATTGTATTAAACAACTCCGAAAACTCTGAACTACAAGGCAAATACGCCATTGAATTCTGCATAAACTGCACAACTCGCTATTATTTAATAAAGAAAGAGCTTTCTCTTGATATTTGTGTTATTTCTGCGTTGGTTTGAATATTTACTTTCTGTTCTTACGATATAGCTCTTCCTTGAGATTGATCCATCCTGAATAAAGTAACAGAGCCCTATAAAATATATATATTGAAAACCCCCAATATCACAAATTCACTGATACCTTTTAACCCGACGAAATCAGGTTAAATCAGTTGGCGCCCACCGAGGGGCTAGGTTAATTATTCGATCGACACAAGGCTCGCCCAAGGAAAAGCGCTCGTATCGGAGCAAGAAGTAACACAACCACCGGTCATAACACATCTGAAGATCTACAGGACAACAATGACAATAACGTTCCCAACACCAACAAGAATTTGCAGGATACCCACCCCCGTCAGCAGGAACCCCAAGGAGGTCTTCCCGGTACAATACAAGAAGAACCCGAAGTCCCTGTGATCCCCATTCCTCTCCCAGGCGCTCAGGAGAAATTGCGACAAATAGCAATGCTTGTTAAATCACTCTCTCTAGAAGAGTTACTCGTACTTGATCAAATTCCGCAAAACGTTAGGGCTGCCAGGGCGACTCCTGCTCGAAGAGCGCCAAGGCAAAACGATCAAACATCCCAACAGGCTGACAGCCCGCCAAGCGAGCGGCGCTCCCTACACAGTCCGCGGCAGGGCAATTCCAAACCCTCCGATAACCAACCCCGAAGAAAACCAGGACAAAGAAAACCACAGGCGGGGCGCAGTGGGTCCAAGGAACGTACAATAATTCCTATCGAGGATGACATAGATGATGCAATCCCAGATCGACCACGAACAACACGATTCTCGGAAAAGAGAAATCGAAAGAATGGTGCAGGAGCGACTCGAACAACGCCTACGGTCTGTTCAAAACCCGTGGGCCAGAACCACGGAACTCCAGGAGAGCCTTGCGGCCTGTTCTCCCTTCTGTAGAGAAATAAAAGAGGCACAATCCATTGGACAGGTCCCGGGTAGACTACCCCGATATGATGGAACCACTGACCCGGATGATTATATTTTTAGCTTCACGAATATAATGAACTTATACGCCCACTCTGCCGAATTCACCGCCAAGTTAATGGTGACCACATTCGAAGGACTCGCGTTGGACTGGTTCGCCAAACAACCTGCCAACTCCATATTCAGTTTTCGGGAATTATGCAACAAACTGACGCAGCAGTTTGCCAGTCAGAAGAGGCAAAAACTCCCGATGAGCTACTTAGGAACCATACACCAACAAGAGGGAGAATCCCTAAGAAACTGGTTGGTGAGATTTAATGTGGAGTTACTCAAAATCGATTCCCCAAATATCGATTACATAATTTCTATTCTCTTCGACCTCACGAAGAATTGACAATTCGAAAATGCCCTCAGTCGAAAACAACCGATAACGTTTGCCGACATCATGAGCTTGGCGTCTAAATATATGACCCAAGAGGAGATGAATTCCTTTAAAGATAAAAACAGAAACAAAGCCACAACTTCAGGCTCTAAACGGCACGATAGGATTCCTGCCCAAAGATCCGTGGATTATGAGCGATCTTTTAGAAAAGGCAACGTTTTCCAGCGATTGGAATACAACAAAGCCGACCAAGAAAGGCAACCTAATTTCTACCAAAGACAAAGAAACCCCGAACTACCGGTCAAAGGCAGGGTGAATCAAGTAGAACACCCAAGGTTAAGTGTTCCGATAGAAGAAATATTGGAAGTTCTAGAAAGGAATAACTGGATCCCCGAAGCGAGGAAAATCGCCCAGCCCAGACCAGGATCTCGAAACTATGACCTATACTGTAAATACCATCGAGCACACGGACATCGAACGGAGAATTGTTTTCACCTTAAAAGAGAAGTTGAAAAACTAATCGAACAGGGAAAACTAGACGACTACATAGAGCGAGATAACCGTAAAAGGGAAAGAAGTAGAAGCCCTAGGAATAATAATCAAAGATGGAGTTCTCGTCGAAGGTCACCCGAGCATGGTCCTACACAGGAGTTGAACCACGACCAGATCAATGGGACTATCCATACAATATCCGGGGGACCCGCGGGCGGGGATAGTCGTAACGCCCGACGAAGGACAGCCAGATCCATAATTGGAAACTCAAAATACCCAAAAGAAATATGGACTCTGGAAAACAAGCCATCAAACGACCAGCCGATCAGCTTTAACGAGGGCGAAGTACCTAAAAACATCGTGATGGGGGCTATTTCGCACCCTACATACTGTACCATCGACTAAAGACATTGAGATCTGATCGACAAAATCAGGCTGTTTAAAGATCATCTCATCGACCAGGCCGAGTACAGCTCTCTTCGATCAAAAGACGATACTCCGGACCCATGAAGGATATTTGGGCCGAGTCCTATTAGGACTATGTTTCCTTGTAACGCTAGGTTTAGCATTGTATAAATACCTAGTTAATCATTGTATTAGACAACTTTGAAATACCTCTACTTCAAGAATACATGAATATATATTGCTTACAACAGCACAACTCAATAATATTCAATATTATTACAGAGCTTTTTACCTTCATATCGGTGTGTTTTTAGCTTGGTTTTATGATTTTACTTCTTGTTCTTGAATGTTGCTTTTCTTTGTAACCGATCCATCCGGAATAAAGTAACAGAGCCCTATATAATACATATATATAAGTATCGAAAACCCCCGATATCACAAATTCACTGATACCTAATTAACCTGACGAAATCCGGTTAAATCAGTTGGCGCCCACCGTGGGGCTAGGTTAATTATTCGATTGACACATGGCTCGCCCAAGGAAAAGCGCTCGTGTTGGAGCGAGAAGCAATACAACCACCGGCCATAACACATCGGAAGATCCACAAGATAACAACGATAACAACATTCGCAACACCAATGAAAATCTCCCAGATACCCGTTCCCGTCAGCAGGAACACCAAGGAGGTCTTACCGGTGCAATACAAGAAGAACCGGAAGTTCCCGAAATACCCGTTCCTCTCCCAGGCGCTCAGGAAAAACTGAGACAAATAGCAATGCTCTTCAAATCACTCTCTCCAGAAGAATTGCTAGTTTTAGACCAAATTCCTCGAAACGTTACGGCTCCCAGGAAAACATCTGCGCCAGGAATGCCAAGGCCGAACGAACGGACCTCTCAACAAGCTGACAGCCCAGCAAGTGAGCGACGCTCGCTACACAGCCCACAGCAGGTCAATTCTAAACCCTCCGATAACCGTCCCCGAAGAAGACCTGGTCGAAGACTACCACAAGCGGGTCGCAGCGGATCGAAGGAACGAACGATCATCCCAATCGAAGATGATGTAGATGATGCAATCCCAGATCGACCGAGAGCGACTCAATTCTCAGAAAGAGAAATTGAAAGGATGGTACAGGAGCGACTCGAACAACGATTACGATCTGTTCAAAACCCATGGGCCCGGACTGCAGAACTCCAGGAAAGCCTTGCGGCTTGCTCTCCTTTCTGCAGGGAAATAAAAGAGGCACAATCCGCGGGACAGGTCCCGGGAAGACTACCCCGATATGATGGAACCACCGACCCGGACGATTATATCTTTAGCTTTACGAACATAATGAATTTATATGGCCACTCCGCCGAATTCACCGCCAAGTTAATGGTGACGACATTCGAAGGACTCGCACTGGATTGGTTTGCCAAACAGCCGGCCAACTCTATATTCAGTTTCCGAGAATTATGCAATAAACTAACGCAGCAGTTTGCCAGTCAGAAGAGACAAAAACTTCCGATGAGCTACCTAGGAACCATACACCAACAAGAGGGAGAATCCCTAAGAAATTGGTTGGCGGGATTCAACGTAGAATTACTCAAAATCGACTCTCCGAATATCGATTACATAATTTCTATCCTCTTCGATCTCACTAAAAATAGGCAGTTTGGAAACGCCCTCAGTCGGAAACAACCGAGAACGTTTGCCGACATTATGAACCTGGCGTCTAAGTATATGACCCAAGAAGAGATGAATTCCTTTAAGGATAAAAACAAAAACAAAGCCACAACTTCAAGCTCCAAACGGCATGACAGGTTTCCTGCCCAAAAATCTTTGGATTACGAGCGTTCTTCCAGAAGAGGTAATGTTTTTCAGCGATTAGAATATAAAAAAGCCGACCAAGATAGGCAACCAAATTTCTACCAAAGACCAAGAAACCATGAACAACCAATCAGAAGCAGGGTGAATCAAGTAGAACACCCAAGGTTAAATGCTCCAATGGAAGAAATACTGGAAGTGCTAGAAAGAAATAACTGGATTCCCGAGGCGAGGAAAATCGCGCAACCGAGACCAGGGTCTCGAAACTACGATCAATACTGTAAGTACCATAGAGCACATGGACATCGAACGGAGAATTGTTTTCACCTTAAGAGAGAAGTCGAAAAACTAATCGAACAAGGAAAACTTGACGAATACTTAGAGCGAGATAATCGCAAAAGGGAAAGAAGTAGAAGCCCTCGGAACGGTAATCAAAGGAGAAGTTCTCATCAAAGGTCACCTGAACGCCGACCTACTCAGGAGTCGAATCACGACCAAATCAATGGAACTATCCATACGATATCCGGGGGTCCCGCGGGCGGAGATAGTCGTAACGCCCGACGAAGAACAGCCCGATCCATAATTGGAAACTCAAAATACCCAAAAGAAATTTGGACCCTGGAAAGCAGGCCATCAAACGATCAGCCGATCAGCTTTAACGAAGGCGAAGCACCTAAAAATATTGTCTGGGACGCAAAAGAGGATAACCCCGACTTCCCGATGGTAATCTCGCTAGAAATAGTGAACTACAATGTCAAGAGAATCCTGATCGATAATGGGAGCTCAGCCAATATTATCTCCCGAGAAGTTTTAGCCAAATGGACTTGGGGCAGATAAACTTGCAGAAAGTAGCTACGCCATTAATAGGATTCGGAGGGTCCGAAATCATCCCCAGCGGAACCATAACCTTAAGCGTATCGCTCGGAAAAATACCCCACCGGACAGTCAAGCTAGTAAAATTTCTAGTGGTAGAAACCCCTTTTGCTTATAACGCAATATTGGGACGACCTGCTCTCAATTTATTCCGAGCTGTAGTCTCTACTTATCATCAGAAGATAAAGTTTCCAACCGATAGAGGCATCGGAGAAATAACAAATGACAATTGCATGGCTTGGGACTGCTACAGTACTTCGTTAACTATGAAAGAACACCCAAAATCGATTACTCCGAGTAAAAGAAAGATCGAGGAAGATCTCAACAGAAATAAAATTGAAATCCCAAGTACCGATCGAGTGGATAAAAAAGGAAAGGAACCGCTTGATTTATCATTAAAACCTCCAGAACATAAGGATATAATTCTTGTACAAGGGGACTCGTCTAAAACAACAAGAATAGGTACAGAACTGAGCAAAGAAGGGGAAATAATGCTAATCGACTTCCTCAGAAACAATGCCGACGTCTTCGCTTGGAGCGCAAATGACATTGAAGGAATCGATCCTCGAGTAATCAAGCATTCCCTAAAAGTAGATCCTTTGGCGAAACCCGCCAGGCAGAAGAAGAGAAATCATGGATCGGTAAAAGATAAGATTATCAAAGCCGAGGTAGAAAGACTGCTTGAAGCGAAACAAATCCGAGAAATACACTTCTCCGAATGGCTGTGCAATGTTGTCCTAGTAGCAAAAGGGGAAAAAAAGGACAACAAATGGAGAATGTGTAATGATTTTACTGATCTTAACAAGTTATGCCCACGCGACCCATATCCCCTCCCGAGGATCGACCTATTGGTCGATTCGACCGCCGGCTTCGCTATATTTAGCATGATGGACGCCTTTCAAGGGTTTTATCAAATATACATGGATGAGCGGGACCAAGAAAAGACTGCATTCGTAACCGAGCAGGGAGTATATTGATTCATAGTAATGCCTTTCGGCTTAAGAAATGCCGGAGCTACTTACCAAAGATTAGTAAACCTAATGTTCAAAGAATTAATCGGAGAGCTGATGGAAGTCTACGTGGACGACATGCTGGTCAAAAGTATGAACGAAGCGGATCACGTAAAACATCTCGATCGATGTTTTCAGATCTTAAGAAAATATCGTATGAAGTTAAACCCCGCAAAATGCACCTTTGGTGTCAAATCAGGAAAATTCTTGGGATATTTAGTTCACCAACGCGGAATAGAAGCCAACCCAGAAAAAATCCGAGCAATAACTGAAATGAAACCTCCCAAAACCATCTCCCAAGTACAAAGCTTAGTTGGGAAGATCGTAGCATTAAACAGATTCATATCAAAGTCAGCAGACAAAAGCCTCCCTTTTTTTCAAACTCTCCGAAAGGCAAAGAACTTTGTTTGGACCGGAGAATGCGATCAGGCCTTCGAGCAACTCAAAGAATATTTGACAACACCTCCGATGTTGGCAAAACCAACGGAAGGGGAACCATTGTATATGTACATCTCCATCTCCGACGTAGCAATTAGTTCAGTACTAATTAAAGTCGAAGACTCAGAACATAAGCCCGTCTATTATCTAAGCAAATTATTGCAGGGAGCTGAGAAGAATTATTTGGAAATTGAGAAATTCACGCTGGCCTTAGTGGTGGCTGCACGGAAACTTCGACCTTACTTTTTAACCTATAGAATAGTGGTTTTGACAAATCAACCGCTAAGACAAGTCTTAGCAAAACCAGAAGCCTCAGGAAGACTAATTAAATGGGCGATCGAACTAGGCCAGTTCGAAATTGAGTACAAACCAAGAATCGCCATAAAAGCTCAAGTATTGGCTGATTTTATACTAGAAACTCCAACGCAGACGACTGAATCGTCGAATTGCCTCAACGACGATATCCTAATCGTAGAAAAACAAACTTGGTTAATGCATGTCGACGGTGCTTCATGCCGAGAAGGAGGAGGCGCCGGAATCAACTTCACCGTACCAAATAAAGAAGATTTGAATTACGCAATAACATTGGACTTCGTCGTAACAAACAATGAAGCTGAATATGAAGCGTTGATTGCGGGAATGGAGATGGCGATCAAAGCCAACATAAAAAGTCTTAGAGTACTAACTGATTCAGAATTAGTGCAAAGACAAATTGAAGGCCTATACGAGGCTAAAGAATTCAATATGGTCAAATACCTCGCCAAAGTGAAAACACTAGCTGAGAAATTTGAAAGCTTCAGTATCCAGAACATCCCACGTTCGGAAAATAAATGGGCCGATCAGCTATCAAGATTCACAGGATCCCATGACGGAAAGACCGAACGGGTGATCAACTGGTTGATCTCTAATACACCAGCAATCGACATCGATGAAACACCAGTAGTCGATATAATGGAAATCGAAGAAGCCGAAGAAAACTGGATGACCCCGATGATAGACTATCTTCGAGAAGGAAAATTACCACCTGACCAAAATGAAGCTCGGAAAATAAGATATCGAGCTCCGAAGTATACACTTGTAGAAGGAAAACTCTACCGAAGATCGGTATCAGGAATTCTTCAGAAATGCGTCTCTGAATCGCAAACCGTCGATATACTACGAGAAATACATGATGGGGATGCAGGAAACCACAGCGGATCAAGGGCATTGGCATTAAAATGTCTCAGGACGGGTTACTATTGGCCAACCATCAATAAAGATGCCGCTCAATATGTCCAAGAATGTCATCACTGCCAGATCCATGCTAACATGTGTCATCGACCAGCGGAAAACATGCACCCTATTCCAGTTTGTTGGCCATTCGACCAATGGGGAATGGACATCGTGGGACCTTTTCCAGCAGCTAGATCTAAGAAATCCTATGTCCTGGTCGCTGTAGAATACTTCAGCAAATGGATAGAATGCGTCGCCCTCACACGAATAACCCAATTCCAAGTTATCAACTTCCTATGGAAATTCATAGTTTGTCGATTCGGAATCCCAAGGATACTTATCTCCGATAATGGAACTCAATTCGCGGGAAAACAGATAATAGAATGGTGTACAAAACTTGGAATTCAACAAAATTTTACCTCGGTAGGACATCCTCGAGCAAATGGACAAACTGAAGTAGCAAACCGAGAGATAATAAAATCTTTGGAAAAAAGATTAGGAGCCGCCAAAGGAAAATGGCTTGATGAACTCCCAGGAGTACTATGGGCTAATCGGACCACAGTCAGGAGCTCAACTGGGGAAACTCCATTTAGCTTGGTATATGGGTCGGAAGCGGTTATCCCTGTGGAAACCCTAATCCCAACGCCAAGAATAGAGATGTTCGATGATCAAGAAAACGAAAAGTTGAGAGAAAATGACATTGATTTAACAGAAGCTTTAAGAGATAAAGCTGCTGTACGCCTACAAGCCACTAAAGCTAATATGGAGAAAGCATACAATCAAAAAGTACGCGTCCGAACCTTCAAAGAAGGAGACTTAGTCTTGAAAAAGGTAGAAGTATCCAAGCATGTGGGAAAGTTACAACAAAATTGGGATGGACCTTACATCGTCATTGGTGTAGGGAAGAAAGGTTCGTACAAAATTGCACACTTGGATGGAACAGCCTTACCAAGAACCTGGAATGCTGTCAACCTTAGAAAATACTATGGTAAATAAATTTTAGCAGATTATACTGCATTGTTTTACTTTTTACTTTATCAATTTTCAATCCTTGTAATAAAGGCCTTAGCCTACAGTTCAGTTATTAAAGATTTCTTTGGCATTTTCTATATATCGATTATATCGGTTAACATTCATTGAAATCGCACAGTCGTATTGATAGAAGTTAGAACGAAACGAGTCGAGTATACATTGATCCGCTCAATAAAAACTCCTCGCTCAATATCATCGATCTAAAGACTTTTTGGTTAAAAACCTAAGTCTAAATTAAAAACGAGTCGAGTATACATTGATCCGCTCAATATAAACTCCTCGATATATCAAAAAGACTTTCGGGTTAAAAACCTAAGTCTAAATTAAAAACGAGTCGAGTAAACATTGATCCGCTCAATATAAACTCCTCGATATATCAAAAAGACTTTTGGTTAAAAACCTAAGTCTAAATTAAAAACGAGTCGAGTAAACATTGATCCGCTCAATATAAACTCCTCGATATATCAAAAAGACTTTCGGGCACTGAAAACCTAAGTCTAAATTAAAAACGAGTCGAGTAAACATTGATCCGCTCAATATAAACTCCTCGATATATCAAAAAGACTTTCGGGTTAAAAAACTAAGTCTAAATTAAAAAAGAGTCGAGTAAACATTGATCCGCTCAATATAAACTCCTCGATATATCAAAAAGACTTTCGGGTTAAAAACCTAAGTCTAAATTAAAAACGAGTCGAGTAAACATTGATCCGCTCAATATAAACTCCTCGATATATCAAAAAGACTTTCGGGCACTGAAAACCTAAGTCTAAATTAAAAACGAGTCGAGTAAACATTGATCCGCTCAATATAAACTCCTCGATATATCAAAAAGACTTTCGGGCACTGAAAACCTAAGTCTAAATTAAAAAAAAAACGAGTCGAGTAAACATTGATCTGCTCAATATAAACTCCTCGATATATCAAAAAGACTTTCGGGCACTGAAAACCTAAGTCTAAATTAAAAATGAGTCGAGTAAACATTGATCCGCTCAATATAAACTCCTCGATATATCAAAAAGACTTTTGGGTTAAAAACCTAAGTCTAAATTAAAAACGAGTCGAGTATACATTGATCCGCTCGATAAACACTCCTCGTTAAATATTCACCAATCAAAAAAGACTTTTGGGTTAAAAACCTAAGTCTAAATTAAAAACGAGTCGAGTATACATTGATCCGCTCGATAAACACTCCTCGTTAAATATTCACCAATCAAAAAAGACTTTTGGGTTAAAAACCTAAGTCTAAATTAAAAACGAGTCAAGTATACATTGATCCGCTCAATAAACACTCCTCGTTAAATATTCAACGATCAAAAAAGATTTTTAGGTTAAAAACCTAATTCTAAATTACGACAAGTTGAGTAAACATTGATCCGCTCAATAAAAACTCCTTGCTCTATTCCTAACGATCTAAATGATTTGCTAAATACCCTTGAAATTTTGAAGATAGACTAAGTGTAAAACCGTCTGCTCGGAAAATGCTACTCATAAATAAATTATGACAGAATTAACGACAAGGAAGATGCGAAGGATAAAAGTAATATTTTATTCATCAAATCAGTTACATACAAAAATCCCACATTACAAAGATCTACATGCTACTTAAAGATCGTTACAATGATTTAAATAAGATGATCCTCCGAGATCGGCGATCTTCACGACAATGTCCACGGAAACACCAATCTCCTCGACTTCTTTGGTTCGACGGCCAGACTCTGAAGATCAAAATCTTCTTCCAGAGGAAATGAGCATTACTAGCCAGATAAACGGCAATACTCATTCACCCACAACGAGATACTGCTGGTACAATGGGGTAGACTTTTACTCTGAAGCAGCATCTCTTCCGAGGAGTCGTAAAGAATAAAACTTACCAGCCCACCCCTGGTAATTTGTCACTCCGGAGGTAACATCGAAGGGCAGGGGTGAGTGGCAAGTATGAACCCCCCATGTGCAAACAAGAAACCACGGACCTCTAACATGATGAAGACCAATGCAGAGATCTCATGGGACCCGTCGATACAAGGTAGGGCGGACATGGGACCCGTCAATGCAAGACTGGGAACGATTTCACTATTTTGAATAAACAAATCATAATAATGTGATTTTTTGAAGACAATGGGATCAGAGGGCAGAATAAAATCTAAGAAATCTGAGATCTCCATCCTTTTTGGGAAATTGCAAATGAAGCATATAAACCACCCCCCTATTTATAGGGGTAGATCTAAAGCAATCCAACGGCAGAAAAAGTGATTTGATCAACGGACATGGATACGACCCTTTGACTCCCGTAATAAATGCAAATAAGTTGGAACGGCGCTATCTAATCGGCTCGACTGGTCGACAACAAAAGAGGTCGGGGGTCGAAGCTATCACCAGCAAACCTAAAAGAACTCCGGACCAGACATACCGGAACGATCATACTTCATGGTCGATGGCTTAAAAACCTAGAACCCACAAACGAAGTCATACCAGCTTTAAAATCACAGCGAAAAGGACACTTGCTCGATAAAAGACCAAACCCTTCACCATGCGAGGGCCGTAACTGCCTTATACCTCATACGGGTAACCAGCAACTAAGCCATACAAGAACCCCTCTGGAATCCAAGGTATTTGACATAGAAATCAGGAGAATAGTCCTCCTTATGCAAAACGGCAAAGACGTCACTGCCTAACATACCAAAGAATTGCTTAAGAAGGTCTGAATAGGGTAGATCTGGCTAAAACACCTACATTTTCCAATTACTCCCATATCAAGAAAGTGATATAATGGTACACTAGCCAAGGAACATATTGTTCAACATTAATGCTGGGAAACATAAGGGTTTGGGAAAGATTGAAAGGGACATTTTTCTTTAGGTTGACGTAAAGAAAAACGAAGTTCAACAAAGTGACAATAGCCTCTTTATATAAGATTTAGGTCACAAAAAGACAAAAGTACAAATCTTAGATTGAACATCGACCAAGATGAGAGGCATTATCGATATAAATAAAATAACGTCTAAATTATGACGTAAAACATGCTAGTGCGTGTAAACCAAAGGAATATACTGGATTTGATCAACAAAAGACTTGACTTGCAGAAGCAAACATTGTATAAAGATTTGATTTGCTGAAGCAAACTTTATATATATGCACAAAGGAAGAACGAGAATAACAAAATATGTCTACTGAAGAAGATTGATCAATGCAAGAATCTGCCTACAAAGGTAATGATTTCCAATTTACAGCTTCTCCCATTACAAAAATTTCAGCCCAAATAAATGCACAAAAGTCGGGCAACCAAATAAAAAAAAAAAAAAAAAGACAGTCCAAGGCCTGCCAGGTCGAGCAAAGGTCACTGAGAAGAACGGTCAGCAGGCCGACTACCAGAAACAGCCTTCCGAGGAGTCATATTGCCAGCAAAAGCCATCAACTCTTCTTGACGCTTTAGATAACCAGCGTCATATCCTTCCTCATAGGACCGCCGTTGAGACTCCTCCGCTAAGGCAGCAGCCTGAACCAAGTCACTTTTCTCTTTCTCCCAGACGGACTCTTCCTCCTGCAATTTTTTCAGCTCATCATTGGCAAGCTGCAGTTCGAGAGACTGCCCAGCAACCTTCGCCAACTCCGATTCCAAACGACGTTGATAAGCATCCTTACTTCTCCACAGTTCATCGTTTTGAACACCCAGTTGGAGTGCAAAGTACTTACCCTGGAAAAAAGAAAACAATCCTTACGTAAGAAGGAAGTCAAAACTTAAAACAAATGAAAAAATGAAAAGACTCGCCCACCTGTTCACATATCTTCACCAGCGATTGAACAAGGCGTACGTTGGAGGCATCCTCAAGCTTTTTTAGCTCACCGGGTAAAATAGTGCTTAAACCCAGATCCCATGACAAAGCATCAGGCTCAACTGAGCCAGGCAACTCGCTATTGGAAGGGACACCATCAGAACGAGGAGTCTCCGACAACATAATATCCTTGACTTGCTCGAAGATACATCGATCATCTAACAGACGAGGAGATCCCCTCTCGTCGGGGCTAACGGAGGTCTCCTTGCCTGAAGCAGAAATAACTGTCCGACGACCAGACCTGGAGCTGGTCCGATCTCCAGAAGGTCCTCCCGATTCAAAAGAAGTAGTCGTTACAGTGGTATCATGAAACAAATATTCAGGACAATCCTGCACAATAGATTGTGTTACGGAAGGATTGACAAATAAATCATCGCCAGTTTGCCCTCCGCTGGCGATTGGGGCAGTAGAAATAGACAAAGGAAGGGAAATAGCAAAATCCCCTCCATGAAAAACGTGCTCAAAGGAAGGAGCATTTGAACTAACAGCTATATTATAAGCCGGTTCCTCGTTGGACATATCGCCAAAAGCAATCCGACCAGGGGAAGGCATGCTTCCTACTTGAGTGGAAGCAGAAAAGATTGGTTATGAAAACGACGAGTTTACCACGGAGAGAGGTTCAGAAGCAATAACACCAGTATCGATCTCCGACCTAATTGTTTGGGACGAACGAGGAGGATCCATCGACGGCCCATCTCTTCGAGATCTTTTGGATCTATTATCCCGAGCGCCCTCACGGGATGGTCGCTTCGAAGTATTACCAAAAAGGTTGCTCATGGTCGGATTATGGAAAAATACAAATTAATATCGAGAAAGTTTATCGACTAGCTAAAGAAAGAGTACTCTGTTAAGAGAGGAGTATAGCAGTAAAAACAAGTCAAGTTTTTACCTTTCGTATTTATACTACACGAAAGGACGCGACAGACCTAAAGAAAGGGCGCGAAACAGGAAAACTGACCTTGGAGCAAACGCTAGAATTTGAAAAGACACACATATAATGATTACGGCAAATTAAATGACTTGTCTGAATTATTACGGCGAATATGAAAAGACACGACTGTCAGAATATGAAGCGTTTAGCGTACAAAGTAAGGAAAGCTTCCCCGATCAGAAGAGCACATTGATATCTGTTTGCAAGCATTTCGGAGATCTCAGTGATAAACTTAGCATCGTCGGGAACTAGTTCGCCTGTCGGTAAGCGACCTCCAGGAATCCAACTGGAACTATGATCCCATGAAAAAGGCACGCTCGAACCGTCCGCCAAGCAAAGATTAGACGGAGGACGAACGAAGAAAAAATGAGATTTCCATGAAGGATTACTAGAAACAGGGGCGTCAAAGATTGCTCGACTAGGTCGCTGACTAGCGAAGAAGTATCCACGATTTGAAGAACTAGAAATATTGAAGCGGAAAAGTTGCGTAAAATTACGAAAAGAAGGTTTAAACCCCTTTGCGATCATGAAAACAGAAAAGCAAACTACAAAAGCAACGGAATTTGGAACCAGCTGTGTCAGGCACACAGTGAAAGTTTTCAAAACTTCAAGAAAAAGGGGAGACAAGGGAAGACGCAGTCCGCTATTAAAGTGGGCCGAATAAAAAGCTCGACATCCCTCCGGTGGAGATGTGACCCTATCAGTAGGGGAAGGAAGAAGTATCTCGGAACCTTCCGGGAAATACTTGGTATAATTATTCACAACCTCCGAAAATGTTTCCACTGTATACGCACAAGCAACGTCCTCAATTGGTTCAGAAATCTGAGGAACAGTACCTTTGCCCTTTTTGGCTCGGGCAGCCACATCCGCGTCAGTAAGGATTCGTACCTTGAAGGTATCCTCTACAGGGACGACGAAGTCGGTTACACTAGATTGTTCGCCCAACAGACTAGAATGCAACTCCTCCTCATTATCGGGGGCGACAATCTCTCTAGAAGAAGATCTTCTTGCAAAAGCCATGTATTCTAGTTCTCGAAAAATGAAGGTCGATAAAAGGAAAAATTTAGCATGATGAACGATCAAGCAGGAAATAACTACGAATTGTAGGGAAGTATAAAAGAAGAATGGCGAACTTAAGAGTCACCTATTTATAATGAAATAAGAAAAGACGTTTCGAACTCATCGCAGCTAATCATATTCCCGCCAAAAATGGTAGGATATAAAGAGCTTCCTGAATAGACGCGTGGCAATTCATAATCAACAAAGAAAACGACTATCTATGATGTGTGGCACTCTTTTCCTTACTTAAGATTTTTTCCCACAGGGTTTTTTCCTAAGAAAGGTTTTTAACGAGGCTCCATTCATAGAAAACAAACGGTCGTGAAAATTTACCTACTTCTACGAGCTTCTATTATCTATACGCTCGAAGAAGTGAGGGAGTACTGATGGGGGCTGTTTCGCACCCTACATACTGTACCATCGACTAAAGACATTGAGATCTGATCGACAAAATCAGGCTGTTTAAAGATCATCTCATCGACCAGGCCGAGTACAGCTCTCTTCGATCAAAAGACGATACTCCGGACCCATGAAGGATATTTGGGCCGAGTCCTATTAGGACTATGTTTCCTTGTAACGCTAGGTTTAGCATTGTATAAATACCTAGTTAATCATTGTATTAGACAACTTTGAAATACCTCTACTTCAAGAGTACATGAATATATATTGCTTACAACAGCACAACTCAATAATATTCAATATTATTACAGAGCTTTTTACCTTCATATCGGTGTGTTTTTAGCTTGGTTTTATGATTTTACTTCTTGTTCTTGAATGTTGCTTTTCTTTGTAACCGATCCATCCGGAATAAAGTAACAGAGCCCTATATAATACATATATATAAGTTTCGAAAACCCCCGATATCACAAATTCACTGATACCTAATTAACCTGACGAAATCCGGTTAAATCACATCGTTTGGGACACAAAAGAGGATAACCCCGATTTCCCGATGGTGGTGTCGCTAGAAATAGCAAATTATAATGTCAAAAAGAATCCTAATCGATAATGGGAGCTCAGCAAATATCATCTCCCGAGAGGTTTTAGCCCAAATGAACTTGGGACAGATAAATCTACAGAAAGTAGCTACGCCGTTAGTAGGGTTTGGAGGGTCCGAGATCGTCCCCAGCGGAACAATAACCTCAAGTGTATCACTCGGGAAAAAACCGCACCGGACAGTGAAGCTAGTGAAATTTCTAGTGGTAGAAACACCCTTCGCTTATAACGCAATATTGGGAAAACCAGCTCTCAACCTGTTCCGAGCCGTTGTCTCTACTTATCACCAGAATATAAAGTTTCCGACCGATAGAGGTATCGGAGAAATAACGAATGATCACTGTATGGCATGGGATTGCTACAGCACCTCGTTAACCTTGAAAGAACACCCCAAATCAGTTACCCCGAGCAAAAGAAAAATCGAAGATGATCTTGTTAGAAACAAGGTTGAAATCCCTAGTACTGATCGAATAGATAAAAAGGGAAAAGAACCGCTAGATCTAGCCCTGAAACCCCCAGAACATAAGGATGTATTTCTAGTACAAGGGGACTAGTCCAAAACGACAAGAATAGGTACTGAATTGAGCAAGGAAGGGGAAGTAATGTTAATCAACTTCCTCGGAGATAATGTCGACGTCTTCGCCTGGAGCGCGAATGACATTGAAGGAATTGATCCTCGAGTAATCAAGCATTCCCTAAAAATTGATCCTTTGGCAAAACCTGCCAGACAAAAGAAGAGAAACCATGGCCCAGTAAAAGATAAAATTATCAAAGCCGAGGTAGAAAGACTACTTGAAGCAAAACAAATCCGAGAAATACACTTCTCAGAATGGCTATGTAATGTTGTTCTAGTAGCAAAAGGGGATAAAAAGGACAACAAATGGAGAATGTGTAATGATTTTACCGACCTTAACAAATTATGCCCACGCGACCCGTATCCTATCCAAAGAATCGACTTATTAGTTGACTCAACCGCTGGCTTCGCGATATTCAGCATGATGGACGCCTTTCAAGGGTTTTATCAAATATACATGGATGAGCGAGACCAAGAGAAGACTGCATTCATAACCGAGCAGGGAGTATATTGGTTTATAGTGATGCCATTCGGCTTAAGGAATGCCGGGGCTACTTACCAAAGGTTAGTAAACCTAATGTTCAAAGAGTTAATAGGAGAGATAATGGAAGTCTATGTAGACGACATGTTAGTCAAAAGTATGAACGAAGCGGATCACGTAAAACATCTTGATCGATGTTTCCAAATCTTGAGAAAGTACCGCATGAAGTTAAATCCCGCGAAATGCACTTTCGGTGTTAAATCAGGAACATTTTTGGGCTATTTGGTACACCAGCGAGGAATAGAAGCCAACCCAGAAAAAATTCGAGCCATAACTGAAATAAAACCTCCCAAAACCATCTCCCAAGTGCAAAGCTTGGTCGGGAAAGTCGTAGCATTGAACATATTCATATCAAAATCAGCAGACAGAAGTTTGCCCTTTTTCCAAACACTTCGAAAAGCAAAAAACTTTGTTTGGACTGAAGAATGCGATCGAGCCTTCGAACAACTCAAAGAGTATTTGACAACACCCCCGATGTTGGCCAAACCAACGGAAGGAGAACCATTGTATATCTACATCGCGATCTCCGACGCGGCCGTTAGTTCAGTACTAATTAAGATAGAAGGTTCAGAACATAAGCCTGTCTATTATTTAAGCAAATTACTGCAAGGGGCGGAGAAGAATTATTTGGAGATTGAGAAATTCACTCTGGCCTTAGTAGTGGCTGCACGAAAACTTCGACCATACTTTTTAACTTACAACATCGTGGTTTTAACAAATTAACCACTGAGACAAGTCCTAGCAAAACCGGAAGCCTCGGGAAGACTGATCAAATGGGCAATCGAACTCGGCCAATTTGAAATAGATTACAAACCGAGAATTGCGATTAAGGCCCAAGTGCTCGCTGATTTTCTACTAGAAACTCCGACACAGGCAACCGAACTATCGAACAACCTCAACGACGATATATTGATCATAGAAGATCAAACTTGGTTAATGCATGTTGACGGTGCTTCATGCCGAGAAGGAGGAGGTGCCGGAATAAACTTCACCGGACCAAATAAAGAAGATTTAAATTATACGATAACATTGGACTTCGTCGTAACAAACAATGAAGCAGAATATGAAGCGTTAATTGCAGGGATGGAAATGGCGATCAAAGCCAACATAAAGAGCCTTAAAGTATTAACCGATTCAGAGTTAGTGCAAAGACAAATAGAAGGCCTATACGAGGCTAAGTAATTCAATATGGTCAAATACCTCGCCAAAGTGAAAACACTGGCGGAGAAATTCGAAAGCTTCGGTATACAGAACATTCCACGATCGGAGAACAAATGGGCCGATCAACTATCTAAGTTCACAGGATCCCATGATGGAAAGACCGAAAGGGTGAACAACTGGTTAATCTCTAATACACCGGCGATCGATATCGATGAAACACCGATAGTCGATATAATGGAAATCGAAGAAGCTGAAGAAAACTGGATGACCCCAATGATAGACTATCTTCGAGAGGGAAAACTACCGCCTGACCAGAATGAAGCTCGGAAAATAAGATATCGAGCTCCAAAATATACACTTGTAGAAGGAAAACTCTACCGGAGATCAGTATCAGGAATTCTTCTGAAATGCGTCTCTGAATCACAAACCACCGATATACTACGAGAGATACACGAAGGAGACGCAGGGAATCACAGCGGATCAAGGGCATTGGCTTTAAAATGCCTCAGAACAGGGTATTATTAGCCTACCATCAATAAAGTTGCCGCTCAGTATGTCCAAGAATGTCATCACTGCCAAGTCCATGCTAATATATGTCATCGACCAGCAGAAAACATGCACCCAATCCCGGTATGTTGGCCTTTCGATCAATGGGGAATGGACATCATGGGACCGTTCCCAGCGGCTAGATCCAAGAAAGCCTATGTCCTGGTCGCCGTAGAATACTTCAGCAAATGGATAGAATGCATCGCCCTAGCACGAATAACTCAGTTCCAAGTGATCAACTTCCTATGGAAATTCATAGTTTGTCGATTTGGCATCCCAAGGATCCTAATTTCTGATAATGGAACCCAATTCGCGGGAAAACAAGTAATAGAATGGTGTTCGAAACTTGGGATTCAACAAAATTTCACTTCGGTCGGGCACCCTAGAGCGAACGGACAAACCGAAGTAGCAAACCGAGAAATAATAAAATCCTTGGAAAAAAGACTAGGAGCGGCCAAAGGAAAATGGCTTGATGAACTCCCAGGAGTACTTTGGGCTAATCGAACCACAGTTAGGAGCTCAACCGGGGAAACCCCATTTAGCTTGGTATATGGGTCGGAAGCTGTTATTCCTGTTGAAACACTAATCCCAACACCAAGAATCGAGATGTTCGATGATCAGGAAAATGAAAAGGCAAGAGAAAGTGACGTCGATTTGACAGAAGCTTTGAGAGAAAAAGCCGATGTGCGCCTACAAGCCACTAAAGCAAATATGGAAAAGGCATACAATCAAAAAGTACGCATCCGAACCTTCAAAGAAGGAGACATGGTCTTGAAAAAGGTAGAAGTATCCAAGCATGTGGGAAAGTTACAACAAAATTGGGATGGACCTTACGTTGTCATTGGCGTAGGAAAGAAAGGTTCATACAAAATTGCACACTTGGATGGAACAGCCTTACCAAGAACCTGGAACGCAGTCAACCTTAGAAAATACTATGGTAAATAAATTTTAGCAGATTATGCTGTTTTGTTTTATTTCATTTTATTGAGTTTTAATCTCTGTAATAAAGGCCTTAGCCTACGGTTCAATTATAAAAGATTTTAGCAATTTCTATAAATCGATTGTTTCGATAATCACTCCTTGGAATTCTACTGGTTGAGATTGGGACAAAAGGAGTTAAGTATACATTGATCAGCTCAATAAACACTCCTCAATCCGACCATAAAAACGAGTCGAGTATACATTGATCCGCTCAATAAAAACTCCTCGTTCGTTATTCACGAAGATTAAAAAAAGACTTTTGGTATTAAAAACCTAAGTCTAAGTAAAAACGAGTCGAGTATACATTGATCTGCTCAATAAAAACTCGTTCGTTATTCACGAAGATTAAAAAAGACTTTTGGTATTAAAAACCTAAGTCTAAGTAAAAACGAGTCGAGTATACATTGATCGGCTCAATAAACACTCCTCGATATATATTCAACGATCAAAAAGACTTTTGGTATAAAAACCTAAGTCTAAATTATAAACGAGTTGAGTAAACATTGATCCGCTCAATAAAAACTCCTCGGTCTACTCATGACGATTAAAAAAGGCTTTTGGTATAAAAACCTAAGTCTAAATTATAAACGAGTTGAGTATACATTGATCCGCTCAATAAAAACTCCTCGATATATATTCAACGATCAAAAGACTTTTGGTATTAAAAACCTAAGTCTAAATGAAAACGAGTCGAGTATACATTGATCCGCTCAATAAACACTCCTCGATATATATTCAACGATCAAAAAGACTTTTGGTATAAAAACCTAAGTCTAAATTATAAACGAGTTGAGTAAACATTGATCCGCTCAATAAAAACTCCTCGATCTACTCATGACGATTAAAAAAGGCTTTTGGTATAAAAACCTAAGTCTAAATTATAAACGAGTTGAGTATACATTGATACGCTCAATAAAAACTCCTCGATATATATTCAACGATCAAAAAGACTTTTGGTATTAAAAACCTAAGTCTAAATGAAAACGAGTCGAGTATACATTGATCCGCTCAATAAACACTTCTCGATATATATTCAACGATCAAAAAGACTTTTGGTACAAAAACCTAAGTCTAAATTATAAACGAGTTGAGTAAACATTGATCCGCTCAATAAAAACTCCTCGATCTACTCATGACAATTAAAAAAGGCTCTTGGTATAAAAACCTAAGTCTAGATTATAAACGAGTTGAGTAAACATTGATCCGCTCAATAAACACTCCTCGATCAATTTTTCAACGATCAAAAAGACTTCAGGTATTAAAAACCTAAGTCTAAACAAAACGAGTTGAGTAAACATTGATCCGCTCAATATACACTCCTCGATCAATTTTTCAACGATTAGTTGACTTCTGGTATAAAAACCTAAGTCTAAATTAAATAAGAGTTGAGTATACATTGATCCGCTCAATAAACACTCCTCGATCTATTCCTAACGATCTAAAAGATCTGCTAATACTCCTAAAGTTTTGAAGATGAATTAAGTATGAATCCATCTGCTCGGAAAATGCTCCTCATAAATAAAAATTATGACAGAATCGACGACAAGGAAGATGCAAGGGATAAAAGTAATTGGATCGGGTGTCAACCTGTGGAGGCACCATTTGTTACTATTGGACAAAAATCCTACATTACAAAGGTCTACATACTACTTAAAGATCGTTACAATGGTTTAGATGAAATGATCCTATAAGATCGGCGATCTTCACGACAATGTCCACGGAAACACCAATCTCCTCCTTAGTACCTCGTCGATTATGATAGATCACCTAAGAAGCATGCTGCTCAGGATGATCAACTTCTTTAGTTCGATGGCCAGGCTCTGAAGATCAAATGTTCTTCCAGAGGAAATGATCATTACCAGCCAGATGACCGGCAATACTCATTCACCCACAGCAAGTACTGCTTCTACATAAGGAGTTGGCATTTTACTCTGAAGCAGCATCTCGCAAGGACTGTCGAGATCAGCACATTTACCAGCCCACCCCGGTAGTCTTTCACTCCGGAGGTGACATCGAAGAGCAGGGGTGAGTGGCAAGTATGAACCCTCCATGTGCAAACAGAAACCACGGACCTCAAATCTGTGAAAACAACATTTGAGGCCTCATGGGACCCATTAGTACAAGGTAGGGCTTCCATGGGACCCGTCAGTACAAGGTAGAAGAACATCAAGCTATTACAGTATGAATCACGATAATGTGACTTTTTGAATATTATGGGATCTGAAGGCAAAATAAAATTTAAAGAAGCTGAGATCTCCATCCTTTTTGGGAAATTGCAAATGAAGAATGCAAACCACCACCCTATTTATAGGGATAGATCTAAGGAATCCAACGGCTGAAAAAGTATTTAATCAAGGGACATAAATGCGATCTTTTAACTCCCCGTAATAAATGCAAGTAAGTTGGAACGGCGCTATCTAATCAACTCAAATAGTCGACAACAAGAAAGGCCGTAGATCGAAGCGATCATCGAAATAACACAAACAGATCTAAAGGAGCTCCGGACCAGATAGACCGGCACGATCATACATGATCGTCGATTGCCTGAAAACCTAGAATCCACAAGCGAAGGCATACAAGTTTAAAGACCGTCGTGAAGAGGATAATTGCTCGATAAATGATAAAAGACCAAAACCTTCACCATACGAGGGCCGTCACTGCCTAATACATCATATGGGTAATCATTAACTAAGCCAAACAAGAACTCCTTTGGAGTCCAAGATATCTGACATAGAAATCAGGAGAATAGTCCTCCCTATTCGAAACTGCAAAGAAGTCACTGTCTAACATACCAAAGAATTGCTGAAGGAGGTCTGAACAGGTCAGATCTGCCAAAGACTTCTACATTTTCCAATTCCTCCCATATCAAAGAAATGATATAATGATACACCAATTGAGGAACATATAGTTCAAAATTAATGCTGCGATACATGAAGCTTTGAAGATACTGAAAGGGATATTTTCCCTTAGTCTGATGTAAAGAAAAACGGAGTTCAACAAAAGGGACAATAGCCTCCTTATATAAGATTTAAATCACAAAAGGACAAAAGTACAGGGCATAAATTGAACATCGACCAAGATGATGAGCGTTCCTTAACAGCTATTAAATCGATTATCGATACAAAAAAAAAAAAAACCTACTATCTACATTTTTGATGTACTACACGGTTTTGGGTATAATCCAAGGGACTATAGTGGGTTGATCAACAAAAGATTTGATTCGCAGAGCAAACATTATACCATTGAGTTAATCAAATAGTGACCAAGCAAGATCAAGCTACCTTTTCTCTATCCTGACTATTCTACGCAAAGATCAATTTCAGATAAGTATGCTAATCTATACTGATTATCTCATGATGATTATATTTATGCATAAAGGCAAAATGTGCATAACAAAGTATATCTACAGAAGAAAATTGATCAAGGCAAGAATATGCCTACAAAAAGGTCATAATTTCCAATTTAGTACTTCTCCCATTACAAAAATTTCAGCCCGAACAAATACACCAAAGTTGGGCAGAAAAAAAAAAAAAAGACAGCCCAAGGCCTGCCAGGTCGAACAAAGATCACTGAGAAGAATGGTCAGCAGGTCGACTAGTAGAAACAGTCCTCCGAGGAGTCAAGTTGCCAGCAAACGCCATCAACTCCTCTTGACGCTTTAGATAACCAGCGTCATATCCTTCCTCATAGGACCGCCGTCGAGACTCCTCTGCAAGGGCAGCAGCCTGAACCAAGTCGTTTTTCTCTTGCTACCAGGCAGACTTCTCCTCCTGCAATTTTTTCAAACCATCATTGGCAAGCTGCAGCTGGAGAGTCTGCCCTGCGAACTTCGCCAATTCCGACTCCAACCGTCTTTGGTAGGCATCCTTACTATTCCACAGATTATCGTTCTGCACACCCAGCTGAAGGGCAAGATATTTGGACTGAAAAAGAAGAAGAATGAGAAAAACCCTCACACAACATGAAAATCGAAATAAAAGTAGGGAAAATTATCGAAAGATATGTCTACCTGCTCGCACATCTTAACTAGAGAATGAACAAGGCGTACATTGGAAGTACCCTCAAGTTTCCTCAGCTCACCAGGCAAGATAGTGCTTAAACCCAGATCCCAAGACAAAGCATCAGGCTCAACTGAGCCAGGAAATTCTCTATTAGAAGGGACACCGTCAGGGCGTGGAGTCTCTGACAACATAATATCCTTAACCTGTTCAAGGATGCATCGATCGTCTAACAGACGAGGAGAATCTCTCTCGTTGGGGCTAACAGAGGTCTCCTTGCCCGAAGCAGAAATAACGGTTCGACGACCAGACCTCGACCCAAACCGACCCCCAGAAGGTCCCCCAAATTCAAAAGAAGTAGTCATCACCGTGGTATCATGAAATAAATAGTCAGGACAATCCGGCAAAATAGATTGTGTTGTGGAAGGATTGACAAAAAAGCCATCACCAACTTGCCCTTCGCTGGCGATCGGGGCAGTAGAAGTAGACAAAGGAAGAGAAATAGCAAAATCCCCTCCATGAAAAACATGCTCGAAGGAAGAAGCACCTGAAGTAACAGGTATATTATAAGTCGGTTCCTCATTGGACATATCGCCAAAAGCTACCCGACCAGGGGAAGGCATACTTCCTACTTGAGTAGAAGAATAAAAGATTGGTTCTGAAAACGATTAGTTTACTACAGAAAAAGGTTCAGAAGGGATAACACGAGTATCAATCACCGACCTAATTATCGGGGACGAACGAGGAGGCTCCATCGACGGCCCATCTCTTCGAGATTTTTTGGATCTATTATCCCTAGCGCTCTCACGAGAAGGTCGCTTCGAAGTATTGCCGAAAAGATTACTCATGATCGAATTGTTGAAAAGTATAAAGAAAATAACGAGAGAGTTTATCGACTAGCCAAAGAAAAAAGTATTCTATTAGAAGAGACGAGTATAACGGTAAATAACAAGCCAAGTTTTTACCTTTTGTATTTATACTACACGAAAAGACGCAACAGACCTAAAGAAAGGGCGCGAAACACCGAAATATAGCTTTGGAATAAACAAAAGATTTTGAAACGACATACGCATAATGATTACGGCGAAGTTAATGACTTGTCTGAATCATTACATAAGAACACGAAAGGACGCGACTGTCAGAATACGAAAGGTTTATTTCAAAGGGGTGAAAAGGTAAAATTACAATTAAACCTACGGGTAAATAATTACAAAGAGTATTTCAAAAGTCAATATATCATGAAGCATGGTCGCTATCTGGGATTCTCTGTTCATGACCGACATTTTCGGTCGTGCCAATATCTTCTTCATCTTCTTCTTCATCTTCTGGATCGATAAAAGTATCATCAAGCTCATCGTTAACATCAGAGGGAGGAAGCGGCAATGGTTTTCCGAACTCTTTTACAAGGTGAGCCAAAGGAAAACTTTGATATACGACATCCGGAAGCTCGGAAGGAGAATAAACTTCGCCATAACGATTCAACCGAATATGTGCCGCCTTAAAATACTCCTTTCGACGGTCATCGACCATCTCAAAGGCGACCAACTGATGAACCGCCTTCTTGAAAGTACTCTCCAGAAGAGGACCGACCATCTGATACACCAACGCCGTATGGACAGGAGAGTTAAGAAATTCGCGAATCACTCTTTCATCAGGGTTCCTACCATATCGATCCCTAAGTCCACTAAGAGGGACGTCCTTTTCATACTCCTCTAATGAAGCTTGAAGACTTGATACTTGAGATTCTAGCTCACTGATACGAGCAGTACTCTGAAACTGAAATTCCTCTAACTTTTTAGCCATTTGATCGGCTTGCTCTTGAGCACGAGAAGTCTCCAAGACCCTGTTCATGATCTCCTGGTCTTCAGTCCCCGTAGCATGAGTATCTACAACGGGAACGGAAGAAGACGTCGAGGGACCAACCTCTGATCCAGAAAACTTATGAAGTAAAGCTTTGCTTTTCTCATCCAGAAACTCACATTGTTGTTTCCAGAGTGCGGTTTCATAAGCATATGAGGCCAAACAAGTCTTAGTCTGAAAAAGCAAAGGAGTAAAACAAGAAATAAGTCAGCAAGAATATCTTCGAAATATCCTATAAGGCAAGCTTAAAAGGAATTTACCTTTTCAGCATAAAGGGAAGCTCGCTGAAATTTCTCCAGAGGATCCTTCCGAAAAAGCTTGTTCAAATCACGAGTAAAAACCCCGGATAAGAGAACACGAGTCGCCTTATCGACTGCATTCTCGCTTTCATCATGGACAAGAGAATCTTTCTCAGAATAACCAGCGGCTCTCTTCCCCTCTAAATGATCTTCGATCATTTCAACCAAAGTAGGTTTCGGATGATTGTCGCCCAGTAAAGAAAGATCATTGCCAGAACGACCATAATAGCTCCTTTTCCTCCCTACCGGATTATCGCTAGGATGAGGCATCGACCAACTACGACATCCACGAATTCCCAAGGATGTTCTAAGCTGAAGGGGGGGATAACCAGGCCCAGTCCCTTGACGAACAGGGGAATCTTGGGAAGACTCTGGAGGCTCCTCTCCATTCTCCTCGGACTCATGACTCAACTCCAGTTTCCTCTTCCGAGAAGCTCTCTGCTCGATCGGGTTGTTCTCTATAGATTTAGAGGATTTGGATAACACCATTTTTCCCTTTGAAGAATGTCGAGAATTTTCTACCATATGAGCTGAAAAAGGAACAAAATAAAAGTTAATTTCTCTATATAAGAAGATATTATCGTAACACTAAATTAAAGTGAAATGCTTACCCAGTGATTCAAAGGATGAACTGATTGGAAAAGTATGAGCACTCAATCCCGCTTTACGAAGGAAAGCTTCCCCAATCAGAAGAGCACTCTGATATTTGTTTGCACGCATATCGGGGATTTCAGCGATAAATCGAGCATCGTCAGGAATAAATTCACCAGTCGGCAAGCGACCTCCATATACCCATTTGAAATCATGATCCCACGAGAAGGGTACGGTCGAACCATCCGCCAAACGAAGATGAGGTAGGGGGCGAACAAAGAAAAAGTGAGATTTCCAAAAAGGGTTGCTAGAAACAGGGTCATCAAAAATTGCTCGACTAGGCCTCTGACTAGCAAAGAAATATACGCGATTAGATGAACTGGAAATATTGAACCGGAAAAGTTACGTAAAGTTACGAAAGGAAGGTTTAAACCCTTTCGCGATCATCAGGACAGAAAAACAAACCAGGAAGGCCACAGAATTTGGAACTAATTGTGTCAAGGACACACTAAATATTCTCAAGATATCAAGGAAGAGGGGAGACAACGGAAGACGGAGGCCGCTATTAAAGTGAGCCGTGTAAAAGGCGCGACATCCTTCCGGTGGAGAAGTTACCCTATCGGAAGGGGAAGGAAGAATTATCTCGGAACCCTCCGGGAAATATTTGGCATAATTGTTCACGACCTCCGGAAAAGTATCCACCGTATAAGCACAAGCTAGGTCCTCAATTGGTTCAGAAATCTGAGGAGCAGTACCTTTGCCCCTTTTGGCTCGGGCAGCAACCTCCGTATCAGAAAGGATCTGTACCTTAAAAGTGTCTTCTACAGGAACGACGAATTCAGAAATTGCAACTTGTTCGCCCAAAAGATTAGAGCGCAACTCCTCCTCGTTATTAGGAGCAACATTCTCCCTCGAGGAAGAAGAAGATTTTCTTAAAGAAGCCATGTTTTCAGACTTTCGAAGGATATAAATCGATAAAAGGAAAACTTTATATGACGAACGACTAAGCAAGAAAATGACTACGAACTATAAGCAAGTATAAAGGAAAAATGACGAACTCAAAAGTCACCTATTTATACTAAGATGAGAAAAGACGTTTCGAACTCATCACAACTAATCACATTCCCGCCAAAAACGGAAGGAGATTTAAAGCTCCCGAATGGACATGTGGCGATTCCTAATTGGAAAGAGAAAACGACTATCTATGATATGTAGCACTCTTTTCCTTACTTAAGATTTTTTCCCACAGGGTTTTTTCTTAAGAAAGGTTTTTAACGAGGCTCCATTCATAGAAGACGAACAGTCGTAAAGAATTATCTACTTCTACGAGCTTCTATTATCTATTCGCTCGAAGAAGTGAGGGAGTACTGATGGGGGATATTTCGCACCCTACATACTGTACGGATCGACTAAAGAACTTGAGATCGGTTCGACAAAATCAGGCTGTTCAAGATCATCTTATCGACCCAGCCGAATACAGCTCTCTTCGATTAGAAGACTATACTCCGGACCCAAGAAGGATATTTGGGCCGAGTCCTATTAGGACTATGTTTCCTTGTAACGCTAGGTTTAGCATGATATAAATACCTAGTTAATCATTGTATTAAACAACTCCGAAAACTCTGAACTACAAGGCAAATACGCCATTGAATTCTGCATAAACTGCACAACTCACTATTATTCAATAAAGAAAGAGCTTTCTCTTGATATTTGTGTTATTTCTGCGTTGGTTTGAATATTTACTTTCTGTTCTTACGATATAGCTCTTCCTTGAGATTGATCCATCCTGAATAAAGTAACAGAGCCCTATAAAATATATATATTGAAAACCCCCAATATCACAAATTCACTAATACCTTTTAACCCGACGAAATCAGGTTAAATCACCAAGACTGCTGAAACAGTTGGAAAAGTACAAGGTGAAGAGAAGTCTGAAGAAGAGACGAAGGACCAAGTCAAAACTGATAAAGTAATGGCTGAAACCAAAGACTCTGCTGAAGATCAAACAGAGTCGCTGACCAAGTACAAGAATACTGAATCAGCCAGAAAGGCAATGGAGCTACTAAAGGAGCAGCAACTCAAAGAAAAGATGGATGCTGCCAAAGCAAACATACTTTCAGAAGATGAAGAAGCTGATGAAGATGAAGAAGAAGATGATGAAGAATTATCTTATGAATATGAAGAAGTGCTTGAAGGATCTGATGAAGAAGCTGATAGTTAGAACTTATAAATCCTTTGTAATCAGTTTACTTTATCTATTCTTCAGACATCTCATCTGATGAACTTGTACTTGTAATATTTTCATTATCAATAAAAAGACAAGTTTAATCCAACACATCTTTTCTATCTCAGAAAATTTTGAGGATAACAATCTTTAGCTTAGGTATTAACAAGTACTTGGCTGAAGTTTTGTCATCATCAAAAAGGGGGAAATTGTTGGATAAGGATGAAGATGAAAGCACTGTAGACAAATTTATAAGGGAGGTTTTGATGCATTCCAAAACTTCAAAATCCGCTAAGTATGGATTAACTTAGCTGATGGTCCCTTGTGAAGAATTTTTTTTTGACTAAGTAAAGAAGACATCAGAAGAGTCAAAATCAAGGTCCAAAGACTGGTGATCCGCTGAAGGAAAATTATCAAACTGATGAAGATCAGCCGACTCAAATCAGATTTGTTCAAGTTTGAGATCAGCTTTGTTCGCCATCAGACTTGCACTTCCATCAGCCAAGTGGAAAGGATCATAAAGTCTTCCCAACGGTAATAAATGCCCCTGGAAGTAATAAATGCTGAAGTACAAGGACATTAAAGACAAATGATTGAAGAAATGCTTCGCATCAGCTGGGTGCATTTAATGCTGACTGCAGAAAAGTACTGTTGACAGTACGGACAGACTACAAAAGAGCCGTTCGTGGAAATTAAGGACCAGTATTCGAGGAATTTGAATCATGTCTCTCTTCAACGGACATTTTTCAAACCTCAAGTATAAATAGCTGAAAGAGACGAAGAGAAAACAACAACACAATCTCTGAGAAATTTTCGAAGCAGAACTCTTTAAGTCTCAAGAACAGCTCACTCATCAGCTTAGTCATTTGTTGACTAAAAGCGAAGTTGAAGAACAAAGCCAAACACATCTTCTGAGTGAATTTGTAAAACTGAGTGTTGTGAGAAGTAGATATCCATCATTGTGAGTGATATTACTTCAGAGAGTAGGATTTCTTTGTGATTTCTTATTGCGCACTTACGGCTTGTTCATTTGTTGTTAGGCGTAAGCAGAGTGTACTGGTAACTTTGTGTTTCTAGAATAACCCAAGATCTTTGTGATTTGAAAGAGTGGACTAAAGGATATTTACATCCATATAACCACTATAAAAATGACTTGCATTTTTACTTGCATATTTCAAGACTGCATAAAACACTTTACTTAACTGTTTGAAAAAGATTTAAAAGGAGTTTATAAAATGGGGAAACATTTTTCAAACTACTGAGGATACTTGTGAAAAACATTTTGAAAATCCGCTGCAAGTACTCTAAGTATTAAAACTGATTTTGACAAAATCAGCTAAGTAACTATCAATTTAGTGGTCTACGAAGCTGTTCAAAGATTTGTTCTCGATCAGCCGAGGAACTTACTGTTGATAACAACTTAGTCTGTTTAAGTTAACAAAAAGGTTTTAAAGTTAAAAATTGTAAAAAGTTCAGAGGTCTATTCACCCCCCCCCCCTCTAGACCTCATCTGACCACTTGGGACCAAATAGAATTTGGCCATTGTTTATCCTTATACACATATAAATAAGCATGCGTACTAAGTCATTTATACTAAAGAAAGATAATGATAGTTCCAGTACAAGCTAAATGTATTGGCTTGCAGGGCACTATCCTATCAAGCGACGGGTGTCTCGTCAATGTCGATTGCTGGGGTATTCGAGATCAACCAATTGATCACTCTTTCTGTTCTGATGAGGGGTATTTTGGACTCTACCTTGGGAAGCTCGGACAAGTGAAAAGAGTATGGAATCCGACCTCGCTGAGGTAGAGTCAAGTCCGAATCATGGCCTTTTACAATTTGATCAACCGTTAAGCGTTCGTGGTCGATGTTACTGTTGGGCCGATCAAAGGCCCGAGCCCTTGGGCCAAAGAAATGTATCCCTGTGGGTGGAGTAGCTGGCTCAGCATTTTTCATTATAAATACCATCTGCATTTATGACGATAGACACGCTTTCCCAGGTGCACTACGTTCGAAGCTATAGCTCGGATAGATTAGCTCGGCCATTTTATGTGTATTTCGCCCTCTAGCTTGTATGACATCCTATAATGCTCGAATTGGACCCTCAATACTTGTAAATTGTATCGCTACGATCGGAATATACATATACATTGATCTTTCTTCGATTTTGTAGCGTTTATTGTATTTATTCTTTTAATATCGATCGTACTACGAATTTGCGTAAAATCATGTACGGGTAATATTCTAGAGAGTTGATCTGCACATTTGTTTTCTGAACGGGTAATATTCTGTATTTTGAAATTCTCGAATTTCCCAGTTAATTCTTTTACTTTGGCGAGGTACTTGATCATGTTGAATTCCTTTGCTTCGTATAAACCTTCAATTTGTCTCTGTACCAATTCTGAATTAGTTAACACCTGCTTTTCATGTTGGCTTTGATCGCCATTTCCATTCCTGCAATCGATGCTTCATACTCCGCTTCGTTTTTAGTCACTACGAAGTCTAACGTGATTGCATAGTTTATATCTTCATTATTTGGCCCGGTAAAATTGATTCCAGCACCGCCTCCCTATCTGCTCGAGGCACCGTCGACATGCATTAGCCAAGTGTGACTTTCGACAATCAAGATATCGCTATCACAACTGGTCGAGTTGTTAGGTTCTTGTATTGAGGTTGGAGTTTCTAATAGAAAGTCGGCCAGGATCTGAGCCTTAATAGCGACTCGTGGTTTATATTCAATTTCGAATTGTCCTAATTCGATCGCCCATTTGATCAATCTTCCATAGGCTTCTGGCTTCGCCAAGACCTGCCTCAGTGGTTGGTTTGTGAGCACTATTATTTTATAGGTCAAAAAGTATGGTCGGAGTTTGCGGGCTGCCACTACTAAGGCTAAAGCAAATTTTTCTATCTCCAAATAATTCTTCTCCGCTCCTTGGAGTAATTTGCTTAGATAGTAGACAGGCTTATATTCAGTGCCTTCTATCTTTACCAAAACGGAACTAATGGCAACTGTGGAGATGGATATGTAAATGTACAACGGTTCACCTTCAGTTGGTTTGGCTAACAATGGAGAAGAAGTTAAGTATGCCTTTAGTTGGTTGAATGCTTGATCGCACTCTTCAGTCCAAACAAAATTTTTCGTCTTGCGTAAAGTTTGAAAGAAAGGCAAACTTCTATCCGCTGACATGGAGATGAATCTGTTTAATGCGACAATTTTTCCTAGTAAACTTTGTACTTGGGAGATCGTCTTAGGTGGTCTCATTTCTGTTATGGCTCGAATCTTTTCGGGATTAGCTTCAATCCCTCGTTGATGGACCATATATCCCAAGAATTTTCCGGACTTAACCCCAAAAGTACATTTTGTGGGATTAAGCTTCATGTGGTATTTTCTCAATATCTGGAAACATCGATCAAGGTGCTTTACGTGGTCGGCTTCATTCATGCTTTTGACCAACATATCATCCATGTATACTTCCATTATTTCTCCGAACAACTCCCTAAACATTAAGTTAACCAGTCTTTTGTAGGTGGCACCAGCATTTCTTAGGCCGAATGGCATTACAATAAAGCAACATACTCCTTGTTCTGTTATGAAAACAGTTTTCTCCTGGTCTCGCTCATCCATGTAGATTTGATAGAAACCTTGAAAGGCGTCCATCATGTTAAAAATTGCAAGTCCTGCAGTTTAGTCGACCAGTAGATCGATCCTCGGGAGAGGGTAAGGATCTCGTGGACATAACTTATTAAGGTCAGTGAAATCATTGCACATCCTCCACTTGTTATCCTTCTTATCCCCATTAGCCACTAAGACGACATTGCATAGCCATTCCGAGAAGTGTATTTCCCGAATTTGTTTAGCTTTGAGCAGCCTCTCGACTTTTGCTTTGATTATCTTATCTTTTATCGACCCATGATTCCTCTTCTTTTGTCTTGCTGGTTTTGCCATTGTATCAATCTTTAGTGAATGAGTAATTACTCTTGGGTCATTGCCCTCAATGTCGTTCGCACTCCAAGCGAAGATGTCAACATTATACCTCAGGAAGTTTATTAACATTACTTCCCCTTCTGGACTAATTTCGGCCGATCCTGGTCGTTTTTGAAGGATCTCCTTGTACGAGCATAATATCCTTGTGTTCGGGTGGCTTTATGGTTAAATCGATTGGGTCCTTTCCCTTCCGATCTATTCTGTCAGTACTGGGGATCTCGACTTCAGTGCTTTCGATGTCGTCCTCGAGTTTCCTTTTAGCTGGGGTAAACGATTTGGATCGGTTTCCCAATGTTAGGGAGGTGTTATAACAATCCCACGCCATGCAGTGATCGTTTACTATTTCTCTGATCCCAGACTCTGTCGGAAATTTCATCTTCTGATGGTAAGTCGATACTACTGCTCGAAATAGGTTGAGGGCAGGTCGTCCTAATATTGCATTGTATGCAAAAAGAGTCTCTACGACCAAGAACTTTATCATTTTTACTGTCCGTTGTGGTCTCTTTCCCAACGAGACACAAAAATTTATAGTCCCATAGGGGACAATTTCCGAGCCTCCAAATCCTACTAAAGGAGTGGCTACCTTTTGAAATGTTATTTCTCCTAGGTTCATCTGCGTTAGAACTTCCTTAGATATGATGTTCGCCGAGCTTCCATTATAAATTAGGATCTTTTAACATTGTAGTTTGCTATCTCGAGCGATACTACCATCGGAAAGTCAGGGTTGTCTTCCTTCGGAACCCAAACAATGTTCCTTGGTACTTCATTCTCATTGAAACTAATGAGTTGTTCTTTTGATAGTTTGCTTTCTAGCGTCCATACTTCCTTTGGATATCTAATATTTCCCACAATGGACCTCGCGGTTCTACGGCAAGCATTACGACTGTCTCCCCCGGCTGGTCCTCTGGAGATTGTATGGATGGTGCAGTTAACTTGATCATTGTTCAATTCTTGAGGAGGACCATTATTAGGGGACCTTCTTCTCGGGATTCTTCTCTGATTATTAATTCGAGGACTCCTGCTTCTGTCTCTCTTGCGATTGTTTCATTTGAGATAGTCGTCAAACTTTCCTTGTTCGATCAGCCTTTCAATTTCCTGCTTCAGGTGAAAACAATCTTCGGTGCGATGTCCATGGGCACGATGATATCTACAATATAGATTGTAGTTTCGAGCACCTGGCTTTGGTTGCGCAATTCTTTTTGCTGGTGGAATCCAATTGTTCCTTTCAAGTACCACCAGAATTTATTCGATAAGAACAATCAATCGGTACTCCACCTGGTTTATTCGATTCTTGTTTTCTGGTTCGGCCGATCTCGATCTTGGATAGACATTAGGTCTTTTATCCTGATCATTCCGATTATACTCTAGTCGTTGAAAAACGTTTCCTTTTCTATAGTATCGATCGTAATCCATTGGTCTTGAAACAGGAGCTTTGTCTTGCCGCTTCGATCCGGTTACGGGGGCTTTATTCCTATTCTTATCCTTGAAAGAGTTCATCTCTTCTTGAGTCATATATTTCGATGCCAAAGTCATAATATCCGCAAAAGTTCTTGGTTGTTTTCTACATAGGGCATTCCCGAACTGCCCGTTTTTTGTGAGATCGAAAATGATGGAGATTATCTAGTCATTATTCGGGGAATCAATTTTTAATAATTCCACATTGAATCTTGCCAATCAGTTTCTCAAGGATTCTCCCTCTTGTTGATGAATGGTTCCAAGGTAGCTCATCGGCAGTTTCTGTCTTTTCTGGCTAGCAAACTGTTGAGTCAGTTTTTTGCATAACTCTCGAAAGCTGAATACGGAATTGGTGGGTTGTTTTCCGAACCAATCCAAAGCTAATCCTTCAAATGTGGTAACCATCAGTTTGGCGGTATATTCTGCCGAGTGAGCATATAAACTCGTTATGTTCGTAAAACTGAATATATAATCGTCGGGATCGGTGGTTCCGTCATATCTCGGTAGTCGTACCGAAACTTGCCCGGATGATTGAGCTTATTTTATCTCCCTGCAAAAGGGAGAGCATGTTGCTAAGCTTTCTTGGACCTCCGCGCTTCTGGCCCATGGATATTGAACGGTTCATAGACGTAGTTCCAGACGTTCTTGTACCATCTTTTCGATCTCTCCTTCGGAGATGCGAACAGTTTTTTGTCGATTAGGGATTGCGTCCACAACGTCGTCATCAATCTGCCTAGGAGCTCTACGAACTGGATTCTCCCTAGTAGTTCTAGGGTCTCTGGGCACATGCTCGGGAATTAGCAGTTCTCCTGGATATAGTGAGTTAAACAGCATAGTGATCAGTCTTAATTTTTCTTGTGTTTCCGCCAAAGGGACAGGGATTGTAGGAGCCACGGGGGCTTTTGGTATCGTATCGGCGGCGATTTCTTGTTGTCCTTGAGAATTTTGGACATGGATCCCTTGGCGTTCTTCATGATTCGGTAGTTGATTGTTCTCTCGCTGATTATCATCGTCGTTAATGATTGGATTATTATTGGTTGTATCGTTCTGCAAATCGTCCGACGTGATAGGTGGATGCGTCGTATTACTTCTTGCTTCGTTGCGAGCGTTCTTCCTCGGGCGAGCCATATGTCTATCGAATAATTAACTTAGCCCCTCGATGGGCGCCAATTGATTTAACCGTTTTTTGTAGGGTTTGGTTAAATCAATGATAAAGGTTTATGGGCTAAAATTATATAGAGATTATAGGGCCTAGTTACTTTATTCCGGATGGATTAATCTCAAAGAAGAACAATATGTAAAGAAGAACAATATGTAAAGAAGATCAATAACACGAGACAATGAATAATGAATATAGTATAGCAAAAGCTTTTCTATTAAGTTGATATTAGATTGCCCAAGTATTTAGGCGTAAGTTCACAAGAATAATTGTTGTTGTAATACAATGATGATCCAGCTATTTATATGATATTAACCCTAGTTTTACAAGGAAACATAACCCTGCTAGGACTCGGATATCGGTCTAATCGCCGTGAATAAATATCTTTGATCGGATCGAGTGGCTGTTAGCGGATGAGCTTCTAGGTTGAGCCGATTGAGTATCTTTTAGTCACTCCGAGTGTTATAAGAGGTGTAAAACAGCCCCCATCAGAAGTATTATACAACGAACTAAAAAAGTTACCTCTACTCTAAGACTTGGATAACCTTTTTTCCCGGTTCTGTGATAAGTCCGTAGTTGAGTTCTGTTTGCACGATTTTGTTCACTGATCTTCTGCAAATCAAATGATTGTTAAAATGTATAGTACATATATATATATCTAAATTTTAAACAATGGCCGTGTAATCAAATTTATACCCGTGCATGTGGATCATTATATGTTCATAAACACCTCTCCGATTTCCGTGAGTTAAATTTTAACAACGAGTACAAGAACACTTAATCACCTCACCCCTCTTCTCAGTAGTGTACGCATATTCAAGGAAAGCTTCAACTCCTTTTTTGTAATCAGGATGCATAAGATTTCTAATTTTAATCCAACTTCTATCCATGGACATAAAAAATAAATATGACAATAGAAGAGTATTTTTTAAATATAATTGATGAGGGTAAAAGTTAAATACATCATGATAACAAATCATTGCTATTGAACTACAACACATTCCAAATACACAAAGTAATAAACAAAACCCATTAACTAATGATAAATATAGTATATTTTTATTCCCCTTTTTTAGTGCCTCATTTAAATTTCCAGATCTTTAAATCCCGTATATACAATACATTAACACAAACAATTTCAAGTCATACATACACTGATACACAGAACCTTCACTCAATCATAGAGCAATAGGAAAAAAGAAATCTCTACATTTTAGATCTGAGACAACTAGATCCAGAACCCAAAAATGTTAAAAAAAAAATGAAAGGTTTATTTCCCTCTTAAAAACAAGAAAACGAAAATATGGTCATGAACAAAAAAGTGATCCAATATACTAGTGATCTATCAAAATTCATCACAAACTTGGCCAAAAAAATAAAATCTGCCAAAAATAAAATCATATACCTACACTCGCACATAAAAATACTGATCAACATATATATATAACATGAATAACTTAATGAGTGAGTGAACTTTACCAGTAGATTGTTGAAAACAAGTGAAGTTTAAAGTTCAAAGGGAAAGAGATGATTCTCTTATAGTTCAGCACAAATAATCATATGGGTGTATAAATATGTGGGGTTGCTTCACAAATGAAAGTCAATGAATTAATTACTAAATGAATTTCTTTGGAGATTTTATTGTAATAGTTTCTATTAACATGATCACAGTTCCAAATTGTGTCTTTAGTACACAACTTTAGACAAAAGAGGAAGATAAGATAAAAGAACAAAAAATTCACGAAGTCAAAAGTAAATAAGCTTTTAATGTTGGAAAATTCCAATAGTTATGTAACAGCCCAAAACCGGCACCTGTCTGCTAAGACAAAAATAAGTAATAAAATAACCTTGATAAATTTCCAATAATTGTAGTTCAGAGCTCTAACAATCTATTACAATAGAATGATTCTCCCAACTAACTTATTACTTTAAAACCTTTCATTACAAACAAAACCTTCACCTGACAATTTCTAGGAACTCTATGATAGTCGCCCAATTGAAATCCCTTAATCTGATATGGTCCATCCCGCTTTTAGTGAGATTCTGATAGAGTAATAATTTGAAAGCGTAAGTTGCAAAAACAACTTAGTGAGGCCTGTGCCAGGGTGCAACTGAATTTTATGCAAGAAATGATTTAGAAATCCATGAACTGCCTATTTAAATTATAACATCAATCCACAATAGTATAACAGTTGTAATAATGGCACAATTGAAATCACGTTCAATTACCCGTCAAAACGGGCTAAACAACTCCTCCACCTCAAAAATGATACAGAAAGATCAGGACGTGATCAATAGTTAGCACGGCGGTTAGATAAGGGCTGAGGCGCTACCCGTCCCTTTTAAGTGGCCTTGACATGTCTTTGCCGAATAATTTGAATCACTCCCCAAGGGGCTCTAATCCCTGGTTTTGTGAGTCCGGTCAATGGCAGAGCTCTGGTAGTCCTGTAGCCCCCAGCTACCCAGAATTATCCAGAGAATACCATCAACCGAGAGCAGATGAGCGCGCAAATAATCATGTACAAGCAATTGGTACTTAGGTGAGATAAAGTACTACACCTTGGTACCATCCATGAATATGAGGTGAGATAAAGTACTACTAATTTCACCTTAGGTCCCCAATTTATTTTTAACATTCATTTTACCATTACCTATTAATAATCTATTCAATAGACCCCAAAAGAATTTAATGAGTCTTATATTCTCTCAATGAAAATATTCCTGTCTTTAAGTCTCATTCAAAACCTAGTAAATTAAGTTTCCTGTTCAAATTAAAATTTTAATCAAAAAATTTTTTTTATTCTTATTAAAAATTGCGGGGTATTACACTCACCCCTCCTTTAAAGAATTCGGTCCCCAAATTATCTCTCACTTATTTGATTATGCTTATGATAAGAAATTATAGAAGAAAGAGTAGTAGTAAGGATACAAAATGAATCATGATTTTCAATAATATGGGCTCAAGAAGTGATTAGGTCAAACGATAGACTAAAATGTGTTTAAAGGCTTATAATAAGCAAGAACGGCAATAATCCGCTCGAAGGTGAGTAAGGAGAGAATCATATATAAGAGTTGAGAGGCTAAGATCTGGAATATGCAATTTCTCTAGTCTCTAAAAAGATTGACTAAATGTGAACAAATTAACCATGGTGTCCTAAAACTAATCGTATAAGAGCTCTAGTGTAAGACGACTAGATCTAGATTTTAAGATAAGAAAGTCCAAGTAGAACGACAAACAAAGTTTTGAATAAAGAAATAGGTTTAGCCATTTCTGGCGTGAAAAATTATATGTTGCAGAAGATCCGATTAATAGAGTTGAATTAGCATAATAGTGAAAGTGATTAAAATGAGTGAAATTGTAGATCTCTAAGGGGAAATAAAAATAGGATGAAAGTAAGACATTTAATATATTCTAGACAAGATTTCCTTAGAAGTTTCAATGTTACATTGTTGCCAAGAATCATAGCTGTCGAACCAATATCTGATATCATGATGATTGAAAGTTGGTTTTTCTTGCAAAAATTTGTAACAGTAAAGAACAAAACGAATGGTAGTATCATAGTATATAAGTAAGGACCTATTAATGAAACATGACTTTCTGGATGCAAGCTAGGAATATTAATTCAATTATCTATTGGATTTTAAATTATACACACTTATTTAAAAATGATTTTATAGTTCATCCTACAATAACCCTTACATTTTCTTGTCATTTTTATTAGGACTTCTAAGCCTCTAACGTTTTCTCGATTCAGGATCTAACAACTCAATCTTACTATTCTAAAATGGTTCGTAGTAAGATAAATAGTGGACTAACTCATCAATTATTTTAGTCTTACTTATTTAAGAAATTTCGTAACGCAACGTTAGACATTGGGTGGTATATAAAAACCATTTTACAATGAGCTATTTGATGTTCCTAAAATTTTTTTGTTGTCGTTCAAATAAATTTTCAATGACTAGATCGTAATTTGAGAAGTTCGATTCTCCCTGATTACTACTCTATCGTCACCTGAAGTTGGCATCAACTTTTGCTTCCGTCATCTTCTTCTCATAATTTGCCGCTGACTTTTATCTTTGTAGACACGAAGATACTCGATCTTTATTTCATGGTTCAATTACCCAAAATTCTAATCAAGCATGGCGTCATTCTCATACATACGATTTGACTAATTGTTTAATTATTTTAGTAAAAACGCAAATTATTATACTAGTTTACTATAGTTCGAGTTAAGTATAACTCCTAAGAGTTAATCTAGTTAAACGTAGGCTTAAGGATCACTACAATCTAAGTTCATCACAATCAGTTCATTATCTTAGTGTACAAGGAACTTAGAAAAGTTCAGATTCAATTCCGCTCAGGGAATTTTAAAAGATGAGTATGAGAAACCAAGGAAAGAACAAACATTGGAGCAATACAAGATGATTCGATAGACATTCGAAAAGATCTTACAACTACTTAGTTGTTCTAAAAAGGAATTAAAGGTTTCAACAATCTTGTTGAATAGAAATTGGAAAGGTAGGATCTTAACTCACTTGATTTGTTACAGGTCTAGACCACTTCCCAGGTTAAACCTTTCTATTATAAATTTACCGCGCTAGGGAAAACCTATCTCAGTACCATAATTGTAATGATTAACATGTTGGTCGCGCGCCCCAATAGTGATTCACGACAATTGGGTACTAAGGGTTCCTATGACTCGATAGAAAATCTTAAAGGTTCTATAGAATTTCTTTGGCATAACAACCCACAGTCAAAGGAACCTATCTTGACATAGCACTAACACAACTTAATGCTCTGATACCACCTGTAACAGCCCAAAACTGGCACCTGCCTGCTAAGACATAAATAAGTAATAAAATAACCTTGATAAATTTCCAATAATTGTAGTTCAGAGCTCTAACTATCTATTACAATAGAATGATTCTCCCAACTAACTTATTACTTTAAAACCTTTCATTACAAACCAAACCTTCACCTGACAATTTCTAGGAACTCTATGATAGTCGCCCAATTGAAATCCCTTAATCTGATATGGTCCATCCCGCTTTTAGTGAGATTCTGATAGAGTAATAATTTGAAAGCGTAAGTTGCAAAAACAACTTAGTGAGGCCTGTGCCAGGGTGCAATTGAATTTTATGCAAGAAATGATTTAGAAATTCATGAACTGCCTATTTAAATTATATCATCAATCCACAATAGTATAACAGTTGTAATAATGGCACAATTGAAATCACGTTCAATTACCCGTCAAAACGGGCTAAATGATAAGAATACAAAGTGTCAAGTTTTTATGCATTATTATTTTCTATTTAATATTTATTTGACACCAAACCACACTCATTATTCTTATATTTTTATCTAGGATACAATTGGAAGCATTAAGTGCAAAAGAAGCTAAGTAGACAATTTCTGGACAGTTTTGACACTACTTCGTATTATGGGCGTAAAATTCTCATACGAGATCCAAATGAGATGATTCAAGATGATTTAGATCGACAAGAGGAATGTCTACAACTTTCATCTTTGGGGATTTTCAAGATTCTGAAGGGATCCTAGACGAAATCGGACTTGAAGTCGCTGTACCTGTTTTATGGAAAGTTTCCTAAATATCTAGTCTAATATATTGACTTGATATTGGGGCAATCCTTGGTGGACGAATTTGGAAGGAATAAATCAGCATTCTCCTATTTACATTGAGATAATATCCTAATTTTTATATTATTCTTATAATATAAAGATTGGATATCAATTTTAGAGGATTCTTTTAGGGTTGTGTTGGCTTCTTTTATAAATAGGACTTTAGAAGACCACCTAGTTCATTCTCTCCTCCCACATATACCTAGAGTTATTAATGGCCTTACGTGGCTAAATATTTGTTATTGGTCGAAGAAAACTGAAGCTTCGGAAACAAGAAAACTGTGAGATCTAATTAGTTTTATTATACGGTTTATGTTTTGAATATCGATTGCTCTTCTGTTATAATTAATATGGTTGTTTTGTTTAATTGCTAGGAGGCCTACTAGTATATTATTCTTTTCAATCTAATGCTTGATTAGATATCAAATCCGTAATTGTTTGATCCATCTAATTTTGTGAAGCATCTAAGATTCAATAATTTGCTGCGTCAGAAATTGTTAATCTTAAGAAGATAAATCGACTAAATTAAATCCAACCGCTTGTGTTTGAATTGTTTAGTTTCATTGATCTCTCTAATTCTTAAAGCATCTACTATATTAAACCTTTAGTGCTTATCTTGGGTTATTTAGTAGTTAGGATTAATTGGATCTCTTCTTCTGATTAATTAAAACTAAGGAGAGATAGGGGATTAGTTTCCACGGTGAATATTCAAAGTGTGAATTGTTATATATATTTGCATCGATGATCAGTTACATGATTCCGACAGTGGATGTTGACTTGGACCAATATTTGTTACATTGATTAAATTTAATTTTCATCACTCCTTAATTATTGAAATCCATCACACTTAAACCCCCATTTGTTTTTATCCATTTAGCATAAAATTAGACTAGATATTCTCTGTGGGATCGACCCTTACTCGCTCTACTACATTATTAGGAGTATAGGTTTTATTTTTGGTTGCGTACGACAGCACACCAAATTTTGGCGCCGTTGCCGGGGAATTTTCTAGTTGATTTTTTTTGCTTTTTGTGATCCTTATTTATTTATTTTTATGTTGGCAACTCGATCTTCTAATCAAAGTGAATTGCAGTACGATCCAGAAATTGAGAAAACTTTGCGCAGGTTAAAGAAGAAACTTCGAGAAGACACTGAAGAAATCAATCCAACTTCTGACTGGTCTATAAGCAATTCTGATTCTGAAGAGAAAGAAATTATGGCTGGAAATCAAACTTTGAAAGAGCTTGCTGCCCCTGATTTGAATCAACACCCTTTATGCATTACTTTTCCTACTTTAGATGCTGCTACTACCTTTGAACTAAAATCAGGACTAATACATCTTTACCAACTTTCCATGGTTTTGCAGGGGAAGATCCTCACAAGCATCTAAAGGAACTACATGTGGTATGCACGAGTATGAAACCTGTGGGGGTGACTGAAGAGCAAATAAAATTGAGAGCCTTTCCATTTTCTTTGAAAGATTCGGCTAAAGATTGGTTGTATTATCTACCATCTGGGACCATTACTACATGGAACGAGATGAAAAGGATGTTCCTAGAGAAATATTTCCCAGCTTCAAGAGCAGCAAACATTCGAAAGGAAATTTGTGGTGTAAGGCAGCACAATGAAGAATCTCTTTACGAATATTGGGAACGATTTAAGAAATTATGTGCAAGCTGCCCCCATCATCAAATTACTGAGCAGCTACTTATCCAGTATTTCTATGAGGGTCTTCTACACACTGATAGAAACATGATTGATGCCGCTAGTGGAGGAGCTTTAGTGGATAAAACTCCGGAGGCTGCTAAGAACTTGATTGCAAATATGGCAGCAAATTCCCAACAATTTGGCACTAGGCTTGATGTTCTACCAAAGAATGTTAATGAGGTAAACGTTTCTTCCCTTGAACAACAAATTGCTAGTTTAACTTCTCTTGTTCGTCAAATGGCTGTAGGTAATGTGCAAACAACAAAATCTTGTGGGATTTGTTCGGTGGTAGGGCATCCAACTGATTTGTGCCCAACTCTTCAAGAGGAATCTGTTGAGCAAGTGAATGCTACGGGTGATTTTCATGGACAGCCACAAAGGAAGTATGATCCCTACTCAAACACGTACAATCCGGGATGGAGGGACCACCCCAACCTTAGCTATGGGAACCCTCAAATGAATCAGCCCGCAAGTCAAAACCGTCAAAATTACCAACAATATAAGCAGTCATATCCTCCTAGACCACAACCGATCCAACCTTCTAATTCTGGTATGTCGTTAGAAGATATTGTTAAGTCTCTTGCAACTAATACTTTGCAATTTCAACAGGAAACCAAACAATTTCAACAAGAAACGAGGACCACTATTCAGAACTTGGATAATCAAATGGGTCAAATGGCAACCGCAATTAGTCGGCTAGAGGCTCAAAGTTCGGGGAAATTACCGTCTCAAACGATAGTAAATCCAAGAGAAAATGCAAGTGTTATAGTTTTGAGAAGCGGAAAAGAGGTTGAAATTCCAACTGAGGCAGTTCATGCACCGTCAAAACAAGAAAAGGAGAAAGAAACTATAGTGGAGAAAGACATTCGTAAGGACAAGGACATACCTAACCGTAAGTTTTTGCCTTTTTCTGATTATAAACCAATACCCCCTTTTCCTCAAGCATTAGCAGAATCCAGGAAAGATGAACAAAATAAAGATTTGTATGAGACTTTCCGTAGATGCGAGGTAAATATTCCACTTTTGGATGCTATTAAACAAGTACCTCGTTATGCTAAATTTCTAAAAGAATTGTGCACACTCAAACGAAAACAAAAACTTAAGGGAAGTGAAAAGGTGACAGTAGGAGAGAATGTTTCTGCAATTATTCAAAGAAAAATACCTGCTAAATGTAAAGATCCAGGCATGTTTACTATCCCTTGTAAGATAGGTAACACTAGATTTGAAAAGGCCATGTTAGATTTAGGAGCATCGATCAATGTCATGCCATATTCTGTGTATGCTTCTCTAAAAATTGGACCTTTAAACAAAACTTGTGTTGTGATTCAATTGGCTGATAGATCTAATGCATATCCTAAGGGAATAGTTGAGGATATTCTTGTGCAAGTTAATGATTTGGTTTTTCCTGCTGACTTTTATGTACTTGATATGGAGAATGGTGATCAAGCTACACCTATTTTGTTGGGGAGACCATTTTTAAAGACATCCAAGACAAAAATAGATGTTCATAGTGGCACACTAACTATGGAGTTTGATGGCGAAATTGTTAAATTTAATATTTATGATGCCATGAAATATCCTAGTGATGATAATTCTGTTTTTTCTATTGATGTCATTGATTCTTTAGCACAGGAAATTTTTGAACTTGATGGAGAAGATAAATTGGAAGTTGCTATTGGTAAGCATATTGAGAAAGAAAATGAGGAGTTAGCCTTGAACATTGATTTACAGGAAACTGTCGCAGCGTTGAATGAATTTCCAAAGTTAAAACAAACAGGTAACATTTCTTATATTACGCTACCAGTTTCTAACGAGAAACCTTTGCCTTCTATTTTACAGGCCCCTATTCCAGATTTGAAGCCCCTTCCTAGTCATCTCAAGTACGTGTTCCTTGGAGATGGAAATACACTGCMTGTGATCATCTCTAGCAAACTTAGTGCACTACAGGAAGAAAAGCTCGTGAAAGTATTAAGGAGTATAAAGAAGCCATTGGTTGGACCATTGCGGATATCAAAGGAATTAGTCCATCTACGTGCATGCATCGAATTTTGCTTGAAGAGGGAGCAAAACCATCTCGACAAGCGAAAGGAGATTGAACCCACCTATGATGGATGTAGTTAAGAAGGAGATCCTCAAACTCCTTGAAGTTGGGATGATATTTCCCATCTCAGTAGTAATTGGGTTAGCCCGGTTCAAGTGGTTCCTAAAAAGACCGGGATAACTGTCATAAAAAATCAGAACGATGAGTTGATTCCCACCCGAGTTCAAAATGGGTGGCGGGTTTGTATAGATTATAGAAAATTAAATAGTGTAACCCGCAAAGATCACTTTCCTTTACCTTTTATTGATCAAATGCTTGAGAGATTAGCTGGTCATGCGTTTTATTGTTTTATTGATGGTTTTTCAGGTTATTTTCAGATTGCAATCGCCCCAGAGGATCAAGAAAAAACGACTTTCACATGCCCTTTCGGTACTTTTGCCTATCGGCGCATGCCCTTTGGCCTTTGCAATGCCCCTGCGACTTTTCAAAGGTGTTATGGTTAGCATATTTTCAGATTATATTGAACACATCATAGAGGTCTTTATGGACGATTTCACCGTTCATGGAGATTCCTTTGATAATTGTTTGCATAACCTTGCACTTGTTCTTAAAAGATGCATAGATACTAACCTTGTTTTGAATTATGAAAATGTCACTTTATGGTTGAACAAGGAATAGTTTTAGGCCATGTTGTTTCACCTAAGGGAATAGAGTAGATAGAGCTAAAATTGATATTATTCAATCTTTACCTTACCCTACTTGTGTGCGGGAAGTTCGTTCTTTTCTTGGACATGCAGGTTTTTACCGAAGATTTATCGAAGGCTTCTCCAAAATAGCAGTACCCCTATGCAAGTTGTTACAAAAAGATGTGTCGTTTGAGTTTTAATGAAGCATGTAGAAAAGCGTTTGATAAGCTGAAGGAGTTGCTAACTTCTGCCCCAATCATTAGCCCCCTGACTGGAATATTCCTTTTGAAATAATGTGTGACGCAAGTGACTATGCAATCGGTGCTGTTTTGGGTCAAAGAGTTGGAAAATCATCTCATGCATTTATTACGCTTCACGAACTTTGGATGATGCCCAAAGAAACTATTCGACTACTGAAAAAGAACTTTTAGCTATTGTTTTTGCTTTAGAAAAGTTTCGATCTTATTTGCTTGGTACTAAAGTTATTGTTTACTCTGATCATGCAGCATTCGATTTTGATGACCAAGAAAGAGGCGAAACCAAGGTTAATAAGATGGATACTTCTCTAAGTGAATTCGATTTGGAGATAAAGGACAAAAAAGGGATAGAAAATCAAGTGGCTGATCATTTGAGTCGCTTAGTTCGTATGGAGGATGAACTTCCTCTACACGAGACCTTCCCTGACGAGCAACTACTTTCCACGAGTGTGACATTACTTCTGGTTTAATCTAAGGCTCAAAAAGATAAGATGAAAAGTGACGCAAAGTATTATGTATGGGATGACCCGTACTTATGGAAGCATTGTGGTGATCAAATAATAAGAAGGTGTGTCTCTGATAATGATTATTTTTCTGTTCTCACCTTTTGTCATTCTTATGCTTGTGGAGGTCACTTTGGAGCAAAAAGAACAGCAAGAAAGGTACTAGAATGTGGTTTTTATTGGCCATCTTTATTTCGGGACTCATATTTATTTTGTAAATCATGCGAGCATTGTCAAAAAACGGGTAATATTTCCCAGAAAAATGAGATGCCACAAACTTCTATACTATTTTGTGAAATTTTTGATGTTTGGGGCATCGACTTCATGGGACCCTTTCCTGTATCTTTCGGCTATGTTTACATATTACTTGCTGTTGATTATGTCTCGAAATGGTGGAAGCTAAATCCACTAGACTAATTATTCTAAAGTTGTTACAGATTTTATCAAGTCTACATATTCTCCAGGTTTGGAATCCCAAAAGCTATAATAAGTGATCGAGGCACTCTTTTGCAACCGTACTATGGAGACTTTGCTTAGAAAGTACCACGTGACACACAAGGTTTCTACTGCATATCACCCACAAACTAATGGACAAGCAGAAGTATCAAACCGAGAGATCAAGTCAATCCTTGAAAAGACTGTCAGTCCAAATAGGAAAGATTGGAGTTTACGCTTGGATGATGCCTTGTGGGCATATCGAACTGCATATAAGACGCCCATTGGTATGTCACCTTATCGATTGGTGTTTGGGAAGCCATGTCACCTTCCAGTTGAGTTAGAGCATAAGGCATATTGGGCTATAAAGAGTTTCAACATGAAGATGGATGAAAGTGGAGAACATAGGAAGTTGCAACTACAAGAGTTAGAGGAAATTCGCAATGATGCATATGAGAATGCTAGGATTTACAAAGAAAGGACGAAGGCTTTTCATGACAAGATGATTAGTAGGAAGGAGTTCAAAGTTGGTCAAAAAGTCCTTCTGTACCATTCTCGACTTCGTTTGTTTCCAGGTAAGTTACGTTCTCGTTGGATTGGACCTTTTGTTGTCACTAATGTTTTTCCTCATGGTTCAGTTGAAATTCAAAGTATGGAGGACCTCCAAAATATTCAAGGTGAATGGCCATAGACTAAAAACCTTCTATGAAGGTTTTCAAGTAGACAATGTTGCTACATTGGACGTTGGGGATCCAATTTATTCTGACTAGAGAATGAAGCATTGGGTCGAGCCAACGACTGTAACATAGGCGCTGCTTGGGAGGCAACCCAAGGGGAGTACATCTTTCTTATTCTTATTTATTTATTTATTTATTTTGGTTTGGTTTGGTAGTTTTTTTCGTACATTGGGGACAATGTCAACATCAAGTGTGGGGGGGAGAAGTTTTAGTTTTGTCATGAGCAAAGTTCGATTGAACTTGCCTTAAAGTCATAACATGATTGAATAAGTAATCTTACAACATAAAATTGATTAGTTTTGATATTTTCTTGAGAACGGTAGTAACTAAGTTTTGTAGACAAAAAGCCGGTGAGGTTTCGAGCTTTTAGATCGACACATCAATATCGATCTCTTTTTTCATGAGAGATATTCTTCCATGGTCTTGTTTCTCTAGAACTTGCATTGATTCTATTTGAGGCCATTGACTCATGCATACGTGAATATGATTAAGGCAATTTTTTTTGTGAGCCACTTAAGCCAAATAGCCTACCTTGAATTAATTTTTCCCTCGTTCAGCCCCTTCTGAGCCTTTCTTTAGCCTTTTCTTGTTTTTTCTAACCCACATTACAAACTTTAAGCCGAAAAAAAAATGACATCTTTACCCAAGTCTTAGAGCTAGTGGAGCATTATTCATCACTATAATTGGGTGCCTGAAATAAGTGTGGGGGTTAATGAAGTTGTAGTATGTCTATGTTTTGAAAAAAAAAAAAAAAAAAAAAAAAAAAAAAGAAAAAAAAAAAAAAAAAAAAAAAAAGAGAAAATTGATTGAAGGGAGTTTATAATGTTTCATTTGATTTGAAAGCATGGTCTTCTTTCGGTGCAAGGATTTTATGTGGTTAGTACTTTAGATCCAAAACAAACAAATATGATAAATAGAGTGTTTGGTTCCACTTATATTGAGATTAAACTGATTACTTGCTCCACTAGTTTCGAAGACTTTTAAACTCAGTTCCAAATGTTCATTCCTTGTCCCTAAGCCCCGTTACAACCCTAAAAGTCCTTATGATTCTTGTTATACATGTGGTCTCAATGGAGGAGAATGAGAAGATATGCAAGCTTATGGTAGATCATTTCCATAGGAATGAATTTGAGCGAAACACATACCCTTCAAACACATGAGAGTTGAGTGTACATTCCTGTAAGGTCTACATATTTAGTCTACTGTATTCTCAAATGAAAATACTTGCTATCTAATTGTAAGTTGTTTAAGAATGTTGTTCATGATGTGTTATGATTTTGGAAAAGTTTGGTTGTTCTTTGTTAATGGCATTGCAACCTTGATGTTCTTTTTTGGGGAAGTGAATTTGAATTTTGCCCGAGGACGAGCAAAGAACAAGTGTGGGGGAATTTGATAAGAATACAAAGTGTCAAGTTTTTATGCATTATTATTTTCTATTTATATTTATTTGACACCAAACCACACTCATTATTCTTATTTTTATCTAGGATACAATTGGAAGCATTAAGTGCAAAAGAAGCTAAGTAGACAATTTCTGGACAGTTTTGACACTACTTCGTATTATGGGCGTAAAATTCTCATACGAGATCCAAATGAGATGATTCAAGATGATTTAGATCGACAAGAGGAATGTCTACAACTTTCATCTTGGGGATTTTCAAGATTCTGAAGGGATCCTAGACGAAATCGGACTTGAAGTCGCTGTACCTGTTTTATGGAAAGTTTCCTAAATATCTAGTCTAATATATTGACTTGATATTGGGGCAATCCTTGGTGGACGAATTTGGAAGGAATAAATCAGCATTCTCCTATTTACATTGAGATAATATCCTAATTTTTATATTATTCTTATAATATAAAGATTGGATATCAATTTAGAGGATTCTTTTAGGGTTGTGTTGGCTTCTTTTATAAATAGGACTTTAGAAGACCACCTAGTTCATTCTCTCCTCCCACATATACCTAGAGTTATTAATGGCCTTACGTGGCTAAATATTTGTTATTGGTCGAAGAAAACTGAAGCTTCGGAAACAAGAAAACTGTGAGATCTAATTAGTTTAATTATACGGTTTATGTTTTGAATATCGATTGCTCTTCTGTTATAATTAATATGGTTGTTTTGTTTAATTGCTAGGAGGCCTACTAGTATATTATTCTTTTCAATCTAATGCTTGATTAGATATCAAATCCGTAATTGTTTGATCCATCTAATTTTGTGAAGCATCTAAGATTCAATAATTTGCTGCGTCAGAAATTGTTAATCTTAAGAAGATAAATCGACTAAATTAAATCCAACCGCTTGTGTTTGAATTGTTTAGTTTCATTGATCTCTCTAATTCTTAAAGCATCTACTATATTAAACCTTTAGTGCTTATCTTGGGTTATTTAGTAGTTAGGATTAATTGGATCTCTTCTTCTGATTAATTAAAACTAAGGAGAGATAGGGGATTAGTTTCCACGGTGAATATTCAAAGTGTGAATTGTTATATATATTTGCATCGATGATCAGTTACATGATTCCGACAGTGGATGTTGACTTGGACCAATATTTGTTACATTGATTAAATTTAATTTTCATCACTCCTTAATTATTGAAATCCATCACACTTAAACCCCCATTTGTTTTTATCCATTTAGCATAAAATTAGACTAGATATTCTCTGTGGGATCGACCCTTACTCGCTCTACTACATTATTAGGAGTATAGGTTTTATTTTTGGTTGCGTACGACAGCACACCACTAAACAACTCCTCCACCTCAAAAAGGATACAGAAAGATCAGGACGTGATCAATAGTTAGCACGGCGGTTAGATAAGGGCTGAGGCGCTACCCGTCCCTTTTAAGTGGCCTTGACATGTCTTTGCCGAATAATTTGAATCACTCCCCAAGGGGCTCTAATCGCTGGTTTTGTGAGTCCGGTCAATGGTAGAGCTCTAGTAGTCCTGTAGCCCCCAGCTACCCAGAATTATCCAGAGAATACCATCAACCGAGAGCAGATGAGCGCGCAAATAATCATGTACAAGCAATTGGTACTTAGGTGAGATAAAGTACTACACCTTGGTACCATCGATGAATATGAGGTGAGATTAAGTACTACTAATTTCACCTTAGGTCCCCAATTTAGTTTTAACATTCATTTTACCATTACCTATTAATAATCTATTCAATAGACCCCAAAAGAATTTAATGAGTCTTATATTCTCTCAATGAAAATATTCCTGTCTTTAAGTCTCATTCAAAACCTAGTAAATTAAGTTTCCTGTTCAAATTAAAATTTTAATCAAAAAATTTTTTTTATTCTTATTAAAAATTGCGGGGTATTACACTCACCCCTCCTTTAAAGAATTCGGTCCCCAAATTATCTCTCACTTATTTGATTATGCTTATGATAAGAAATTATAGAAGAAAGAGTAGTAGTAAGGATACAAAATGAATCATGATTTTCAATAATATGGGCTCAAGAAGTGATTAGGTCAAACGATAGACTAAAATGTGTTTAAAGGCTTATAATAAGCAAGAACGGCAATAATCCGCTCGAAGGTGAGTAAGGAGAGAATCATATATAAGAGTTGAGAGGCTAAGATCTGGAATATGCAATTTCTCTAGTCTCTAAAAAGATTGACTAAATGTGAACAAATTAACCATGGTGTCCTAAAACTAATCGTATAAGAGCTCTAGTGTAAGACGACTAGATCTAGATTTTAAGATAAGAAAGTCCAAGTAGAACGACAAACAAAGTTTTGAATAAAGAAATAGGTTTAGCCATTTCTGGCGTGAAAAATTATATGTTGCAGAAGATCCGATTAATAGAGTTGAATTAGCATAATAGTGAAAGTGATTAAAATGAGTGAAATTGTAGATCTCTAAGGGGAAATAAGAATAGGATGAAAGTAAGACATTTAATATATTCTAGACAAGATTTCCTTAGAAGTTTCAATGTTACATTGTTGCCAAGAATCATAGCTGTCGAACCAATATCTGATATCATGATGATTGAAAGTTGGTTTTTCTTGCAAAAATTTGTAACAGTAAAGACCAAAACGAATGGTAGTATCATAGTATATAAGTAAGGACCTATTAATGAAACATGACTTTCTGGATGCAAGCTAGGAATATTAATTCAATTATCTATTGGATTTTAAATTATACACACTTATTTAAAAATGATTTTATAGTTCATCCTACAATAACCCTTACATTTTCTTGTCATTTTTATTAGGACTTCTAAGCCTCTAACATTTTCTCGATTCAGGATCTAACAACTCAATCTTACTATTCTAAAATGGTTCGTAGTAAGATAAATAGTGGACTAACTCATCAATTATTTTAGTCTTACTTATTTAAGAAATTTCGTAACGCAACGTTAGACATTGGGTGGTATATAAAAACCATTTTACAATGAGCTATTTGATGTTCCTAAAATTTTTTTGTTGTCGTTCAAATAAGTTTTCAATGACTAGATCGTAATTTGAGAAGTTCGATTCTCCCTGATTACTACTCTATCGTCACCTGAAGTTGGCATCAACTTTTGCTTCCGTCATCTTCTTCTCATAATTTGCCGCTGACTTTTATCTTTGTAGACACGTACGAAGATACTCGATCTTTATTTCATGGTTCAATTACCCAAAATTCTAATCAAGCATGGCGTCATTCTCATACATACGATTTGACTAATTGTTTAATTATTTTAGTAAAAACGCAAATTATTATACTAGTTTACTATAGTTCGAGTTAAGTATAACTCCTAAGAGTTAATCTAGTTAAACGTAGGCTTAAGGATCACTACAATCTAAGTTCATCACAATCAGTTCATTATCTTAGTGTACAAGGAACTTAGAAAAGTTCAGATTCAATTCCGCTCAGGGAATGTGAAAAGATGAGTATGAGAAACCAAGGAAAGAACTAACATTGGAGCAATCCAAGATGATTCGATAGACATTCGAAAATATCTTACAACTACTTAGTTGTTCTAAAAAGGAATTAAAGGTTTCAACAATCTTGTTGAATAGAAATTGGAAAGGTAGGATCTTAACTCACTTGATTTGTTACAGGTCTAGACCACTTCCCAGGTTAAACCTTTCTATTATAAATTTACCCAGCTAGGGAAAACCTATCTCAGTACCATAATTGTAATGATTCACATGTTGGTCGCGCGCCCCAATAGTGATTCACGACAATTTGGTACTAAGGGTTCCTATGACTCGATAGAAAATCTTAAAGGTTCTATAGAATTTCTTTGGTATAACAACCCACAGTCAAAGGAACCTATCTTGACATAGCACTAACACAACTTAATGCTCTGATACCACCTGTAACAGCCCAAAACTGGCACCTGCCTGCTAAGACATAAATAAGTAATAAAATAACCTTGATAAATTTCCAATAATTGTAGTTCAGAGCTCTAACTATCTATTACAATAGAATGATTCTCCCAACTAACTTATTACTTTAAAACCTTTCATTACAAACCAAACCTTCACCTGACAATTTCTAGGAACTCTATGATAGTCGCCCAATTGAAATCCCTTAATCTGATATGGTCCATCCCGCTTTTAGTGAGATTCTGATAGAGTAATAATTTGAAAGCGTAAGTTGCAAAAACAACTTAGTGAGGCCTGTGCCAGGGTGCAATTGAATTTTATGCAAGAAATGATTTAGAAATCCATGAACTGCCTATTTAAATTATATCATCAATCCACAATAGTATAACAGTTGTAATAATGGCACAATTGAAATCACGTTCAATTACCCGTCAAAACGGGCTAAACAACTCCTCCACCTCGAAAAGGATATAGAAAGATCAGGACGTGATCAATAGTTAGCACGGCGGTTAGATAAGGGCTGAGGCGCTACCCGTCCCTTTTAAGTGGCCTTGACATGTCTTTGCCGAATAATTTGAATCACTCCCAAGGGGCTCTAATCCCTGGTTTTGTGAGTCCGGTCAATGGCAGAGCTCTAGTAGTCCTGTAGCCCCCAGCTACCCAGAATTATCCAGAGAATACCATCAACCGAGAGCAGATGAGCGCGCAAATAATCATGTACAAGCAATTGGTACTTAGGTGAAATAAAGTACTACACCTTGGTACCATCCATGAATATGAGGTGAGATAAAGTACTACTAATTTCACCTTAGGTCCCCAATTTATTTTTAACATTCATTTTACCATTACCTATTAATAATCTATTCAATAGACCCCAAAAGAATTTAATGAGTTTTATATTCTCTCAATGAAAATATTCCAGTCTTTAAGTCTCATTCAAAACCTAGTAAATTAAGTTTCCTGTTCAAATTAAAATTTTAATCAATTTTTTTTTTATTCTTATTAAAAATTGCGGGGTATTACACTCACCCCTCCTTTAAAGAATTCGGTCCCCAAATTATCTCTCACTTATTTGATTATGCTTATGATAAGAAATTATAGAAGAAAGAGTAGTAGTAAGGATACAAAATGAATCATGATTTTCAATAATATGGGCTCAAGAAGTGATTAGGTCAAACGATAGACTAAAATGTGTTTAAAGGCTTATAATAAGCAAGAACGGCAATAATCCGCTCGAAGGTGAGTAAGGAGAGAATCATATATAAGAGTTGAGAGGCTAAGATCTGGAATATGCAATTTCTCTAGTCTCTAAAAAGATTGACTAAATGTGAACAAATTAACCATGGTGTCCTAAAACTAATCGTATAAGAGCTCTAGTGTAAGACGACTAGATCTAGATTTTAAGATAAGAAAGTCCAAGTAGAACGACAAACAAAGTTTTGAATAAAGAAATAGGTTTAGCCATTTCTGGCGTGAAAAATTATATGTTGCAGAAGATCCGATTAATAGAGTTGAATTAGCATAATAGTGAAAGTGATTAAAATGAGTGAAATTGTAGATCTCTAAGGGGAAATAAGAATAGGATGAAAGTAAGACATTTAATATATTCTAGACAAGATTTCCTTAGAAGTTTCAATGTTACATTGTTGCCAAGAATCATAGCTGTCGAACCAATATCTGATATCATGATGATTGAAAGTTGGTTTTTCTTGCAAAAATTTGTAACAGTAAAGAACAAAACGAATGGTAGTATCATAGTATATAAGTAAGGACCTATTAATGAAACATGACTTTCTGGATGCAAGCTAGGAATATTAATTCAATTATCTATTGGATTTTAAATTATACACACTTATTTAAAAATGATTTTATAGTTCATCCTACAATAACCCTTACATTTTCTTGTCATTTTTATTAGGACTTCTAAGCCTCTAACGTTTTCTCGATTCAGGATCTAACAACTCAGTCTTACTATTCTAAAATGGTTCGTAGTAAGATAAATAGTGGACTAACTCATCAATTATTTTAGTCTTACTTATTTAAGAAATTTCATAACGCAACGTTAGACATTGGGTGGTATATAAAAACCATTTTACAATGAGCTATTTGATGTTCCTAAATTTTTTTTGTTGTCGTTCAAATAAATTTTCAATGACTAGATCGTAATTTGAGAAGTTCGATTCTCCCTGATTACTACTCTATCGTTACTTGAAGTTGGCATCAACTTTTGCTTCCGTCATCTTCTTCTCATAATTTGCCGCTGACTTTTATCTTTGTAGACACGAAGATACTCGATCTTTATTTCATGGTTCAATTACCCAAAATTGTAATCAAGCATGGCGTCATTCTCATACATACGATTTGACTAATTGTTTAATTATTTTAGTAAAAACGCAAATTATTATACTAGTTTACTATAGTTCGAGTTAAGTATAACTCCTAAGAGTTAATCTAGTTAAACGTAGGCTTAAGGATCACTACAATCTAATTTCATCACAATCAGTTCATTATCTTAGTGTACAAGGAACTTAGAAAAGTTCAGATTCAATTCCGCTCAGGGAATGTTAAAAGATGAGTATGAGAAACCAAGGAAAGAACAAACATTGGAGCAATACAAGATGATTCGATAGACATTCGAAAAGATCTTACAACTACTTAATTGTTCTAAAAAGGAATTAAAGGTTTCAACAATCTTGTTGAATAGAAATTGGAAAGGTAGGATCTTAACTCACTTGATTTGTTACAGGTCTAGACCACTTCCCAGGTTAAACCTTTCTATTATAAATTTACCGCGCTAGGGAAAACCTATCTCAGTACCATAATTGTAATGATTCACATGTTGGTCGCGCGCCCCAATAGTGATTCACGACAATTGGGTACTAAGGGTTCCTATGACTCGATAGAAAATCTTAAAGGTTCTATAGAATTTCTTTGGCATAACAACCCACAGTCAAAGGAACCTATCTTGACATAGCACTAACACAACTTAATGCTCTGATACCACCTGTAACAGCCCAAAACTGGCACCTGCCTGCTAAGACATAAATAAGTAATAAAATAACCTTGATAAATTTCCAATAATTGTAGTTCAGAGCTCTAACTATCTATTACAATAGAATGATTCTCCCAACTAACTTATTACTTTAAAACCTTTCATTACAAACCAAACCTTCACCTGACAATTTCTAGGAACTCTATGATAGTCGCCCAATTGAAATCCCTTAATCTGATATGGTCCATCCCGCTTTTAGTGAGATTCTGATAGAGTAATAATTTGAAAGCGTAAGTTGCAAAAACAACTTAGTGAGGCCTGTGCCAGGGTGCAATTGAATTTTATGCAAGAAATGATTTAGAAATCCATGAACTGCCTATTTAAATTATAACATCAATCCACAATAGTATAACAGTTGTAATAATGGCACAATTGAAATCACGTTCAATTACCCGTCAAAACGGGCTAAACAACTCCTCCACCTCAAAAAGGATACAGAAAGATCAGGACGTGATCAATAGTTAGCACGGCGGTTTGATAAGGGCTGAGGCGCTACCCGTCCCTTTTAAGTGGCCTTGACATGTCTTTGCCGAATAATTTGAATCACTCCCCAAGGGGCTCTAATCCCTGGTTTTGTGAGTCCGGTCAATGGCAGAGCTCTAGTAGTCCTGTAGCCCCCAGCTACCCAGAATTATCCAGAGAATACCATCAACCGAGAGCAGATGAGCGCGCAAATAATCATGTACAAGCAATTGGTACTTAGGTGAGATAAAGTACTACACCTTGGTACCATCCATGAATATGAGGTGAGATAAAGTACTACTAATTTCACCTTAGGTCCCCAATTTATTTTTAACATTCATTTTACCATTACCTATTAATAATCTATTCAATAGACCCCAAAAGAATTTAATGAGTTTTATATTCTCTCAATGAAAATATTCCAGTCTTTAAGTCTCATTCAAAACCTAGTAAATTAAGTTTCCTGTTCAAATTAAAATTTTAATCAAAATTTTTTTTTTATTCTTATTAAAAATTGTGGGGTATTACACTCACCCCTCCTTTAAAGAATTCGGTCCCCAAATTATCTCTCACTTATTTGATTATGCTTATGATAAGAAATTATAGAAGAAAGAGTAGTAGTAAGAATACAAAATGAATCATGATTTTCAATAATATGGGCTCAAGAAGTGATTAGGTCAAACGATAGACTAAAATGTGTTTAAAGGCTTATAATAAGCAAGAACGGCAATAATCCGCTCGAAGGTGAGTAAGGAGAGAATCATATATAAGAGTTGAGAGGCTAAGATCTGGAATATGCAATTTCTCTAGTCTCTAAAAAGATTGACTAAATGTGAACAAATTAACCATGGTGTTGTTGGGTTTGTGCCTCGATTGTCAATACAACAGAGTGCGGAATTTAAAATTTTTCAAGACACACCCACAGTCCCATAAATAAAGTTTCCATATTATGTATACGAAAAGCTAGAAACGAACGCAAGCATAAATAAAACATAGGGGGTTAATCGAAATTACCTCACCACAGCTCGGTGGTGGTTACCTCCAGGCTTCATGTTCGATTCACAATATAGTGATCCAAGTGTCTCACCTCCAGAATGTATCCACACCAACTGGATTGTAGCAACACTTCCAAGTCGTAGGCTAAGAACTGGAACTTGAAAGTTTGTCAACAAAGGTACTTCTGAACTTGATCAGGACTTTGATCTAGGTTCGGGTTTGGAGATCAACTGGAAGAAGACCAAACACGCAGGGCTTATGCGGCTGGATTTGGTTCGGCCAAGCTTGGATCGGCCAGGTTAGGTTCGGCCGAGCTAGGATGGGCGACTAGGGTTCGGGGCGAAATAGTTTGGGGCGGATATGCAATTTCTAAAACTTATTTTCGAAAATCAGATTTTTCTTCTCAAAATCGGTTATAACTTTCTCTCAAAAGTTTTGCAGAGTTTTCTCTCAAAAGTTTTCAGTCTCTCCTCTCTGAATGAAGAGAGGAGAAGAAGTATTTATAGGAGAAGAGTCCTACTCCTATAAGATATCTTCTTCCTTGTCTATCAAATCTTTTCTTCCTTATCTAATTAGGAATCTAAGATTTGATATATCTCTTCTTGCTTATCTTCCAAGATTAAAAACTTCCTTTTCCTTATCTTCAAAAAAATCGCCCCCTATCACTTCTATTTGTGATAATTACAAATCGACCCCTTTGTCATTTAATTGGCTAATCCGAAAAATTACCAATTAAATTTATTCTTCCAACTTAATTAATTAACCACTTTAATTAATTTCATAATTAATCAGATAACCCTTAATTAATTAATTGAACATTAATTAATTAAATATCTAATTAATAATCTCTTACTTGAATTAATGCTTTAATTCAATAACTTTGATTTAACAACTTTAAATCTTTCACATTTCCCTTATTGACTGTCACTGTCCAATTGTATTGTGTGTGACCCTCTGGGTTCACCATCAATTGGCAGTAGGCCCACGACTCTCGTGATTTAATTAACGAGCAATTAAATGCTCCGATCAACTTTAAACTATCTTTAATTGACCACTCCAGAATTAATTTCCTTATTAATTCAGGAGTACCTACACTTCATGGTCGATGTCTAGCCACAAGCCCATAAAGCCCAACTTCAGGTGAATTGATATTTGTGAACCTCACCTATTATAACTGCCATGTACATACGGTCCTTCCATGACTGATTTCCCGACCGAGACCTAGGGTGTGTGAATTGATCGGCACCTCTAATTATCTCGATTCTGTACTTTCTAATTCAGGATAGTAATTCCAGTGTGACTGCTAAATTTGGAAGTCCCTTCCAAATTCGTCACTGACCGTGGCCACGGGTTTCTCGGAACTATTATCGAAGAACGTACAGGAAATTCTCCCACCTTATCAGGATGAGTCGATGGATCCTTTCTTAGTACTAACCACTCGCGTATACTTCCGTACGCACCCAACTTAGGCATGTTATGACCAAGCTAAGTGGCCTATACCTAAATCAAAGTACGCACTTTCATGCACCGAATTCGCCCTAGCACTTCAAGTCTAAGGACTAAATCGTACACTATTATAATCCTTGAGAAACATCCCATCACCGATATGCGACATGCGCTTCCACAATGGGTTTCTCTGTTCGGGTCGTTCGATGCATTCGATCCTCTATCGAACCACCTAGTCATATGCACTGGCCTCAAATGCCTTGTTCATGAAACTACAACAAATTCACTCCATGTGAATCATGCATAATCGTACAAGTCTTGACGATTCATTCGATACCCCGTCTCGATATGAATCTATGACTTGGAACGTTTTCGAGATCACGACCTTTGAGACTGTTTCATGATAAGTGCACTCAGTACTGAAGTGTATAGTCCCATAGTCTATTGTGAACTCAGGATTTCATCCAATCGATTAGATAGGTTCGCGAGATATGAAGTTGGCCATTGTTTAATTCACGTACTATGAATAAACGGGCGTATTAATTATAAACCATAAGAAGATAGTCCTCAAACAAGCTAATTTAGATTGGCTTGCCGGGCACTATTCTATCAATCTCCCACTTGCCCTAAAGCCAATCACAACATTTCTAAGACCCATCTATACCAAGATGTCCCTTGAACCATTTGTGAAAGAGCTTCATTAGTGGATCTGTTAAGTTGTCTTGTTGAGATGACGTAGTACTTTTACTCGTCTCAACTACCTATGATTTTTTCAATCATTTGGTTTTGTGTTTAGATTCTTGATGAGATCTCGATTTTCTTTCATTGAGCAATAGCTTTGTTTAAATCGGTTAGGATTATAACAAGCTTTCGTCATGCTAGGTAATTCATCCAATGGATGAATGTTTTCTCATCTAAACACCTTTTGTGTGTGTGCAGCATCACAATGGTGCTTTTATTCTGATTGAGTTGGCAATGGTATACTATTGGAATTTCTTCCAATATACCTCTGCTCCATCGAAACAGAATAAATCATCCACTTTTGACTTTGAAAATCTCGAATTAATAAATCCTTCGAGTTTCAATTCTCCACTATTACCATAGACCAGCAACATATCCTTTAATTATCTTCGAGGATTGCTTTATGGTAGTCCAGTGTCCTTGACTGGAGTTTGACTTATCAGTAGCTCGTGAAATATCAGAGCTTTTGATGAGTCAGGTCATGTACAAGACTTTGCATGCTACATGCAATCCAAACGCTTAAGCATAAGGCTTCTTGAGACAATTTCTTCTTTACTTATTAAATGCAGGGCATTCACATTAAATAAGACAGAGAAATTCATATCTCTATGGAATTGATCCTTTCTTGGATTTTCCATATAGTCTTTGTACTTAGATTTGTGAATTTCAACATCTACTTTTCTTTATCTACTTTAGATACGTATCGCCAGTACGTGAGATGCAATTCCAAATCTATTCATGGAGAATTGCGTGATTAACACGCTTTCGTCTGTGCTTCTCTGATATTCTTATATCAATCTTGATGTATAGAACATCTTCTTGTTACTTTTCGAACTCAACTGTACTCCCACTGATCCTTTTGCACAAATGGAATCCATATGCTTTTTGACAATTCAACATTCTTGATTGACTTATCAAGTTGCATGTTCCAATTCGGAAAAAGTCATAGATTGACCTTTGGATTTGAATAGAGATCATCTCATCAATTGTGAGATGCAGAATTCATTTCCAATAGTCATATCTCGGTAGTCAACAACCACCTTTCTATGGCTAATAGTTTCAAAATGGGTTTTGACGTTTTAAATGGAGAGAAGGTATTTTCATAGATCTTTTAAAGGACTTTCGAATAATCACCTATCGCCATTTAGCGAGTCAAACTTATCACTTTGAATCTTATGGCTTCATGCCATATCCCTTGATTTATGTCTAAACATATTTTTCTTTGTAATCTTGGATTAAATATCTAATCACTCAATTTCGTAAAATGGAATTGTGAGTTCCTTACGAATTTGATTAGATTACTAAGAATCTGTGCAAAAATCGGTTCATTGGGTTTCGGGGTTTACTCCCACTATTTGTGGGGATGGGTCCAATGTCTTTTGGACTTCATCAAGTTTTTTATGACATTCCCTTATTTCCTTTGACAAAAGATTCGTCAACATAGGAATAAGCTACTCACGAGATACTTTCGTTTCTCGTTGTCATAGAACAGGTATCCAATGGATTTCTTTGGATACCCCACAAATATTTGTATGAATCGGATCTACCATCGAATTTCTCATACATGGGTATTCTCTCATTTCATAAATGATTTGGTAGTGTAAGAACTTTCTTCGGAAGGCACTACACCAAGTTTCTTGAAGAGTCAGGAGAGGCTATCCCCTTAATGTGAATGAAGGAAGTTTAGCAAGATCATAGTTGCGAATCGAACTAGGTTCGACCCCCTTCTTGATTTGCTTCATGAGAATTCTATTCTCGTTTTAGATAATCGTGGAATTAATTGCTTATGTTTCAGCAAGCTTGATTAGATCAAAAGTGCTTTCGTCATAATGCATTTAGTTGCTTCATTTCCAAGACGTCTGTTGAATTGCTTCAATAGTCTCAGAATTGTACTTCAATTATGACACATATACTTTGACGATTAAGAAATCGTAAGTATATCTGAAGTAACGTTCTTCTTGAACTAGTGCTTTTAGTTCTTCCACGTTTGTCCTAATGGATTGAATCCATTCGGTTGAATTGTTTGGAATGCTAAATATTCCATTAATTTCGGTTATCATTCCTTCAAGATTTGAAAGTTATGAATTTATCCAAGTTCCTTATTTCAAGAACAATAGATAAAAGCTTCCCTTTCGTATCTATCTTCAGGAAGAATGTCCAAAAAGAACATTTCAATCGTGGACGATTATTTTGCCACGTTTTTCGATTCAGCATATAGTTTTTCGTAGTTTTGATTTGTTTATCATTGTATTTATTTCTATGCTTTAAAGCATCAATATTTGTACAAAGTTAAATAGCTTTAATTAAATAAATTCCATTCTCAATGGTAAAGCAATAATGTCTTGTACAAAAATTTGAAATAAAATCTCAAAGACAAACTAAAACTAAAGACTTATGCTAATACGAAAAACTAATATCTCTTTATGCAAAGTTCTAGGTCTAGATAGTCCTTGACCCAATCCCTGAAGTGATTCTCCCTTATCTCTCTATGCATTGATTGCATCCTCCTTTTGAGGAATTTCTTCCTTTTAGGTCGAGAGGGAACACCATCATCACCTGCAAACACTTTTACAGACATGAAAGTTCTATCAGATGTCTTACATCATAAAGAATTTAACAGGTGTATAACTTAAAAGTCATACCATTGTTAATTCTGTTCAGGAATTTCTTTCCAGCATAATCCTTCATTTGTTCTTCGTAGTCACATATATGGCAGCCCCACTCATATAGACCATATCCAAGCAGATGGACATCCTCATATTTGTCTAACAACTCATGCAAGTGTTTTGTTTCAATTCCATCAAACGGAATATCACAATGTTGCAAGAAATGATCGAAGTCTTCAGACAAGCCATTGAGAGTAATGGTTATCTCATCTTCTTTAGATATTCGAGTTCCAAACTTTCTGAGTCGTTTGAACATCTTGGCTAAGTAAGAACAATATCCTCTAACATTGTCAAACTTATCCATGTTTGTCTCATAGAGTGAATAGCTCATAATGTTCCCCAAAGTTTGTTCGGTTTGAAAACGTAACACAACTCGTTTGAATGGGACAGTGGATGGTGAATGGCTAACAAAAATAGACAACATATAAGCAGACAGGTTTAACATTAATACTTATAATTAACGAAATTTGGACTTTTTATCGAAAAAGTTCTCCCACTATTTTATCGAAACTGTGACCCCTTCTAGTTTCGGGAAATTCTATTTCCTAGTAGGTCTTGACGTCCCAGCAGCAATTAATTGTACCCACGACTCGTGGCCATACAATTAATTCCCTAGGTAGGTATACATATTACCAATTGTGTCTACCACACAACCTTCAAGCTATTTTGCCTCGTTTTTCGCATTTATCTAGCACTGCTACATCATAAATGTTACTACGCGTTTAAGTCTAACCCATTAATCGTGATAAGCAACGGGCCCGGTCGTGAACTCCCCGTAACTAGTTATCGGTCGATATTCACATCCCGACCAATCCCTACCCTTGTCGTATTTAGTTAAAAATAGGAATCGAGGAATTTCGTGTATTGCCCCTTTCTTCGACTCGGGTGCCAGACTCTGGATCACCTTTATCGATAAGTAGACAACTCACACTAGTCCCTATTAATGGAAGGCTTGGATCTATAAAACTTCATTTTATAGTTTACCCAATATGACTTAATATTTATTCGAGAGGGGATTTTCGGTTTTGAAAGTTTGAAGAAACTCTCCTCGAGATCTCACCGTTTCAATTATGCTTTATCTTTTATTACGATCTAGATACTAGCGCGCATACACACAAGCAATCATAAATCGACAAATAAATAAAAGCCATACAAGCCTAACATTCATGCTACCACAATATGTTTTCGATCGGGAGCCTCCTATGCAGGCCATCATCTAGCCAGTGATGTTGGCCCTATTGGTCAATCTAAAGGGGTTCAAACAGGCCTACGCTATTACACAATGTACCACGCATACGCGGCCTTCAATTCTTCATGGGCTCCCACCTTGCTTGTAAACGGGCCTCCATCCTAGACTAGGAAAGCAGTAAAGCCCTATTCTATTACAAACGCTCAAAGTGGCCCAAAACAATAACAGGCTCGCAGGCCCAATAAAACCAAACATTAAATTAAACCAATCACATCTACCCTAAGGTCAAGGCTCGGCGCGATCGAAAACCACGTAAACAGTTCACGTTGAGCAAGAAACATGTAAACATCTTTTACTTTCTTTCTTAATTTTAAAACTACCTTTTAAAACTAACTTCCTATTGATTTCTTACTTTTAGTCACTACTAATTATGACAAGAAAAATTCTCGGATAAACAAAACAAGTTTTCTGCTTTAAAACAGATCCGGATTTTCAACTTTTGAAAAATTGCAGTTCGGCCCCTGTACTTTCGGAAATTGCACTTTTAACCCCAAAACTTTTGAAAAGTTACAAAACACCCCAAAACAGTTTTCGGACAGAAGGACCAGAAAATAAAAATTTTGAATCCAGAAAATTTTTCGAATTGCAAACTGACCCCTGAAATTTCGGAAATTACAAAATAGCCCATAAATTTTCGAAAATTGCAAAATGGTCCAAAAAACCGTGCGATCATAATTTCATAATCAGCCCATAAATTTCTAAAATTTCCAGAAATAGAAAATTAATTTTCAGCCCTAATTTTCAAGATTTGCGATTATTGCAAAATAGTCCTGATTTTTCGAAAAACTATAAAAACGCCACAGATCTGAAAAAGTAGTTTTACCCAATTATAGATCCAGTCATAACAAGTAAGAATCAATCGACAGAACATAATTCTAAAGTGTTTTCATACACATAATCAAACATATACGATAAACACATTATGTTCAGGCTTTTACGTATAATAAGTATGGAGTTGGCTCTGATACCACTGTTGGGTTTGTGCCTCGATTGTCAATACAACAGAGTGCGGAATTTAAAATTTTTCAAGACACACCCACAGTCCCATAAATAAAGTCTCCATATTATGTATACGAAAAGCTAGAAACGAACGCAAGCATAAATAAAACATAGGGGGTTAATCGAAATTACCTCACCACAGCTCGGTGGTGGTTACCTCCAGGCTTCATGTTCGATTCACAATATAGTGATCCAAGTGTCTCACCTCCAGAATGTATCCACACCAACTGGATTGTAGCAACACTTCCAAGTCGTAGGCTAAGAACTGGAACTTGAAAGTTTGTCAACAAAGGTACTTCTAAACTTGATCAGGACTTTGATCTAGGTTCGGGTTTGGAGATCAACTGGAAGAAGACCAAACACGCAGGGCTTATGCGGCTGGATTTGGTTCGGCCAAGCTTGGATCGGCCAGGTTAGGTTCGGCCGAGCTAGGATGGGCGACTAGGGTTCGGGGCGAAATAGTTTGGGGCGGATATGCAATTTCTAAAACTTATTTTCGAAAATCAGATTTTTCTTCTCAAAATCGGTTATAACTTTCTCTCAAAAGTTTTGCCGAGTTTTCTCTCAAAAGTTTTCAGTCTCTCCTCTCTGAATGAAGAGAGGAGAAGAAGTATTTATAGGAGAAGAGTCCTACTCCTATAAGATATCTTCTTCCTTGTCTATCAAATCTTTTCTTCCTTATCTAATTAGGAATCTAAGATTTGATATATCTCTTCTTGCTTATCTTCCAAGATTAAAAACTTCCTTTTCCTTATCTTCAAAAAAATCGCCCCCTATCACTTCTATTTGTGATAATTACAAATCGACCCCTTTGTCATTTAATTGGCTAATCCGAAAAATTACCAATTAAATTTATTCTTCCAACTTAATTAATTAACCACTTTAATTAATTTCATAATTAATCAGATAACCCTTAATTAATTAATTGAACATTAATTAATTAAATATCTAATTAATAATCTCTTACTTGAATTAATGCTTTAATTCAATAACTTTGATTTAACAACTTTAAATCTTTCACATTTCCCTTATTGACTGTCACTGTCCAATTGTATTGTGTGTGACCCTCTGGGTTCACCATCAATTGGCAGTAGGCCCACGACTCTCGTGATTTAATTAACGAGCAATTAAATGCTCCGATCAACTTTAAACTATCTTTAATTGACCACTCCAGAATTAATTTCCTTATTAATTCAGGAGTACCTACACTTCATGGTCGATGTCTAGCCACAAGCCCATAAAGCCCAACTTCAGGTGAATTGATATTTGTGAACCTCACCTATTATAACTGCCATGTACATACGGTCCTTCCATGACTGATTTCCCGACCGAGACCTAGGGTGTGTGAATTGATCGGCACCTCTAATTATCTCGATTCTGTACTTTCTAATTCAGGATAGTAATTCCAGTGTGACTGCTAAATTTGGAAGTCCCTTCCAAATTCGTCACTGACCGTGGCCACGGGTTTCTCGGAACTATTATCGAAGAACGTACAGGAAATTCTCCCACCTTATCAGGATGAGTCGATGGATCCTTTCTTAGTACTAACCACTCGCGTACACTTCCGTACGCACCAAACTTAGGCATGTTATGACCAAGCTAAGTGGCCTATACCTAAATCAAAGTACGCACTTTCATGCACCGAATTCGCCCTAGCACTTCAAGTCTAAGGACTAAATCGTACACTATTATAATCCTTGAGAAACATCCCATCACCGATATGCGACATGCGCTTCCACAATGGGTTTCTCTGTTCGGGTCGTTCGATGCATTCGATCCTCTATCGAACCACCTAGTCATATGCACTGGCCTCAAATGCCTTGTTCATGAAACTACAACAAATTCACTCCATGTGAATCATGCATAATCGTACAAGTCTTGACGATTCATTCGATACCCCGTCTCGATATGAATCTATGACTTGGAACGTTTTCGAGATCACGACCTTTGAGACTGTTTCATGATAAGTGCACTCAGTACTGAAGTGTATAGTCCCATAGTCTATTGTGAACTCAGGATTTCATCCAATCGCTTAGATAGGTTCGCGAGAGATGAAGTTGGCCATTGTTTAATTCACGTACTATGAATAAACGGGCGTATTAATTATAAACCATAAGAAGATAGTCCTCAAACAAGCTAATTTAGATTGGCTTGCCGGGCACTATTCTATCAGGTGTCCTAAAACTAATCGTATAAGAGCTCTAGTGTAAGACGACTAGATCTAGATTTTAAGATAAGAAAGTCCAAGTAGAACGACAAACAAAGTTTTGAATAAAGAAATAGGTTTAGCCATTTCTGGCGTGAAAAATTATATGTTGCAGAAGATCCGATTAATAGAGTTGAATTAGCATAATAGTGAAAGTGATTAAAATGAGTGAAATTGTAGATCTCTAAGGGGAAATAAGAATAGGATGAAAGTAAGACATTTAATATATTCTAGACAAGATTTCCTTAGAAGTTTCAATGTTACATTGTTGCCAAGAATCATAGCTGTCGAACCAATATCTGATATCATGATGATTGAAAGTTGGTTTTTCTTGCAAAAATTTGTAACAGTAAAGAACAAAACGAATGGTAGTATCATAGTATATAAGTAAGGACCTATTAATGAAACATGACTTTCTGGATGCAAGCTAGGAATATTAATTCAATTATCTATTGGATTTTAAATTATACACACTTATTTAAAAATGATTTTATAGTTCATCCTACAATAACCCTTACATTTTCTTGTCATTTTTATTAGGACTTCTAAGCCTCTAACGTTTTCTCGATTCAGGATCTAACAACTCAGTCTTACTATTCTAAAATGGTTCGTAGTAAGATAAATAGTGGACTAACTCATCAATTATTTTAGTCTTACTTATTTAAGAAATTTCATAACGCAACGTTAGACATTGGGTGGTATATAAAAACCATTTTACAATGAGCTATTTGATGTTCCTAAAATTTTTTTGTTGTCGTTCAAATAAATTTTCAATGACTAGATCGTAATTTGAGAAGTTCGATTCTCCCTGATTACTACTCTATCGTTACTTGAAGTTGGCATCAACTTTTGCTTCCGTCATCTTCTTCTCATAATTTGCCGCTGACTTTTATCTTTGTAGACACGAAGATACTCGATCTTTATTTCATGGTTCAATTACCCAAAATTGTAATCAAGCATGGCGTCATTCTCATACATACGATTTGACTAATTGTTTAATTATTTTAGTAAAAACGCAAATTATTATACTAGTTTACTATAGTTCGAGTTAAGTATAACTCCTAAGAGTTAATCTAGTTAAACGTAGGCTTAAGGATCACTACAATCTAATTTCATCACAATCAGTTCATTATCTTAGTGTACAAGGAACTTAGAAAAGTTCAGATTCAATTCCGCTCAGGGAATGTTAAAAGATGAGTATGAGAAACCAAGGAAAGAACAAACATTGGAGCAATACAAGATGATTCGATAGACATTCGAAAAGATCTTACAACTACTTAGTTGTTCTAAAAAGGAATTAAAGGTTTCAACAATCTTGTTGAATAGAAATTGGAAAGGTAGGATCTTAACTCACTTGATTTGTTACAGGTCTAGACCACTTCCCAGGTTAAACCTTTCTATTATAAATTTACCGCGCTAGGGAAAACCTATCTCAGTACCATAATTGTAATGATTCACATGTTGGTCGCGCGCCCCAATAGTGATTCACGACAATTGGGTACTAAGGGTTCCTATGACTCGATAGAAAATCTTAAAGGTTCTATAGAATTTCTTTGGCATAACAACCCACAGTCAAAGGAACCTATCTTGACATAGCACTAACACAACTTAATGCTCTGATACCACCTGTAACAGCCCAAAACTGGCACCTGCCTGCTAAGACATAAATAAGTAATAAAATAACCTTGATAAATTTCCAATAATTGTAGTTCAGAGCTCTAACTATCTATTACAATAGAATGATTCTCCCAACTAACTTATTACTTTAAAACCTTTCATTACAAACCAAACCTTCACCTGACAATTTCTAGGAACTCTATGATAGTCGCCCAATTGAAATCCCTTAATCTGATATGGTCCATCCCGCTTTTAATGAGATTCTGATAGAGTAATAATTTGAAAGCGTAAGTTGCAAAAACAACTTAGTGAGGCCTGTGCCAGGGTGCAATTGAATTTTATGCAAGAAATGATTTAGAAATCCATGAACTGCCTATTTAAATTATAACATCAATCCACAATAGTATAACAGTTGTAATAATGGCACAATTGAAATCACGTTCAATTACCCGTCAAAACGGGCTAAACAACTCCTCCACCTCAAAAAGGATACAGAAAGATCAGGACGTGATCAATAGTTAGCACGGCGGTTTGATAAGGGCTGAGGCGCTACCCGTCCCTTTTAAGTGGCCTTGACATGTCTTTGCCGAATAATTTGAATCACTCCCCAAGGGGCTCTAATCCCTGGTTTTGTGAGTCAGGTCAATGGCAGAGCTCTGGTAGTCCTGTAGCCCCCAGCTACCCAGAATTATCCAGAGAATACCATCAACCGAGAGCAGTTGAGCGCGCAAATAATCATGTACAAGCAATTGGTACTTAGGCGAGATAAAGTACTACACCTTGGTACCATCCATCAATATGAGGTGAAATAAAGTACTACTAATTTCACCTTAGGTCCCCAATTTATTTTTAACATTCATTTTACCATTACCTATTAATAATCTATTCAATAGACCCCAAAAGAATTTAATGAGTCTTATATTCTCTCAATGAAAATATTCCAGTCTTTAAGTCTCATTCCAAACCTAGTAAATTAAGTTTCCTGTTCAAATTAAAATTTTAATCAAATTTTTTTTTTTATTCTTATTAAAAATTGCGGGGTATTACAAGTTATGTGGGCCTAATATGTTAATTTAGTGTGTATTGCTATTATAAAGTAAAGTCCATAATTATGTGGTCTAATTATGTTAACTTTTGGACTATGGATATTAAGTTTATCATGGAATAAAAGTGTAGATACCAGTTTGTGATTTTCAATTTGATGAAGGGCCAAATTGAAAATAATAAAACATATACTAACCCTACTAGGTTATTATATATAAAGGGTTATGATCCCCACTTGTACACAACACAACAACACAATATAGAGTTACATAACTCATATTCTCTGCAATCCCTTTCTGCGTGAGTATTAAGGTTCTAAGGTGTGTATCAAGTGGAAGATCATAAAACCCATCATCACTAAATCATCAATAACATCAAGATTGCTGGCATGAATCAAGGTAAGTTTCCGCTGCATTAAAGTTCCAGATCTACTTTTAATCTCTGGACAATCGACATGTTTAGGCAATAAAGTTTTCGGTATTAAATCGAATTAGATCTTATGATCATTATGTTTATGTATTCGATTTAGATCCAACAAGTGGTATCAGAGCCACCCATGTTCGATTACTTGAGATTTCATAAACTTATGTTTATGATATATGGAAATCTGAATTTGGTTCTTAAGATTAAAAGATCTAGTTTATGTATATTAGGATTTTTTGCTATCTTGATCTTGTTTATAGAAAATCTAAAATTTCATGCTTTGTAGATCTTGATTATGCAAATTAGGGTTTATTGCTTTCTTGATCTTGTTTTATAAAGATTCAGTTTCGTGCTTTATGTTTATGCAATTATAGTTGTTTTATGGATTTATTGATTTTTCGCTTGATATCTTAAGTTAGGCCTAATACAAATACGATAATCTACGCAATGAATCTTGGGAAATACAAGATTCTGCTTGTTGACTCAACCTTGAGATGCCATGGTTGATATTTTGTTTAAGCAAATTTCCGTGCAGTAAAGTATGGCACTTGAACACCACCAATTTTTCTCTTCTCTGATTTAATTGAAAAGAATCAAGATGATATTTTATGTTCAAGATTAAGATTGGGTTCCTTTCTTGACCGAAATTACTAATTTTTTCGGTGAATTCTTCTTGTTGGATCAAGAAGACGAAACGTTACTAGAATTAGGGGTTGTTTGGCTCCTGCAAATCCGAAATTAATGTTCCTAAGGGCATATTTGGCTTACTGTAAATTCATAATTTACTATTCTTAAGGGCCTGTTTGGCTGAAATATTTTTAAGGAAATTGTCTTATTTGATAATAACATTCGAATAATTTTGATATATAATAGTGACTTTATCAGTCAGTCTGACATTCAATATAACCAATTGAAGCAACATGTCGCCAAAGTGACCTCTCTTGTGTAGATTGGCTTATTGAGAATGTTAAGATGAATTTGTGTATGCAAATTCATGCGAATATTAAACCGGCCCAAAGGAAGGATAATGTTTGGCCGAAATGCATATACACCTGTGGTGATGAATGTGTGATTATTATTAGGTGTCCATGTGGGTAATTAGTCGATCCAAAGATAGACTCTTTATTTGACAGGATTTATTTTCAACATTCGATCACTACAACAAGAGTACCACTTACAATTAATATTACTGTCCAATGACTTGATATTAATGTTGTGCTAGGTATCTTGTTATGTATTTAATAATTATTTGAATTAATGTCTTTCATAAAGTAAATAATTATTATATAATTATTCAATATGTGAACATGTGCCTAACTTAAAATTCGTTCTTTGTAACAATTAAAGTATCTGCCAATTCACTATATGATAATAATTAATGCATTTTCATTTTTATAAAAATATCTAGGGGCTTTAAGTTTTATAATCATTCATTAAAGTCAATTTTTTCAAATGGGAAACGCAATATTTTTGAGGATGTTGAGTTTGGGGGAAGAAATAAGGTTAGAAACATTGTCTTTGAGAAGGAATCAATTACGACTCCTACTACTGCTTCTGATATTGTTCAGATTTTCATTCTTGTATTTTATCGAGAAGCAGATTTGGAACTTTAACAAGACAATGTTGATCAAACCCCAACTGAAGTTGAGATAATTGAACTTGAAGTTCAACCTCAACAATCTCAAGAACAACCATTCTTAAGAAGATCCATGAGAGAGAGGAAAGATGGCTATACTAGATGATTATATAGTGTTGTTCAAGAAAATGAGGCACATAATGGATTGAGGGAAGATGATCTAATCAACTTCCGTCAAGCCATGAAAGATATTAACTATCTCAAGTGCATTAAAGCCATGAATAAGGAGTACAAGTCTATGCAAGACAATCAAATTTGGGATCTTGTCCCACTACCTGAAGGAAAGAAACCAATTGGTTGCAAATGGATATTTAAAACCAAGAAGGATTCACAAGGCAATGTGGAAAGATGTAAAGCTCGTCTTGTAGCTAAAGACTTTACTCAAAAGGAAAGCATCGACTATAAAGAAACTTTCTCTCCGGTATCTTCGAAAGATTCTTTTAGGACGATTATGGCTCTTGTTGCGCATTTGAATCTTGAGTTACATCAGATGGATGCTAAGACGGCGTTTCTAAATGGTGACATTGATGAAACGGTCTATATGGTGCAACCGAAAAACTTTCTGTCTTGAGACCCAAAGAAAATGGTTTGCAAATTAAGAAAATCCATCTATGGACTTAAGCAGGCTTCCTATCAATGGTACTGCAAATTTCATTAAGTAATTGTCTCATTCAGTTTCGAGACAAACATTGTTGAAGATTGTGTTTACCAAAAGTTCAGTGGGAGTAAATTTGTATTTTTGGTTTTATATGTTGATGACATACTAAGTGCCACCAATGATATAAATATGTTGCACGAAACCAAGAAATTTCTATCAAAGAAATTTGAGATGAAAGATCTTGGGGAAATTTTTTTTTGTATTAGGGATTCAGATACATCGAAACAACACTCGAGGTATCCTTGGATTATCACAAAAGAACTATATAGAAAAAGTGCATGGCATGTAAACCAGAAGATACCCCTATCGCTAAAAGTGACAAATTTAGTCTCGATCAGTGCCCTAACAATAACCTTGAAATTAAAGAAATGCAGATGGTTCCCTCCCTATATAGCATTTATTGTGGGAATGTTTGGCAGATACTTAGAAATTTTAGGATGGATCATTGGAAAGCAGCCGATAGTATTTTTAAAGTATTTACAAAGAACTAAAGACTAAATGTTCACATATCGGAAATCAGACCAGTTAGAGATCATAAGATATTCTGATTTTTTATTTTAGTGGATGCCAAAACATTGTTGGACAAATTTGAATAATCAGTGGTTGAAAACATAGCAAATCTGAAATTTAATTGATTCCTCCAAGTCGCGCAATTTTTACGCTCTCCTCAAGACAATATTCGCCCTCTACAAAGTGCAAGTAAGTTATACAGCGAATTTGTCCCAGGATACAATGGGGCCCAGTAATACACTGTTGTTTGACTGCGAATTGCACTTTCGAAGACAAACCCGAACACTCAATATTGTAATTAAGAAATAGGAACTGAAAATATAAAAATGAATTTGGTGCTTTATAATATTATAAAATGGAGACTTTTTCCTTGTACTTAATTGCCGTGAACAGAAGCTTTGTTTTCTTATTTTTAATTGGCGTGAATAGCCTTGCTTTTATAACAATTTTGCACTGTTTCATAATAGGTGCAACTCTTCAGCAAAGAAGGAATGATTATTAAATATGAAAGAATGCATCTTTTGGTAATTAAGTAACTACCGTAGGAAGTTTTCAAATTAACGGTAAAAAGTTAATTATACACTTAATTTTGAAAATTATTCCAACATTCCTCCACCATTTTCAAAATTAAAGGTTTAGACTTAGAAATATGTGATTCAATAATGGTGTCTCACGACTTGAACCATTATCTAGTGAAAGTATTTCAAAGTTAATCAAGAAGTTTAGTAGACTTGTCTTTGAACCAACTTCCTTATTTGATCAACTGGAATCACTTACACACATATATTTTCAATAATTTTTAGTGTTCTAAAAAGCCGACACGTTGATTGGCCTTGTGTCTATATCCTGTTTCATGAGCGCTCTAGAGTTAAGCCCTTAACTCATAGAAGGCGGCACCACCCTCTACACTCATATAGGTAGACTTATCAAAAGTGCCCTGTAATTTTAACACTTTAACATACATGTTATAAGTCTATTAGGAGCATATTGCTCAACCTTACTTTATCATTACAGTAACAAGCACTATTTATCTTGGGATGGTATTTAGTTAGTGCTTCAACCACATCATATGATATACTTTGCTCATTGAACTCTTAGACTTGAAAATTCGAGAATAGAGTTGAGTTTCTATCATTGGTGATCTTCGAAAATAGGCTTAAGACCCATCCCTTTGGCAGTTTGATTAATCAGATCTCTTATTAATCCTTTTGTCAAAGGATCCGCCAGATTTTGACTTGACCGTACAAAATCAATTGTAATTACTCCATCAGTGAGTAATTGTCTAACATAGCTATGTCTAAGTCCAATATGTCTGGACTTACCATTATACACCTTACTATAGGCTCTTGACAGTGTGGCCGCACTGTCACAATGAATAGATATAGGTGGCATAGGCTTTGGCCATACCGGAATTTCGATCATCAAGTTCCTTAACCATTCCGCCTCTTTACTACTAGAAGCAAGTGCTACAAATTCAGACGCCATGGTTGAATCTGTTATGCAAGTTTGCTTTTTCGAGCTCCATGATATAGCTCCACCACCGAGAGTGAATATCCACCCACTTGTGGATGTATGATCTTCCTGCTCAGTTATCCAACTGGCATCAGTAAATCCTTCTAAAACCGAAGGATACCCTTTGAAGCAAATCCCATAGTTCATGGTTTTCTTCAAATACTTTAAAATTCTGTTTATTGCATTCCAATGTTCGTGACTAGGATTACTAGTGTATCTACTTAGTTTACCAACAGCAAAGGATATATCGGGTCTAGTACTAGTCATAGCATACATAAGACAACCTATTACTCTAGCATATTCAAGCTGATTTACAGCTCTTCCATCATTTTTACACAACTTAATGCTAGAATCAAAAGGAGTATTAACCGGAATGCAATGATAATGATTAAATTTCTTAAGCACCTTTTCTATGTAATGAGATTGAGTCAAAATTAAACCTTTACTATTTCTAACAATCTTTATACCAAGAATCACATCAGCTATGCCCATATCTTTCATGTCAAAACTAGAAGATAAAAAATGTTTAGCATGCTCGACAGATTCTATATCAGTGCCAAAGATTAACATATCATCAACATATATGCATATAATAACACCTCTATTACCATGAAACTTACTGTAGACACATTTATCAGATTCATGAATCATAAAACCATTAGATACTATTACATTATCAAATTTTTCATGCCATTGCTTAGGAGCTTGTTTCAAGCCATATAAAGATTTTATTAGTTTACACACTTTATGTTCTTGTCCATGCAAAATAAAACCTTCTGGTTGGTTCATTTCTTCCTCTAATTCTCCATTCAAAAAAGCAGTTTTAACATCCATTTGATGAATAACAAAATTATGAATAGATGCTAAGGCAATTAGTACTCTAATTGTAGAAATCCTAGCTACAGGAGCATATGTATCAAAATAGTCTATACCACCTTTTTGAGTAAAACCTTTTGCTACTAGTCTTGCTTTAAATTTGTCTATAGTTCCATCAACCTTCAGTTTCCTTTTAAATATCAATTTACACCCTATTGGTTTTGAACCAGGAGGTAAATCTACAAGTACCCATGTATCATTGCCCAAAATGGATTCCATCTCATCATTGATAGCTTCTTTCCAAAACCTAGCATCACGAGATTTCATTGCTTCTTCATATGTTTGAGGGTCTGGATCTATACTAGACGGTATAGTAGTTTGAGTACAAAGAGAATTTCTAGTGCCTTCAACTAGATATATTATGAAGTCAGAACCAAAAGATTTCTCAATCCTTGTTCTCTTACTCCTTCTAGGTTCAACATTATTTTCTACATCTTCTATAGAAATAGGTACTACACGTTTATTATCTACTTCATTTTCATGAATTTTTGAAATGGCATTAAATCTATTCTCATAGAAAATTGCATCCCTAGACTCAATAACAGTATTAATTTTAATCCAATCATTAGGTTCAATTACGATAAACCTATAGCATTTACTGTGTTCAGCATAGCCTAAGAAAATACATTCAACACCTTTAGGACCTAAACGTTTTATCTTAGGTTTTGGCAATCTTACAATTGCTCTACAGCCCCAAACCTTAAGATAAGCTAAGTTTGGTTTTCTTTTCTTCCAATGTTCATAAGGAGTAACATGAGATTTCTTATGAGGGATTCTATTCAGAATATCACACGCAGTTAATAATGCTTCACCCCAAAAACTTTTGTTCAAACCAGAATTATACAACAAAGCATTTACCATTTCTTTTAAGGTTCTATTTTTTCTTTCGGCTATTCCATTTTGTTGAGGTGTATATGAAGTTGTTGTTTCATGAATTATGCCAGAAGATTCACAAAAAGAAGGAAAGTGATATTCACCTCCTCTATCAGACCTTAAGCATTTAATCTTACAATTCAAATAATTTTCTACTTCATTCTTGTAAATCTTGAACTTATCTAACACTTCATCTTTAGTATGCAATAAGTATACATAACAATACTTTGAATAATCGTCAATGAAAGTAGCAAAATATTCCTTTCCTCCTTTGGTTGGAGTATCATGTAAATCACACAAATCACTATGAATAAGATGTAGTAAATCATTTTTTCTTTCCACATTAGAAGGAAAAGGTTTCTTAGTAATCTTTGTGTGAGCACATATTTGACATCTATCCCATCGTCAACATATTTAGGTATCAAATTTAATTTAATCATATCATTCATGCGTTTAGAATTTACGTGTCCTAGTCTATCATGCCACAAAGAAAAGGAATCAACTATATAAATAGAATCATTCATTATTTTATTAATATTAAGTTTAAACATTCCCTCATACAAATATCCTTTGCCAACAAAGGTTCCACTTTTGGACAAAATAAACTTATCAAACTCAAATACAAGCTTGAAACCATGCTTGTTCAAAAGGCTGCCAGAAACTAGATTCTTTCTAAGTTCAGGAACATGATAAACATCCTTTAAAGTTAAGATTTTTTCGGAAGTGAATTCCAAGTTTATTGTTCCTTTGCCTTTTACAATAGCTGTCGACGAATTTCCCATGTACAAGACATTGCCTTCATGAACAAGTTCATAAGTAGTGAAGCAATTTTTATCCTTGCACACATGAGTCGTTGCTCCAGAGTCAATCCACCAAGAACTATCATCTTGCACCATATTAATTTCAGAGACTACAGCAACATATTTTTCATTGAAGTTATTTTGTTGAACATTTTTCTTCTTAAGATCTCTACAATCCTTCTTGAGATGACCTGGTTTACCACAATGCCAACAACATCTTTTTTCTTCTTGTTTTCATTATTTTGGTTCTTAGCATATTGACCCTTTCTTTTCCGATTTTCATTATTTTGTCCAAAGTTTTGAGGTTGTTTAAACTCTTTAGTTTCCTCCACCATATGTACCCTAGAAGATTCTTTAATTTGTGGTTCTTCATTTTCTTGCATTTTAGATTGCTCTTCAATGCGAAAGATAGAACCTAATTCTTTAATAGTAATATCTTCTTTCTTATGCTTTAGACCTTTCTTAAATATTTTCCATGAAGGAGGAAGTTTATCTATTATGCAAGACACAACAATGCACTCATCCATTTTCTTGTTCAATTGTTTCATATGTCCTAACATGCTTTGAATATCATTAAATTGCTCACTCACCGATTTTCCATCAACCATTTTATAGTTCATAAATTGAGAAGCCAAAAATTTCTTACTTGTAGCGTCTTCAATTAAGTACCGTGCATTGAGAGTATCCCAAAGTTCCTTTGCCGTTTCAACATCTTGATAAACGTCAAAAAGACTGTCCCTCAATGCATTCAAAATATGACCCTTACAGATTTCATCGTCTTTCCCCCACTTTGTTCGTCTTCGAGATTCAGCCAAAGTTTCATTTTCACGTTCTTGCGGCTTTGGCGTTGTCAACACGTATTCCACCGAAAGTGACAACAAAAGAAAATGAATCTTCTTTTGCCATCGCCTAAAGTTTCCACCATCAAACCTCTCCAATTTGACAAAATCAGTGGTGAGTTGTTGCAAGCTTTGAAATGCCATAGTTATTGTCTTGAGATTGTTGGACAAATTTGAATAATCAGTGGTTGAAAACGTAGCAAATCTGAAATTTAATTGATTCCTCCAAGTCGCGCAATTTTTACGCTTTCCTCAAGACAATATTCGCCCTCTACAAAGTGCAAGTAAGTTATACAGCGAATTTGTCCCAGGATACAATGGAGCCCAGTAATACACTGTTGTTTGACTGCGAATTGCACTTTCGAAGACAAACCCGAACACTCAATATTGTAATTAAGAAATAGGAACTGAAAATATAAAAATGAATTTGGTGCTTTATAATATTATAAAATGGAGACTTTTTCCTTGTACTTAATTGCCGTGAACAGAAGCTTTGTTTTCTTATTTTTAATTGGCGTGAACAGCCTTGCTTTTATAACAATTTTGCACTGTTTCATAATAGGTGCAACTCTTCAGCAAAGAAGGAATGCTTATTAAATATGAAAGAATGCATCTTTTGGTAATTAAGTAACTACCGCAGGAAGTTTTCAAATTAACGGTAAAAAGTTAATTATACACTTAATTTTGAAAATTATTCCAACAAACATTAGGAGATCCACATAATGCTAACACTGTTTGTTAACTGGAGAAGCTATCTAGTTAAAGAGTATCAAACAAACACTCGCAGCTTCCTCCATCTTGGCATCAAAGTTTGTAGCTTGTTGAGGCATCCAATCAAGTTTTGTGATTGCAGAATTTTGTCACTAGGTTGCATATTATGATTCGGTTAGAAAGAACACTAAAGATATATTGTGACAATAACTTAGCAGTCTTATATTCTGACAACAATGTGAGCTCATCAAAGTCAATGTATATTGACGCAAAGTTCCTAGTTGTAAACTAAAGAGTACATAGTTGACAGATTTTCACAGAGCATATTGGGAAAAACTCCATGATTACGGTCCCGCTAATTAAAGTATTACAACCTGAAGGTCTTCCTGAGCATACTGCTCTTATGGGTGTAATATTAAATAAGCATGTTTTAGTGGGAGTTTGTGATTTAGCTGCTATATATGTCGTTAATTTTGGATCCATTTGTATATTTGGATATTTCTGCAGAAATAAGGTTTACAGTTTTTTACTCTATGTACAATTATGTTAAAGTTGATCTCAATAAAGATTAAGAAGGATCAGTTGAAAATAGGCATGTTTAAGATCACATTACATGTAATTTTCATGCTACGCTCCATGATAGATCTATGTCATTTGGTTTTGTTGGTGTATGTGATTACTGATGGGTTTAGTTACGCTATTTGTGACGAAAGCTCCTTTAGTCCTTTGCCGACTAAATCGATGGACGAGATTGTTTGGAATACCTAAGGAAATAATAGCAAATTTTGAGCTCATAAGGATATACACATTTATCTGATAACATATATGGCCCAAGTGGGAGATTGTTGGAAAATTCCAATAGTTATGTGGGCCTAATATGTTAATTTAGTGTGTATTGCTATTATAAAGTAAATTCCATAATTATGTGGTCTAATTATGTTAACTTTTGGACTATGGGTATTAAGTTTATCATGGAATAAAAGTGTAGATACCAGTTTGTGATTTTCAATTTGATGAAGGGCCAAAATTGAAAATAATAAAACATATACTAACCCTACTAGGTTATTATATATAAAAGGGTTATGATCCCCACTTGTACACAACACAACAACACAATATAGAGTTACATAACTCATATTCTCTGCAATCCCTTTCTGCGTGAGTATTAAGGTTCTAAGGTGTGTATCAAGTGGAAGATCATAAAACCCATCATCACTAAATCATCAATAACATCAAGATTGCTGGCATGAATCAAGGTAAGTTTCCGCTGCATTAATGTTCCAGATCTACTTTTAATCTCTTGACAATCGACATGGTTAGGCAATAAAGTTTTCGGTATTAAATTGAATTAGATCTTATGATCATTATGTTTATGTATTCGATTTAGATCCAACATTTAACCTTTCTAAGATTAAATAAACTATAAAATTCTATAGATAGACAATTAGTCAAACAATTTAACAATTACAGTAAACTGAAACCAAATTAATGAACAAAATCTAAGGAAAAAAATTGACATGATCAACAATTAACAGAAGCTTACCTTATACCTTCTTACCCCTTCAACATGATCACCAAAGACAAAAATTAACAGAAGAAAGCCATTAAGTCATGGCAAGTTGTCCAATGTATTCCTCAAAAAGCCCGCCTACTCCAAAAATCTTGGAGTCGATTTCTGCAATTTCGTCTACCCGATCAATAACTGCTTCTCTGAATAGAATTAAGAACAATGAGATACTTTCTCAAAATAGCAGATTCTCGGGATACATTCATATTCATCACCTAAAGAAATTGAAAATTACAAAATAAACTGACCTTGAAATTCCGTATGTGTTGTAAGCTTGTTGTTGCCATGGATTAGCTTCACTCTACTGATATTAAATCGAAGACATTATTGAAAATCCAAAAGCTAATTGCAATTCCAAATCAAATAGGAAGGAATATAATGAGACAGAAAAAAGTTCAACTTCAGCTGAGGCCAACAATCTACAAACAGGAAAAAGGAAAACAAACAAACAAACAAAAATCATAAGTGTTGAAGAATTAATGAAATTGAATAAAACTTAATGACGGTCAATGTAGCTGTGGAATTACCCTAGAATCTAAGAAAAATATAATTGAAATTAGGAATCCATTAGAACAAAAATCCTTCCAACCTTAGTGCGATGGCAGACGTGGCAAAATTAGGTTGAGTGATGGCAGATGTGGAGAGGGCGGTCTTCCAACCTTCACATTTTTGCCAAATCCTCAACCTCTTTGATAAATTCGAACAAACATGGAAAAACTAGATACAAATGAAAATGGAGTGAACACAAAACCTTCTAATAATGTTGGCAATGAAGAATTCAGATTAATGTTAGCAGTTTGTTTAAACCCTTGCAATTTCTAAAACCCGTAAATTGGCTGAACAAAAGAATAAGAGAGAAAAAATAAAGGAGAGTTCAAATTTTGATTAAAAGCGTTTTGTCAGTTTAAAAAAAAAACTGAACAATCAGCACTTTCTAAGCGTACAACTTGAATTGCGCTGGGTATCATGAAACTATACTCGACGCTTTAAAACCATTGAAAATGCGCCGGGAAATTGAAACTATTCCCGGCGCAAAATAAGCAGCTGGAATGAGAAAAAAAGCGCCGGGTATAACATTTATTCCCGGCAGGTACAAAAGCGCCGGGAATAAAGTGCCGGAAAAACCATAAATTGTTGTAGTGATCACTGTCGTCTCCTGCCTCACTCTTTCTCTTCTCTCCCTCTTTTGTGTTATGTAAATTGTGAAATTGAGTGAAAAAGGAAAGGGAATAATTGATTTTTTGACTTTCAAAAATGATTTCCATTAACATATGAATAGAATGAAATAAAGAAGACATGAGTGGAGAAATGTTTTCATCCACTTGGAAGTATAACATACAGCAACTGGGCACTTACCCTGCTGCTTACTATATCATTTTTTTTTCATTTTCTGTCAAAATTGCATCTTGGCCCTCATGCTTTTTAGAAACACAATTTTAACCCTTATACTTTCTTATATCATCATCTTGACCCCAAACTCAAATAATTTCAGAAATTAGAGAATATAAACTTATTTTGCCTCCAACCATGAAAATTAATACACGTTTAAAAAAAGAAACAAAGTAATTAAGGGGTATTACATTGAACCAGTGTTCTCGTTAGCTATCAGTTTGTTGTGCGAATAGTCTTAGACTAGATGTAGCAATGAAGTGAATTTTTGTCCATTCAAATTTGACTTGTAATCATTCAAATTTCAAGTTTGAGTTGCTTTTGATTAAATTGTAGTATATTTAGTATTTTTTTAGGGTCGCAGCGACTTGAGGAGGGCCATTTCATGTCAATCCCAGGTTGGACTGTTACACCTTAAAAGGATTTTGACCAAGTAAGAAGACAAATCAGAAGGGTCAAAACTTCAAGGTCCAGAAGACTACTAATCTGTTGCTGAGCTCGAAATCAGACTAGTAGTTTTTCAGCTGACTCAAATCAGATTAGATCAACTTGAGATCAGCAGGGTATCTATCAAATGGGTCATTTCGATCAGCAGAGTAGAAGGGATTAAGGAGTCTGCCCAACGGTAATAAATGCACTTAGAGTAATAAATGCTGCAAGGGAAGGGTATTAATGGCAAACGATTGAAGCTATTCTCGAATCAGCAAGGTACATTTAATACGACTGACAGAATAGTACAACAGAGTGTACTGTGCTACAGTTGCAGAGAGCCGTTTTCAGAAAAGGGGGATCAGTACTTGCAGATTTGAAGATTGTCTTTCTTCAACGGATATATTTTCAAATCCAAGTATAAATAGAGCTGAATTCGAGAATTAGAGACAACCCAACAACTGAGATTATTTCACGAAGCAGAATTTCTCTAAGTCTCAAAAGCTCAAGAACAGCTCACTCGTCTGCTGAAGTCATTTGTTGGTAGAAGCCGAATTTGAAGTTAAAAGAATACATCTTTCTGAGTGAATCTGTATTAGAAGAGTGTTGTGAGAAGTAGATATCCATCTTAATGAGTGATATTACTTCAGAGAGTAGGAGTTTCTCTGTGATTTCCTATTGTGAACTTACTGCCATTTCATTTGTTGTTTGCGTAAGCAGTGTATATTGTAATTTGTGTGATTATAGTATAACCCAAGATCTTCGTGACTTGGAAGAGTGGGCTAAAGGATTTACAACCATATTACCACTTTCTTGCATATTTCAAAAGAGCATACTTTAACACTCGAACTTATTGTTTAAAAGATTTTAAACGGAGTTTATAAAACTGGGGACAAAATCTTTTAAGTGAAAAAGCTTACTTGTGAAAAATATTATAAAATCCGCTGCAAGTAATCTGATGTTCAAAGCTTTGTGCGCGATCAACTTAGTCTGCTTACGATTCTTGATCAACTTAGTTTGCTAACAGAAGAGTTGAAAGTTTTTAAAGTTAAAAATTTTCAAAGGTCTATTCACACCTCCCCCCCCCCTCTAGACCTCATCTGACCACTTGGGACCAACAATAAGATTTATCTATCCGTAAAAAATTTGTCAAAACTGTTATCCTACCCCTTCAATGAATTCGATATTTCCAAAGGCTCGAAATATCATAAAACTGACTTATATCATAATAAAAACATTGCCCAGAGCTATGTACATATGATTTTGAATATATTTTTGTGTTTTAACAAATTTTTAGTATGCGCAAAAAATAGGTTAAAAATGTGAACTTAACCCATGGAGAAAAGTTAAATTTTTCCACTGGCTCGAAACATCACAAAATTGACTTGAATCATACAAAAAATTGTCTAGGGCTTTGTACTTAAACCTATGAACAATTTTTTTTATTTTCATAAGCTATTAAGTATCCGTGAAAAACTGGCTGAAATTGTGATCTTACCTCTTCGAGGAATTCAATATTTCCACGGATTTATAATATCAGAAAACCGACTTATAACATATGATAAACATTACCCAGATCTGTGTACATACCACTTTGAATTTTTTTTATTTTAACTAATTTTAATTATGCGCAAAAAGTTGGTTCAAAATGTGAACTTAGCCCATGGAGAAAAGTTCAATTTTTCCGCATGCTCGAAATATTAAAAAACTGATTTGAATCACACGAAAAATTTTTGAGCATTTTGTACTAACCCCTATAAATAATTTTTTTTGTTTTTATAAGATTTTAAGTATCCGGAAAAAATTGGCCAAAACTATGAGCATACCCCTTCGAGGAATTAAATTTTTCCACCAGCAAAAATATCATAAATCCGACTTATACATCAGAAACACATTGCCCATGCCGTGTATGTAGAATTTTGTATTTAAACTGATTTGTATTGTCCGCAAAAAATTTGTTAAAACTGTGAAATTACCCGTTGGAGAAATTTCAATATTTCAACTTGCTCAAAATATTTCATAACTGGCTTGAATTTTATGAAAAAATGTCTAGGATTTTGAATAGACCCCTATGAATTTATTTTTATTTTTTATAATATTTTAAGTATCTGTAAAAAATTTGCTAAAACTGTAAGCTCCTTTCGAGGAATTCAGTTTTTTCACAGACTCAAATTATCAGAAAGCCGATTTATAACATATGAAAAACATTGTCAAGAATTGTGTATGTACCACTTTGAGTATATTTTTGTATTTAAACTGATTTTTAGTATCCGCAAAAAATTAGTTAGAACTGTGAACTTACCCCTTGGAGAAAATTTCAATTTTTCAATTTCCTCAAAATATTACCAAATTGATTTGAATCAAATTAAAAATTGTTGATGGTTTTGTACTTACTTCTTAGAAATTTTTTTATTTTTATAAGATTTTATGTATACGAAAAAAAAATGCTAAAACTGTGAGCTTACCCCTTTAGGAAATTCGATTTTTCCACGTGCTCAAAATATCACAAAACCGGCCTATAACATAAGAAAAACATTGCTCCGTGTCGTGTACGTACAACTTTGAATATATTTTTTTATTTAAACTGATTTTTAGTATTCGCAAAAAAATTGGTTAAAATTGTGAACTTACTCCCTGGAGAAAATTTCAACTTTTCCACATGCTCAAAATATTACAAAACTAACTTGAATCATATGAAAAATTGTCGAGGGTATTGTACTTTCCCTTTTATGTTTTATAAGATTTTAATTATCCATAAAAAAAATTGCCAAAACTCTTTGCACCCTTAGAGGAATTCAGTTTTTTCATGGGCTCAAAATATCTTAAATCCGACTTATAACATTAGATAACATTGCCCAGGGTTGTATAGGTACCAATTTGAATAAATTTTTGTGTTTAAACTAATTTTAAGTATCCGTAAATATTACAAAACTGATTAGAATTATACAAAAAATTGTTGATGGTCTTGTAATTACCTTTTTGAACAATTTTTAAGTTTTTATAAGTTTTTAAATATCCGAAAAAAGGGCCCAGAAGTGTGACTTTACAATTCGAGAATTCAATTTTTAACGAGTTCAAAATATCATAAAACAAACTTATTCCATAAGAAAAATATTGCCAGAGCTGTATACATATCAATTTGAATATATTTGTGTATTTAAACTAATTTTTAATATCCGCAAGAAAATTGTTAAAACTATTAACATAACCGCGTGCAGAATTTTTTTATTTTTCCACTAGGTCAAATTATCGAAAAACTGACTTGAATCATACGATAAATTGTTGAAGATTTTGTACTTATCTCTATGATTAATTTTTTTTATTTTTATAAGATCTATAATATCCTTAGAAAATTGGTATGTTGGTCCCAAGTGGTCAGATGAGGTTTAGAGGGGGGAAGGAAAAAAATTTCAACTCTTCTGTTGGCAGACTAAGCTGATCAAGAATAGCAATCAAACTAATTTGATCGCACACAAAGCTTTGAACAGCAGAGTAGACCACTCTTTTGATTTTGACTTAGCTGATTTAGTGAAATCAAATTTTCAATCAGATTACTTGCAGCGGATGTTAAAGTGTTTTTCACAAGTAAACTTTGTCAACTTAAAAGATTTTATCCCTAGTTTTATAAGCTCCTTTTAAAATCTTTTAAACAATTAATTCAAATGTTAATGTATGCTCTTTTGAAATATGTAAGAAAACTTATGCAAATGTAAAACACCAGAATTTTTATAGTGGTTATATGGATGTAAATTCTTTAGTCCACTCTTCGAAGTCATGAAGATCTTGGGTCATACTATAATCACACAGATTACAATATACACTGCTTGCGACAAATAACAAATGAAATGGTCGTAAGTTCACAATAGGAAAACACAAGGAAAACCTATTCTCCGAAGTAATATCACTCACTAAGATGGATATCTACTTCTCACAACACTCTCTAACAAGAATCGCTCAGAATTCTATGTTTTTCTTTGATCTTCAATGTCGGCTTTTGTCAACAAATGACTAAGTTGATGAGTGAGCTGTTCTTGAGTTCTTGAGATATAAATGTGATGGGGGCTATTTCGCACCCTTATAATAATCGGGATGACTAGTCTATATACGCTCGGACCGACCAGGAGTCTAAATCATTAATGAGACCGCAGGTCCGATCTGCATTATCAAACCTCGGCGACCAAGAGCAGTGTCCGAGTCCATTAAGGGTTACTATGCCTAGTCCAATTAGGATGGTATTTCCTTGTAAAACTAGGGTTAATGTTATATAAATACCTAGTTAAACTTTGTATTAGACACGAAATTGCATCTAGAGCTAACGCCTACTTACTTTGTCAATCTAATTAATAGAAAAGCCTTTGCTATACTATTTACATATTCATGGTCTTGATTACTGTTTATTTCTTTTACATAATTGTTCTTCCTTGAGATTGATCCATCCGGAATAAAGTAACAAAGCCCTATAACATATACATAATTTGATCCCAAAAACATACATTTTTGGTTTAATCCAACCCAGCGAAAAACGGTTAAATCAGTTGGCGCCCACCGTGGGGCTAGGTTAATTATTCGATCGACATATGGCTCGCCCAAGGAAGAGCACCCGTGATGGAGCAAGGAGTAACACGACGAACGCCCGTAACACATCTGAAGACCAAGCGGACGATACTAACAATAACGTCCCTATAATAAATGACAATCGGGAAGAGAGTGAGCAGCTGCCGAATCAGGAGGAACCACAAGGGATAAATACCCAAAACCCACAAGGACAACAGGGGATCACCACCAATACGGTACCTGAAAACCATGTGGCTCCAACAATCCCTGTTCCCTTATCAAACAATCAGGAGAAATTACGACAGATAGCTATGCTCTTTAAGTCACTCTGCCCAACGGAATTCCTGGTACCCGAGCAAGTTCCTAGAAACCCTAGAGCGACTAGGGCAAATCCTATTCAAAGGACACCAAGGCAGGTCTATTAGATCTCTCAACAAGCGGACAGCCCCGCAAGCGAACAACGATCATTGCACAGTCCGCAAAAGAGCAATTCGAAACTATCCAATGAACATATCCAAAGACAAACGGGTCGGACAAGGCCGCAACCCATCCGCCCCGGATCAAAGGATCATACCATAATTCCCGTCGAAGATGACATAATTGGCGCAATTCCTAATCGACCACAAACTATGCTATTCTCGGAAAGAGAAATTGAGAAAATGGTACAAGAACGTCTAGAACAACGCCTACGAACTGTTCAAAATCCATGGGCCAGAAGTACTGAGATCCAAGAAAGCCTAGCTGCAGGCTCCCCCTTCTGCAAGGAAATAAAAGAAGCACAATCCTCGGGACAAGTTCCGGGACGACTTCCCAGATATGACGGAATGACCGACCCAGACGATTATATATTCAGCTTTACTAACATAATAAATCTATATGCTCACTCAGCGGAATTCACTGCAAAACTGATGGTCACCACATTCTAGGGGCTAGCTTTGGACTGGTTTGCAAAACAACCCACCAATTCCATATTCAGCTTCAGAGAATTATGCAATAAGCTAACTCAACAGTTCGCTAGCCAGAAGAGACAAAAATTGCCAATGAGCTATCTAGGGACTATCCATCAACAAGACGGGGAAACCCTCCGTTCCTGGTTGGCAATATTTAACGTAGAATTGCTCAAAATCGATTCCCCAAATATCAATTATATAATCTCCATTCTTTTCGATCTCACTAAAAACAGGCAATTCGGGAATGCCCTCAGTAGAAAACAACCTAGGACGTTTGCCGATATTATGACTTTGGCATCAAAATACATGACCCAAGAAGAGATGAACTCTTTTAAAGACAAGAATAAATATAAAACACCCACCTCCAGTTCCAAGCGGCCAGATCGGATTCCCGCTCAAAAATCATCGATTACGATCGATCCATTAAGAAGGACAATGTCTTCCAGCGATTAGAATATAATCGAAACGATCGAGAGAAACGACCTAATGTCTATCAAAGACCTAGATCGGTTGAGCTAGCAAACAGGAGCCGAATCAACCAAGTAGAATACCCCAGGCTGACCCTTCCAATAGAAGAAATCTTGGTAATACTTGAGAGGAACAATTGGATCCCGGTAGCAAAAAGAATCGCTCAGCCAAGGCCATGGGCGTGAAATTATGATCTATACTGTAGATATCACCGCTCACATGGGCATCGTACCAAGATTGTTTTCACCTTAAAAAAGAAATTGAAAAACTAATTGAACAAGGAAAATTAGATGATTATTTAGAGCGGAACAACCGCAAGAGGGGAAGAAGTCGAAGCCCTAAGAATAATAACCGAAGAGGAAGCCCTCGAAGAAGGTCCCCTTGATTTAACCGTATTTCGTCGGGTTAAAAGGGTATCAGTGAATTTGTGATATTGGGGGTTTTCAATATAAATATATTATAGGGCTCTGTTACTTTATTCAGGATGGATCAATCTCAAGGAAAAGCAATATTGTAAAAACTAGAAGTAAAACCACAAACAAAGCTAAAAACACACCAATATTAAGATAAAAAGCTCTTTCTTTATTGAATGATATAGAGTTGTGCTGTTGTAAGCAGCATTCAATGGCGTATTCTGGAGTTAGTTCATACAATCATTCACTAGGTATTTATATCATGCTAAACCTAGTGTTACAAGGAAACATAGTCCTAATAGGACTCGGCCCAAATATCCTTCTTGGGTCCGAAGTATAATCTTTTAGTCGAAAAGAGCTGCGTTAGGCCGGGTCGATAAGATGATCCCGAACTGTTTGATTTGGTCGAACCGATCTCATGTTCTTTACTCGATCCGTACAATATGTAGGGTGCGAAATAGCCCCCATCAGTACTCCCTCACTTCTTCGAGCGTATAGATAATAGAAGCTCGTAGAAGTAGATAAATCTTCACGACTGTTTGTTTTCTATGAATGGAGCCTCATTAAAAACCTTTCTTAAGAAAAAATCCTGTGGGAAAAAATCTTAAGCAAGGAAAAGAGTGCTACATATCATAGATAGTCGTTTCCTCTGTCCGATTATGAATCGCCACGCGTCTATTCCGGAGGCTTTTCATATCCTTCCGTTTTTGGCGGGAATGTGATTAATTGTGATGAGTTCGAAACGTCTTTTCTCATCTTAATATAAATAGGTGACTCTTGAGTTCGTCATTTTTCCTTTATACTTGCTCATAGTTCATAGTCATTTTCTTGCTTAATCGTTCGTCGTATAAAGTTTCCTTTTATATACATATATCCTTCGAGAGTCTGAAAATATGGCTTCTTTGAGAAAATCGTCTTCTTCTTCGAGGGAAAATGTTGCTCCTAGTAACGAGGAGGAGTTGCATTCTAATCTTTTGGGCGAACAATCTGCAATTTCTGAATTCGTTGTTCCTGCAGAAGACACTTTTAAGGTTCAGATCCTTTCAGACACAGAGGTTGCTGCCCGAGCCAAAAAGGGCAAAGGTACTGCTCCTCAGATTTCTGAACCAATTGAGGACCTTGCTTGCGCATATACAGTGGATACTTTTCCGAAGGTTGTGAACAACTATGCAAAATATTTCCCGGAGGGTTCCGAGATAATTCTTCCTTCCCTTTCTGATAGGGTAACTTCTCCACCGGAAGGATGTCGCGCCTTTTATACGGCTCATTTCAATAGCGGCCTCCGTCTCCCGTTGTCCCCCCTTTTTCTTGACATCTTGAGAATATTTAGTGTGTCCTCGACACAATTAGTTCCAAATTATGTGGCTTTCCTGGTTTGCTTTTCTGTTCTGATGCTCGCGAAAGGGTTTAAACCTTCTTTTCGTAATTTTACACAACTTTTCCGGTTCAATATTTCCAGTTCATCCAATCGTGGGTATTTCTTTGCTAGTCAGAGGCCTAATCGAGCAATTTTTGATGCCCCTGTTTCCAGCAACCCTTTTTGGAAATCTCACTTTTTCTTTGTTCGCCCTCCACCTTATCTTCGTTCGGCGGGTGGTTCGACCATTCCCTTCTCGTGGGATCATGATTTCAAATGGGTATACGGAGGTCACTTGCCGACGGGTGAATTTATTCCTGATGATGCTCAGTTTATTGCTGAGATCCCCGAAATGCGTGCAAACAAATATCAGAGTGCTCTTCTGATAGGGGAAACTTTCCTTCGTAAAGCAGGATTAAGTGTTCATTCTTTCCCAATTGACTCATCATTAGAATCACTGGGTAAGCATTTCTCTTTTGATTTAGTGTTTACGATAATATTTCCTTATGTAGAGAAACTAACTTTAAATTTGTTTCTCGTTCAGTTCAAATGGTAGATGATTTAACCGGATTTCATTAGGTTAATTAGGTATCAGTGAATTTGTGATATCGGGGGTTTTCGATACTTATATATATGTATTATATAGGGCTCTGTTACTTTATTCCGGATGGATCGGTTACAAAGAAAAGCAACATTCAAGAACAAGAAGTAAAATCATAAAACCAAGCTAAAAACACACCGATATGAAGGTAAAAAGCTCTGTAATAATATTGAATATTATTGAGTTGTGCTGTTGTAAGCAATATATATTCATGTATTCTTGAAGTAGAGGTATTTCAAAGTTGTCTAATACAATGATTAACTAGGTATTTATACAATGCTAAACCTAGCGTTACAAGGAAACATAGTCCTAATAGGACTCGGCCCAAATATCCTTCATGGGTCCGGAGTATCGTCTTTTGATCGAAGAGAGCTGTACTCGGCCTGGTCGATGAAATGATGTTTAAACAGCCTGATTTTGTCGATCAGATCTCAATGTCTTTAGTCGATGGTACAGTATGTAGGGTGCGAAATAGCCCCCATCAGTACTCCCTCACTTCTTCGAGCGTATAGATAATAGAAGCTCGTAGAAGTAGGTAAATTTTCACGACCGTTTGTTTTCTATGAATGGAGCCTCGTTAAAAACCTTTCTTAAGAAAAAACCCTGTGGGAAAAAATCTTAAGTAAGGAAAAGAGTGCCACACATCATAGATAGTCGTTTTCT
>CM064879.1:30733097-30805696 GCA_003313485.2 Penstemon barbatus | reverse complement strand
CATAAGAAGAAAAACCTATTGAAACAGGTATACTGTAAACCTGCTCCACGTTAGAAGAATCTCCGAAAGCTACCCGACCAGGGGAAGGCATGCTCCCTATTTGAGTGGAAGAAGAGAAGATTGGCTCTGAAAACGACGAGTTTACTACAGAAAGAGGTTCGGAGGCAATAACGCGAGTATCAATCTCCGACCTAATTATTAGGGATGAACGAGGAGGCTCGATCGACGGCCCATCTCTTCGATGTTTTTTGGGTCTATTATCTCTAGCGCCCTCACGAGAAGGTCGCTTCGAAGTATTACCAAAAAGGTTACTCATGATCTGATTATGGAAAAATACAAATTAATATCGAGAAAGTTTATCGACTAGCTAAAGAAAGAGTATTCTGTTAAGAGAGGAGTATAGCAGTAAAAACAAGTCAAGTTTTTACCTTTCGTATTTATACTACACGAAAGGACGCGACAGACCTAAAGAAAGGGCGCGAAACAGGAAAACTGACCTTGGAGCAAACGCTAGAATTTGAAAAGACACACATATAATGATTACGGCAAATTAAATGACTTGTCTGAATTATTACGGCGAATATGAAAAGACACGACTGTCAGAATATGAAGCGTTTAGCGTACAAAGTAAGGAAAGCTAAAGTTACAATTAAAACGTACGAGTGAATAATTACAAAGATTATTTCAAAAAAGAAATCACTATTTCAAGAAGTCTGGTCGCTATCCGGAATTTTCTGATCACTACCGACATCCTCGCTCATGCCAATATCGTCTTCCTCTTCTTCTTCGTCTTCTGGATCGATAAAAGTTTTATCGAGCTCCTCGTTAACATCAGAAGGAGGAATCGGCAATGGATTTCCAAATTCTTCGACAAGGTGAGCTAAAGGAAAACCTTGATATACAACATCTGGAATCTCGGAAGGAGAATAAACTTCACCATGGCGATTCAACCGAATATGAGCAGCCTTGAAATACTCCTTTCGACGGTCGTCGATCATCTCTAAGGCGACCAGCTGATGAATCGCCTTCTTAAAAGTATTTTCAAGTAAAGGACCAACCATCCGATATACCAACGCCGTATGCACAGGAGAATTGAGGAATTCACGAACAACTCTTTCGTCAGGATTCCTACCGTATCGATCCCTAAGTCCACTAAGTGGAACATCCTTTTCATACTCCTCTAGAGAAGTTTCAAGGATTGATACTTGAGACTCGAGCTCACTAATTCGAGCCGTGCTCTGTAACTGGAATTCCTCTAACTTTCTAGCCATTTGGTTGGCCTGCTCTTGAGCACGAGAAACCTCCATCACCCTGTTCATCATTTCTTGATCTTCAGTCCCGGTAGCAGGAGTCTCTATGGCGGGAACGGAAGACGATGTTGAGGGACCAACCTCTGAACCGGAGGATTTACGAAGTAAAGCTTTATTCTTCTCCTCCAGGAACTCGCACTGTTGTTTCCAAAGTGCATTTTCATAGGCGTATGACGCAAGACACGTCTTAGTCTGAACAAACAAAGAGAGCAAGAAAAAGAGATGGATTAGTAAATTAAGGAAGACCCTTAAAATTATCTGTTAGCATGATCAAAGGAAAAAGATATCACCTTTTCAGCATAAAGAGAAGCTCGCTGGAATTTCTCCAGAGGATCCTTATGAAGAAGCTTATTCAGATCACGAGTAAAAACACCAGACAAAAGAACACGGGTTGCCTTATCGATCGCATTCTCATTATCATCGTGGATAAGAGAGTCCTTCTCGGAATAACCAGCGGCCCTCTTTCCCTCTAAATGATCCTCGATCATTTCGACAAGGGTAGGTTTTGGATGTTTTTCTCCGACTAAAGAAAGATCGTGGCCAGAGCGTCCATAATAACTCCTCTTTCTATCGACTGGATTATTAGTGGGATGAGGCATCGACCAGGTGCGACATCCTCGAACACCCAAAGATGTTCTAAGATGAAGAGGAGGATAACCAGATCCCGTGCCCTGACGAATAGGGGGCTCATGAGGAGATTCTGGAGATTCCTCTCTATCCTCCTCGGATTCATGACATATCTCCAACTTCCTTTTACGTGACGCTCTCTGCTCAATAGGGGCGTTCTCTACAGATTTAGAAGATTTCGACAGCACCATCTTTCCCTTCGAAGAGTGTCGAGAGTTTTCTACCATATCAGCTGAAAAAGAAATAGATCATAAGTCATTTACCTTCCCTATAAACGGTATCATGACAACGCCAGGCTAAAATAAAGTACTAACCAAGAAGTTCAGATGATGAATTGATCGGAAAGTTGTGAACACTTAACCCCGCCTTACGAAGGAAAGCTTCCCCGATCAGAAGAGCACTTTGATATCTGTTTGCACGCATTTCGGAGATCTCAGTGATAAACTTAGCATCGTCGGGAACTAGTTCGCCTGTCGGTAAGCGACCTCCAGGAATCCAACTGGAACTATGATCCCATGAAAAAGGCACGCTCGAACCGTCCGCCAAGCAAAGATTAGACGGAGGACGAACGAAGAAAAAATGAGATTTCCATGAAGGATTACTAGAAACAGGGGCGTCAAAGATTGCTCGACTAGGTCGCTAACTAGCGAAGAAGTATCCACGATTTGAAGAACTATAAATATTGAAGCGGAAAAGTTGCGTAAAATTACGAAAAGAAGGTTTAAACCCCTTTGCGATCATCAAAACAGAAAAGCAAACTACAAAAGCAACGGAATTTGGAACCAGCTGTGTCAGGCACACAGTGAAAGTTTTCAAAACTTCAAGAAAAAGGGGAGACAAGGGAAGACGCAGTCCGCTATTAAAGTGGGCCGAATAAAAAGCTCGACATCCCTCCGGTGGAGATGTGACCCTATCAGTAGGGGAAGGAAGAATTATCTCGGAACCTTCCGGGAAATACTTGGTATAATTATTCACAACCTCCGAAAATGTTTCCACTGTATACGCACAAGCAACGTCCTCAATTGGTTCAGAAATCTGAGGAACAGTACCTTTGCCCTTTTTGGCTCGGGCAGCCACATCCGCGTCAGTAAGGATTCGTACCTTGAAGGTATCCTCTACGGGGACAACGAAGTCGGTTACACTAGATTGTTCGCCCAACAGACTAGAATGCAACTCCTCCTCATTATCGGGGGCGACAATCTCTCTAGAAGAAGATCTTCTTGCAGAAGCCATGTATTCTAGTTCTCGGAAAATGAAGGTCGATAAAAGGAAAAATTTAGCGTGATGAACGATCAAGCAGGAAATAACTACGAATTGTAGGGAAGTATAAGAGAAGAATGGCGAACTTAAGTGTCACCTATTTATAATGAAATAAGAAAAGACGTTTCGAACTCATCGCAGCTAATCATATTCCCGCCAAAAATGGTAGGATATAAAGAGCTTCCTGAATAGACGCGTGGCGATTCATAATCAACAAAGAAAACGACTATCTATGATGTGTGGCACTCTTTTCCTTACTTAAGATTTTTTCCCACAGGGTTTTTTCTTAAGAAAGGTTTTTAACGAGGCTCCATTCATAGAAAACAAACGGTCGTGAAAATTTACCTACTTCTACGAGCTTCTATTATCTATACGCTCGAAGAAGTGAGGGAGTACTGATGGGGGCTATTTCGCACCCTACATACTGTACCATCGACTAAAGACATTGAGATCTGATCGACAAAATCAGGCTGTTTAAAGATCATCTCATCGACCAGGCCGAGTACAGCTCTCTTCGATCAAAAGACGATACTCCGGACCCATGAAGGATATTTGGGCCGAGTCCTATTAGGACTATGTTTCCTTGTAACGCTAGGTTTAGCATTGTATAAATACCTAGTTAATCATTGTATTAGACAACTTTGAAATCCCTCTACTTCAAGAATACATGAATATATACTGCTTACAACAGCACAACTCAATAATATTCAATATTATTACAGAACATTTTACCTTCATATCGGTGTGTTTTTAGCTTGGTTTTATGATTTTACTTCTTGTTCTTGAATGTTGCTTTTCTTTGTAACCGATCCATCCGGAATAAAGTAACAGAGCCCTATATAATACATATATATAAGTATCGAAAACCCCCGATATCACAAATTCACTGATACCAAATTAACCAGACCAAATCCGGTTAAATCACCAGTAAAAGGCGCTTTGGACATTTTTCCCTTGAGACAGGATTCGCAAGTTGGGAGATCATCTAGGTTCTTTATTTCAAGAGCCCTAGAGGAGACCAACTTTTGAATTCTACTCTTGGAAATATGTCCAAGCCTAGCGTGCCAAAGTTGCGGATTGTTTTCATCTTGTTTTCCTTTCTTTGATTGAATGTGCATGACATTAAAATTAGCAGGTTCTAAGGAATAAAGACCATCTATCAAAGTACCACAAGCATAAGTAAAACCACCTTTTATTATGCTAAACTTTCCATTAGAAATGGAAAAACAAAAACCATCATTGTCCAAAAGAGGAATATAAATAATGTTTTTGATAATTGTTGGTACGTACAAACAGTCTTTCAAAACCAAAGAAAAATTTCATAGGACTAATTCAACGTCTCCTATGGCCTCTGCCGCAACCCTAGCTCCATTTCCAAAGCGCAGGATTCTATCCCCAGGTTTAAGAGGCCTTACTGCTCCCATCACCTGCAAATCATTGCAGATATGAGAACCGGCTGCGGTGCCTAACACCCATGATGCACAGTTAATAGAAATATTAACTTCAACAAAGAAAATACCTTTGACCACCTCTTTCAGGTAGTCTGGACAGTTCCTTTTCCAGTGCCCTGCTTTCTTGCAGTGGAAACATTCATCTTCTGGGCTTTTTCTTTTCTTCTCGACAACCTTCTTGGTTGTTTTAGAAGAGATTACTTTCTTCTTCTTTTTCTTGCCCTTCTTAGGCTTTGCAGCCTTGGGTTGCTCAGCAATCATGACAGACTTCTCCCTTTTCAGGGTTGATTCTGCCGTGACCAATAAATTGGTCAGTTCGTGTAGAGCGAGCTCTCTATCTTCCATATTGAAGTTTATCACGAACTGATCAAATGAGCGCGGCAGAGTATGGAGGAGAAGGTCAGTGGAGAGATCAGCGTGCAGGTCTACCTCCAAGTTCTCCAGTTTTTCAACCAGATTGATGAAGCGTAAACAGTGATCTTTCACACTTGAACCCTCAGCCATTCTCAGATTGAATAATTCTTTTGTAGTCTTGAACCTTTCGGTCCTAGACTTCTCTCCAAACAACTCTCGGAGATGAAGAATTATGTCAGCAGCATGCAACATCCTTGCATGCTGTTTCTGCAGCTCATTTGGTCATTGATGCCAGCATGAGGCAACGAACCTGAATATCATCATCGACCCACCTTTGATGGGTAGCTCGTTCCTCTTCCGAAACCCCTTCCGGAAGTGCACCAGGCATGGGTGCATCGAGAATGTAACTCCTTTTCTCGGAGTCGAGGACTATCCTCAGATTTCTAAGCCAGTCGACAAAATTTGATCCGTTCAGTTTGTTAGTGTCAAGGATGATAGCTAATGGATTCTTAGACATTTTTGCAGATTTGATCTACAAAAGTAAATGATAACGTTTAGCTGACTGATCTATATTAATACTTATAATTAACGATGTTGGACTTGTTATCGAAAAAGTTCTCCCACTATTTTCTCGAAACAATTACCCCTTCAATTGTTCGGGAAATCTAATCTCCTAGTAGGTCTTGACGTCCCAGCAGACATTAATTGCACCCACGACTCGTGGCCATACAATTAACTCCCCAGGTATGTATACTTTTACCAGTTGTGTTCCTCCACAACCTTCAAGCTATTTTGCCTCGGTCTTCGCACTTATCTAGCGCTGCTACATCATAAGTGTTACTTATCGTTAAGTCTAACCCATCAATCATGATGAGCTACTGGCCCGGTCGTGAAGTCCCCGTAACTAGTTATCGGTCGATAATCACATCCCGACCAGTCCTCACCCTTGTCGAGTTTAGTTAAAAACAGGAATCAAGGAATTTCGTGTATTGTCCCTTTCTTCGCCTAGGGTGCCAGACTCTGGATCACCTTCAACGATAAGTAGACAACTTACACTAGTCCCTATTGATGGAAGGCTTGGATCTTTAAAACATCATTTTAAATGTACCCAATGTGACTTAATATTTTATTTTCAAGAGGGGTTTTTTCGGGTTTAAGAGTTTGAGGTAACTCTCCTCGAGATCTCACCGTTCCAGTTATGCATTATCTTTTATTTACGATCTAAATATAACTAGCGCGCATCACCATACAAGCTCAGATATAAATACGTAAATAAATACATACACACCTAGCATGCATGCTACCACAGTATGTTTTCGATCGGGAGCCTCCTATGCGGACCACCATCGAGCCAAAGACGATGGTCCTATTGGTCAATCTATTAGGTTTCAAAGAGACCTACTCTATTACATATTTTACCATGCATACATGGCCTTTAGTCTTCTTGGGCTCCCACCTTGCTTGTAACGGGCCTCCATCCTAAACTAATAAAACAGTAAAGCCCTATCTATTACAATGGCTCAAAGTGGCCCAAAACTTAAGGCTCGCAGGCCCAATAAAACGCTTAAGATGATAAATAACCAATCACATCTACCCTAAGGGTCAAGGCTCGGCGCGATCGAAAACCACGTAAACAATTTCACGTAGAGCAAGAAACAAGCAAAACCTAATTTCTTATTTCTTATTCTATTTTAAAACAGCCCTTTAAAAACTTAAGATTCTAGTTTTAAAACCCCTTCTAAAACAATCTCTAACATCATTTTAAATCTCCTTTAAAATGACCCTTTGATTCTCACTTTAAGTCCCTACTAATTATGATAAAATTGACTTTCCGGATTTACTAAACCCTTCTAGTGCACAAAACAGTTTCTGGTTTCAAGTTTGAAAAATTGCATTTCGGCCCCTGAATTTTCAAAAATTACACTTTGACCCCTCAACTTTTGGAAATTACAAATCAGCCCCAAAATTTCCAGAATATGCAAATTGGACCAGAAAGCAGAAAATTAACAAAATTTCCAGAAACTTTTTTTTATTGCAAAACAGACCCCAGATTTACGGAAATAGCAAAAAACACCCCTAAACTTTCGTAAATTGCAAAATGGTCCAGATTTTGAAAAAATTCCAGAATTTACAATTTGGTCCAGAATTGCAGAAAAACAAAATTTTAATTTCTGTCCAGATTTATAAAAAATCGTAATTTGCAAATAAGCCCTCCAATTTTCGGAAATTACAATTTAGGCCCAAAAACCGAAAAGTGCAAAAATCCGAACACTCAATTTATCATAACAAGTAAGAATCAAATATCAGAACACAACAAATACATATAATCACATAATTTGATGCGTTCATGCCTTTTTCATATGTACATAATAAGTTAGGCTCTGATACCACTGTTGGGATTTCGTGGGTATAATTGTCAACTACAACGGTGCGGAATTTAAAATTTTTATATCCACATCCCAGGCACCTTATTAGTACATATGAATAAGGTTGAATTTATTTAAGCATACAAATACAAAAATAAATACAGTGGTAAAATTTCGATTTTACCTCACCACAGGCAAGGTGGTGGTTTCTCCGGTCTTCTTGTCGGATCACTAGAGCACCCCAAGTGTTGTGCCTCTAGAGAAAAGTCCACACCAGCTGGATCTGCAATCACTTTAATCCTCAGGCTCAGAACTAGGAGAAAAGTAACTCAGATTCAATAGTTGGATTTAGATCCAACTCTAGATGTAGAACGGAAGAGGGAGAGAAGATTTGCACGACCGATCTACAACCACGGCGGCGGCGGCGGCGGTTGCTAGGTGGCGGCGGCTAGGGCTTTTGGGGAGAAGGGGGCGGCCAAGAGAGATGAGAGATTAGGGTTTATAGTTTTTGCTTGGGTTAGGGTTTTGATTCTGCAAGACTCCCTTTTATAGGAGAGAGTCCAACCCTATCCCTAATCTCTATTCTTATCCTTATCTCTTCTTGACCTTATCTCTTTCTTGACCTAATGGGACATCAGATAAGTTAGCCCATACCTCTTATTTAATTAGTCCTTTTAATTAAATAAGCCCAAGTCATTCAATTAACCACTTTAATTAAATGGCCCATTTATTTAATTAATACTTTAATTAAATAATCCAATAAATCTAATTAAAGATTTAATTTAATTAATCAGATAAAATCTAATGAATTTTCTCTCTCCAGGAATTAACCCTTTAATTCCTTATCTTGATTTAACTTCTTTAAATCGTTTCGTTCTACAACTGACTATCACAGTTCCAGCTTTTGTGTGTGACCCTCTAGGTTCACCATCAATTGGCCGCAGGCTCACATTTCTGTGATTTAATTAATGAGCAATTAATTATTTAATTAATCGCTCCGACCAATTAAACTACTTTCAATTGACCACTCCAGAATTAATCTACCATCAATTCAGGAGTACCCACACCTCATGGTCGATGTCTAGCCACAAGCCCATGAGGCCCAACTTCAGGTGAATTGATTTCAGTGAACCTTAAACCTCTTATAAGTACCATGTACATACGGTCCCTCTAACGACTAATTTCCCGATCGAGACCTAGAGTGTGTGAATTGGTCGGCACCTCTAATCATCTCGATTATGTACTTTCTAATTTAGGATAATACTTCCAGTGTGACTGCTAAATCTGGAAACCCCTTTCCAAATCCGTCACTGACCATGGCCATGGATTTCTCGGAATGCATCATCTAAGAATGTACAGGAAATTCCCTCATCCATTACGATGAGTCGGTAGATCCTATATTGATGCTAACCATCCGCGCATACGACTATACGTACCCAATGTAGGCGCACAATGGACAAGCTAAGTGCCCGGCTCCTAAATCAAAGTACGCACACCCGTATACCGAATTCGCCCTAGCATCTCAAGTCTAAGGACTAAATCGTACACTGTTATAAGTCTTGAGAGACATCCCACCACCGATATGCTTTTTACGCACTTCCACAATGGGTCTCTCTGTTCGGGTCGTTCGATGCGTCCGATCCCCTATCGAACCACCTAGTCATATGCACTGACATTAAAAATATCTTGTTCATGAAACAACAACAAATTCACTTTAAGTGAATCATGCATAATCGTACAAGTCTTGACGATTCATTCGATACCCCGTCTCGATGTGAATCTATGACTTGGAACATTTTTGAGATCACGACCTTTGAGACTGTTTCATGATTAATCGCACCCAATACTGAAGTGAATAGTCCCGTAGTCATGAGTGATCTCAGGGTTTCAACCAATCGCTTAAATGTGTTCGCGAAAGATGAAGATGGCCATTTGTTTATATTATGAATTCTCAATAAAATAAACAGTTCGTATTAATTGATAAATCAAAGATTCTGTCAAGATAAAATAATGTTCCTATTACAAGCTATTTTGTTGGCTTGCAGGGCACTATCCTATAAATCTCCCACTTGCCCTAAAGCCAATCACAAACGTTTCTAAGACCTATCCTTGCCAGATGCTCTTCGAATACCTTTTGCGATAATGGCTTAGTTAGTGGATCAGCTATGTTATCCTTTGAGTCGACACGCTCCATTTGAATGTCTCCTCTACCTATGATCTCCCTGATCACATGGTATTTCCTCAATACGTGTTTGGACTTGTGGTGTGATCTCGGCTCCTTCGCTTGAGCAATTGCCCCATTGCTGTCACTGTAGACAACTATGGGATTTGCAATGCTAGGTACCACATCCAGCTCTTGGATGAAGTTTCTCATCCAAACACTTTCCTTCGCTGCATCTGATGCGGCGATATATTCTGCTTCAGTGGTTGAGTCTGCAGTGGTCGACTGTTTGGAGCTCTTCCAACTCATCGCTGCGCCGTTGAGGCAAAATATATATCCAGAATTGGATTTAAAATCATCCACGTCAGACTAAAAACTCGAATCAGTGAATCCTTCGAGTTTCAATTCTACACTCCCACCGTAGACCAAGAACATATCCTTAGTCCTTCTCAGGTACTTTAGGATAGCCTTTACGGCGGTCCAGTGTTCCTCCCCTGGATTCGACTGGTAGCGGCTCGTTACACTGAGAGCGTGAGCTACGTCAGGTCTAGTACATAACATTGCATACATTATGCTGCCAATGGCAGATGCATAAGGTATGAGAGACATTCTCTTTCTTTCTTCATCACTCGTAGGGCACATTGATTTAGAAAGATAGATTTCATGTCTCATTGGAAGCAATCATTTCTTGGATTCTTCCATACTGAATCTTTTCAGTATAGGGTTAATGTACTGGGATTGGGAGAGACCTAACATCTTCTTCGATCTATCTCTGTAGATACGTATGCCTAGTACGTAAGATGCGTCTCCCATATCCTTCATGGAGAATTGCGTGGATAACCACGCTTTCGTCTGCGTCAACGTTCTGATATCGTCTCCGATCAACAGAATGTCATCGACATATAACACAATAAATTGTACGGAACTCCCATCGAATTTCTTGTACACACATGACTCATAAACGTTCTTGATGAAGCCATACCCCTTGACTGTCTCATCAAAACGTATGTTCCAGGTTCGGGACGCCTGTTTTTGGCCATAGATTGACCTTTGAAGTTTGCAAACCTTATGCTCACTTCCTTTAGATGTAAAGCCTTTTGGCTGTTGCATATAAATTTCCTTATCAATGTCGCCATTGAGAAAGGCGGTCTTTACATCCATTTGCCATATCTCGTAGTCATGCCACACGGCTATGGCTAATAGTATCCGAATGGATTTAGACATCGCTACTGGCGAGAAGGTTTCCTCATAGTCTAGTCCAGGTCTTTGAGAATAACCTTTTGCCACAAGGCGAGCCTTATGAGTTAATACCTCTCCATTCATTCCTAGCTTGCGCTTGAAGATCCACTTGCAGCCTACAGGGATAGATCCCTCAGGTGGATCAACCAAAGTCCATACTTTGTTGGAATGCATGGAATCCATTTCGGATTGCATGGCCTCCTACCACGCACCCGAATCTATGTCTGACATAACTTCTTCGTATGTCCTTGGATCATTGTCCAATTGATCGTTTTCGTGAATAAAGCCATATCTTTCAGGCTCTCTACGAACTCGATCGGACTTACGAAGTACTGGTGTACTAGATGGTTCAACGGGTTCAGGATCAACTCCCACTGCTTGTGGGGATGGGTCCGCTTCCTGGACTTCATCAAGTTCTACGGATATCCCGCTTCTTTTAGTGAGGAAGTCATCCTCCAAGAAGTGGGCGTTCCTGGACACAAACATCTTTTGTTCCTTAGGTTCGTAGAACAGGTATCCAATGTATTCCTTTGGATACCCCACAAATTTGCACAAACTAGATCTACTCTCTAGTTTATCTCCTTTCTTGTTTCTTACATAGGCAGGAGATCCCCATACTCGTAGATATGAGTATATGGGTGCTTTACCAAAGCACTCTTGGTATGGCGTCGTCGGCACCGACTTTGAAGATACAATGTTAAGTATCTTCGAAGCAGTTATTAGGGCTTGGCCCCAGAACGAAAAAGGAAGGTCAGCGAAACTCATCATGGAACGAACAATGTCTAACAAAGTTCTGTTCCTTCTCTCAGACACACCATTCAACTGCGGTGTTCTAGGAGGAGTTCGCTGAGAGAGAATTCCATTCTCTACAAGATAATCGAGGAATTCTTGACTTAAGTATTCACCACCTCGATCCGACCGAAGTGCCTTGATACTATGTCCAAGTTGATTCTCAACTTCCATTCGAAACTCTTTGAATTTATCAAAAGCTTCGGACTTATACTTCATCAGGTATACATACCCATAACGACTGAAGTCGTCTGTGAAGGTTATGAAGTATGAGAATCCTCCTCTCGCACTGATACTCTGTGGTCCACAAACATCAGTATGGATTAGATCCAAGGTTTGTTTGGTTCGCTCCGGTTTCCCAGTAAAAGGCGCTTTGGTCATTTTTCCCTTGAGACAGGATTCGCAAGTTGGGAGATCATCTAGGTTCTTTATTTCAAGAGCCCTAGAGGAGACCAACTTTTGAATTCTACTCTTGGAAATATGTCCAAGCCTAGCGTGCCAAAGTTGCGGATTGTTTTCATCTTGTTTTCCTTTCTTTGATTGAATGTGCATGACATTAGAATTAGCAGGTTCTAAGGAATAAAGACCATCTATCAAAGTACCACAAGCATAAGTAAAACCACCTTTTATTATGCTAAACTTTCCATTAGAAATGGAAAAACAAAAACCATCATTGTCCAAAAGAGGAATATAAATAATATTTTTGATAATTGTTGGTACGTACAAACAGTCTTTCAAAACCAAAGAAAAATTTCATAGGACTAATTCAACGTCTCCTATGGCCTCTGCCGCAACCCTAGCTCCGTTTCCAAAGCGCAGGATTCTATCCCCAGGTTTAAGAGGCCTTACTGCTCCCATCACCTGCAAATCATTGCAGATATGAGAACCGGCTGCGGTGCCTAACACCCATGATGCACAGTTAATAGAAATATTAACTTCAATAAAGAAAATACCTTTGACCACCTCTTTCAGGTAGTCTGGGCAGTTCCTTTTCCAGTGCCCTGCTTTCTTGCAGTGGAAACATTCATCTTCTGGGCTTTTTCTTTTCTTCTCGACAACCTTCTTGGTTGTTTTAGAAGAGATTACTTTCTTCTTCTTTTTCTTGCCCTTCTTAGGCTTTGCAGCCTTGGGTTGCTCAGCAATCATGACAGACTTCTCCCTTTTCAGGGTTGATTCTGCCGTGACCAATAAATTGGTCAGTTCGTGTAGAGCGAGCTCTCTATCTTCCATATTGAAGTTTATCACGAACTGATCAAATGAGCGCGGCAGAGTATGGAGGAGAAGGTCAGTGGAGAGATCAGCGTGCAGGTCTACCTCCATGTTCTCCAGTTTTTCAACCAGATTGATGAAGCGTAAACAGTGATCTTTCACACTTGAACCCTCAGCCATTCTCAGATTGAATAATTCTTTTGTAGTCTTGAACCTTTCGGTCCTAGACTTCTCTCCAAACAACTCTCGGAGATGAAGAATTATGTCAGCAGCATGCAACATCCTTGCATGTTGTTTCAGCAGCTCATTTGGTCATTGATGCCGGCATGAGGCAACGAACCTGAATATCATCATCGACCCACCTTTGATGGGTAGCTCGTTCCTCTTCCGAAACCCCTTCCGGAAGTGCACCAGGCATGGGTGCATCGAGAATGTAACTCCTTTTCTCGGAGTCGAGGACTATCCTCAGATTTCTAAGCCAGTCGACAAAATTTGATCCGTTCAGTTTGTTAGTGTCAAGGATGATAGCTAATGGATTCTTAGACATTTTTGCAGATTTGATCTACAAAAGTAAATGATAACGTTTAGCTGACTGATCTATATTAATACTTATAATTAACGATGTTGGACTTGTTATCGAAAAAGTTCTCCCACTATTTTCTCGAAACAATTACCCCTTCAATTGTTCGGGAAATCTAATCTCCTAGTAGGTCTTGACGTCCCAGCAGACATTAATTGCACCCACGACTCGTGGCCATACAATTAACTCCCCAGGTATGTATACTTTTACCAGTTGTGTTCCTCCACAACCTTCAAGCTATTTTGCCTCGGTCTTCGCACTTATCTAGCACTGCTACATCATAAGTGTTACTAATCATTAAGTCTAACCCATCAATCATGATGAGCAACTTGCCCGGTCGTGAAGTCCCCGTAACTAGTTATCGGTCGATAATCACATCCCGACCAGTCCTCACCCTTGTCGAGTTTAGTTAAAAACAGGAATCAAGGAATTTCGTGTATTGTCCCTTTCTTCGCCTAGGGTGCCAGACTCTGGATCACCTTCAACGATAAGTAGACAACTTACACTAGTCCCTATTGATGGAAGGCTTGGATCTTTAAAACATCATTTTAAATGTACCCAATGTGACTTAATATTTTATTTTCAAGAGGGGTTTTTCGGGTTTAAGAGTTTGAGGTAACTCTCCTCGAGATCTCACCGTTCCAGTTATGCATTATCTTTTATTTACGATCTAAATATAACTAGCGCGCATCACCATACAAGCTCAGATATAAACACGTAAATAAATACATACACACCTAGCATGCATGCTACCACAGTATGTTTTCGATCGGGAGCCTCCTATGCGGACCACCATCGAGCCAAAGACGATGGTCCTATTGGTCAATCTATTAGGTTTCAAAGAGACCTACTCTATTACATATTTTACCATGCATACATGGCCTTTAGTCTTCTTGGGCTCCCACCTTGCTTGTAACGGGCCTCCATCCTAAACTAATAAAACAGTAAAGCCCTATCTATTACAATGGCTCAAAGTGGCCCAAAACTTAAGGCTCGCAGGCCCAATAAAACGCTTAAGATGATAAATAACCAATCACATCTACCCTAAGGGTCAAGGCTCGGCGTGATCGAAAACCACGTAAACAATTTCACGTAGAGCAAGAAACAAGCAAAACCTAATTTCTTATTTCTTATTCTATTTTAAAACAGCCCTTTAAAAACTTAAGATTCTAGTTTTAAAACCCCTTCTAAAACAATCTCTAACATCATTTTAAATCTCCTTTAAAATGACCCTTTGATTCTCACTTTAAGTCCCTACTAATTATGATAAAATTGACTTTCTGGATTTACTAAACCCTTTTAGTGCACAAAACAGTTTCTGGTTTCAAGTTTGAAAAATTGCATTTCGGCCCCTGAATTTTCAAAAATTACACTTTGACCCCTCAACTTTTGGAAATTACAAATCAGCCCCAAAATTTCCAGAATATGCAAATTGGACCAGAAAGCAGAAAATTAACAAAATTTCCAGAAACTTTTGTTTATTGCAAAACAGACCCCAAATTTACGGAAATAGCAAAAAACACCCCTAAACTTTCGTAAATTGCAAAATGGTCCAGATTTTGAAAAAATTCCAGAATTTACAATTTGGTCCAGAATTGCAGAAAAACAAAATTTTAATTTCTGTCCAGGTTTATAAAAAATCGTAATTTGCAAATAAGCCCTCCAATTTTCGGAAATTACAATTTAGGCCCAAAAACCGAAAAGTGCAAAAATCCGAACACTCAATTTATCATAACAAGTAAGAATCAAATATCAGAACACAACAAATACATATAATCACATAATTTGATGCGTTCATGCCTTTTTCATATGTACATAATAAGTTAGGCTCTGATACCACTGTTGGGATTTCGTGGGTATAATTGTCAACTACAACGGTGCGGAATTTAAAATTTTTATATCCACATCCCAGGCACCTTATTAGTACATATGAATAAGGTTGAATTTATTTAAGCATACAAATACAAAAATAAATACAGTGGTAAAATTTCGATTTTACCTCACCACAGGCAAGGTGGTGGTTTCTCCGGTCTTCTTGTCGGATCACTAGAGCACCCCAAGTGTTGTGCCTCTAGAGAAAAGTCCACACCAGCTGGATCTGCAATCACTTTAATCCTCAGGCTCAGAACTAGGAGAAAAGTAGCTCAGATTCAAGAGTTGGATTTAGATCCAACTCTAGATGTAGAACGGAAGAGGGAGAGAAGATTTGCACGGCCGATCTACAACCACGGCGGCGGCGGCGGCGGTTGCTAGGTGGCGGCGGCTAGGGCTTTTGGGGAGAAGGGGGCGGCAAAGAGAGATGAGAGATTAGGGTTTATAGTTTTTGCTTGGGTTAGGGTTTTGATTCTGCAAGACTCCCTTTTATAGGAGAGAGTCCAACCCTATCCCTAATCTCTATTCTTATCCTTATCTCTTCTTGACCTTATCTCTTTCTTTACCTAATGGGCCATCAGATAAGTTAGCCCATACCTCTTATTTAATTAGTCCTTTTAATTAAATAAGCCCAAGTCATTCAATTAACCACTTTAATTAAATGACCCATTTATTTAATTAATACTTTAATTAAATAATCCAATAAATCTAATTAAAGATTTAATTTAATTAATCAGATAAAATCTAATTAATTTTCTCTCTCCAGGAATTAACCCTTTAATTCCTTATCTTGATTTAACTTCTTTAAATCGTTTCGTTCTACAACTGACTATCACAGTTCCAGCTTTTGTGTGTGACCCTCTAGGTTCACCATCAATTGGCCACAGGCTCACATTTCTGTGATTTAATTAATGAGCAATTAATTATTTAATTAATCGCTCCGACCAATTAAACTACTTTCAATTGACCACTCCAGAATTAATCTACCATCAATTCAAGAGTACCCACACCTCATGGTCGATGTCTAGCCACAAGCCCATGAGGCCCAACTTCAGGTGAATTGATTTCAGTGAACCTTAAACCTCTTATAAGTACCATGTACATACGGTCCCTCTAACGACTAATTTCCCGATCGAGACCTAGGGTGTGTGAATTGGTCGGCACCTCTAATCATCTCGATTCTGTACTTTCTAATTCAGGATAATACTTCCAGTGTGACTGCTAAATCTGGAAACCCCTTTCCAAATCCGTCACTGACCATGGCCATGGATTTCTCGGAATGCATCATCTAAGAATGTACAGGAAATTCCCTCATCCATTACGATGAGTCGGTAGATCCTATATTGATGCTAACCATCCGCGCATACGACTATACGTACCTAACGTAGGCGCACAATGGACAAGTTAAGTGCCCGGCTCCTAAATCAAAGTACGCACACCCGTATACCGAATTCGCCCTAGCATCTCAAGTCTAAGGACTAAATCGTACACTGTTATAAGTCTTGAGAGACATCCCACCACCGATATGCTTTTTACGCACTTCCACAATGGGTCTCTCTGTTCGGGTCGTTCGATGCGTCCGATCCCCTATGGAACCACCTAGTCATATGCACTGACATTAACAATGTCTTGTTCATGAAACAACAACAAATTCACTTTAAGTGAATCATGCATAATCGTACAAGTCTTGACGATTCATTCGATACCCCATCTCGATATGAATCTATGACTTGGAACATTTTTGAGATCACGACCTTTGAGACTGTTTCATGATTAATCGCACCCAATAATGAAGTGAATAGTCCCGTAGTCATGAGTGATCTCAGGGTTTCAACCAATCGCTTAAATGTGTTCGCGAAAGATGAAGATGGCCATTTGTTTATATTATGAATTCTCAATAAAATAAACAGTTCGTATTAATTGATAAATCAAAGATTCTGTCAAGATAAAATAATGTTCCTATTACAAGCTATTTTGTTGGCTTGCAGGGCACTATCCTATCATTGATCACACCAGAAGGGTGGCTCTCCCCCACTATTGAATCTTCCACACCATGTACTGACCTTGGCGGGATTTCTGATCGAGATGGTACACCCCGAGGAAGATTCATCATTGGTGCATGCGATATAGATCGCAGTACGCTGTTTTCCCTCTGGACGTTCGAAGATGGTATTTCGGGTCTCACGTGAACTGCAGGCTGATCTACAGGTGACTGATCAGCCCTTCCCCCATTCAGAAATTCTCGACACATCGTGCCTATGATGGACCTTAGATCTCCAATTGTCGTGTGAATTGGAGCGTTATCCTGTGGTATAATCGGTGGAACCTCCTGTTGCTGAGCCGCCCGCGACAAATTATCAGGCTCATTATTGACCGAATTCTGCGCTCCTGCTGGAACAGATGGTTCCCCTCGGTTGTATGTATTTCTCCTCGTAGTAGGCATATTTCGGTCTAATACTCGAATAAGGGCCCCACGGTGGGCGCCAATTGATCTTACGAGTTTTCGTGTGTTCGATCAAAGTGTATTTCGAGATGATATGAATGCAAACAAAAAGAAGAGAAAGACCAATAGTATTGTATTAAATGTTTTCGAGTACAAATTACAATGATAAAGAGGGGTCCTATTCGAGCAGTATTGGATGCCGTACAAACTAGAGGGTGAAATTCATACAAGGTAGCCTATGCTATTATTCCCAAGTGATTCCGAGTAGCAGTCTCGAAGGTATAGCACCTGGGAAGTTGTGTCGTCGTCATAAATGCTTGGGGTATTTATAGCTAAGATCTGGATCCAGGTAAACCAACCGCAGGTATGCATTACTCAGCCCACGGGCCTATGCTTGGACTTGGCCCAACAGTGACAATGGACCATACGCTTCTTTAGTTGGGTGGGTGTAGGATTCCCGAATTGCGGGCTCGAATTTACGCTCAAGAGATCGAGGTTGATGAAATTCGACCCTGCTAGGCTGATGTAATGTTAAATCCAAGTTACCCCACATCACATAGCACAAGCTAATATGTTACATAAGAACCCCTCTATTTTCCTCTAAAATTTTCGATCTCCCCTCCCATCGATTATTCGAAGTAACTTAGCTCCAAGCATGGAATCTCCTTCGGACCCGCAGGCTTTTAACTTTATTTATGATCTTTCGAAGACAAAGGGGCGAATGCACGGTTTATCGGGTAACTATATTCTCTGTCATTCTCTCCCCGATATATCTTCCTAAATGCATTATAGCAACAGGTCCCTAATCGAAGACCTGCGCGATGACCTGCGGACTCCATGATTCTGGCTTATTGGCCTTCCAGATGGAAATTGTATTTGCCTGTCGATATTCTAAGCGAGGTCGGGTTAGAAGACTGTCCCTCTTAAAAATTGTTCGAAGTCTGAGCTCAAAAAGTTGAATTGATTGAATAACGATCTTGATTACCATGATCAGACAGATAAAATGCTGGTACAACGAATAAGATAATCTCAACAATATTACAGCCTTTTATAGTGAAAATTGAAAGAATCCAGCGGCAGATAATTCGCGAAATGAATGGATGAGATTTGTCGACCCTTGCAATTATCGATAAATGAGGAACCGTTTGGAAAAAATCAAACTTGTCAAAATTGGGAACTTATAGACAAAGAATTTTCTTAACAAGGCATAAGGTTTATTTATTAAGTCCTAAGGTTATTCACTATTTGTTGTTTCGCTATGATTCATCTTTTCTCATGGTTGCAGAAGACTATTATGTCAACAAAATTTATTTCGATCGGAGTTATATATTCAGTGGAAACTAGTCTCACCAATATTCATATTTATCCGTCTTATTCTGATATTATCGATCTCGTTAATCTATTATTTTATCTCTGTTCATCTATTATTCTATCTCTACTTGTCTCCATCTACTATTAAAAAGGGTGAAAGCTATTGCTACGACCCTCGAAGATCGACAAAGGGGGAAAGCCGTTGCTACGCCCCTTGGATCGAGAAATAAAAATGGGTGACGACCCTCGGGCTAAAAAATGCTCTGAAATGACTAAGGGTGAAAGCTGTTGCTACGCCCCTTAGATCGAAATTATTAAACGGGTGAAAGCTGTTGCTACGACCCTCGGGCTAAAAATGCTCTGAAACGACTAAGGGTGAAAGCCGTTGCTACGCCCCTTAGATCGAAATTATTAAACGGGTGAAAGCTGTTGCTACGACCCTCGGGCCAAAAATGCTCTGAAACGACTAAGGGTGAAAGCCGTTGCTACGCCCCTTAGATCGAAATTATTAAACGGGTTAAAGATGTTGCTACGACCCTCGGGCTAAAAATGCTCTGAAACAACTAAGGGTGAAAGCCGTTGCTACGCCCCTTAGATCGAAATTATTAAACGGGTGAAAGCTGTTGCTACGACCCTCGGGCTAAAAATGCTCTGAAACGACTAAGGGTGAAAGCCGTTGCTATGCCTCTTAGATCGAAGTTATTATCCGAGATCAATCTAAATTCTATCGTCTTATTTCTCCACGATTATTCATACGACTAAGGGTGAAAGCCGTTGCTATGCCCCTCAGATCGAAGTTATTATCCGAGATCAATCTAAATTCTATCATCTTATTTCTCCACGATTATTCATACAACTAAGGGTGGAAGTCGTTGCTATGCCTCTTAGATCGAAGTTGTTATTCAAAACCAATCTAAATTCTATCATGTGATTTCTTAACGATTATTTATTTGACTAAGACTGAACGATCCATGATCCCAGAAAAGTCGGAGCTATGAAAGACATCCCACGAAGGGATCAAATATTATCTCATAAAGGTCGAATTTAAAAGTATCGACAACAATATAGAAAGAAAATTCTTCATTTATAAAATATTCAGTACATTTACTAATACAAAAATGAAGTTCGAATTCAAAAGAGAAAAAAGATTACATATGTCACGTCCTATTACAGATACTACAATAGTATTGAAAGCCTTCGCATTAAAAATGAGAGCGAGATCGGAGCATGCCCCGGATTCTTAACCGATCTTAGGTCTTCATCAGTAAGTATTGACGGCCATGTCTATGATATAAGATCCGCTGATGAAGGACCGGCGCACGAGTGGAATCTCGGGCGATTTCCGCATGCACTAACCCGAACCGGGATACTGTGAACCAGCTTCGGAAGTATCTTAAAGAAGTTGAGATCAAAACCTTAAAGATCCTTCCACAAGTCGACCCACTATCCGACTGGGTGGATTGACAGGATACAGGAGGTCGAACCGGCCCTAAATGGATGGAATCAGAGAGAGCTGGTCGCCTGTCGGTACCCCAGTCGCAATTCTTTTCGCCTGTCGATACCCTAGTCGAAGTAAATCGCCACGAGAGGCAGCCAAAGTAATAAAGGAAAATGGCTCGAACTCGAACCTCGAAACGCGTTATTGAAGATAGAGAGCGAAACATAGTAGTCAAAGGAAGTAAAAGCTCAATCTTAGAATCGATCAAAATAATTACTGAAACGTAAAAATATGAAGGTAACTATGGAACTATATATAGTGAAAAGATAAGGCAATCGACGACTCAGATTTGATAAAACTAACGGCTGGGATACAAGCAATAAATACGCCGACAGTTACGATTCCCGAGAATATCGGAACCGTTTGGATAAGTGAAGAAAATGTAAAAATTGTTCCCGCTCGAGTTCGTCCAGTTCGAATTCGTTATAATCTCAGTTCCGGTCATCAAAAGAGAATCATGAAGAAAAAATTCGAAGTATAGCTTATAAAGAAACCATTATTAGTAATTCATCCGAGAACGGCCGAGACCAAGGGAGTAAAACATCTGAGTAAAACGGTCGTAAGAATCGATCAAAAGATTATTAATTTCCGAGCTTGACATATCAAGCGATTACAAATTACAAGATATCAACTCCTATTACATATCAGACCAATCTTTTGATACTAGTACTTTTTACAGTCTTGAGAACATTGACAAAGAACTAATCTATATATCCGAACGAGAAAGGAAAACTTCATAACCAGGCAATACTATGAAATTTTCGGCGGACGATAATGTCCTTACTCGAATAGGAGGAGCCTGCCAAGCCAACAGGCTTTTGTCTGTATTTATAGTTCCTCAAAGAGGATAGGGGTAAATCATCTTTTTCTAGGTGTAATGTGAATACTTTATTGAGGACTTCGATCCTCGAAGCTCCACCCCTAACATCCTCAAGGAAGAATCGAACAAACCGCCAAACACCCTTGAAAAACTTAATGCTTGAGCATCCCCAAAACCAAAAAGGGTCGTGGGGGCTACCTGGGTCGTAGGTGGTCAGCAATAAGGCTTATTGGCGTCGAAGGTCGGAAGAGCATTCGCCTGCAGATATCCTAGTCGAGGTTGAAGTACAAATTTGCCTATGGTCTGCAAAATAATTCCTAACTCGAAATTCGAAATATTGAGCCATGCAACAAAATCTTTTAGTCAGCATGGTCGAAGGAATCTATTTTCAGAAAATCTTATAAGGATACAAAATGAAGAGCCCCATTTATAGGTACTGTTCTAAAAAATCCAACGGCTAGCAGAAAGCAAAAGTAACGGTCGAGATCAAAAGACTGTTGCGCTTCTCGAGAATTTGAGCGGGAAGAGAAAGTGATCTAATTTTGGAGAATAAGCAGAATTAATATACCAAGATCGAAGATCAAGAATTCCGAGGGTAGGGACTGCAAACTCAAACCAAAAAAGCAAACTAAAGTATGAACGGAAAAGAACACATCAAATTATACAAGAACATGCAATCCGGGAGATAAATAGATTATTACAAACCATAAAGGATAAAAATGTCTGAAATTATTCATGATCACGCAGAAGTAAAAACAATATAGCCATACAGGAAGTCTGGACGAATAAAAGACAATATCTAGAGAAGCTTATTGTCGGAGAAAATCTTTCGAAGCTCGGCATTACGAGCCTCATATCCTACTTCATATCCACGGTCGTAAGCCTCCTTTTCTCGGCGCGCGAAGTCTTGTTTCTCCTGCTCGTGAAGACTTTTCAGTTTCTCGAGCTCTTCATTTAGCTTCTTGTGGATTTCTTCTCCAGGTTCTTTAGCAGTCTTCTCCCTCTCTAAAGCGAGCTTCTCCGCAAAGACACGGTCGAATTCGGTTTTCTTCTCCTCCAGCCCGAGGGAAATAGCAGCATGCCGATTTGTTTCACGCTCGGCAAACGTTTTAAGTTCGATGAAATCCTATCCGGCCTATTAAAAAAGATCGGCAAAGTTAAAGAAAAAAAAAATATATATATATTATTGTTAAAACCTGAAACAGGAAATGCGTCCCAGACTTGAACAACTCTTCTATATTCCTCTCCTTGGACATGTCGGTTTCGGAAGAAGTAAAGTCAACTCACAACAGGCTATCCATGGGATCAGCTTTAGAAGCAGACCCATCTTTCGACTCCTTGGGCGGGGAAGGAGTAACTTTCGGAGGAGCGGAATCAACGCGGGGTTCAGAAGGATTATCAATTTTTAAAGGTTCAGCAGAAGCCCCTCCACCAATTTCCAACTTAGGCTTTTTGCTAAGACTTCCTGCGGGGGGACGGGTGAAGAATCATCAGAGGATGGTTTGCTACCGATAGCAAGATTCTGCAAAGCTTCGATGGGAGTGACCCCATCGGAATAAGGCCTTTTGTTCGAAGAAGGAACAGAAGTTTTTTCTCTGACAGGGTCTTCACTCGAAGAATCGACAACTTTCGGAGAAGAACCCCCGAGCGCAGCCTCGAGCTCTTCATCCAAAATGGACTTGTTGGAATTGCCCTTGGTTTGCTTTGAGGAAGTGCTTTTCTCTTTCTTATTTTCCCCTCCTTTAGGAGCTTTCAGGGAAGACACAGAGGTCTTGGAAGAGGATTTGGAGGGTTTGGCCTCCTTGGCAGGTTTTTGCTCTTTGGTCGAATTTTTATTCTTCAAGCCACCGAATAGAAGTTTGGGGTCGATTGCCTTGCCTAGTATATTTTCCATGATAAACGGGGAGAGTTAAGAAAATTAGAAGAATGCAGAATATAGAGGAAGAGCTCCGATCTCTAAAAATATTTTCTGACGAAAATTGAAGAGATCCTCATATTTATAGGCGCTAGACCCTATAATTACAATAGTGGAATCGATGCGACTTTCAAGAAAGATTCTATATGGAATAAATAGATATCGAGCATAGAATACGAAAAGATATCGAACTACGAAAGGCAAATGATGTCCAAATATTTGCAACATTGGAACTTACAAGTTACACGAATTAAATCGAAAGGAAAACAAGTCCGATTACTAACTACGAGACTATAAATCACCCCCTCCGGCATGCTCGAACTCAGCATTCGGACCAACGCCATCTTTGCCACCGCTGCCTAATGGATCAGTCTGGTCAAAGGGTCGATCATCTCCCTTATCCGATCTGTCATCTGTGTTGACATCTTCGTTCCTTTCTCCTGAGGCAGAAGGATGACCGTCGTCGAACCGCTCAAGCAAATTCGGGTTAGGCATCGGAACACCAAATTCAACAACTAAGGGGGCAAAACGATGACTTTGCCAGTTTACAGTTCCTTGGGGCAACGATGAAGCTTTATAGTCTTTCCCTTCGGCATTTTTGAAAGGATTCATATACAGGAGGTATTCTTCCATATTATCCGCGATCCTATCGGCCGAAATCAATTGTTGAACCCCTTTATAAAAGATAGTTTGGAGAATTCCGCCAACCCTCATCCGAACTAAAGGGTCGAAAACAGGGGAACCAAGGAATTTTCGTACAGCAGGGATTTCCGCCTCTTCTGCCCCTTGAGAATAGGCACGAGCGGAATCTTGCTTGGTTTGTTCAAGTTCGATCTTAACCCTCTTAAGTTCATCTTCGAGAGCGCTCTTTTCTGTGACTACAGATAACAATTCTTCCTCCACAGAAGAAGAACGTTTCTTACTTGCATTCTCCAGCTCCGTCTTCACTTGAGACAATTCTTGTTGAGTCTCTGCCAACTGAGCCCGAAGGTTTTGATTATCAACGTAAATTTGTGCATACGCGTCGTGGGCATCCTGTGATTCCTGCTCTAGCAGTGCTAGGCGATAGGTCTAAAGGGCGAACAAATCTCCGACCTATGAGAAGACTTCGGTCATCAGTGAATGTTAGAGACTCCAAAGGAAGAAGAGATAGTCAAAAGACAAATTCTTAACTCATGATACGTTCGAGAGAAATCACTCAGAACCTTAAAGTCTCCCTTGACGGTCTGAAGCAGCATATCCCGCTTAAACCGGCTAGCCATATAAATTCTAGTGGCCTTGTCAAATTCATTCTCACCACCTGAATCCAGATATGTCTGAATAGTCCCGTCTTCAGAATATTCGGCGGTCCTGCTACCGCGGAAATGTTCGTCCATGAAATCTGCCACGTCCGGTTCCGACCTACCCTCCCGACATGGAACGGAGTTAGAACTTATACCAAAGGGTTTTACCCTCCTTGAGGGTCCCGAACTATCGGCGTTTCTCTTTCGACTCAGGAGCTTCTCATACTCCTGAACACCCAGAATCCGATTCCAAGAATGCTGACTATAACCAACGGATGAAAGAGCAGAAGTGTCAGGGGAAAATAGAGTTCGAAGAGGTCTAGCAGTGGCAGAGTTCAAGGAACTCATAGTACCAAGCCCTCTCAGATCGGGAATTGTAACTGGTATTTCCACTGAATTTCCACCTAAATTACTTATATCCGCTCTTCTTTCGGAAGTATTTGGTAATGCTAAAGACATACCCAAAGATAGAGGGGCAAGAGGCGGAGCAGGAGAAGCTGGCAAATCTCCGAACTGCGGAAGGGATCCTACGAAGGATTGATCGGATAAAGTATAAGAATATTTGATCGTTGGAACAGGATATTCAAAGTGACTCAACCCAGCCAACCGCAATACACCTTCCTGAACTAGGAGTTTGGTTTGGTAAGGATTGGACCGTAACTGCTCGAGAAATTCATCGGAAAGGCGATGGTTGAGTTTCTCTTTAATCCTACGAGTGCCATATGACCATGAGTTTACACCGTCCCATCGATATGGTCTCGTTTTCGAGCTACCTTCTGATATTGGAACATCAGGACCTTTTACAAAAAAGAATCTCCTCTTCCAACCTTTACTCTTTTTCGTTGTTATGTTCATAAGAAATGGCCGCTTCGACCGCTGGCGAATGGATACAAACCCCATACTCGAACCCTTGCACAAGTCCATTCGGAATATTTGCCAAAAATTACTAAAAGAAGACTCTTCCCCCTTGGCCTCCATAAGAGCGCTGAACGCTACAATATACGCAACAGAATGCGGGAGAAGCTGAGCCGGGGAAAGCGAAAAGAAAGTCCAGATGTTTCTGATAAGGGGAATAAACGGAATACGTAGGCCACAAGAAAATTGATTCTCATAGAAGGCTTGACAGCCAGTCGGAGGATCGGTAACATGTTCGGTGTAAGAAGGAATGACGATCGAAAACCCCTTAGGAAGAAACTTCCCGAACTCTGCCTCGAGATTAACGCGATCCTTTTTGGAAAAGTAACAGGAAGTTTGATCGGCGGAAAGCTCTGACCTGTTCGAAATAGCGGTGTCAGAAGGAAGCGTATGTTTGAAAATCCTGACGAAGGCTCCATCGCCGATGCTAAGTTTTTCGACCACATTATCCTCTAGATCTTCGGTCGGGTCAATATCCTCTTCTTCTTGATGAAATTCTCCATCTTCGTAATTATCGACAAGCTTTAGCAAAGGGTCAGACTCTTGGTTCTCTCCGACCTTATTTTTGCCCCTTGAACTTCTAGAACTTGACATTATGAATTGGGAAACAAATATACTAAAGCAAGAGCTTTTTCGACTCGAACGCTCCGAGCTCAAGAGAGAATGTGATATGTAAGTAATATTCAACGAGTCGACATATATATACGGGGTTAAAAAGGTAAAATTGCAAACAGGTCCCCGAGTAATCGCGACGGTTGAACTTACTCTGAGTAAAAATTTAAAGTTATCCTTCTGATAATTGCATTCTTGGTCCTTCATTTTCCAAACTGTGGGGTAAGTTCCCTGGAAATTGTCCCCGTGGTATTCCGTTAATCTTTTTATATTACGATCGGAAAATTTAGAAAGCGTTCGTCGAGGAATTGAATGAAGCATCGTGGAATAATAAAGAATATTACAATTTAGAGGTCTTACGCAAACAGTGGACGACAAGGTTATCTTTTCGACACGCCGATATATCATTTCTTATATATGCACTCTTTTTCCCTGGCTCGATTTTTATCCCAATGGGTTTTTCCGAGTTAGGTTTTTAACGAGGCATATCTGAAACGTATTCCGAGTGACTCATCTCATACCAGTTTGCGAACATAGCTTGTACTTCTTCGAGCGCAAGCTCCACTTTACACTCGAGAAGTGGGGGAGTATTGATGATGGGTAATTTGGATCCCCTGCCCTCGCAGGCTCGATGCGGTTCGAACAACACCTGATCCTGTCCCCAGGAACGACGAGCCGACCCAAGATTCTAAATAAACTGTTCCGAGCTTATGAAGAGAATCCATGGTCGACGGGTACTGTTGGGCCGAGCCCAAGCCCAAGCCCATCAATTCATCTATAAATACCCCAGGCATTTATGACGATGACAAAACTTCCCAGGTGCTCTTCATCCGAGACTACTGCTCGGAGTTACCCTAGGAATTATAGCATAGGCTCTCATATATGTATTTCGCCCTCTAGCTTGTACGGCATCCAATAATGCTCGAATAGGACTCTCGATTCCTGTAATCTGTATTCGATCATCTTGAATATAATACTATTGATCTTTTATCTCCATTTACATACGTTTGCGTTGCAATTTACACTACCCTTATCGAACCAACGAAAACGCGTAAGATCAAACGCGTGAGATTCGAGATTTCTAGTCTGAAGTGGATGATTTATCCTGTCTCGATGAAGCTAAGATAAATTGGAAGAAATTCCAATAGTATACCATTGCCGACTCAATCAGAATAATAGCACCATTATGACGCTGCACAAGAGAAAGTGTTTAGATGAGAAACATTCGTCCAATGATTGGATGAATTACCTAGCATGGCAAAAGCCTGTTATAATCTTAACCGATTTAAACGAGGCGATTGCTCAATGAAAGGGAAACGAGATCTCACCGATGATCTGAACACAATATCATATGATTGAACAAGTCATAGATAACTGAGACGCGTAAAAGTACTACGTTATCTCAAAAGGACAAACTTAGCAGATCCACTAACTAAGCTCTTTCACAAATGGGTTCGAGGGACATCTTGGTATAGATGGGTCTTAGAAATGTTGTGATTGGCTTTAGGGCAAGTGGGAGATTGATAGAGTAGTGCCCAACAAGCCAATATTAATTAGCTTGTTGAAGTACTATTTTCTTATGGTTTATAATTAATACGCCCGTTCATTCATAGTACGTGAAACTGAACAATGGCCAACTTCATCTCTCGCGAACTTATCTAAGCGATTGGATGAAATCCTAAGGTCACAATAGACTATGGGACGATTCACTTCAGTACTGAGTGCAATCATGAAACAGTCTCAAAGGTCGTGATCTTAAAACCGTTCCAAGTCATAGATTCCGAACGAGACGGGGTATCGTAGGAATCGCCAAGACTTGTACAAGTATGCATGATTCACATGGAGTGAATTTGTAGCGTTTCATGAGCAAGGAATTTGAGGCCAGTGCATATGAGTAGGTGGTTCAATGGAGGATTGAATGCATCGAACGACCCGAACAGAGAAACCCATTGTGGAAGCGCAAGACGCATATCGTTGATGGGATGTTTCTCAAGGCTTATAATATTGTACGATTTAGTCCTTGGACTTGAGGTGCTAGGGCGAATTCGGTGCACAAGTGTGCGTACTTAGATTTAGGTACTGGTCACGTAGCCTGGCCACAAAGTGCCTAAGTTGGGTGCATACACGACTGTACGCGAGTGGTTAGTACTAAGAAAGGATCTATCGACTCATCCTGATAAGATGAGAGTATTTCCTGTACGTTCTTCGATAATATGTTCCTAGAAATCCATGGCCATGGTTGGTGACGAATTTGGAAGGGGTTTCCAAATTTAGCAGTCACACCGGAATTATTATCCAGAATTAGAAAGTAGAGTATCGAGATAATTAGAGGTGCCGATCAATTCACACACCCTAGGTCTCGATCGGGAAATCATCGTAGAAGGACCGTATGTACATGGCAATTATAAGAGGTGAGGTTCACAATAATCAATTCACCTTTGATTGGGCTTCATGGGCTTGTGGCTAGACATCGACCATGAAGTGTAGGTACTCCTAAATTAATAAGGAAATTAATTCTAGGAGTGGTCAATTAAAAGTTGTTTAATTGATCGGAGCATTTAATTGCTCGTTAATTAAATCACGAAAGTCGAGGGCCTGCTGCCAGTTGATGGTGAACCCAGAGGGTCACATACAATACAATTGGACGGTGACTGTCTTAAAGGAAAGCAAGTGATTTAAAGTTGTTAAATCAAAGTAATTGAATTATGGTATTAATTCAATTGGAGATTATTAATTAGATGTCTAATTGATTAATATTTAATTAATTAATTAGAGTTATCTGATTAATTATGAAATTAATTAAAGTAGTTAATTAATTGGAAGAATAAATAATTAACCAATTTTAGTATTGGATAATTATGGGTTGATTTTGCAATTATCTTGAAATAGGGGTAGGGGCGATTTTAACAATTAAAAGAAAAGGAGTTTTTACTTGGAGAACAAGTTAAAAGAGATCTATCAAATCTCACATTCCTAAGTTGATAAGGAATGAATGATTTGGAGATTTGATAGATGAGGAAAGAAGATAACTATCAAGAAAAGGATACTTCTCTTATAAATACTGTTCCCTCTTTTCTTCATAAACTACTAGACTTTGCACAAGATTCACAACCCAAAAGGCTTTTGAGAGAAAACAAAATACTTTGCTGAAAATTGAGAGAGAAAATCCAGTGAGGAAATCATATTTTTCGAACAAGAATCTTTAATTGCAAATCGCCCCCTTATAGTTTCGCCCCAAACCCTAGTCGCCCAAGATCAACCTTGGCCGAACCAAAACTCGACCAAATCTGCCCTGGCCGAACTCTGCTCGATCACACAAGTCCTGTGATTCGATTCTTCCATCTGTATCTCCTAATCTCGATCAAGATCTTAAGTCCAGATCTAAAATCCTTAGCTGACAAACCTGCGAGATCCAGTTCTGAGCCTAAGACTTGTAGGCGTCACTACAATCCAGTTGGTGTGGACTAAACTTTGGAGGTGAGACACATGGATCACTCAAGCTGTGGATTGAACCAAACACATGGAGGAAACCACCACAAATCCGTGGTGAGGTAAATTGCGATTAACCCCCTATGTTTAATTAAGTGTTTGATTCAACCTTTTCGTGTAATAAACTGTGGAGAAAGATTTATGGGACTATTAGGGACTTCGAAAAATTTTAAATTCTGCGCTTTGTTGTATTGACAATCGAGCACCTAGATTGAATATCCCAACAATACGAGGTCGTCACTGCCTCATATATCATATGGAAGATTATTAATTAGCTATACGAGACCTCCACTGGAGTCCAAGAAATTTGACACCAATATTAGAGGAATAATCATCATCATTCCAGTCTACACTATCGCCATTGCCTAACATTCCAATGAATTGCTAAAGGAGGTCTGAACAGGCTGGATCTAACTAATAATTCTACATTTTCCAATTCCTCCCATATCAAAGAATTGACATGTTTGATACACTGGTTGCTTTATTTGAGGAGAATGGAACTCACAATTAGTGAATAGAAACATGAATTTTAAGAAGATCCTTGGAACGATATTTTTTCTGTGAGCTTAGACGTTTAAACAGAGGAAATAACCACACCCTTATATAAGATGTCTGTGGCAAATGGGCAATTCTGCAAAACGTTGATCGATCATCGACACGAGCGCTAAGCATTCCCTCGTAAATATTCAATAAACTATCTACATGGACGACCTACAGTCCACATTCTAATTCTTAAAGTGACTTCGGAACAACCCTAAGGGACCTTGCTTTGTCGATCATTATACTTACACTTGATTAAAAGTTTAAATTGCAGAAGAAATACTACTTCGTTCGGCCATTCAAGACTGATCAAGCTAGAACAAGCTACTGTCTCAAATGAAAAGATGATCTCCCAGGAATTTAATGACAGATAAGTCTGCTAAAATCTCCTGCCTTCTTTTATGCTATTTATACCAATAAAATTATGCAAGACATAATTTATCAAAATATATCTATTCACTGAAAACAATCAAAGCATAAATTTGGTTTTAACAGACCATAGTTGTCAACAATTTTGCTTTACATTCAAAAAATTCAACCACGACAACCACGTAAAGGTTGGGGCCTACAAAAAAAAACAAAAAAAAGAAAGAACACTTCAAACTGTTAAGTCAGAACAGGTCAGTGAGAAGGATTGCCATCACCAGGCCGACCAGCAGAAGCACCTCTCCGAGGAGTCGCGTTACCCACAAACACCATCAATTCCTCCTGACGTTTTAGATAACCGGTATCATAACCTTGTTCATATGCCTGCCGACGAGATTCCTCTACAAGGGCGTGAGCCTGAACCAACTCGCTTTTTTCCTTCTCAAGGACAGACTTCTCTTCTTGTAATTTCTGAAGGTCATCATTGACAAGCCCAAGCTGGAGGGTCTGCCCTGTGACCTTCGCCGTCTCCAATTCCAAGCGACGTTTCTGGCCCTCCCTACTGATCCACAGATTCATCATATTGCACACCCAGCTGCAGCGCAAAGTACTTGGCCTGAAAAAGAAAAAAGCTCATACGTAAAAAGGCAATCAAGATAAAACAAGAAAGATAGTCAGAAATATGATTACCTGCTCGCATAACTTAACCAGCGACTGAACGAGGCGAACATTGGAAGTGCCCTCGTGCTTTCTCAACTCGCCGGGCAAGATAGTGCTTAGGCCCAAGTCCCAGGACAAAGCATCGGGCTCAACAGACCCGGGCAGTTCATTATCACGAGAAACACCATCAGGTCGAGGAATCACAGACTCCGTTATATCCCTAACCTCCTCAAGAATACAACGGTCATCAAACATTCGAGGGGATTCCCTCCCGCTAGGACTCACCGAGGTCTCTTTGCCCGAAGTAGAGATAACGGTCAGCCGACCGGACCCAGAGCCCGTCCAACCTCCAAAAGGTCCGCCGACTTCAAAAGAAGTGGTCACAACAGTATTATCATTAAATAAAAAATTAGAAAAATCTTGGGAAACATATTGTGTCATGGATGGATCCAGAAATGACTCTCCACCAACTTCCCTCGTGGCATCTTCCCTTGGAAGTCCACCGACAAGTAGGACGCTAGAAGTAGAAGAAGTAACGGAGATATCAGGAACACGCTCATGTAACCCATGCTCAAAAGAAGAAAGGCCTGAAGAAACAGGTATATTAAAAGTTTGCTCCACGTTGGACATATCTCCAAAGACTACCCGACCAGGGGACGGTCTCCTCTTGACCTCACCAGAAATAGAAAAATCTTGTTGAACAAAAGTTGAACTAATTACGGGGGGAGCTTCAGAAGGAATAACCGGAGGCTCGATCTCCGATCTTCTAGTTAATGTTGAACGAGGTGGATCTATAGAAGGCCCCTCTGTACGAGACCTTTTAGGTCTAATATTTCTATTACCTTCACGAGATGGACGCTTCGAAGTGTTGCCGAAAAGGTTACTCATGTTCGGAAAAAGAAAAGTAAAATTTAACTATCGAGGAAACTTATCGACCTCCTAACGAGAGAGTATTCTGGATAAGTTGATTAAAAGCGGTAAATAGCGAGTAAAGTTTTACCATATGTATTTATACTATACGAAAAGACGCAGGAGACCCAAAGAATGGGCGCGAATTACAGAAACTGACCTATGAACAGCTGCAAGAATTCGAAAAGACATAAGCATAATGATTACGGTAAAATTAATAACTTGTCTGAATTATTGTCAACAGATAAGTCGAAAACTTTACTAGCTGATGAATTGACTTCTTGAAAGTACTCTCTAACAACGTACCAACCATTCGATTCACCAATGCTGTATGAACGAGAGAACTAAGGAACTCTCGAATCACTCTCTCATCGGGATACCTGCCGTAACGATCTCTGAGATCAATAAGAGGAAGGCCCTTATCATACTCCTCCAAAGAAGATTGAAGGGCGGCAACCTGTGACTCCAGCTCACTGATTCGAGTAGTACTTCGAAGTTGATAATCCCCAAACTCCCTATTCAACTGATCAATCTGCTCTTGACTACGGGAAGTCTCCAAAACTTTATTTATGATCTCCTGGTCATCAGATCCCGTAGCTTGAGTTTCTATGATCGGAAGCGGGACAGAAGAGGATGTCGAGGGACCAACCTCTGAACCAGGAGCTTTGTGAAGTAAAGCCTTGTATCTCTCATCCAAAAATTCGCATTGTTGCTTCCAGAGAGCGGCTTCGTAGGCATACGATGCCAAGCAAGTCTTGGTCTAAAAGGGAAAGTAATAGAAGAAATGAATTTGTGAGTTAAAGAATTCATTAAGTAAATTGCCAAACAAGTGCACATAATAGGAAATCACCTTTTCAGCATAAAGAGAAGCCCTCTGAAATTTTTCCAAAGGATCATTCCGAAGGAGCTTATTCATATCGCGGGTAAACACACCAGATAGAAGAACACGAGTTGCCTTTTCCACGACATTCTCACTCTCATCATGAACCAAAGAGTCATTCTCGGAATAGCCGGCAGCTCTCTTCCCCTGTAGATGGTCTTCAATCATCTCGACAAGAGTGGGTTTCGGGTGATTCTCACCAAGCAAAGATAGATCCTCGCCAGAACGATCATAATAACACTTTCTTCTCTCCACTGGCTTATCGTTGGGATGCGGCATCGACCAGCTACAGCATCCACGAATGCCTAGGGAAGCTCGAAGTTGGAAAGGAGGATAACCGGATCCCGTCCCCTGACGGACAGGAGATTCTTGGGAAGAATCCGGAGATTCATCTCTGTTATCTTCAGAACCGTGGCTCAGTTCCAATTTTCTTTTTCGAGATTCTCTCTTCTCGATAGGGAGATTCTCTATGGTTTTAGTAGATTTAGACAAAACCATCTTTCCTTTGGAAGAGCGCCGAGAATTTTCTACCGTAAGAGCTGAAATTGAAACAATGTAAAAATCAGACATACTGCTAAAAGGAATTATAACAATTCAAGGCTGAAATAAATTACTTACCCAGCGATTGAGGAGGGGAAGAAATGGGAAAAGTATGAGGACTCAATCCTGCCTTACGAAGAAAGGCCTCGCCAATAAGAAGAGCACTTTGGTACTTATCGACGCACATACTCTAGATCTCACTAATCAATTGGGGATTGTCGGGGATAAAATCGCCAGTCGCCAATCGACCACCGTAAATCCATTTGGAGTCATGGTCCCACGAAAATGGCCCAGTTGAGCCATCCACTAAACGAAGAAGAGAATGTGGTTGTACAAAGAAAAACTGAGATTTCCAGAAAGGATTGCTGGAAACCGGGGAATCGAACATGGAATGACTAGTTTTCTGGCTGGCGAAAAAGTATCCGCGGTAGGAAGAACTAGAAATATTAAAACGGAACAATTGCGTGAAATTACGAAAAGAAGGTTGGAATCCTTTCGCTACCATCAAAACGGAAAAAGCTACCACAAAGGCCACCGAATTAGGGACTAATTGCGTCAAGGATACGCTAAATATTTTCAAAATGTCAAGAAATAAGGCAGATCATGGAAGACGCAATCCATAATTGAAATGAGCTGTGTAGAAAGCTCAACAACCCTCCGGCGGGGAAGTAACCCTATCAGAAGGAGAAGGAAGAATAATCTTAGAACCTTCCGGGAAATACTTCGCATAATTATCCATGACCTCGTGGAAAGTCTCCTCAGTATAAGCGCAAGCAAGGTCCTCGATCGGTTCAAAAATTTGAGGAACCGTACCTTTGCCCTTCTTGGCCCTAGCAGCAACATCCGTGTCGGTTATAATTTGCACGTGAAAGGTATCCTCATCGGGAACCGTGAATTCTGACACTCCTTCCTGCTCATTCGGAGAACTCGGGGGTACCTCCTCCTCGATATTAGGAGTGACTTTTTCTCTGATTGACAAGGAGGATTTTCTTGAAATTGAAGCCATTTTTTTGGGATCCTCAAAGAGTATGAGTCGACAAAGGCAAATTGGAAAAGAAATGAGCGAATAAGAAAATAACTGAGAAAATATGGGAAGTTGAAAGTAAAAGATGACTGAAATAACGATCACTTAATTATAAAGAGAGATGAAAATACGTTTCAAACTTCTCACGACTGATCACACTCCCGCCAAACGGCGAAAGTCGAAATGTTTCTCCAATAAGACACGTAACGGTTCGAGATTGGAACGACAAAACAACTATCTGTGAGGCGTTGCATTCTTTTCCTTACTTAGGATTTTTTTCCGCCAGGGTTTTTCCTAATAAGGTTTTTAACGAGGCACAATTCATAGAAAATATAGTCGTAATCGACCATGTACTTCTACGAGCTTCTACTACATATGCGCTCGAAGAAGTGAGGGAGTACTGATGGGCGCTATTTCTCACCCTTATAATAATCGGGATGACTAGTCTATATACGCTCGGACCGACCTGGAGTCTAAATCATTAATGAGACCGCCAGGTCCGATCTGCATTATCAAACCTCGACGACCAAGAGCAGTGTCCGAGCCCATTAAGGGTTACTATGCCTAGTCCAATTAGGATGGTGTTTCCTTGTAAAACTAGGGTTAATGTTATATAAATACCTAGTTAAACTTTGTATTAGACACGAAATTGCATCCAGAGCTTACGCCTACTTACTTTGTTAATCTAATTAATAGAAAATATTTTGCTATACTATTTACATATTCATGGTCTTGATTACTGTTTTTTTCTTTTACATAATTGTTCTTCCTTGAGATTGATCCATCCGGAATAAAGTAACAAAGCCCTATAACATATACATAATTTGATCCCAAAAACATACATTATTGGTTTAATTCAACCCAGCGAAAAATGGTTTAATCAAAATGAATTCTGGTTCGAATGCTCTCAGAGTGTGTTGTGTGACACTCTTTCAACTCTTCAAATAATCTCTTTTTATACTTGAGATTTGAATTATGTCCGTTGAAGAGAGACATAAAATAGTTTCTCGAGCATTGGTCCCTGTTATTTAGGAACGGCTACCTGCGACTGTACACTGTGCGTTCTGTTGTACTTCTTTGTCAGTCGCATTAAATGAATCCAGCTGATACGAAGTTTTTCTTTAATCATTTGTCATTAATACCCTTCCTCTTCAGCATTTACTTCTTCAAGTGTATTTATTACCGTGAGGTGACTTGGCTGATTACTTTCACTCAGTTGATTGAAGTCTCTCGTCTGATGAATACTCAGTTGATCCTAAACTGAACAAATCTGTTGAGTCGACTGACTTTCACCAATATGATATCCTTCTTCAGCAATAGATCAGTAGTCTCCTCGACCATAATTTTTTATTTTTCTGCTTTGTCTTCTTTCGTTGGTCAAAAACTTTTGAGCGATTTGCTAAGCTTCTGTTACTTAACCGATTATGATGTTTTGGAAATCATCAAAACCTCCCTTCAATTTTAGTCTTCATCTTCATCTTCATCCAACAATTTACTAAGCCCATATACCTACCACCTTGATTATATTTATTTATTTAAAATGAATTTTAGTATCTACAAAAAATTGGTTAAAACTGTGAACTTACCCCCTGGAGAAAATTGCAATTTTTCTACATGCTCAAAATATTACAAAACTGACTTGAATCATACGAAAAATTGTCGAGGGTTTTGTACTTACCTTTTTTGTTTTATAAGATTTTAAGTATCCATTAAAAATTTCCAAAACTCTGTGCGACCTTGGAGGAATTCAATTTTTTCATGGGCTTAAATATCTTAAATCCGACTTACAACATTAGAAAACAATGACCATGGCTGTATATGTACCACATTGAATATAGTTTAGTATTTAAACTGATTTGAAGTATCCGCAAAAAATTAGTTAAAATTGTGAACTTACACCTTGGAGTAAATTAAAATTTTCCAGTGACTCAAAATATTACAAAACTTCTTAGAATTATACATATAAATATTGAGGGTCTTGTACTTACCCCTATGAACAATATTTTAAGTTTTTATAAGATTTTAAATATACGAAAAAGGATCCAGAAGTGCGAGCTTACCCATTCGAGAAATTCAATTTTTTCCCGGGTTCAAAATATCAAAAGACTTATTCCACAAGAAAAATATTGCCCAGAGTTGTGTACGTACCAATTTGAATATATTTGTCAATTTAAACTGAATTTTAGTATCCGCAAAAAAATTGTTAAAACTGTTAACTTAACCCTGTGCAGAAAATTTTTACTCTTTTCCAGTAGCTCAAAATATTGAAAAATTGACTTGAATCTTACGATAAATTGTCGAGGGTTTTGTACTTCCCTATGAAAAAAAAAAATTTCATAAGATTTACAATATCCAAACAAAAGTGGCCAAAAATGTGATATTACCCCTTCTAGGAATTCCGTTTTTCCACGGGATCAAATATCATAAAACAAAATTATAACATAAGAAAACATTGCCGAGAATCGTAAAAATTGGTTAAAATTGTGAACTCCCGTAGAGAAAAGTTTAATTTTTCTTGGCTCAAAATATTAAAAAAACTGACTTGCATCATACGAAAAATTGTCGAGGGTTTTGTATTACCCCTATGAACAATTTTTTTTTTATTTTATAAGATTTTAAATATTCGTAAAAAAGAGGCAAATCTATGAGCTTACCCTTTGAGGAATTCAATTATCAAACAAAATATCAGAAAATCGACTTATTGCATCAAAAAAATATTTCCCACTTTGAATATATTTTTTTTATTTAAAGTGATTTTTAGTATCCGCAAAAAGATGGCAAAAACGATGTACTTACACCGGGGAGAATATTTCCTTTTTTCCACTTGTTCAAAATATTACAAAAATGACTTGAATAATACAAAAAATTTTGAGGGTTTTGTACTTTCCTCTATGAACAATTTTTTTTATAAGATTTTAAGTATCCATAGAAAATAGACTATAATTGTGACCTTACTCTTCCAAGAATTCAAATTTTCAACCGGCTCAAAATATCACGAAACCGACTTATAACATAAGAAAATTAATAACCAGTGATGTGTACCTATCAATTTGAATATATTTTTTTGTTTAAACTTATTCTTAGTATCCGCAAAAAAATGGTTAAAACTGTGAACCGACCCCTTGGAAAAAATTCAATTTTTTCACTAGCTCGAAATATTAATTAACTGACTTGAATCATACGGAAACTGTCAAGGGTTTTGTACTTATACCTATGAACTATTTTTATTTTTTTTATAAGATTTTAAGTATTAGTTAAAAATGGACAAAAATGTGAGCATACCTCTTCGAGGAATTCAATATTTTGAAGGGTTCAAAATATCATAAACTAACTTATACCATAAGAAAACATTGCTCATGACTGTGTACGTTCCCTTTGAATATATTTTTGTATTTAAATAGATTTTTGGTATCCAAATAAAATTGTTTAAAACTGTAAGCTTACCCTATTGAGAAAATTTCAATTTTTTCACTGGCTCAAAATATTACAAAGTTTACTTGAATCATGAGAAAAATTTTCGAAGGTTTTGTTAATACCTCTATGAAAAAAAAAATTATAAGATTTTCAGTATGGTGAAATTGTAAGCATGCCCCTTCGAGGAATTCTCTTTTCGAAGTACTCAAAATATATGAAAATCAAGTTAAAAATAAACTTCAAGGGTTTTGTACTTACCTCTATGAACAAACTTTTGTTCTTATTAGATTGTAAGGATTCGTAAAAAAGTGCCCAAAATTGTGAGCTTACCCCTTTGAGGAATTTAATTTTTTCCACGGGCTCAAAATATCATAAAATCAACTTATTGTACTTAAAACTTGTTTTAGTATTCGCAAAAAAATTGACTAAAATTTTAAACTTACCCCTTGGAGAATATATCCATTTTTCGAATGGCTTTACAAAACTGACTTGAATCAACGGAAATTTTTCGAGGGTTTTGTTCTTACCCCTCTGAACAATTTTTTTATTTTAATAAGATTTTAAATATCCATCAATGTCGGCCAAAACTGTGAGCTCCCTTCAAGGAATTTAATTTTTCCACGAGTTCAAATATCTAAAAACCAACATATAACGTAAGAAAAACATTGCCAAGTTCTGTGTACATACAAATTTGAATATATTTTTATATTTAAACTGATTTTTAGAATCCAAAAAAATTGATTAAAATTATGAACGTACCCTCTTAGAAAAAAAAAATTCCAATGGCTCAATATAATACAATACTGACTTTAATCATACGAAAATTGTCGAGGGTTTTTATACTTACCTCTATGAACAATTATTTTGTTTTTATAAGATTTCAAGTATATGTAAAAAAATTGCTAGAACTGTGAGCTTACTCCTTCGAGGATTTCAATTTTTTCAGGGGTTCAAATAACATAAAACTGACTTATAACCTAAGAAAAATATTGCCCAGGCTAAGTATACCACATTGATAATATTTTTGTATATTAACTGATTTTTAATATGTGCAAAAAAATTGTTAAAACTATGAAATTATCCCATGGAGAAAAGTTCAATTTTTCAACTACCTGAAATAATAGACGACTGATCTGAATCATACAAAATATGGTCGAGGGTTTTGTACATACCCCAAGGAGCAATTTTTTTGTTTTCATAAAATTTTTAAGTATCCGTAAAAAATTAACCAAGACTATTAGGTTACATATTCGAGGAATTCAATTTATCCAGTGGTCAGGTGAGGTTTAGGGGGGGAGGGGGTAATAGACATCTGAAAACTTTTGACCTAAAAATTTCTCTAACTTTTCTGTCAGCAGACAATGCTGATCGCACAAAAAGCTTTGAACAGCAGAGTAGACCACTCTTCTGAAATGACTTAGCTTATTCAGTAGAATCAGAGTTTTAAGCAGATTACTTGCAACAGATTTTGTAAGTGTTTTTCACAAGTAAACTTTTTCAACTTAAAAGATTTATCCCTAGTTTTTCAAACTCCTTTTAAAATCTTTTAAACAGTTAATTCAAGTGTTTAAATGCTCTTTGAAAATATGCAAGAAAACAATGCAAAGGTAAAACACCAGAATTTTTGTAGTTGTTACATGGATGAAAATTCTTTAGTCCACTCTTCCTAGTCACATAGATCTTGGGTTGTACTATAATCACACATATCACAATATACTCTGCTTGCGCCGAACAACAAATGAACATGCCACAAGTTCATTATAGAAAATCACAAAGAAGTCCTATACTACAAAGCTTTATCACTCACAAGATGGACAACAGCTTCTCACAACACTCTCGTTTACAGATTTACTCAGAAAATGTATTTGTCTTTGATCCTTAACTTCGGCTTTTGTCAAAAAATTACTAAGCTAGTGAGTGAGTTGTTCTTGAGTTCTTGAGACTTAGAAGAATTCTGCTTCGATTTCTCTCAGAAATGTGTTGTTGTAGTTCTATTCTTCTTCTCTAACTCTTGAACTATATATACTTGAGTTTGAAATATGCCGATTGAAGAGAGATAAACTTCAAATCCGCAAGTACTGGTCTCACTTTTCCTGGAACGGCTCTCTGCAACTATTGCTCTGTACACTTTATTGTAATTTATGTCAGTCGCATTAATGCTCCCAGCTGATGCAAGGATTTCTTCAATCATTTTCCATAAATACCCTCTTTCTTCAAGATTTATTACTCCAAGTACATTTATTACCATTGGTGATGAGGGGTAATTCGGATCTCCTGTCTTTCTAGGATCAACCCAGTTCGAATAACACCAAATCCTGTCCCCAGGAACCAAGAGCCGGACCAAAAGCCTGAAATTGGTTGTTCCGAGCGCATAAGTGAACAGGAGATCGAAGGACACTGTTGGGCCGAGCCCAAGCCCAAGCCCTTCAAATCAGCTATAAATACCCCATGCATTTTGATGAGGGGTAATTCGGATCCCCTGTCTTTCTAGGCTCAACGCAGTTCAAGTAGCACCAAGTCCGATCCCAGGAACCAAGAGGCGAACCAAAGCCTGAAATTGATTGTTCCGAGCGCATAAGAGAACCAGAGGTCGGAGTACGCTGTTGGGCCGAGCCCAGGCCCAAGCCCTTCAAATCGGCTATAAATACCCCTTGCATTTATTACACCACGACACAACTTCCCAGGTGCACTGGCTTTGAGACCGCTACTCGGATCCACTCGAGAATAGTAGTATAGGCTTTCTCATATGTATTTCGCCCTTTAATATGTACGGCATCCTATAATGCTCGAATAGGACTCCAAACAATTGTAATCTGTACTCGATAATTCAGAATACAATACTATTGATCTTCCTTATTTATTGTTTAACATTATTACTGCATTGTTTATCCACCCTTGATCGAACACACGAAAACCCGTAAGATCAATTGGCGCCCACCGTGGGGCCTTATTCGAGTATTAGATCGAAATATGCCTACTACGAGGAGAATTAGGAGCGAACAAGAAGTTCGGCAAATATCGTCCACAACAGATTAACGTTGAATTAATTCCACCCACTTGATCGCCGGTTAACATCAAAGGCTTAGAAAATATACAGAGTTGCAGCTGGTTGACGATCGGAATTTATTTTTCCGATCATCATATTTATCATCTTCAAAGATAAATTGTTCGAATCGGTTACTTAGGAGATCGGTTGCTTAATCAGTATTCATTATTTATCGACTATTTCTATTTTTCCCAAATCAGTTGAGATAAGTTGAATATTTGAACAATAGCAGCTAATTACATAAGTTCTCGAGGTAATAGACGTATATTGCCGATTGTTTCGACCGTTAAAGGAATTCAATAACGAAATTCGGTCGAAGAATAAAGCTTTATCATTAATGTTCTTCAAACAAGTTACAAAGTAAAGCCTCAAATATAATTCGAGCTCGAGAAATGAAGTACAATCATTCCTACCCTATTACAAATTCTAGGAGGTAATTCTATCTTGTTACATGCTCGATCTTCGTTCCCAAGGTCGCTCCAGATGCAGAACTCAGCGGCAAGCTTTATAGGCGGTCACTCGCCACCTGTCGCACAGCCGCCTTCGAACGGGATAAAGGCCGGATCGCAGCTCCGCTCCAAGGCTTCATGCCGACCTTAGGTCTTCATCTGTTAACAATGATTGAAACACTCAATCATTATTAACAGATTAATCCGAACAGGAGCAGCAAAGGGTTATCTCAGCGGAGGCACTCCAAGGGAACTCGAGGGAACTGTTCCGTAAGAAAGCCCTCGAGGAAGCTGATGCCTCAGTTTTAAAGAACTCCTCTCGGAGTAACCAGCTGCCCGATCGGGTACTGCACCAGAATACCAGAATTCTAACCCGCACCAGACAAGATATGTATGGGAAAACAGGTAGCCTGCCGGTATTCTAGGCGCATTTTCTTTTGCCTGTCGATATTCTAAGCGAAAAGCTTATACAAAAGGAAACAAGATCGAAAAACAAAGTTCGAACTCTAATCTCAAACTCTTTTATTTGGGAGAAAATACGAATCAAATCTAAAACTCGACCCATGGTGATCGGAGGGAGTGTAAGGGAAAAAGCAAGAAGTGTTGTATACATGAAGGGACCTATTTATAATAGTAAAGGATTTTGAATCAACGGCAGATTACATATCGCGAACGGCTAGGATGTCCGTATTAAATGGACTGACCGATACGTTTCCCGAGAAATAGGGTCCTGTTTGGATAGGAGAACGTACGGTCCAACGATACAAAGAAGAGCTTATTCGAAACATTCATTCGGACAATTGTTTCATTTAATAACCCTACTCCAAAAAACAGCTCGTAGATCAATGGCACGGGTCTGAAAATTCAACCCTCATGAACTTGGTACACTAGATATGAAACAGCTATCTTTTCAACCAATTAGAGATGTTTGATCTATTCGAGCACAACTCTCGAGCTGAAGAATTCGACAGCCTTTGAAATTCGGCAGTAGCAAGGATCTAGCACAGTAAATTCTTTATTATTTTCAAATTTGCCAAAAAGGTTAATAATATTAGAAACCATTGTTTGGGCTTTTCGTCGCTAATCTCAGATATATATGGTCGAAGTCACGAGAAATAATGAGTATCTGATTATCTTTATTTTTATCGACAAAGAAAGGGGAAAAATTCCATTCATAAATTTCACAAAATAATACAAGAGTTCAGAAGGAAGACAGGAAAGGTACATTACAAACATAGTACAAACTGATATATTACAGAAGACTACATTTACTTTCTACAATTCTATTCTCCCTCCCCTATAGTCTACTCGAAATGACCTAGCTCCAAAAAGAGAAACTCTTTCGGATTCCCAGACTAACTTTATCTACAATCTTCCGAAGATGAAAGGGAGAATGCCCAAATTATCGGGTAGTTACATTCTGAATAGTTCTCCCGCCAGAACGTCTTCCTAAATGCATCTGGCATATTGGCTTTCAAGATGGAGACTGCGTTTGCCTGTCGATATTCTAAGCGTGGTTACTGTAATTTTTCTTCCGCTCGAAGACTGTTCCGCTTAAAAATTGTTCGAAGTCCGAACTCAAACAGTTGAATTAATCGATTAATCGTCTTGACCACCATGATCAGATAGAAAAATTCTCGATGCGAGGATTGAGATAATTTCAACAATATGCCAGCCTTTTATAGCCGAAAACAGAAAAGAATCCAACGGCGTATAATTCGCAAAGGGAGCGGACAAGATTTGTCGACCGTTGCGATTCTCGGTAAAATAGGAACCGTTTTGAAAAAATCAAACTCATCAAAATTGGGAACCTACAGACAAAGAATTTTCTCGACAAAGGCATAAGGATTATTTAAAATCTCGGTTTATTCACTACTGGCTGTTTCTCCATAATTCATCCTTTCTCACGGTTGCAGAAGACTATTTTCTCATCAAAATTTATTTCGATTAGAGTTATCTATTCAATGGAAACTAATCTCGTCAATATTCATATTCGTTCATCTCTCCCTGATATTATCGATCTCTCTTATTCTATCTTTACTTGTCTCAGTCTACTATTATATAAGGGTGAAAGCTATTGCTATGACCCTCGAAAATCGACCAAGGGTAAAAGCCGTTGCAACGCCCCTTGGATCGAAAAATAAAAATGGGTGACGACCCTCGAGCTAAAAATGCTCTGATACGACTAAGGGTGAAAGCCGTTGCTATGCCCCTTAGGTCGAAATTATTAATGGGTGAAAGCCTCTGCTAAGACCCGAGGGCTAAAATTGCTCTGATACGACTAAGGGTGAAAGCCGTTGCTATGCCCCTTAGGTCGAAATTATTAATGGGTGAAAGCCTCTGCTAAGACCCAAGGGCTAAAATTGCTCTGATACGACTAAGGGTGAAAGCCGTTGCTATGCCCCTTAGATCGAAATTATTAATGGGTGAAAGCCTCTGCTAAGACCCGAGGGCTAAAATTGCTCTGATACGACTAAGGGTGAAAGCCGTTGCTATGCCCCTTAGATCGAAATTACTAAATGGGTGAAAGCCTCTGCTACGACCCTCGAGCTAAGATTGCTCTGAAACGACTAAGGGTGAAAGCCGTTGCTACGCCCCTTAGATCGAAATTATTATCCTCGATCAACCGAGATCAACCAGCATTCTATTCTATTATTATTCGTTCGTCTAAGGCTAACAGCCATCTTTACGACACTTAGATCAAAGCTATTATTCAAGATCGATCAAGACCCTATTTCGATTATTACTTCACGATTATTTGTCCAACTAAGGAATTTGGCCCCTCAGATTAAAATTTTTACTCAAAGGTCATTTTGGATTCTTCTATTTGATATCTTAATTATTATGTATTTGACGGGGGAATAAAAGTCTCCTACAGGTTATATTCAAAATCGAGGAATGTCGATTATCATCTATCATCTAAATATTTATCAAAGTTGGTAAAGAATGGCGCTTGTTCATATTTTTGAAGCAGAGAAATTGAGGCTCGATAACAATATTCAAAAGCAATTCTACAGGATAACAAGTAAGGATGACAAGAGAAATAAATATCTCATTCATGACATTACAAACAAGTTACAAGAGAGTTCGAAATTACAATAACAAGGAAAATCGAACAAAGTCAAGATTTACATTTAATGTAACCCTATTACAAATCAACCCTACGCTAGAAGTTTCCCATGATCGAAGGAGGAAGGCGAGGCTGGGCAAACACTTCCACCCTTCATCCTTCACTTCCTCGATGATCACTCCACACCGGACCAGATCGAGAAAGAAGCAAGCAACCCCTAAGGAAATAACTCCACGCAATCTCGAAGGCAACGTTCCTCAAGAAATATCTTGAAGAAGTAGCGATCGAGTGCAGGAAAACTCCTCCAGCAGTTGACCCACTATCCCGACTGGATAGAGATCAGAGTACAGGAAGTCGAGCCCGCGTCAAAGACTTGGAATCAAAGAGAGCTGGTCGCCTGCCGGTACCCCAGTCGCAATTATTTTCGCCTGTCGATACCCTAGTCGAATTAAGTTGCCATCAGAAGATAGCGAAATTTATAAATAGTTCGAAGGAGAACCTCGAACAGTTCAGTCGGTGATAGCAAACGGGACATGATGGCCAGAGAGAGTAAAATCTCATTCATAGGGCCGATCAGAAGTGTTACTGAAATGTAAAATTTGAAGGTAAATACGGAACTATATATAGTGGAAGAAAAAGGCAATCGACGACTCAGATTTGATAATACTAACGGCTGAGATAAAAGCGGTAAATGCGCCGACTGTTACGATTCCCGAGAAAACAAAAACTGTTTCGGTAAAAGCGAAGAAAATGTCAAAGTCATTCTGCTCGAATTCATCTTATAATCTCAGTTCCAATTATCGGAGGGAAATAATGAAGAAATCAAAATACAGCTTGTAAAGAAAGCGTTATCAATAATTGGCCCAAGGATAAGTAAAAGCCGATGAAATTACTATATTCCGAGCCCGACGTATCTATCGATTACAAGTTACAGAGACATCAACTACAATTACATACAAGGCCAATCCTTCGATACTAAGTTCCTTTTGACAGTTATGAGTACATGGAAAAAGAAAAATCTATTTATCCGAACAAGAACGAGAGAGGAGTTTCATAGCTAGGCAATCCTATGAAATTTTCGGCGAAAGATAATGTCCTTACTCGGCCAGGAGATGCCTATCGAACCAACAAGTCTTCGACTATGGTCGTACTTCTTCGAAAAGGAGAAGGGCAATACATCTCTTTCCCAGGAAAAACGTGGACATTTTATGAAGGTCGTTAATCTTCGAAGCACTACCCGAAACTTCTTCAAAAGAAAGCCTAGCGAATTGCGTCATACCCTCGAAAAACTTGACGCCAGAGCCTCCCTAAACCCCAAAAAGGCCATGGGCCATTGAGGTCGTGGATGGTCAGCAATAAAGCTTATTGGTCTTCAAGGTTGAAATAGCGTTCGCCTGCAGATACCCTAGTCGAGATTGAAGTATAAATTTTACTATGATATGCAAAATAACTACTAACCCGAAATTCGAAATATTGAGTCGTGCAACGAGATATTCTAATTAGCATGATCGAAGGAATCTGTTATCGAAAAAATGTTGTAAGAATGCAAAACGAAGAGCCCTATTTATAGATACTATTCTCAAAAAATCCAACGGCTACCAGAAAACTAAAGAAACGGTCAAGATCAAAAGATTGTCGCGACTCCCGAGAATTTTGCCGGAAAGATAGAGTGATATTACTTTTGGAAATTAAGCGGAACTACTACGCCAAGATCGAAGATTAAGACAGCAAACTAAAGCATAATCAAAGAAAGAACACATAAGAGGAACACGCCATTCGGGAGGAAAGTAAATTATTACAAGCTATAGAAAATGAAATATCTGAAAATTATTCATGATCGCACAAGTAAAAACAGTATAGACATATTACAAGTCCGGGTAAATAAGAGATAACATCTAAACAAGCTTATTGTCAGAGAGAATTTTTCGAAGCTCAGCGTTACGAGCCTCACATCCTGCTTCAAATCCACGATCATAAGCCTCCTTTTCTCGACATGTGAAATCTTGTTTCTCCTGCTCGTGAAGGCTCTTCAGTTTTTCGAGTTTCTCGTTCAGCTGCTTATGGATCTCCTCTCCACGCTCATTAGCAGTTTTCTCCCTCTCTAAGGCAAGCTTCTCAGCAAGAACACGGTCGAACTCGACTTTCTTCTCCTCCAGCTCGAGAGAGATAGCAGCACGCTGACTGGTCTCCCGCTCATCAAATGTTTTAAGCTCAATAAAGTCTTGACCGGCCTGTTAAAAGGATCATCGGCGTTAAAAAAAAAAAAAAAAAAAAAAAAAAGAGTACACCTGAAAAAGGAAATGCTGCCCAGACTCGAAAAACTCTTCTATGTTCCTCTCCTTGGACGCGTTTCTCTCCTTGGGTATGTCAGTCTCCGAAGAAGTAAAGTTAGCTTGCAACAAGTTACCCATGGGATCAATCTTAGAAGGAGATCCATCTTTCAACTCTTCGTGCAGGGAAGAAGCAACTTTTGGAGGAGAGGAATCAACAAGAGGTCGGGAAGGATTATCAATTCCTAAAGCTTCAGCAGAGGCCACTCCATCGGTCTCTAACTTGGATTTCTTGCTGGGATTCCCTGCGGGAGGAATGGTCGAAATATCAGAAGATGACTTGCTATCAATAGCAAGATTTTGTAAAGCCTCAATTGGAGTGACCCCCTCGGAGTAAGGCTTCTTATTCGAAGAAGGAATAGGAATCTCTTCTCGGACAGAATCTTCGTGTGGAGAATTGGCCACTTTCGGGGAAAGACTCCCGAGCGCAGCCTCGAGCTCTTCATCCAGAATAGACTTGCCGGAACTGCCCTTGTTTTGCTTGGAGGAAGTGCTTTTCTCTTTCTTACTTTCCCCACCTTTAAGAGCTTTCGGGGAAGACAAGGAGGTCTTAGAAGAAGATTTAGAGGGTTTGGCCTCCTTGGCAACCTTCTGTTCTTTCTGACCTTTGCTCGAGTTCTTATTCTTCGAACCACCAAATAGCGATCTGGGATCGATAGCTTTGCCTAATACATTCTCCATAATAAGCGAATTCGGGATCGATAAGCTAAGTTCTGTACTTTTTAAGGAATTCAGAAAATACAGAAAATATGGGAAGAGCTCCGATCTCTGTAAGGAAAGATGCCGTGTGAGTAATGAGAAGAGATCCTAATATTTATAGACGCTACGCACTACAATTGTGAAAGCGAATCGACACAACCATGAAGAGAAACCCCCACTCGGATAAATAAAGTTCGAGCAGAAAGTGTGAAAAGTTATCGATATTTATAAAGTTAGAATTTACAAGTTACACGAGTCAGATCAAAAAATATAAAATTAACTCGTTTACAAAATTGGGTTACATGAGTAAATATAATTGATTCCTAACTAGGGAACTTTGAATCGCCCCCTCCGGCTTGCTCAACCCCAGTAACTCACTGAACTGAAGATCAGACGATATATATATTCGAAGCTGGATAATTACCCAGCTTAGTCGAAAGATCGACCGTCTCCCTTATCCGGGGCATTGCCTATAATGACATCTTCGCCTTTCTCCCCGAACACTTTAGAAGGATCGTCGCAGGAGTACTCGAGCACATCAGGGTTAGGCATCGGAATGCCATACTCCTCAACTAAGGGGGCAAAGCGATGTTCCTGCCAGTTAGTATTCGCCTTGGGCAGAGAGGAAGCTTTATAATCCTTCCCTTCAGCATTCTTGAAAGGGTCCATGTACTTAAAATATTCCTCCATGTCATCCGGAATTTTCTCGGCCGCGACTAGTTGTTGAACCCCTTTATAAAAAATCGTCTGGAGAATTTCTCCCGTTTTCCTTTGAACTAAAGGGTTTAAGACAGGGGATTCCAAGAATTCTCGTATGGCCGGAATCTCGGCTTCTTCCCGGCCCTGGGCATAAGCACGCTCGGAATCTTGCTTGGCCAGCTCCAGATCTATCTTTACTTTCTTCAGCTCTTCCTCGAGGGCACTCCTCTCTTTAACGGACGCCAGCAAGTCCTCTTCCACCGAGGAGGAACGGTTCGTACTCGCTTTCTCGAGCTCCTTCTTTACTCGGGATAATTCTCGCTGACTCTCCGCCAGCTGAGATCGAATGGCCTGGTTATTAGCAAAAATTTGGGCATATGCATCATGAGCGTCCTGCGATTCCTGCTCCAGTAACGCCAAACGATAGGACTGAGGGGCGAACAAATCCCCGACCTACAAGACATTTTCGAGTATCGGTAAAGGCTGGGGATTCTAAGGAAAGAAGAGGGACGAAAGACATTTTTTCACCTCATGATACGTTCGGGAGAAATCACTCAACACCTCAAAATCGCCTTTGACGGTTTGAAGCAGCATATCCCGTTTGAACCGACCAGCCATAAAAATCCTAACGGCCTTGTCGAATTCGTTCTCCCCACCCACATCCGGATCAGTCAGAATGGTGCCATCTTCAGGGTACCCAGCAGCTCTGCTACCTCAAAGATGTTCTTCCATAAAGTCTGCCGCATCAGGCTCCGACCTACCTTCTCGACATGGAACAGAGTCAGATTTCATACCAAAAGGTTTTACCCTCCTTGAGGGCCCGGGATGTTCAGCATTTCTTTTCCGACTTAGGAGTTTCTCATACTCCTGGACACCCTGAATTCGATTCCAAGAGTGCTGGCTATAGCCAACCGATGAAAGAACGGAAGTATCCGGGGAAAATAGAGCTCGAAGAGGCCCGGCAGTGGCAGAATTCAGGCTACTCATAGTACCAACCCCCCTCAAATCGGGAAGTGTGGCTGCTATAACGATTGAGTTCCCACCTATATTGCGTGCGTCCGCACTCTTCTCGGAAGTATACGGCGACGGCTCAAAATAAAATGTTTTATCTCCAACCAAGTCGGCGGCGGACACTCGAAATCTCTCGACAGTTCGACCTGCGGGGTAATACGAATCGGGCACGGATTTAAACAAAGAGACTTATTCGGATAAACCTCAAAGTAGATAGAAAACAAGGAGCTTACTCAAAGAAGGAATCGCAAGGGGCGGAGCACTAGAGGTGGGCAGGACATTAGTTTGCGCACGAGATCCTTCAGAAGATGAACTAGGATACTTGATCGCTGGGGCAGGGTAATCACAGCGGCTCAACCCAGCCAATCGTAAAACACCCTCTTGTACTAGGAGTGATGAGGGGTAATTCGGATCCCCTGTTTTTCTAGCCTCAACGCAGTTCGAATAGCACCGAACCCTGTCGCCAGGGACCAAAAGACGAACCAAAGCATGAAGATGATGGTTCCGAGCACATTAGAGAGCCATAGATCGAAGGGCACTGTTGGGCCGAGCCCAGGCCCAAGCCCTCCAATTCGGCTATAAATACTCCATGCATTTATTATACTGACAACCACTTCCTAGGGGCACTAGCCTTGAGACTGCTGCTCGGGTTTTCTGGAGAATATTAGTGTAGGCTTTCTCATACATGTTTCACCCTCTAGCTTGTACGGCATCCAATAATGCTCGAATAGGACCTTTGAATACTTGTATTTGTACTCATTCAATTCGAATACAATTACTTTGGTCTTTGCTTTACTTTATTATTGTTATTATTGTATTGCATTCCACCCTTCATCCTTCACTTCCTCAGTACTTGCTCCACGCCGGTCCAGATCGAGAAAAAGCGAGGCAACCCCTAGAGAAATTATTCCGCGCAATCTCGAAGGCAGTTTTCTTCAAGAAATATCTTGAAGAAGTAGAGATCGAGTGCAGGAAAACTCCTCCAGCAGTTGACCCACTATCCCGACTGGATAGAGATCAGAGTACAGGAGGTCGAGCCCGTCTCAAAGACTTGGAATCAGAGAGAGCTGGTCGCCTGCCGGTACCCCAGTCGCAATTATTTTCGCCTGTCGATACCCTAGTCGAAATAAGTTGCCATCAGGAGAGAGCGAAATTTGTAAATAGTTCGAAGGAGAACCTCGAACAGTTCAATCGGAGATAGCAAACGGATCATGGTGGCTAGAAAGAGTAAAATCTCAATCATAGAGCCGATCAGAAATGTTACTGAAATGTAAAGTTTAAAGGTAACTACGGAACTATATATAGCGAAAGGAAAAGGCAATTAACGACTCAGATTTGATGGTACTAACGGCTGAGATATAAGCAGTAAATGCGCCGACCGTTACGATTCCCGAAAAAGCAGAAACTGTTTCGGGAAAAAAGTGAAGAAAATGTCAAATTTGTTCCACTCGAGTTCATCTTATCCGAATTCATCGTAGTCTCAGTTCCAATCATCAAAGGAAAATCGTAAAGAAATCTAAATACAGCATGTAAAGGAAGCATTGTCGGTAATTGGCCCAAGGACAAGTAAAGCCATCGTAAAGATTGATAAAAAGTATTCTCCGAGCTTAACATATTAAGCAATTACAAGATACAAAAATATCAACTCCCATTACATACAAATCTGTTTACCCGAACGAGAGAGGAACTTCATAACTGACTGATCCTATGAAATTTTCGGCGGACGATAATGTCCTTACTCGACCAGGAAACACCCGCCAAGCCAACAAGTCCTCGACTATGGTTAAAATTCTTCAAAAAAGGAGGAGGGCAATATATCTTTTTCCCAGAAGACACGCGAGCATTTTATGAAGGACATCAATCTCCGAAGTACTACCCGAAACGTTTTCAGGAGAAAGCCTAGCAAATTGCGTCAGACCCTCAAAAAACTTGACGCCAGAGCCTCCCTAAACAACAAAAAGGCCATGGGCCAATGGGGTCGTGGATGGTCAGCAATAAAACTTATTGGTCTTCAAAGTTGAAATAGCGTTCGCCTGCAGATACCCTAGTCGAGATCGAAGTATAAATTTTACTATGATATGTAAAGTAACTCCTAACCCGAAATTCGAAATATTGAGTCATGCAACAAGATCTTCTAATCAGCATGATCGAAGGAATCTGTTCTCGATAAATATTATAAAAATGCAAAACGAAGAGCCCCATTTATAGATACCATCCTCAAAAATCCAACGGCTACCAGAAAACAAACAGTCGAGATCAAAAGATTGTCACGACTCCCGAGAATTTCGCCGGGAAGAGAAAGTGATATTACTTTTGAAAATTAAGCGGAATTACTACGCCAAGATCGAAGATCAAGAAAGCAAAATAAAGCATGATCAAAGGAAGAACATATAAGAGGAACATGCGATCCAAGAAGAAAGTAAATTATTACAAGCCATAGAAAATAAAATGCCTGAAAATTATTCTTGATCGCACAAGAGAAAGCATACTACAAATCCGGATAAATAAAAAAACAACATCTAAACAAGCTTATTGTCAGAGAGAATCTTTCGAAGCTCAGCGTTACGAGCCTCACATCCTGCTTCAAATCCACGATCATAAGCCTCCTTTTCTCGACGTGTGAAATCTTGTTTCTCCTGCTCGTGGAGGATCTTCAGTTTTTCGAGTTTATGGATCTCCTCTCCATGCTCGTTAGCCGTCTTCTCCCTCTCTAAAGCAAGCTTCTCTGCGAGGACACGGTCGAACTCGACTTTCTTCTCCTCCAGCTCGAGAGAAATAGCAGCACGCTGGTTGGTCTCCCGCTCAGCAAATGTTTTAAGCTCAATGAAGTCTTGTCCGGCCTGTTAAAAGGATCAACAGCGCTAAAACAAAAAAAAAAAAAAAAAAAAAAAAAAATGGGGGAAAGGAAGAATAAATAAATGTACACCTGAAAAAGGAAGTGCTGCCCAGACTCGAACAACTCTTCTATGTTTCTCTCTTTGGACATGTTTCTCTCCTTGGGTATGTCAGTCTCTGAAGAAGTAAAGGTAGCTTGCAACAAGTTACCCATGGGATCAACCTTAGAAGGAGATCCATCTTTCAACTCCTCGTGCAGGGAAGAAGCAACTTTTTGAGGAGAGGAATCGACAAAAGGTCGGGGAGGATTATCAATTCCTAAAGCTTCAGCAGAGGCCCCCCCACCAGTCTCTAACTTGGATTTTTTGCTGGGATTCCATGAGGGAGGAACGATCGAAGTATCGGAGGATGACTTGCTACCAATAGCAAGATTTTGCAAAGCCTCAATGGGTGTAACCCTATCGGAATAAGGCCTCTTATTCGAAGAAGGAACAGGAGTCTTTTCTTGGACACGATCTTCACTCTTAGAATCAATAACTTTCGGGGAGGAACCTCCGAGCTCAGCCTCGAGCTCTTCGTCCAAAATGGACTTGCTGGAGCTACCCTTGTTTGGTTTCGAGGAGGCGCTTTTCTCTTTCTTATCTTCTCCCCCTTTAGGAGCCTTCGGGGAAGACACAGAGGTCTTAGAAGAAGATTTGGAGGGTTTGGCCTCCTTGTCAGCCTTTTGCTCTTTGTTCGATTTCTTATTCTTCGAACCACCAAATATCGATCTGGGATCGATAGCTTTGCCTAATACATTCTCCATAATAAGTGAATCTGGGATCGATAAGCTAGGATCTTTACTTCTTAAGGAATTCAGAAAATGCAGAAAATATGGGGAGAGCTCCGATCTCGGTAAGGAAGGATGTCGTGTGAGTAATGAGAAGAGATCCTAATATTTATAGACGCTACGCACTACGATTGTGATAGTGAATCGACGCGGCCATGGAGAAAAATCCCACTCGGATAAACAAAGTTCGAGCAGAAAGTGTGAAAAATTATCGATATTTATAAAGTTAGAATTCACAAGTTACACGAATCAGATCAAGAAATATAAAGTTAACTCGTTTACAAAATTGGGTTACATGAGTAAATACAATTGATTCCTAACTAGAGAACCTTGAATCGCCCCCTCCGGCTTACTCAACCCCAGTAACTCGCTAAACTGAAGATCAGACGATATATATATATTTGAAGCTGGATAATTACCCAGCTTGGTCGAAAGATCGACCGTCTCCCTTATCCGGGGCATTGCCTATATTGACATCTTTATCTTCCTCCCCGGACACGTTAGAAGGATCGTCGCAGGAGTACTCGAGCACATCAGGGTTAGGCATCGGAATGCCATACTCCTCGACTAAGGGGGCAAAGCGATGTTCCTGCCAGTTAGTATTCGCCTTGGGTAGAGAGGAAGCTTTATAATCCTTCCCTTCAGCGTTCTTGAAAGGGTCCATACACTTGAAATATTCCTCCGTGTCATCCGGAATTTTCTCGGCCGCCACTAATTGTTGAACCCCTTTATAAAAAATCGTCTGAAGAATTTCTCCCGTTTTCCTTTGAACTAAAGGATCTAAGACAGGGGATTCCAAGAATTCTCGTATGGCTGGAATCTCGGCTTCTTCCCGGCCCTGGGCATATTCCCGCTCGGAGTCTTGCTTTGCCAATTCGAGTTCTATCTTTACTTTCTTCAGCTCTTCCTCGAGGGCACTCCTCTCTTTGACGGACGCAAGCAAGTCCTCTTCTACTGAGGAAGAATGTTTCGTATTCGCTTTCTCAAGCTCCTTCTTTACTTGGGACAATTCTCGCTGAATCTCCGCCAGCTGAGGTCGAAGGGCCTGATTATCAGCAAAAATCTGGGCATACGCATCATGAGCGTCCTGCGATTCCTGCTCTAGTAACGCCAAACGATAGGATTGAAGGGCGAATAAATCTCCTACCTACAAGACATTTTCGAGTATCAGTAAAGCTAGGAATTCTAAAGAAAGAACACAGTCAAAAGACGAACATTTACCTCGTGATACGTTCTGGAGAAATCACTCAAAACCTCAAAATCCCCTTTGATGGAATGAAGCAGGATATCCCGTTTAAACCGACTAGCCATAAAGATTCTAGTGGCTTTGTCGAATTCATTCTCCCCTTTCATATCCAGATCGGTCATAATGGTACCATCCTCAGGATATCCAGCAGTTCTGCTACTACGAAAATGTTCGTCCATAAAGTCTGCCACATCAGGCTCCGACTTACCTTCTCGACAAGGGACAGAAGCAGAACTCACGCCAAAGGGTTTTATCCTCCTCGAAGGCCCCGGGTGTTCAGCATTTCTTTTCTGGCCCAGAAGCTTCTCGTATTCCTGAATACCCTGAATCCGATTCCAGGAATGTTGACTGTAGCCGACAGACGAAAGAGCGGAAGTATCAGGAGAGAATAACGATCGGAGAGGTCCGGACGTGGCAGAGTTCAAAGAACTCATAGTGCCAACCCCTCTTAAGTCAGGAATCAAAGACGGTATGACAACTGGATTCCCACCTAAGTTACTTGCGTCTATACTTCTTTCGGAAGCGTAAGGTAACGGGTCGAAATAAAATTGTTTATCTCCGACCAAGCCGGCAGGGGATACCCGAAATTTCTCAACAATTCGACCTGCGAGGATAATACAAATCGGGCACGAGTTCAAACAAGGGAAATTGTTTAATAAAACACAAAAGTAAGTTAAAGATAAGAAGCATACCCAAAGAAAGAGGAACAGTGTTCGAAGCATTGGAGGCGGGCAGGATGTCGGTTCGCATGAGGGGCCCTTCGGAGGGCTGGCTAGGGTATCTAATCGCCGGAGCTAGGTAATTACAGCGGCTCAATCCAGCCAATCGCAAAACGCCTTCTTGAATCAAGTATCTAGTTTGGTAAGGGTTAGACGGCAATTGCCCCAGGAGTTCATCAGAAAGACGATGGCTAAGTTTTTCTTTAATTCTGCGAGAACCGTATGTCCAAGTATTTGCGCCATCCCATCGATAAGGTCTTGTTTTCGAACTACCCTCTGAAATAGGAACGTCAGGGCCCTTCACAAAAAAGAATCTCCTCTTCCAACCTAAAGTCTTCTCTGTTGTTATTTTTGTAAGAAAAGGCCGTTTAGACCTCGGACGGACGGACACAAAGCCTATGTTCGAACCCTTGCAGGGATCCATTCGGAATATCTGCCAAAAGTTGCTAAAGGAAGCTTCCTCTCCTTTTGCCTCCATAAGAGTGCAAAACGCTAGTATATATGCAACGGAGTGCGGGAGAAGCTGAGCCGGGGAAAGCGAAAATAAATTCAGGACATTTCTGATAAGAGGAACGAACGGGATACGCAAGACACAGAAAAATTGTCCCTCGTAAAAGGCTTGACATCCAGCGGGGGGCTCAGTGGAACGTTCGGTGTAAGAAGGAACGACGATCGAAAAACCTTTGGGAAGAAATTTCCCAAAATCCGCCTCGAGGTGAGCGCGATCCTTTTTCGAAAAACAACAGGAAGTTTCACTAGCGGGAAGCTCTGACTTACCGGAGATTACGGCTTGAGAGGCTTGCGTATGTTTAAAGATCCTGACAAAAGCACCTTCGCCGATACTACGTTTGTCGACCTCATTCTCTTCGAGATCCTCGCTCGGATCGTCGTCTTCGCCGTCTTGATGAAATTCCCCATCTTCGAAGTCATCTACAAGCTTAAACAAGGGATCATATTCTTGACTCTCTTCGACCTTATTCTTGCCCTTTGAACTTCTAGAACTTGACATTATGAATTCGGAGATGAATGTACTAAAGTAACTACCTTTTCGATTAAAACACTTCGAGCTCAAGAGAAAATATGGCATGGAAGTAATTTTTCAACGGATCAACATATATATACGGGGTTAAAAAGGTAAAATTGCAAAGAGGTCCCCGAGTAACCGCGACGGTTGAACTTACCAAGGGTAAAAACTTTGGGTTTTTCCTCTCAAAATAGCCTTTTTGATCCTTCTTTTTTCAGAACTGCGAAATTTGTCCTTGCGTTTTATTCCTAAGGATCTCGGAGACCCTCCTTGTTATAACCGGAAATTCTGAAAAGCATCCATCTAGGAATCGAACAACGCATCTTGGAACCAGAAAGGATATTATTACTTCAACATCCACCAACAAGGGTAACTTCAGAACACGCCAAAGTATGTTTTCTTATATATGCACTCTTTTTCCCTAGCTCGGTTTTTATCCCAATGGGTTTTTCCGAGTAAGGTTTTTAACGAGGCATATCCTAAAGACATTCTGAACGGCTCGTCTCATTGTAGCATGGAACGTATTTTGTACTTCTTCGAGCGCTTGCTTCGCTTCACACTCGAGAAGTGGGGGAGTATTGATGAGGGGTAATTCGGATCCCCTATTTTTCTAGCCTCAACGCAGTTCGAATAGCACCGAACCCTGTCGCCAGGGACCAAAAGACGAACCAAAGCATGAAGATGATGGTTCCGAGCACATTAGAGAGCCATAGATCGAAGGGCACTGTTAGGCCGAGCCCAGGCCCAAGCCCTCCAATTCGGCTATAAATACTCCATGCATTTATTATACTGACAACCACTTCCTAGGGGCACTAGCCTTGAGACTGCTGCTCGGGTTTTCTGGAGAATATTAGTGTAGGCTTTCTCATACATGTTTCACCCTCTAGCTTGTACGGCATCCAATAATGCTCGAATAGGACCTTTGAATACTTGTATTTGTACTCATTCAATTCGAATACAATTACTTTGGTCTTTGCTTTACTTTATTATTGTTATTATTGTATTGCATTCCACCCTTGATCGAACCAACGAAACCACGTAAGATCAAGGAGCCTGGTCTGGTAAGGATTAGACCGCAATTGTTCGAGAAAATCATCGGAAAAACGCTGTCTTAGCTTTTCTCTAATTTTGCGAGATCCATACGACCAAGAATCTACGCCATCCGATCGATACGGTCTAGTTTTCGAGCTACCTTCCGATATTGGAACATCCGGACCTTTTACAAAGAAGAATCTCCTCTTCCAGCCTACACTCTGTTTTGTTGCTATCTTAGTGAGAAAAGGTCGTTTCGACCTCGGGAGAATGGATACAAACCCCGCATTGGAGCCCTTACCTAATTCCATTCGGAAGGTATGCCAGAAGTTGCTAAAAGAGGCCTCTTCCCCTTTTGCCTCCATGAGAGCGCTGAATGCCACTATATAGGCGACGGAGTGCGGGAGAAGTTGAGCGGGGGACAGCGAAAAGAAAGAAAGGACATTTTTGATAAGGGGAATGAAGGGAATACGTAGACCACAGGAAAATTGACCCTCATAAAAGGATTGACAACCAGCTGGGGGCTCAGTAGCACGATTGGAATAAGAGGGAATGACGATCGAAAACCCTTTTGGAAGATATTTCCCAAACTCCTTCTCAAGATAAACGCGATCTTTCTTCGAAAAATAACAGGAGGTTTCTTTAGCAGGAAGTTCTGACGTGTTTGAGGTCACGACCTCTGAAGCGAACTTGGATTCGAAAATTCTCACAAAGGCGCCCTCACCGATGCTGCGTTTCTCAACCTCATTTTCCTCGAGATCCTCGCTCGGATCATCATCCTCACCTCCTTGACGGAATTCTCCATCTTCATAATCATCAACGAGCTTTAACAAAGGATCGGGTTCTTGACTCTCTTCGACCTTATTCTTGCCCTTTGAACTTCTAGAACTTGACATTATGAATTCGGAAACGAACGTATTAACGTAACTACCTTTTCGATTCAAACACTTCGAGCTCAAGAGAAAATGTAGCATGGAAGTAATTTTTCAACGGGTCAACATATATATACGGGGTTAAAAAGGTAAAATTGCAAAGAGGTCCCCGACTAACCGCGACGGTTGAACTTACTAAGGGTAAAAACTTTGGGTTATCCCTCTCAGAATAGCCTTTTTGATCCTCCATTCTCTAGAATTGCGGAATATGACCTTCCAATTTATCCCTAAGAATCTCGGAGGCCCTCCTGTTTATGATCGAAAAATCTGGAAAGCATTCATCAAGGGATCGAACAATGCATCATGGAACCAAAAAGGACATGACTATTTCAACATCCTCCGACAAGGGTAACTTCAGAACTCGCCAGTGTATGTTTTCTTGTATATGCACTCTTTTTCCCTAGCTCGGTTTTTATCCCAATGGGTTTTTCCGAGTTAAGTTTTTAACGAGGCATATCCTAAATACATTCTGAACGGCTCATCTCATTATAACATGGGACGTATTTTGTACTTCTTCGAGCGCACGCTCCGCTCCGCACTCGAGAAGTGGGGGAGTATTGATGAGGGGTAATTCGGATCCCCTGTCTTTCTAGGCTCAACGCAGTTCGAGTAGCACCAAGTCCGATCCCAGGAACCAAGAGGCGAACCAAAGCCTGAAATTGATTGTTCCGAGCGCATAAGAGAACCAGAGGTCGGAGTACGCTATTGGGCCGAGCCCAGGCCCAAGCCCTTCAAATCGGCTATAAATACCCCTTGCATTTATTACACCACGACACAACTTCCCAGGTGCACTGACTTTGAGACCGCTACTCGGATCCACTCGAGAATAGTAGTATAGGCTTTCTCATATGTATTTCGCCCATTAGCATGTACGGCATCCTATAATGCTCGAATAGGACTCCAAACAATTGTAATCTGTACTCGATAATTCAGAATACAATACTATTGATCTTTCTTATTTATTGTCCAACATTATTACTGCATTGTCTATCCACCCTTGGTCGAACACACGAAAACCTGCAAGATCAATTGGCGCCCACCGTGGGGCCTTATTCGAGTATTAGATCGAAATATGCTTACTACGAGGAGAAATATGTATGTTGGCTGGAAGCTGATCTGAAACTCTGTTACTCACCGTCCAAGACGATCCTCCGACCATTGGGGCGTTCGCCATTTCAAGGACGAAGAAATAAGACTTATACGATAGTTCTCCAAGCTTAAGGATAATGACCAAGTCTATAATTGCACAGCTCCTTTATTTCTTCGATGGATTTATTTTCCACGGTGAATCCATGTGCAGAGGCAAATAAGAAGTTCAGCAGATACCGTCCGCAACAGATTAACGTAGAATTAATTCCGCCCACTCGATCGCCAGTTAATGTCAAAGGCTTAGAAAATCTATGGAGGTGCAGCTTGTTAACGATCGGAATTTATTCTTCCGATCATCATATTTATCAACTTCAAAGAGAAATTGTTCGAATCGGTTATTCAAGGGATCGATTGAATAATCTGTATTAATCGTTTATCGACTATTTCTATTCTTCTCAGGTCGGTTGGGATAAGTTGAATATTTAAACAACATCAACTAAGTATGTAAACTCTCAAGGTAATGGACGAATATCCGACCGCAGAAAAGAAATTGAATAGTAAAATTCGATCAGAGAACAAAGCTTATTTATTAACATTCTCCAAACAAGTTACAAAACCAAGCCTCGAATATAATATCAGAATTCGAGCTCAAGAAATGCAGTACAATCACTCCTACCCTATTACAAATTCTAGGATGTAATTCTATCTTGTTACGTGCTCTGTCTTCATTCCCAAAGATCGCTCCAGATGCAGAACTCAGCAGCAAGCTTTATAGGCGGTCACTCGCCACCTGTCGCACAGCCGCCTTCGAACGGGATAGAGGCCGGATCGCAGCTCCGCTCCAAGGCTTCAGGCCGACCTTAGGTCTTCATCTGTTAACAATGATTGAAACACTCAATCATTATTAACAGATTAATCCGAACAGGAGCAGTAGAGGGTTATCTCAGCGGAGGCACTCCAAGGGAACTCGAGGGAACTATTCTGTAAGAAAGCCCTCGAGGAAGCTGATGCCTCAGTTTTAAAGAACTCCTCTCGGAGTAACCGGCTGCCCGATCGGGTACTACGCCAGAATACCAAAATTCTAACCCGCACCAGACAAGATATGTCTGGGAAAACAGGTTGCCTGCCGGTATTCTAGGCGCATTTTCTTTTGCCTGTCGATATTCTAAGCGAAAAGCTTATACAAAAGGAAACAAGATCGAAAAACAAAGTTCGAACTCTAATCTCAAACTTTTTTATCTGGGAGAAAATACGAATCAAATCTAAAACTCGACCCATGGTGATCGGAGGGAGCGTAAGGGAAAAAGCAAGAAGTGTTGTATACACGAAGGGACCTATTTATAATAGTAAAGGATTTTGAATCAACGGCAGATTACATATCGCGAACGGCTAGGATTTCCGTATTAAATGGACTGACCGATACGTTTCCCGAGAAATAGGGTCCTGTTTGGATAGGAGAACGTACGGTCCAACGATACAAAGAAGAGCTTATTCGAAACATTCATTCGAACAATTGTTTCATTTAATAACCCTACTCCAAAAACAGCTCTTAGATCAATGGCACGGGTCTGAAAATTCAACCCTCATGAACTTGGTACACTAGATATGAAACAGCTATCTTTTCAACCAATTAGAGATGTTTGATCTATTCGAGCACAACTCTCGAGCTGAAGAATTCGACAGCCTTTGATATTCGGCAGTAGCAAGGATCTAGCACAGTAAATTCTTTATTATTTTCAAATTTGCCAAAAAGGTTAATAATATTAGAAACCATTGTTCGGGTTTTTCGTCGCTAATCTCAGATATATATGGTCGAAGTCACGAGAAATAAGTGTATCTGATTATCTTTATTTTTATCGACAAAGAAAGGGGAAAAATTCCATTCATAAATTTCACAAAATAATACAAGAGTTCAGAAGGAAGACAGGAAAGGTACATTACAAACATAGTACAAACTAATATATTACAGAAGACTACATTTACTTTCTACAATTCTATTCTCCCTCTCCTATAGTCTACTCGAAATGACCTAGCTCCGAAAAGAGAATCTCCTTCGGATTCCCAGACTAATTTTATCTACAATCTTCCGAAGATGAAAGGGAGAACGCCCAAATTATCGGGTAGTTACATTCTGAATCGTTCTCCCGCCAGAACGTCTTCCTAAATGCATCTGGCATATTGGCTTTCAAGATGGAGACCGCGTTTGCCTGTCGATATTCTAAGCGTGGTTACTGTAATTTTTCTTCCGCTCGAAGACTGTTCATCTTAAAAATTGTTCGAAGTCCGAACTCAAACAGTTGAACTAATCGAATAATCGTCTTGACCACCATGATCAGATAGAAAAATTCTCGATGCGACGATTGAGATAATTTCAACAATATGCCAGCCTTTTATAGCCGAAAACAGAAAAGAATCCAACGGCGTATAATTCGCAAAGGGAGCGGACAAGATTTGTCGACCGTTGCGATTCTCGGTAAAATAGGAACCGTTTTGAAAAAATCAAACTCATCAAAATTTGGAACCTACAGACAAAGAATTTTCTCGACAAAGGCATAAGGATTATTTAAAATCTCGGTTTATTCACTACTGGCTGTTTCTCCATAGTTCATCCTTTCTCATGGTTGCAGAAGACTATTTTCTCATCAAAATTTATTTCGATTAGAGTTATATATTCAATGGAAACTAATCTCGTCAATATTCATATTCGTTCATCTCCCCCTGATATTATCGATCTCTCTTATTCTATCTTTACTTGTCTCAGTCTACTATTATATAAGGGTGAAAGCTGTTTCTATGACCCTCGAAAATCGACCAAGGGTGAAAGCCGTTGCAACGCCCCTTGGATCGAAAAATAAAAATGGGTGACGACCCTCGAGCTAAAAATGCTCCGATACGACTAAGGGTGAAAGCCGTTGCTATGCCCCTTAGATCGAAATTATTAATGGGTGAAAGCCTCTGCTATGACCCGAGGGCTAAAAATGCTCTGATACGACTAAGGGTGAAAGCCGTTGCTATGCCCCTTAGATCGAAATTATTAATGGGTGAAAGCCTCTGCTATGACCCGAGGTGTTGGATGAAGATGAAGATGAAGATAAATGAAGTCAGAAATTAAGGGAAGGTTTTGATGATTTCCAAAACATCATAATCAGCTAAGTATGGAAGCTTAGTTCCCTTAGAAGGATCTTTGAACAAGTAAAGAAGATATCAGAAGAGTTCAAAGTTCAAAGACCAGAAGACTAGTGATCTCTTGCTGAAACAGCGAACAGAAGGGTAGGTCATCAGCCGAGTCAAATCAGATTAGTTCAGTATTTGATCAGCAGAGTACCTATCAGAAGGGTTGCTTCGATCAGCAGAGTGGAAGAGATCATAAGATCAGTTCAACGGTAATAAATGCACTTAGTGTAATAAATGCTGGAAGAGAAGGGTAGTAATGGCAAATGATTGAAGATATCCTCGTATCAGCAGAGTGCATTTAATGCAGCATTAAATGTGATGGACAGAAAAGTACTGTACACTGTACGGATTGCTGCAGGGAGCCGTTTCAAAAGAGCTGAAGGATGGATTTGAAGATTTGATTTTCTTCAACGGTCATAAATTCAAATCCAAGTATAAATAGAGCTAAGTTCGGAGAGAGAGACACACAACAACAATCAGAGATTTCGATTTTGAAGCAGAAATTTTCTAAGTCTCAAAAGCTCGAACAGCTCACTCGTCTGGTGGAAGTCATCTTTTGACAGAAACCCAGTTGAAGAAAACAGAAAAACATTATCTGAGTGATTTTGTAATAGCTGAGTGTTGTGCGAAGTGAGAATCCGTCTTTGTGAGTGATTCTACTTTAGAGGATAGGTTTTCTTTGTGAATTCCTATTGTGAGCTTATAGCCTTTACATTTGTTGTCTAGGTATAAGTGGAGAAATATTGTAATCTTTGTGATTATAGTATAACCCAGAATCTAAGTGATCTGGAAGAGTGGACTAAAGGATTTTTATCCATATAACCACTATAAAAATTCTTTGTGTTATCTTGCATTCAAGTTTTCTTGCATATTTGAAGTTTGCATATTTAAACACTTTGAATTAACTAAAAGATTTTAAAAGGAGTTTGCAAAACTGGGGATAAAATCTTTTAAGAACTTAGTCTACTTGTGAAAAACACTTTAAACCAATCCGCTGCAAGTATACTCTTTGAAAAACTGTTTTGCTGTTAAACAGCTAAGTAACTGTAAGAAGAGTGGTCACTCTGCTGTTCAAGATTTGTTCACGATCAGCACAGTCATCTGTTCTTCATCAGCTTAGTCTGCTGACAGAACACTGAAAAGTTTTTAAGTTCAAAAATTTTCAGAGGTCTATTCACCCCCCCCTCTAGACCTCATCTGACCACTTGGGACCAACAAGTGGTATCAGAGCAGGTGGTTCATTTGAATCAGCTGCCTGATCAACGAGCTTGATCCAAGTGTTTTTCAAAGGTTTTCAAAACTTTTTCAAAAGAAGCATCTTTTTGAAAAATCAAAACTTTTTGAAAATGGAATGCATAAACCATGTTCCCCACATTGCTGGTATGTCCTTCGAAGACTGGAAAATCAGGATGGAGATTTTCCTCGCTGCCTACAATGACAACATGTTCACTTGCATTACAAAAGGTCCATTCAAATTCACCAAGACGATAAAGATCAATGAAGTTGATACCGTGGTGGAGAAAGATCTGAATGAAATGACAGCTGAAGAAATCAAGCTGTTCAACCTGGACAAGATTGGAAGATTTATCATGACTAAAGCCCTGGACAATGATCGGTTTGACAAGATCAAACATTGCAAATCTGCAAAAGAGATGTGGGACAAAGTCAGAGATATGAGCGAAGGGAACGACGCCATAAAAGAGCATCAGCTGAGTGTTGCTCTAGAAAAGCTGGATAACTTCAAGATGAAATCCTCTGAAACCATTGATCAGATGGATACAAGGTTTACAAGAATATTAAATGAAGTATTGAAGCTTGGAAAAACCTTCACAGACAAGGAGATAACCATCAGAGTACTGAAGGCCTTACCTCCTAAGTTCAACATGAAGGTGACAGCAATGGAAGAATCAAGGGATCTGGGGAAGATCTCTCTTACAGAGCTGTTTTCTGTACTCAAGGCTTATGAGTATAAACTGCCTAGGATGGGTATTGAAGAAACCTCAACTTCAGGACCCACAGCGGCACTTGTTGCTGCTGAAAACACCAGGAGACCAGCACATAGAAGTCAAGATGTGGACTCATCTGATGAAGCATCATTACTCAACAAGAAGGAGTACACTGCTGGAGATGTAGCACTATTGATGAACAACTTCAATAAGTTCTATAAGAGAAAGATGAAAAACAAATACAATCATGCTACTTCTACTTCTAAACCTAAATCTTCTTCTCAAGAGAAAGATGATTATAAAGCAAAACTAATGTGTTATAACTGCAGGAAATTGGGACATTTCATCAGAGACTGTCCTTATCCAAAAGCAGAGAAATACACTGAGGAAGAGAAGAGAATCAGAAAGGAAAGAAAGCATCAAAAAGGGAAAGCAATGGTAGCTGAAGCAGAAAAGCTTGCTACTGTTTACTCATCTGATTCAGATTCAGACACGTCTGATGAAGAATCTTCTGATGAAGAGAAACCTGCTCTCCTTTGCCTGATGGCTAAGGAATCTGATGACTCCGAGGATGAGGTAACTCCTCAAAATAATGAACTATTTGATTCTCTAGAGCAAATGATGTTAAATAATACTACTATTGCTGGAGAATTTGTTAAGCTTAAGGAAGAGATGAGCTTGCTAAAAGAGCAAAATAACTCACTGAAACTTAAAGCTGAAAAGCCTAAAGAATCAGTCGAGTATAAACAGCTTGAGCAAGAGCATGAATCTCTGAAAGCTGAATGTGAGGTCTATAAAGGAAAAATCATGGAACTTGAGAAAATTATCGAGTCTCATGATAAGTCAACTGTTGCATCCATGCCTATATCTAGTAAACAGGAGACACCTTTAGAAAAGGATAAACTAGAATTGAACCATACTGAAAAATTTATTTCTGCTGACAATAGTAAGGTCATTCTGTATGTTCAAACTTCTAAACCTACCTCATCTGAGAAAGTGGTAAAGGAGAAGAAATCTCCTAAGGCTAAAAAGAGCAAAGAGCCTAGTGTAGGAAAACAGACTAGTAAACCCAAACAGAAGAGTCCTAGGAAGTCTTCTGACAAGGTTAAGACTAATCAGACTAGTGAGAAAACTAAGTCGTCTGTTAATGAGCAAGCTGTAAGTAAACCAAAGAAGCATAAGAACAAGAAAAATCAAAATGCTTGGTATGGAAATGAGTCATATTATGTGCAACCTGCTGCATATCATCCTATGTATCATGCACCTCAATTTCCTAGTTACTATGCACCTTATCCTGCTCATCCAATGCATGCATACCCTGCTTATCATGCACCTTACCCTGCTTATGAACACTATTCTTATCATACTGATCATCAACATGACTTATCTGCTAATTATGATGAAAATAAAGCTGTTCATGCTCCTGTCAAAACTCAGAAACCTAAGAAGCCTAAGACTTCAACATCTTGGGTTGTCAAAGGTGGAACTAATTGATGGAATAGTGCCCAGCAAGCCAATGTTAATTAGCTTGTTGATGTACTGTTTTCTTATGGTTTATAATTAATACGCCCGTTCATTCATAGTATGTGAAACTGAACAATGGCCAACTTCATCTCTCGCGAACCTATCTAAGCGATTGGATGAAATCCTGAGGTCACAATAGACTATGGGACGATTCACTTCAGTACTGAGTGCAATCATGAAACAGTCTCAAAGGTCGTGATCTTAAAACCGTTCCAAGTCATAGATTCCGAACGAGACGGGGTATCGTAGGAATCGTCAAGACTTGTACAAGTATGCATGATTCACATGGAGTGAATTTGTAGAGTTTCATGAGCAAGGAATTTGAGTCCAGTGCATATGAGTAGGTGGTTCAATGGAGGATTGAACGCATCGAACGACCCGAACAGAGAAACCCATTGTGGAAGCGCATGACGCATATCGGTGATGGGATGTTTCTCAAGGCTTATAATAGTGTACGATTTAGTCCTTAGACTTGAGGTACTAGGGCGAATTCGGTACATGGATGTGCGTACTTAGATTTAGGTACTGGTCACGTAGCCTGGCCACAAAGTGCCTAAGTTGGGTGCGTACAAAAGTGTACGCGAGTGGTTAGTACTAAGAGAGGATCTAACGCCTCATCCTGATAAGATGAGAGCATTTCCTGTACGTTCTTCGATAATATGTTCCTAGAAACCCATGGCCATGGTTGGTGAGAAATTTGGAAGGGGTTTCCAAATTAGGCAGTCACACCGGAATTATTATCCAGAATTAGAAAGTACAGTATCGAGATAATTAGAGGTGCCGATCAATTCACACACCCTAGGTCTCGATCGGGAAATCAGTCGTAGAAGGACCGTATGTACATGGCAATTATAAGAGGTGAGGTTCACAATAAATCAATTCACCTTTGATTGGGCTTCATGGGCTTGTGGCTAGACATCGACCATGAAGTGTGGGTACTCCGGAATTAATAGAGGATTTAATTCTAGGAGTGGTCAATTAAAAGTAGTTTAATTGATCGGAGCATTTAATTGCTCGTTAATTAAATCACGAAAGTCGTGGGCCTGCTGCCAGTTGATGGTGAACCCAGAGGGTCACACACAATACAATTGGACGGTGACTGTCTAAAAGGAAAGAAAGTGATTTAAAGTTGTTAAATCAAGGTAATTGAATTATGGTATTAATTCAATTGGAGATTATTGATTAGATGACTAATTGATTAATTGATAATTAATTAATTAGAGTTATCTGATTAATTATGGAATTAATTAAAGTGGTTAATTAATTGGAAGAATAAATAATTAACCAATTTGAATATTGGATAATTATGGGTTGATTTTGGAATTATCTAAAATTAAGGGGCATGGGCGATTTCTAGTAATTAAAAGGAAAAGAGTTTTTGTTTCTTGAAAAGCAAGTTTGAAGAGATTTATCAAATCTCATATTCCTAAGGATAAGGAATGAAGATTTGATAAACAAGGAAAGGAGATCTTTTTGGAGAAGGACTCTTCTCCTATAAATACTCATTCCCTTCTCTTCATTCATAACAACACAAGTTTTTGCACAAGTTTTAAAACCCTAAAAAGCTTTTGAGAGAAAAAGGTTTTGCTGAAAATTTAGAGAGAAAAATCGAGTGAGATTAGATTTTTCGAACAAGAAATTTTAATTACAAATCGCCCCCATAGTTTTCGCCCCTAAACCCTTGTCGCCCATTTAGACTTGGCCGAACCCAAATCGGACCAGATCTGACCCTGGCCGAACCCTGCTCGATCACACAAGCTCTGTGAGTCGATTCTTCCATTGGTATCTCCCGTTCCTTTGCTGACAAACCTGCAAGATCTAGTTCGTAGCCTAAGACTTGTAGGCGTCACTACAATCCGATTGGTGTGGACTAGCTTTGGAGGTGAGACATATGGATCACTCAATCTGTGGATCGAACCAAATACTTGGAGGACACGACAACCACAATTTGGTGGTTAGGTAAATTGCAATTAACCCCCTTTGTATTTTATTGATGTTTGATTCATCCTTATTCGTATAATAACTATGGAGAAAGAATTCATGGGACTATTAGGGACTCGAAAAAATTTAAAATTCCGCACTCTGTTGTATTGACAATCGAGCCCCTAGATAGAATATCCCAACAGTGGTATCAGAGCCAACTCCATACGTTTTTATACGAAAAGGCCTGAACATAATGTGTTTTCACTGTATATGCTTGATTGTATGTATGAGAACGCATGTTAATTATGTTCTAGTGATTGATTCTTGCTTGTTATGACTAGATCTATGATTGGGTAAAACTGCTTTTTTAGATCTGTGGCGAATTTATAGTTTTTCGAAAAATCAGGGCTTTTATGCAAAAATCGCAAAACATGATAATTAGGGCTGAAAATTTAATTTTCTGTTTCTGGAAATTTTTGAAAAATCTGGGTTATTTCTAAAAATCTGATCGCACGCAATTTTGGACCATTTTGCAATTTTCGAAAATTCGAGGACTGTTTTGTAATTTCCAAAACTTCAGGGGTCTGTTTGCAAATTCGAAAATTTTCTGGATTTCAAAATTTTAATTTTCTGCTCATTCTGTCCGAAAACTGTTTTGGGGGTATTTTGTAATTTTTCAAAAGTTTTGGGGTCAAAAGTGCAATTTCCGAAAGTATAGGGGCCGAACTGCAATTTTCAAAAGTTGAAAAATCAGAATCTGAAATTTAGGCAGAAAAGTTGTTTTGTTTATCCGAGAATTTATTTTGTCATAATTAGTAGTGACTAAAAAGCAAGAATCATAGGAAGTTAGTTTTAAAAGGTGTTTTAAAATTAAGTTAGAAGAAAGTAAAAGTTGTTTACATGTTTCTTTGCTCTACGTGAACTGTTTACGTGGTTTTCGATCGCGACGAGCCTTGCCCTTAGGTTAGATGTGATTGGTTTAATTTAATGCATGGTTTTTATTGGGCCTGCGAGCCTGTTATTATTTTTAGGCCACTTTGAGCCTTTGTAATAGAATAGGGCTTTACTGCTTTCCTAGTTTAGGATGGAGGCCCATTTACATGCAAGGTGGGAGCCCAAGAAGAATTGAAGGCCATGTATGCGTGGTACATTGTGTAATAGCATAGGTTCTTTGAGAACCCTTTAGATTGACCAATTGGGCCAACATCATTGGCTCGATGATGGCCCGCATAGGAGGCTCCCGATCGAAAACATATTGTGGTAGTATGCATGCTAGGCTTGTATGGCTTTTATTTATTAGTCGATTTATGATTGCTTGTGTGTTTGCGCGCTAGAATCTAGATCGTAAATAAAAGATAAAGCATAATTGAAGCGGTGAGATCTCGAGGAGAGTTTCTTCAAACTTTCAAAAACGAAAATTCCCCTCTCGAATAAATATTAAGTCATATTGGGTTAAATTATAAAATGAGGTTTTATAAAATCCAAGCCTTCCATTAATAGGGACTAGTGTATGTTGTTTACTTATCGATAGAGGTGATCCAGAGTCTGGCACCCGAGTCGAAGAAAGGGGCAATGCACGAAATTCCTTGATTCTAGTTTTCTTAAAACTCGACAAGGGTAGGGACTGGTCGGGACGTGAAAATCGACCGATAACTAGTTACGGAGAATTCATGACGGGGCCCGTTGCTTATCATGATTAATGGGTTAGACTTAACGCGTAGTAACATTTATGATGTAGCAGTGCTAGATAAATGCGAAAAACGAGGCAAAATAACTTGAAGGTTGTGTAGTAGACACAATTGGTAATATGTATACCTACCTAGGGAATTAATTGTATGGCCACGAGTCGTGGGTGCAACTAATTGCTGCTGGGACGTCAAGACCTACTAGGAAATAGACTTTTCCCGAAACTAGAAGGGGTTACTGTTTCGATAAAATAGTGGGAGAACTTTTTCGATAAAAAGTCCAAATTTCGTTAATTATAAGTATTAATATTAAACCTGTCTGCTTATAGTTGTCTGTTTTTAAATGTTAGCCATTTACCATCCACTATCCGATCCTTGACGCGTTTGAGAACCGAACCAACTTTAAAAGTGATGTGCAATTTCCTCTACGAAACCGACATGGCTAAGTTTGACAATGTTAGGGAATATTGTTCTTACTTGAGCAAGACATTCGAGCTGATCAAAGGGTTTGGAGCCCAATTGACTCTCGAAGATGAGATAACGATAACCCTTCAAGGATTATCTGAGACCTTCACTCATTTTATGCAACATTGCGCTATTCCGCCTGATGGAATACAAACAAAGCAATTGCATGAGTTGTTAGACAAATATGAAAAAGCTCATCAACGTGGTTTTGGTCTGTATGAATGGAATTGCCCTCTGTGTAAGTACGAAGAGAAAATAAGGAAGCTTGTTGAAAAGGATTTCCTGGAAAGACTTGACTACGGTATGACTTTTTAAGTTATACACTTGTTGAATCTTTTTGATGTAAGACATCTGATTAAAAGTTTCATTTCTGTAAAAGCATTTACAGGCAATGATAGTCTTCCCGCTCAACCCAAAAGGAGGAAATTCCTTGAAAGGGAGATGCAAGTAGTGCAGAGCGAGATGAGGAAACTGGAATTCCGGGACTGGGTCAAGGAAGAATTGTACCTAGACATTCCTTTTTAGCAAAAGAAGTTTTTCTTAGTTTTTTCGTATTAGCATGAGTTTTAAGTTTTAGTTTACTTTGAGTATTATTTCACATTTTGTACGAGACATTATTGCTTTACCATTGAGAATGGAATTCATTTAAATTAGAGCAATTTAACTTTGTACAAATGTTGATGTTTTGAAACATAGAAATAAACAAAGATAAACAAATCGAAACTTTGAAGACTATATGCTAAACCGAAAACAAGCAAAACAAACGAGATAATCGTTTTCGCTTGAAGTGTTCACTCTGGACATTTTTCCTAAAGAAAGATGCGAAAGGAAAGTTTTTATTTACTGTTCCTGAGATAATGAACTTGGGTAAATACGGAACTTTCAAATCTTGAAGGAATGACAACCGAAGAGAAGGATTGCTAAGGCATTCCAAAAACATTTCAATCGACATGAACTAAAAGCACTAGTTCAAAAGGATGCTACTTCACATATACTTACGATTTTAATCGTTAAATATATATGTGTACTTGGCTGAAGTACAATTCTGAAACTATTGAAGTAATTCAATAGACGTTTTGGAAATGAAGTAACTAGATGCATTATGTCGGAAGCAATTTGATTTAATCAAACCTGCTGAAACATAAGCAACTTAACACCTCGATTATCTAAGACGAGAATAGAATTCTCATGAAGCAAATCAAAGAACGAATCGAACTTTGTTTGATTCACGATTCTGATCTTGCTGAGTTTCCTTCATTCAAATTAAGGGGTACCTCCCCTTGACACTTCAAAGATACTTGGTATAGTATATTTCGAAGTAAGTCCTTACATCGCCGTGTCTTTTAAGACATAGCAGAACACCCTTATATGAGAAATTAGATGGTAGATCTAGTTCATATAATGTTTATGGGGTATTCAACAAAATCCATTGAATACCTGTTCCACGACAACGAGAAACAAAAGTATCTCGTAAGTAGCTTGTTCCTCTGTTGACAAGACCTTGTCAAAGGAAATAAGGAATGTCGTAGAACTTGATGAAGTCCAAGGATTGGACCCATCCCCATGAACAGTGGGAGTAAACACTGAAAACTGCTGAATCAATCCACGCACAAAGAAATCGTAATCTGATCAAATTCGTAAGGAACTCAAAATTCCATTTTACGAAATTGAGAAATTGGATTGTAATCCAAGATTACAAAGAGATTATGTTAAACATGATCTAAGGGATATGGCACATAGCCATAAGATTCGAAGTTGAAAACTTTGACTCACTTAATGACAATAGGTCATTATTCAAAAGTCCTTTTAGGATTGATGAAAATACCTTATATCCATTAACAAGTCAAAATTCATTTCGAAACTATTAGCCATAGAAAGGTAGTTTTAATTACCGAAGGCATGACTATTGGATATGAATCCTGCATCTCACAATTGAAAATTGATGAGAAGATTTCTATTCTTATCCAAAGGTCAATCTATGACTTTTTCCCAAATTTGGAACATGCAACTTGATAGTTGATCAAGAATGTTGAAGTTGTCAAAAGGCATATAGATTCCAAATGTGCAAAAGAATCAGTGGGAGCGTAGTTGAGTTCGAAACGCAACAAGATGATGAATAGTACATCAAGCAAGATATAAGAATATCAGAAAATCACAGACGAAAGCGTGTTCTTCACGCAATTTTCCATGATAAGATTTGGAATTACATCTCGCGTACTGGCAATACGTATCTATGGTAGATAGAAGGAAGAAGATGTAGTGATTTACCAAATCAAAGTACGAAGACAATATTGATTGAATTCAATATGGAAGAATCCAAGAAAGGATTATTTCCAAAAGAGACAAAAAAAAAAAACTCTCTCACTTATTTAATGAGCCCTAAATTAATGAGTGAAGAAGTAACTGTCTCAAGAAGCCTTATGCTTGGCATTTGGATTGCATGTAGCATGCAAAGTCTTGTACTAGACCTGACTCGTCAAAATGCTCTGAATGAGCTACTGATAGTCAAACACCAGTCAAGGACGCTGGTCTACCATAAAAGCAAATCCTCGAAGATAATTAAAGGATATAACGCTGGTCTATGGTAGTAGTGGAAAATTGAAACTCAAAGGATTTTTGAAATTTGAGATTTCCAAGTCTGAAGTGGATTATTTATTCTGTTTCGATAGAGCAAGGTAAATTGGAAGGAATTCCAATAATATACCATTGCCGATTCAAACAAGAATAAAAGGGCACCATTATGATGCTGCACAAAAGAAGGTGTTTAGATGAGAAATTTTCATCCAACGACTGGATGAAATACCTAGCATGACATTTGCCCATCATAATCTTAGCCGATTTAGATGAGGCAATTGCTCAATGAAAGGAAATCGAGATCTCACCTATAATCTGAACACAACACCGTATGATTGAACAAGTCAAAGGTGGTTGAGACAAGTTGAAGTATTACTTCATCTCGACAAGGACAAACTTAGCAGATCCACTAATTAAGCTCTCTCACAAATGGTTCGAGGGACATCTTGGTATAGATGGGT
>CM064879.1:30646030-30724786 GCA_003313485.2 Penstemon barbatus | reverse complement strand
ACACAGTCAAGGCCGAAGCAAAGAAGATCCTTGAATCTGTTCCTGAGGATTATGATGAATCAGAAGACCTCAAGGAAAGATCCATAAAGTTGGCTATTGCTCAAGCAATGGAGCTTTGGGCAAAGAAATCAAGGAAGTTAAGGGGACAACCAAGCTCATTGGTCCCTCTTCCAAACATCAAACACATTGTCTACGGACCAAATATCAAACCTTATGAGGAGCTGCCTGAGGAACCTTCATCCACTTTTATTCCTCTTGATAATTTTACTTGGATTTCCAACAGGTCAGCTGTGGACAATGAAGGATTGATGAAGACAGTTGAGACTGTCAAGAAGATTATATCCCCTGCTGATAAAGAAAAAGCAGAGACTTCTGATCAACCAGAGCAAAAAGAGGGTACATCAGACCCATCTGATCAGAACAAAGCACAGGGTGATAAGTCTGATGCTGCTGATGATTCCAAGAAAGAAGAAGATATTCCAGCAGATCAGATCAAGGACAAAGAAGTTGCTGCTGAAGGAGATGATCAAGCTAAGGAGAAGGAAATCACTCCAAGCCATGCTGGTAGTCCAGCAGATCAGTCCCTTGCATTAATAACTCAATCAACAGAGCAACTTATCAAAGGAACACTTCCTGCTACAACAAATATGCCTTCAACTTCTCAAGGTGCTCAGACAAATCTGTTGGACTCCATCCAACAACTGATCATCAAATCTTTGAAGGATATGAAGGAAGAATTAGCTGCAGAAGTGTTAGCTGCTGTCAAACAACCAAATCAGAAAGCTGCTGTTGTCCCAACCGATCTGATAGAAGACACTGCTCAGAATGTTAAATCCATCTGTCAAGATATGGATATACTTAGAAGACGGACTCAGAGCACTACTGAAGGTTGGAGACAGATTGAACAAACAGTTGAAACGGCCCTCCAAGCAGAAGATGAAGTCATGGGAAATATGATGAAAGACTTCACTGCTTCATCAAATTGGATTTTGGGAACTCAAATTCAATTAGGTGATCAAGGAAAAGATTTGCTCAAGGAAGTCAAAATTGTTAAGGCCAATCAACTCAAACAACAAGCTCAAATAACTGCAATGGAAGAGAACATCAAGCTTCTCTGTGATTCACTTCTGATTACTCCAATCTTACCAAATTATCAAATCAACCCTGCTGATGATGACAAAAAGGGGGAAGAGAGGATATTTGGACAGAAAAGAGTTGGAACTTCTCTTGTATTGGAAGCTGAAAAAGATGATGCTGAAGAAACAGAAGTGTTAGAAGAATCTGCTGATGATAATAATAGGAATGATGCAGCAAATGAAGGCACAAGCAGATCAACAGATGAGAAGATCACAGAAGAAGAAGGTGAAGCTGCTAAAGAAACTGAAGGAGATAGCTGCTGCTATGGACTCAGCTGAAGAACAGCTTGATCCTGATACTAAAAAGAAGAAGTTAGAGCTGTTGAAGCAGAAATTGGAGGCTGGAACTTCCAAACCTGCTGAAGAAGATAAAGAAGACAAGCTAGGAGATTAGTCATGTTTATTTACCTATGAATCTCCTTGTAATTTTTCTTTACAACTCATCTGAACAGACTTGTAATATGTAATCAGTTCAATATCTATAAAATTGCAAGTTTTAATCCAACAGACTATTTCTATCTCAGAAATTTTTGAGGATCAAAACTTTAGTTTAGGTACAGGTACTTAGCTGAAGTTTTGTCATCATCAAAAAGGGGGAAATTGTTGGATGAAGATGAAGATGAAGATAAATGAAGTCAGAAATTAAGGGAAGGTTTTGATGATTTCCAAAACATCATAATCAACTAAGTATGGAAGCTTAGTTCCCTTAGAAGGATCTTTGAACAAGTAAAGAAGATATCAGAAGAGTTCAAAGTTCAAAGACCAGAAGACTAGTGATCTCTTGCTGAAACAGCGAACAGAATGGTAGGTCATCAGCCGAGTCAAATCAGATTAGTTCAGTATTTGATCAGCAGAGTACCTATCAGAAGGGTTGCTTCGATCAGCAGAGTGGAAGAGATCATGAGATCAGTTCAACGGTAATAAATGCACTTAGTGTAATAAATGCTGGAAGAGAAGGGTAGTAATGGCAAATGATTGAAGATATCCTCGTATCAGCAGAGTGCATTTAATGCAGCATTAAATGTGATGGACAGAAAAGTACTGTACACTGTACGGATTGCTGCAGGGAGCCGTTTCAAAAGAGCTGAAGGATGGATTTGAAGATTTGATTTTCTTCAACGGTCATAAATTCAAATCCAAGTATAAATAGAGCTAAGTTCGAAGAGAGAGACACACAACAACAATCAGAGATTTCGATTTTGAAGCAGAAATTTTCTAAGTCTCAAAAGCTCGAACAGCTCACTCGTCTAGTGGAAGTCATCTGTTGACAGAAACCCAGTTGAAGAAAACAGAAAAACATTATCTGAGTGATTTTGTAATAGCTGAGTGTTGTGCGAAGTGAGAATCCGTCTTTGTGAGTGATTCTACTTTAGAGGATAGGTTTTCTTTGTGAATTCCTATTGTGAGCTTATAGCCTTTACATTTGTTGTCTAGGTATAAGTGGAGAAATATTGTAATCTTTGTGATTATAGTATAACCCAGAATCTAAGTGATCTGGAAGAGTGGACTAAAGGATTTTTATCCATATAACCACTATAAAAATTCTTTGTGTTATCTTGCATTCAAGTTTTCTTGCATATTTAAAGTTTGCATATTTAAACACTTTGAATTAACTAAAAGATTTTAAAAGGAGTTTGCAAAACTGGGGATAAAATCTTTTAAGAACTTAGTCTACTTGTGAAAAACACTTTAAAACAATCCGCTGCAAGTATACTCTTTGAAAAACTGTTTTGCTGTTAAACAGCTAAGTAACTGTAAGAAGAGTGGTCACTCTGCTGTTCAAGATTTGTTCACGATCAGCACAGTCATCTGTTCTTCATCAGCTTAGTCTGCTGACAGAACACTGAAAAGTTTTTAAGTTCAAAAATTTTCAGAGGTCTATTCACCCCCCCCCCTCTAGACCTCATCTGACCACTTGGGACCAACACGAGGGCTAAAAATGCTCCGATACGACTAAGGGTGAAAGCCGTTGCTATGCCCCTTAGATCGAAATTATTAATGGGTGAAAGCCTCTGCTACGACCCTCGAGCTAAAAATGCTCCGATACGACTAAGGGTGAAAGCCGTTGCTATGCCCCTTAGATCAAAATTATTAATGGGTGAAAGCCTCTGCTACGACCCTCGAGCTAAAAATGCTCCGATACGACTAATGGTGAAAGCCGTTGCTATGCCCCTTAGATCGAAATTATTAATGGGTGAAAGCCTCTGCTATGACCCGAGGGCTAAAAATGCTCCGATACGACTAAGGGTGAAAGTCGTTGCTATGCCCCTTAGATCGAAATTATTAATGGGTGAAAGCCTCTGCTACGACCCTCAAGCTAAGATTGCTCTGATACGACTATGGGTGAAAGCCGTTGCTACGCCCCTTAGATCGAAATTATTATCCTTGATCAACCGAGATCAACCAGCATTCTATTCTATTATTTCTCCATAATTATTCGTTCGACTAAGGCTAACAGCCATCTTTACGACACTTAGGTCAAAGCTATTATTCAAGATCGATCGAGACCCTATTTCGATTATTACTTCACGATTATTTGTCCGACTAGGGAATTCAGCCCCTCAGATTAAAATGGTTACTCAAAGGTCATCTTGGATTCTTCTGTTTGATGTCTTAATTGTTATGTATTTGACGGGGGAATAAAAATCTCCTACAGCTTATATTCAAAATCGAGGAATGTCGATTATCATCTATCATCTAAATATTTATCAAAGTTGGTAAAGAATGGCGCTTGTTCATATTTTTGAAGCAGAGAAATTGATGCTCGATAACAGTATACAAAAGCAATTCTACAGGATAACAAGTAAGGATGATAAGAGAAATAAATATCTCATTCATAGGGCCGATCAGAAATGTTACTGAAATGTAAAATTTGAAGGTAAACACGGAACTATATATAGTGGAAGGAAAGGGAAATCGACGACTCAGATTTGATAATACTAACGGCTGAGATAAAACCGGTAAATGCGCCGACCATTACGATTCCCGAGAATACAAAAACTGTCTCGGTAAAAGCGAATAAAATGCCAAAGTCATTCTGCTCGAATTTATCTTATATAGTCTCAGTTCCAATCATCGGAGGAAAATCATGAAGAAATCAAAGTACAGCCTGCAAAGAAAAAGTTATCAATAATTGGCCCGGGGATAAGTAAAAGTCGATAAAATTACTATATTCCGAGCCCGAAATATCTATCGATTACATCAACTACAATTACATATAAGGCCAATCATCCGATACTAAGTACCTTTTACAGTTATGAGAACATTGAAAAAGAAAAATCTATTTATCTGAACAAGACCGAAAAGTGGAGTTTCATAGCTAGGCGATCCTATGAAATTTTCGGCGGACGATAATGTCTTTACTCGACCAGGAGACGCCTATTGAGCCAACAAGTCTTCGACTATGGTCGAAATTCTTCGAAAAGGAGGACAATACATCTCTTTCCCAGGAGAAACGCCAACATTTATTAAAGGACATCAATCTCCGAACTACTACCCGAAGCGTTTCGAAAGAGAGCATAGCAAATTGCGTCATACCCTCGAAAACCTTGACGCCAGAGCCTCCCTGAACCACACAAAGGCCATGGGCCATTGGGGTCGTGGATGGTCAGCAATAAAGCTTATTGGTCTACAAGGTTGAAATAGCGTTCGCCTGCAGATACCCTAGTCGAGATGGAAGTATAAATTCTACTATGATACGCAAAATAACTCCTAACCCGAAATTCGAAATATTGAGTCATGCAACAAGATCTTCTAATCAGCATGATCGAAGAAATCTGCTTTCGAAAAATATTATAAGAATGCAAAACGAAGAGCCCCATTTATAGATACTATTCTCAGAAATCCAACGGCTATCAGAAAACAAAAGGAACGGTCAAGATCAAAAGATTGTCGCGACCCCCGAGAATTTCGCCGGGAAGAAAAAGTGATATTACTTTTGGAAATTAAGCGGAATTACTACGCCAGGATCGAAAGATCAAGAAAGCAAACTAAAGCATGATCAAAAAAAAAAAAAAAAAAAAAAAAAAAAAAAAAACACATAAGAGGAACATGTGATTCGAAAAGAAAGTAAATTATTACAAGCCATAGAAAATAAATGTCTGAAAAGTATTCATGATCGCAGAAGTAAAAACACTATAGGCATACTACAAGTCCGGGTAAATAAAAGACAACATCTAAACAAGCTTATTGTCAGAGAGAATCTTTCGAAGCTCAGCGTTACGAGCCTCACATCCTGCTTCAAATCCACGATCATAAGCCTCCTTTTCTCGGCGAACGGACTCTTGCTTCTCCTGCTCGTGAATACTCTTTAGTTTCTCGAGCTCATCATTCAGTTGCTTATGAATCTCTTCTCCATGCTCTTTAGCAGTCTTCTCCCTCTCTAAAGCAAGCTTCTCTGCGAGGACACGATTGAACTCGATTTTCTTCTCCTCCAGCTCGAGGGAGATAGCAGCACGATGATTCGTTTCCCGCTCAGCAAACGTTTTAAGTTCAGTAAAATCTTGTCCAGCCTGTTAAAAGGATCGGCAACGTTAAAAAAAAAAAAAAAAAAAAAAAAAAAAAAAAAAAAAAAAAAAAAAGAGAGAAAAGGAGAGGAAGAAGAAAGAAAGAATAAATAAATGCACACCTGAAAAAAGAAGTGCTGCCCACACTCAAACAACTCTTCTATGTTCCTCTCCTTGGACGCGTCTCTCTCCTCGGGCATGTTAGTTTCCGAAGAAGTGAAGTTAACTTGCAACAGATCAGCCATGGGATCAGTCTTGAAGGGAGACCCATCTTTCGAAGGAATGCGGTTAACCCAGGGTTCGGAAGGATTACCAACCTTCAAAACTTCAGCAGAGGCCTCTCCACCAGCCTCTAACTTGGATTTTTTGCTGGGATTCCCTGCGGGAGGAACGGTCGAAAGGTCAGAAGATGACTTGCTATCAATAGCAAGATTTTGTAAAGCTTCAATGGGAGTGACCCCGTCGGAGTAAGGCCTCTTATTTGAAGAAGGAATAGAAGTCTTTTCTCGGACAGAATCCTCACTCGGAGACTTGGCCACTTTCGGGGAAAAACTCCCGAGCGCAGCCTCGAGCTCTTCATCCAGAATAGACTTGCTGGAATTGCCCTTGTTTTGCTTCGACGAAGTGCTTTTCTCTTTCTTACTTTCCCCACCTTTAAGAGCTTTCGGGGAAGACAAGGAGGTCTTAGAAGAAGATTTAGAGGGTTTGGCCTCCTTGGCAACCTTCTGTTCTTTCTGCTCTTTGCTCGAGTTCTTATTCTTCGAACCACCAAATAGCGATCTGGGATCGATAGCTTTGCCTAATCCATTCTCCATAGTAAGCGAATTCGGGATCGATAAGCTAGGATCTTTACTTTTTAAGGAATTCAGAAAATGCAGAAAATATGGGGAAAGCTCCGATCTCTGTAAGGAAGGATGTCGTGTGAGTAATGAGAAGAAATCCTAATATTTATAGACGCTACGCAGTACGATTGTGATAGTGAATCAACGCGACCGTGAAGAAAAACCCCACTCGGATAAATAAAGTTCGAGCAGAAAGTGTGAAAAGTTATCGATATTTATAAAGTTAGAATTCACAAGGTACACGAATCAGATCAAAAAATATAAAATTAACTCGTTTACAAAATTGGGTTACATGAGTAAATACAATTGATTCCTAACTAGAGATCTTTGAACCGCCCCCTCCGGCTTGCTCAACCCCTATAACTCGCTAAACTGAAGATCAGACGATATATATATTTGAAGCTGGATAATTACCCAGCTTGGTCGAAAGATCGACCATCTCCCTTATCCGGGGCATTGCCTATATTGACATCTTCACCTTTCTCCCCAGACACAATAGAAGGATCATCGCAGGAGTACTCGAGCACATCGGGGTTAGGCATCGGAATGCCATACTCCTCAACTAAGGGGGCAAAGCGATGTTCCTGCCAGTTAGTATTCGCCTTGGGTAGAGAGGAAGCTTTATAATCCTTCCCTTCAGCATTCTTGAAAGGGTCCATATACTTAAAATATTCCTCCATGTCATCCGGAATTTTCTCGGCCGCGACCAATTGTCGAACACCTTTATAAAAAATCGCCTGAAGAATTTCCCCCGTTTTCCTTTGAACTAAAGGGTCTAAGACAGGGGATTCCAGGAATTCTCGTATGGCCGGAATCTCGGCTTCTTCCCGGCCCTGGGCATATGCACGCTCGGAATCTTGCTTCGCCAACTCCAGTTCTATTTTTACTTTCTTCAGCTCTTCCTAGAGGACACTCCTCTCTTTAACGGACGCCAGCAAGTCCTCTTCCACTGAGGAGGAACGTTTCGTACTCGCTTTCTCGAGCTCCTTCTTTACCTGGGATAATTCTCGCTGACTCTCCGCCAGCTGAGATCGAATGGCCTGGTTATCAGCAAAAATTTGGGCATATGCATCATGAGCGTCCTGCGATTCCTGCTCCAGTAACGCCAAACGATAGGACTGAAGGGCGAACAAATCCCCGACCTACAAGACATTTTCGAGTATCAGTAAAGGCTAGGGTTTCTAAGGAAAGAAGAGGGATGAAAGACAATCTTTCACCTCGTGATACGTTCGGGAGAAATCACTCAACACCTCAAAATCGCCTTTGACGGTGTGAAGCAGCATATCCCGTTTGAACCGACCAGCCATAAAAATCCTAGCGGCCTTGTCGAATTCGTTCTCCCCACCCACACCCGGATCAGTCAGAATGGTGCCATCTTCAGGGTACCCAGCAGCTCTGCTACCTCGAAGATGTTCTTCCATAAAGTCTGCCACATCAGGCTCCGACCTACCTTCTCGACATGGAACAGAGTCAGATTTCATACCAAAAGGTTTTACCCTCCTTGAGGGCCCGGGATGTTCAGCATTTCTTTTCCGACTTAGGAGCTTCTCATACTCCTGGACGCCCTGAATTCGATTCCAAGAGTGCTGGCTATAGCCAACCGATGAAAGAACGGAACTATCCGGGGAAAACAGAGCTCGAAGAGGCCCGGCAGTGGCAGAATTCAGGCTACTCATAGTACCAACCCCTCTCAAATCGGGAAGTGTAGCTGCTATAACGACTGAGTTCCCACCTATATTGCGTGCGTCCGCACTCTTCTCGGAAGTATATGGCGACGGCTCAAAATAAAATGTTTTATCTCCAACCAAGTCGGCGGCGGATACTCGAAATCTCTCGACAGTTCGACCTGCGGGGTAATACGAATCGGGCACGGATTTAAACAAAGAGACTTATTCGGATAAACCTCAAGGTAGATAGAAAACAAGGAGCTTACTCAAAGAAGGAATCGCAAGGGGCGGAGCACTAGAGGTGGGCAGGACATTAGTTTGCGCACGAGATCCTTCAGAAGATGAACTAGGATACTTGATCGCTGGGGCAGGGTAATCACAGCGGCTCAACCCAGCCAATCGTAAAACACCTTCTTGTACTAGGAGCCTGGTCTGGTAAGGATTAGACCGCATTTGTTCGAGAAAATCATCGGAAAAACGCTGTCTTAGCTTTTCTCTAATTTTGCGAGATCCATACGACCAAGAATCTACGCCATCCCATCGATACGGTCTAGTTTTCGAGCTACCTTCCGATATTGGAACATCCGGACCTTTTACAAAGAAGAATCTCCTCTTCCTGCCTACACTCTGTTTTGTTGCTATCTTAGTGAGAAAAGGTCGTTTCGACCTCGGGAGAATGGATACAAACCCCGCATTGGAGCCCTTACCTAATTCCATTCGGAAGGTATGCCAGAAGTTGCTAAAAGAGGCCTCTTCCCCTTTTGCCTCCATGAGAGCGCTGAATGCCACTATATAGGCGACGGAGTGCGGGAGAAGTTGAGCGGGGGACAACGAAAAGAAAGAAAGGACATTTTTGATAAGGGGAATGAAGGGAATACGTAGACCACAGGAAAATTGACCCTCATAAAAGGATTGACAACCAGCTGGGGGCTCAGTAGCACGATTGAAATAAGAGGGAATGACGATCGAAAACCCTTTTGGAAGATATTTCCCAAACTCCTTCTCAAGATAAACGCGATCTTTCTTTGAAAAACAACAGGAGGTTTCTTTAGCAGGAAGTTCTGTCGTGTTCGAGGTCACGACCTCTGGAGTGAGCTTGGGTTTGAAAATTCTGACAAAGGCGCCCTCACCAATGCTGCGTTTCTCAACCTCATTTTCTTCGAGATCCTCGCTCGGATCATCATCCTCGCCTCCTTGACGGAATTCTCCATCTTCATAATCATCAACGAGCTTTAACAAAGGATTGGGTTCTTGACTCTCTTCGACCTTATCCTTGCCCTTTGAACTTCTAGAACTTGACATTATGAATTCGGAAATGAATGTATTAAAGTAACTACCTTTTCGATTCAAACACTTCGAGCTCAAGAGAAAATGTAACATGGAAGTAATTTTTCAACGGGTCAACATATATATACGGGGTTAAAAAGGTAAAATTGCAAAGAGGTCCCCGAGTAACCGCGACGGTTGAACTTACCAAGGGTATAAACTTTGGGTTATCCCTCTCAGAATAGCCTTCTTGATCCTCCATTCTCTAGAATTGTGGAATATGACCTTACAATTTATCCCTAAGAATCTCGGAGGCCCTCCTGGTTATGATCGAAAATTCTGGAAAGCTTTCATCAAGGGATCGAACAACGCATCGTGGAAGCAAAAAGGACATTACTATTTCAACATCCTCCGACAAGGGTAACTTCAGAACGCGCCGCTGTATGTTTTCGTCTATATGCACTCTTTTTCCCTAGCTCGGTTTTTATCCCAATGGGTTTTTCCGAGTTAGGTTTTTAATGAGGTATATCCTAAAGACATTCTGAACGGCTCGTCTCATTTTAGCGTGGGACGTATTTTGTACTTCTTCGAGCGCATGCTCCGCTTCGCACTCGAGAAGTGGGGGAGTATTGATGAGGGGTAATTCGGATCTCCTGTCTTTCTAGGCTCAACCCAGTTCGAATAACACCAAATCCTGTCCCCAGGAACCAAGAGCCGGACCAAAAGCCTGAAATTGGTTGTTCCGAGCGCATAAGTGAACAGGAGATCGAAGGACACTGTTGGGCCGAGCCCAAGCCCAAGCCCTTCAAATCAGCTATAAATACCCCATGCATTTATTACATCAGGGGACAACTTCCCAGGTGCTCTTGCTTTCAGACTGCAGCTCGGACACCCTTGGGAACAGTGATATAGGCTTTCTCATATGTATTTCGCCCATTAGCATGTACGGCATCCTATAATGCTCGAATAGGACTCCAAACAATTGTAATCTGTACTCGATAATTCAGAATACAATACTATTGATCTTTCTTATTTATTGTCTAACATTATTACTGCATTGTCTATCCACCCTTGGTCGAACACACGAAAACCTGCAAGATCAATTGGAATGACTTACTGATCACTTCCACTCAGCCGATTGAAACGTCTCGTCTGATGAATACTTAGCTGATCCCAAACTAAACCCATTTTATTTGAGTCGGCTGATTTCCATTAGTCTGATTCCTTTCTTCAGCAACATATTAGTAGTCTTATGGACCACATAATTTGACCCTTCTGATTTGTCTTCTTTCTTGGTCAAAATCTTCTAAGTGAGTTGTCAAGCTTCCATTACTTAGTTGATTATGATGTTTCGGAAATCATCAAAACCTCCCTTTACTTTACTGTCTTCATCTTTGTCTTCTTCCAACAATTTTCCCCTTTTTGATGATGACAAAACTTCAGCTAAGTATTTGTACCTAAAGCTAAAGTTAAGTCCTCAGATCGAAATTTCTGAGATAGAAATTAAGTTGGAAACTTGAAATTTTATACATATTCTGATTAATACATTTCAAGTTACAAAAGATGACAGTAAAATAAAATTTACAAATAAGATAAGTATCCTAGGCTAGTCTTTTTTTCCTTCTTCTTCATCTTCTTCTTCATATTCTTCATCCTCTTCTTCATCATGCTCATCCTCATCGTCATCTTCCCCACTGAAAAATTTGTTAGCTTTAAGATTTCTTCTTGCAGCATTAATTTTCCTTTTGAGGTCTTCCATTCTTTTGTATATTATTAATGGATCAAGTTGCTTTTCAGGATTGTCCTTGTTAGCAGCAATCTCCTTATCAGATTTTGCTGGTTCATTGGCTTCTTCTTCAGCAGCAGCTTCATCTTCAGCTTTCTCCTCAAGTACAGAGCTTTCTGATGTTTTGATCCACAATGTTAAGCTGTGTAGACTGGTGAGTTTGGACCGATTTGATGGCACCAGCCTTGTCATTTAAACAATCAACATTAAGTTGAAATGTTGCAATTTCATTCTGAACTTTGTTGGAGGCTGTTGTAATATCTTGCATCATAGAAATATCAGACTTATTCCTTTGAAGAGCAATGTGTAGGTGATTTACATCAGCCTTTACGTCTTCAATATTTCTGTTCAAACTAAGTAAGCTTTGAGTCCGCATTAGGGAATTGTCTGGTGGCAGAGGCAAGTTTTCAATGGCATTATGCACCAACTTGGCAGTTGCCTCCTCCATCTCCTTAAAGGTATTTTCAATCAGTAACTGCATTGATTCCATGAGTGTCTTGAGCTTGAGTTTGAGGTTGATGCAGTAGCAGGTTCTTCTTGAAAAACAGGTGTGTCTTGAAGAACATTCTCTTCTTCAGCTCTTTGTTCTTCCTTGGTTGGCTCTTCAGTTGTCTGAACAGTTTCAGCAGTACCATCCTCAGAAACGTAAGTTTTCTCATGGACTAGGAGCAGAGGTATCCGTGGTTTAGTAGTCTTCTTTGTACTCGGCTATTCCTGATACTTGTTGATTTCAGAGCCCAAAAGCTATCTGTTGCAAGCTTGGTAAACTAGGCAGGTCACTTGAAGTTCCTTGACCATATCTAGATTTTTCTGCCATTTCTCCATGGTTGTGTAGATAGCAATCTTCACAACCCTATCAATTGGATCGTCGTTTGGTCGTAGCCTCTTTGGCAGGGCATCCTCGATAGTGTGAACTTCATTCTTGACTATGGCTTTAGCAAAGCCATGAAGGACATCATGAACATAATATGAATCTAAGGCTTGAGTAATGGAGGTGGTATGCAACCAGTTTAGAACCCACTTCTCTTCAGTGGTAAACTCCTTCCATGCCTTGATTTCTTCAACAGATTTGTTCGTTTTGTAATCTCTCCATCTGGTATATTTGATCTTCTTTGGAAGGAATATAGTCTTGGTTTGCAGCAGCTGATCAAAATGTTCCAGCTCTGCTTCGAATTTGTCAAAAGCAGTCAGATTACTCTCGACAATCTCAAGAGCTCTTCTTACTTCAAATTTCTTCTTCTTTTGCCTAAGCTCAGGAGGTAGAAATTGCTTGGCATTTAGTGATTCACTAATTTTAATGCCTCGAGTCCTTCTAGGACCGTGAGCATCTTTCTTAGCTCCAATGCATGTGCCAGCTCTTCATCCTCTTAGCTTTTAGTTCGGCTTCAGTTAGCTGTTTCTTCTGAGCTTCAGTTTTGCTCAGTTCAACAGCTTTACGAAACTCAGCCTCATCATGTTTCCTCTGCTTATTCTCTTCTCTTTTTCTCTTGTCAGCAGCAGACTCTTTTGTCTTACCTTTTCCAGTTCTCTTCCTTTTTCGAGCTATTGTTTCCTGAACTGGGGCGGCAACAGTAGGTTCAGGTTCAGCAGTTGCAATGGGTGCAATGGAAATAGGTTCGTGGATCTGCACTTTAGGATCCTCTTGAGGGTGGTTGTTGCTGAGAAGATAAGATACAACATATGGAGAGACTATCGTCTGACGAAATCAAAGGAGCAAATTATGCAGTGGAAAGAGTTTGCAGTAGAAGAGGCATGGGTTCTGCAATGGCTGCAAACTTGGTGCTTGAATCAAGCACTGGATTCAGATCATTTCCTGTACATGATGCATTTAAGATTGAGGAAGTTAGCAAAGTCTGAAGCCAAGAAGATTACTGACTCTATCCTAAAAACGCCTGGAAAGAATGAAGACCTTCCCGATAGAGTAGTTAAGCTGGCCATTTTCATCACTTTGGAAATGTGGGCAAAAAGATCAAGATTTGAGAAAGGGAGTTCAAGTAATCTTGTGACGGCCCGGCTCCATGGGTTCGCGGATAACAATCAAAAAATTATTATTTTATTTTTTTGAAAAGTGTTAAAATATCGAAAGTTTTTTCTTTTTATTTTTTAAACGGAAAATTTAAGTTTTAAAGCGGAAGCGGTTTAAAATAAAATACGAACAATTTAAATTAATATTTTTTTTTACGAACAAACAAAATCAATTTTCATAGTAGATTTTTAAAGCGGAAGAATTTAATCATAACATATCAAAAGATTTAAACAAAATCAACCGAGAGAGATAACTAAGTAATTTATGAAAATCTTGAATCTTTGACAAAAATATAAATAAACTTTAACGATTCAAATATTGTAAGCAAGGTTTTAAACAAAATTGATAAAGAACCTAAATCGACAACAAAATATAACTACTATCCCAAAAAATAGGGTGGGATCGCAACTGTGATGACCTATCCGCAACCCGACCATTATTTTCCAGAACACCTGAACTGAAAAGAATGAAACATAGAACACCTGAACTTAGTGAGGCTATGTGCGAATTTGCATGGTCATGTGTGAATGCAACATATTATATAACATAAGCATGTCATCAAGCAAATAAACATATATTCAAGACGGAAGAAACATGGAATTCACATAACTCATAATTGTTGATGCCGTCCTCCACTTACCCTCCATCCTCAGAGTGATGTCCATCCAAACACACCAAGTAAGGAGTGACATTACTATCTAATATGCATCGAGTTGTCTTCACCTAAGTTCGTCCTTACTCCCCAAGTGTTCCTCCCAACTTGGATTGTAAGGTCAGGCCTATGGGTAACCGTGACAATCCTGCCAGCCCTTGCCGTCTAGGTTGGCATCGGGTCCATAAACCAATAAAAAGGGGCCCACACAAAATGGAAATTACACGGGAAACACAAATCGGAAACAGATGGAAACATAACATATCAAACATATTTAACATATTATCGACATTTAAGAACTTATCAATTGCAAATTTTGGGTATCATGATAATTTTGTAAAATATATTCGCAACTAGTAGATTTGGATGTAGCATGTATTTGGATAATCATGTTGAGATGCTAAGTGATTTCGTGCGAGTAATGTCGACCTGGTAAGTTAACTTATTAGTGACGGCATGCAAGAGAAAATAGAATATAACACATGTTTTGATTATTAAGAGCATTGGTAAATGTTCGACTCGATCTACTAGCACATCAAATCGACATACAAATTCAACACACAACGCTCACCTTTATCGCTTAGTATAGCGACTAAAATCCACAAATGAAGCGTATTCGGAACCTGAGCAAGTACATTTACGACTTAGAATTTATCTAACAATTTTGAATATTAAGAACATTAACTTTCTTACACAAATAAATCAACATCCAAACTTATAACCAATATTTAAACAAAACCAATCCAAAGTTATTAAATATCTAATATTAAATATAAACTCAACAACTTATCACAAAACTTATAAGGACAAATTAATCTTCTTCAATATATACTTAAAGAGAAGAAAGTAAAATCACAAAGATTAAAGAACACAAGCATAGGCAAATCTTTACCCAAAACAACAAAGGGGATGGAAACTCTCTTTACTTTCAAACCTCTGAAGGTGGTGGTTGCGGCTTCGGTGGCGGTGGTGGCGGCTTCGGTGGTGGTTCATAACAAAAGCCCTCAAATCCTTACTTTTCCCAAACTTCTAACGACTGTCGATTCACATCAGGAGATCCAAATGACGATCCGAATGGTCAATATGTGGCCCCATGTGTGTAGGACCTTCACGCAAAATTTGGGCATGATCAACGGTGGACGAAGAAGGAATGGTCGAAAAACCGAGGCTGTGTAGTGATAATCCGAAAATTCTCTTTCTAATTTGCGGTCTCTTTTGTCTCTCTTCTTAACTATATTTAAGTATTTTTAAGTTGTAAAGAAGATAATGTGGGTTTGAGGATGGTATTTATTAACTATAAAATCATAGTTTTAATGTATATATATACATACAATATGAAAATATTGGAGTATTATTACTCTACATTTTCCACCAATGCATGTCAACCTTAGGTAGTGGAGTTTACTTGATTTTACGTTGTTTCGTACGGGATCAATAAAGGAAAGTAAAGATAAATGTATGTGATAGTATGGGCTCAAATATGTACAGTCCGAACATGAATGTAAATATTACAATATGGGGGGCCTATCTGAGCATTACAGGATGCCGTACAAGCGAGAGACTGAATACAGTACAAAGTGATATAATCTAACTTCGAAGGAGATTCCGAGCAGTACCATCGAGCTGGGAGCACTTGGCAAAGCGTGTCTGGCGTCATAAATGCGAGTGGTATTTATACTTGAGGCGGTGTGCTAGGTGAACCATCCACAGGGATATATTTCTTGGACCAAAGGCCTAGGCCCGGGGTCGGCCCAACAGTGAATCCGATCGTGACCTCCTTTGCTGGTGATCGAGCTGAACAGAATGGAAGTTGGGTAGTTGGATCGATATTATGTCTTTGAGGTCAGATTTCCTGGTGTTTGATCAGATATAATTCCCAAAATAGAAAGAATCTAAAGTACCCATCATCAATAATCTCCCACTTCTCGAGCGTAAGTGAAGCTGAAGCTCAGAGAAGTAGAAATTGCCTTAGGATCGGCATGCATCATTATCACTTGTTCCGGATATGCCTCATTAAAAACCTGATTCGGAAAAACCCAGTGGGATAAAAACCGAACCAGGGAAAAAGAGTGCATATCTTGGAAACCTCAAAAAATGACTAATAGTTGCGGTGTCGAAATTATTGTACTTTGTTCTTGCTAGATTTGACAATTGTTCCTGGTTGAATTTTGATTTGATCGATGTACTTGCAGTAGTTGATTCCTCCTCAATACACCTCCACTTCTCGAGCGTAAATAAAACTGAAGCTCGGAGAAGTAGACATATTTTGAAGTTGAAGAGACATGTTTTACCCAATAGGCAGGCTACGGCCTAAATTCGTAAAGTATAGGGACCAAAAATTCGACTATCGAGAAGATAAATTTGAATTTACTGTGAGAGAGCTCAACCATTGCGGTTACTCAGGGTCCGATTTGCAATTTACCTTTTTAACACTATATATATATATACATTGACCATTGAAGATTCATTCATGAAAGAATCCAAAACCCTTGATCGGAGCTTAGTGATCTAATTTACCAAGAACCCTGAAAAGTTGATCTCCCATAGATTATACATCCATAATGTCTAGCTCACAATATTTGAAAGGGAAAGGCAAAGTTGTTGAAGGATCGGAATCCGACCCCGAATTTGCAATCTGTTGAATACTATAGAGCTTCTGAGGAAGAGAAATTCAGCAGTTCGAACGATACCTCCTGCTTTGATAATGAAGAAAGAGAACTCCGCAAAGGATCTCCGAACAAGGAGGAGGCTCAGTCCGAGAAAGAAGATGAGGAGCAAGTCGAACAAGTGGAGTTGGAGGAGAATGTAACCCATAAGTATAGCATCGACGGTAACGCTTACGTCAGAATATACAAACAAGAAGAACCTTCGACTAGTACCAATCACCATAGAACTAAACTAAGGGCTGATCAGACTTCCAGCGCCTTTAATAAGGATAGTTGAGCATATCTAGAGGGGGATTTCGGGAAATTTCTCCCGAAGGGTTTCTCGATCGTCATTCCTACCAGCAGACAATGGGTTACTGATCCTCCGGCGGGATGTCAAGCGTTTTACGATAGACAATTCTCTTATGGGCTACACATCCCCTTCATCCCGCTAATCAGCAGTCTCTTGACAGCTTTCTCGCTCTCTCCTGCTCAAATTCTCTCGAACTCTATTGCGTACATAGTTGTGTTCAGCGCACTTATGAAAGCCAAGGGGGAAGAAGCTTCTTTTCTGAACTTCTGGAAAATGTTCAAAGTGAGCACATCGATGGCTTCGAACGCTGGGTTTGTGTACTTTTCGCAGAGGTTGAATCAGTCAATCCTCTCGACCGTGACATCGAGCAATACCAAGGACTGGAAAAGAAAATTCTTCTTTGTCAAAGGTTCGGATGTTCCTGCCTCCGACGGGAGTTCAAAAACCAAACCATACCAATTAGATGGAGTTGGGCCCTGGATATACGGCTGACGTCGAATCAAGGAGAAGATTAGGCACCAGCTTACGGAAGAATTCCTGAAACCGTCGAGGTCTGACCCTTACCAAACCGCACTTCTTACCCAGGAAGGGGTCTCAAGGATGGGTGGCCTCAGCGAATGCCATTACCCTATTTCGGAGATCGAATTTGGCCCATCTTCAGGAAGTCAAACCGCAGCACAGCCTGATCAGCAGATCGAGAACGCGCCAGGAGAGGTCGCTCTCGCCCAAGTACCTCTCACTCCAAGTATGCTACTTCATCCTTGTTTACTCAACATAAGTTTTTCAACCATATAAGTTCACTCACATAAGTTTTTTCCTAGCGGGTGAGATTGTCAAAAAGTTTCGGACATCCATAGTTGGTCCGACCGTAGTTTCATCCTCTAAGAAAGCCCAAGGCAAGCCACGAAAATAGAAGAAATCCAAAGCAACAACAGCTTAGTCTACCGTGTTGTTCAAAGATTTGTTCGCGATTAGCTTAGTCAGCCTACTGTTCTATAACAGCTTAGTCTGCTGACAGTTAAGCAAAAGTTTTAAAGTTAAAATTTGATAAAATTTTCAGAGGTCTATCCCCCCCCCCTCCCTCTAAACCTCATCTGACCACTTGGGACCAACAAATAGCGATGTTCCTGAGTCATCGAGAAGAGTGAGGCCCTTTTGCCGGAATCCAGGGGAAGTCCCTCATCGAGCTGGAGTAAAGGAATCAGACCTAGCTGACTATATAGACGATCGTCTCAGAGGTCCAAGAGTCGCGGGGTTCCCGGAGGACAGGACCATATTCAGTGATTTTGGTCCCAATGGGGAAAACGAAGTGGACAAGTCGTTTAGGATCCTCTTGGCGGGGCGGTTCAAGAAGGATATGTCCGAGCACTTCGCGATGTGTGATTTCGAAATCATGCGCAACTTTCTCGATCATACCAGGAGGTAATGAAATAATGACCTCCATAGTTCCCTTTTGATATCTCTAAGTATAAATTAACGATGTTTTTTTCTTTCTAGGTCGGAGACAACTTCACGCATTAATCGTATCGGCTGGCTATCTTGGAAGAAGAATCCCAGCAAGTTGACAACGTCCTCAAATGAACTCTGAAGAAAGACGATGTTCTTCAAGCTCAACTAGAGGACATTACTATGGAAATTATCCGAGAGCCAAAAGGAGCTTTCCGATACATAGAAGGAGCTCGAGGAAGCCAAGAGCGAAAAATACACCCCTACGGCGGAGGAGAATCTCTTGGCGATGGTGGGAGAGAAAAGTGCCCTTGAAGAAGAAGTTAAACGGCTGAAGATCAAACTTGAACAAGCCAAAGTTGATTCCAAACGAGCATATGCTCAAGGCCGGGAAAAGGCCAGGTTTCCAGCGATAAGGGAATTTTCGGAGTCTCCCATTCTCGATCAACTTGTCCGACTAAGATCCGGAGGAGTGATGCAAACCATCTTTTATAAAGGGGTTCAACAGTTGATCGCCACGGGAAGGATTCCGAACAATCTAGACGACTACCTCCTATATATGGACCCCTACAAGAATCCCTTAGGGGAGGATTATAAGGCTTCATCCTTGCCGCTGGATTATAAGGCTTTGATATAAGGATTATAAGAACTTGCTGAGCCATGAGTTCGCCCCCTTCCTCTAAGAATTTGGGGTTCTCATGACAAATCTTAACATGCTCGAGCTGACTTCTGCCGAAACTGGTCGTCCTTAGGAAGAAGATGATGCCGAAAAGGATGAAGATGTGAATATCGAAGATGAACTCGAGGATCGAAATGAACAAGAGGCTCTTTCTGAAAGCAAGGCAGGAAATTCAAGTGGCGATGAGTAGAACAGCGACGAAGAAGAAGATAGCTCCGAAGACGAAAAATGACAGCTCTGATGGAGATGACAACAATTCCGATGACTAGGACGACGAAGGCAAAGAAGAAGAAGGAAAAACCAGTTCCGATGCCGAGGGCGAAAATGACTAGGAAAACTCTGATAGTTAGGATTTTCATTTGTAATAGGGCTTTTCCTTGTACATTTTTTTTATGTAATTTCCACCCTTTTAGGTTTTTCATATATAACCAGACTTATTTTCCTTGATTTAATCTAGTATAATATATGATCGGATTGAGCAGTCTTCCTCGGATTTTCTCGGGAGTCGCGACTGTTCATTTTCCTTAGAATAACATATTGCTTACACTATAAACAGACGGGCCATCCCCTTCATTTCTTCACAATCACTGAACGAATTGATCGGAGCTTTAAGGTCGATAATAAATTCATACTCCAAGTTAATTAAGTTTCTCCGATCTTCATGGATAAAGTGTTGGGTAATCGAGTCGACCCCAAACAACTACTTGCCCTTACAAAAGACAAGGCTCCGTCGATAGAGCAGAAACTGCCTAAAGATCGAAAATCATCCAAGTCTTCTTCGAAGGCTTCTGCGTCATCACCCAAAACCGCTAAAGCTGCAGAAAATAAGAAAGAGAAAAACATTTCAACGAAGACCCCAAAGGTTATCCCAAACAAGTACATTCTGCCGGACGACAAATTTGCTGATGAGGTTGTGAACCTCCCAAGAAATCTTATGAGGCTGCTACACGAGATTCGAGCAAGCAAAAGGTGTCCGATTCTTCGTCCAGCAAGAGATCTCGTTCTGTCGAGCCGACTCTGACCGAGACGGTAATGCAGCCGGCCTCAGAGAATAAGGCTTCATCCGACACTCTTATGAGCTCAGAGGCTAAGGTGGATGCCGATGCCGAAGGGCCGATTAAGAAGGCCAAGATAACTTGTACCGATGAAGGAACATCTGCGCCGGCCTTGCCTTTGGTGGCAACACAAGGGGAGGCCTTGAAGGTCGGAAATCCTGCCGGTCCTCATCCTGCTTTGGAGGCTCCACGCACTCTGTCCTCCCTTCTCGAAGAGTTGAAGAATAAGCCTCCTTTCGAGGTAACACTTGAAGACTTTGTTCTGAAGCTCTTCCGTTCTCGTTCGTTCGGATTCCGAACTTGGCTCGTCAGAAGAAAAAAGTGTCTGGCAGTCATTCCAATAGGGATCAAACTTCCTTATTCAGGCAATACTTTTTTTCAAAAAAAAAAATTTCCCGAATTCTATATAACTTTACATGGAGTCTGGATCTCATTCTGCTTTTTTTTTTTATGTAATAGGCAGGAAAAGAGTTCCTTGAGCTCGGACTGATGGCGGAATGAGAGGCCGAGCGCCAGACTGCTATCGCGCTCGAGCTCGAGACAAACAAGGCTACATTGGAACGTTCCTTGGAAGTGAACAAGTCTTTCGAGGAGAAGTTGGCCATGGAGAAGGAAAAGGCCGCAAAGGATAAAGGAGAAGAAGTCCATGATAAGCTAAACAAGGAGCTTAACAATTTAAGGGGCATGATTGAGCAGGAGAAGAAGAATTCCGAGCTCCGCGAGAAAGAGGCCTATGCTCACAGTTACGAGGACCATAGTGCGGAGCTTCGAAAAATCTTTTCCGAGAATAAACTCCTTTGAAGGCTGCATTTTATTCCTTTGGATTTGTTGTAATTTTTTGTTTTCATTCCGTCTAATGTTTGTAATCTTGAATAATGTGTTCCTATTTCGACTCTCGATCTCCGATCGTTATGTTCGGCTTTGCCTTCTTTATTTAAATGAACATTTTCTGTTTGTCTTTTTGAATAATTCTGTTAAACTAATGCTCTTTATTCGTTCAAGATTTCGAACTCGTAATTGATAAAATGTGAATTCCGAACATGAGTCATATCTTTAACCAAGTCAATAACTATTCTCCCGAATTTGACTGATATCTTCAAGATTTCTTCTGCCAAACAATCCCTATTCCTCGGGAAACGGAACAGTCATTCAATCTCGTTCGACCATCCTCATTGCATGATAACCACCGGATTAGGCTGGATGTTACTATAAAAGGGGTCTCCCTTAACTTTCATAATTTTATTCATTTCTTCTTTTTTGAGATAGATTTGCTCCGATGATGATGATCGGAAGACTTCCCCTTTCGACCCAAATTTTTGAAATCCGACTTCGCACCTTTTTATGAAAAGATAGAGATTTCATCACTCTCAATTTCGTCTAGAATATCGACTAAAAAAAGTATTTCCGGTCCTGAAGGCCAATAAGCCTATTTGGAAAGCCAATAGCTTGGGCTCGGCGAAACAAGGAAAAAACCTTGGTATTGTTGACAACCCACGATCCAAGGAAAAGTCCGACCCCACAAAGTGTTGGTGGAGTTCGAGCATCAAGTTCTCAAGGATGATCGGTGGCTATTTATCATTCCTCTGGCACGGTCCATATAGTGAGGGACCGATTGCCACAATTATTTTCGAAGATGTGATAAGGTGGGGCATCAGAGATCAAGGTCTGCAACAAAGTATTCATATTACACCTTGAAAAAGATGTCTTAACCCTCCCATCTTCGGAATAATGATAAACAAAAACAGAAGCCTACGGCTTAAACTATCCAAGTTCGAGGAAAGGCCACGTCGAATGGTCGGCGGGAGAAGAATATTGTGCCAAAAATTTCATAGGATCTAGAATGTAATAGGATCGAAATGTAGTAGGATGAAAGATCAGATCTTGTAACTTTGTAATATGGAGATATTTGTAATATTGTATCTTGTTCGAAATAAATCACATGATGTGTTTACTTATGCTTTGTTGTACTTCATTCTTGTTCGGAATAATAAATCTCGATTAACTCTCCAATTCATTTGGCCGCCTTACTTATGTTCTTATGTTGTTGAATCAAACTCAATCAGATGATCAACAACTAAAACCCGAATCAACTATCAAGGTCGAATAACTTGAAATAATCTTTTGTGTAATATCAACACCTTTGGAGATTATCGAACCCGAGATCCAATCTTTCCTTGCGTAGTTTTCTAAGTTAATTTAAGAAACATGGTCACACGGTTATTGCTCCATTCATTGCAGAAGCTATACGATCACAGTATCTGACAAGGGAGATAATCAATGAAATTTTCTTTAAGTAATTCTCGACCAAGTACCAGTTTTATGGTGTATTCCGAACGTTTAATTCCATCAAGTTACTTGTGAGATATATAAGCTTGATCGATTTTATATTTGATCGTCCTGATAATTTCCGAGCATGACCTAATGTCCTTTTTTTGACTAAGTCCTGAAGACTTTTGCATGTCATGTCCAAACAGACCCCTATTCTTCGGAAAGCGAAACGATCGGCGCACTTACCACTCGCATCCTGAGCGTTCCTGCAGTAAAATCTGAGTCGTTGAGATCAATTTCCTTCCACTATAAATAGTCGTCAATTAATCTCTATATTTTTTACTTTCAGTAAAAGGTTTCGTCCAATCCTATTGATTGTACTTTTACTTTCTCCGAACCAAATCATGAACTTTAAGTTGCGAATAAAGATTTTTGAAATATGAACTCGCATAATTTTTTTCGAACCTTCAATTCTTCAAGAAAGACTTTACTTGTCTAGAATATCAACAAACGAAGCTCCACCCATTTAGAATGCCGGCAAACGACGTGGCCTCGCAGATATACCTTGTCTGAGACGGGTTCGCATTACGATATTCTGACGGTCAATCCGGCAAGATAGTGGATCAACTCCCTCGCGTGCAGCTCCGCTCTCGAGCATCAACTTCTTCAAGGTGCTTCTTGAAGAATGGTGCATCCGAGATTCCTAGGAGTAATCAAACGGGAACTGATCCCTGCAACTTCGGCTCGAAAAAGGGTGTAAATGAACCAGCAGGAGGCGGCAGCAAGAAAAGGGCGGTTTTGGATTTACGGATCCTTGTTCTGTAATTTAAACTATTTAACTTCAAAGTCGGGTGACAACCGATCGATGAAGAGTCCGAGTCTTATGTTCGCCAATGAAGATCTTAGATCAGTTAAAAGTCCTGGAGATAGGCTCTGAACCTGCTCTCCACAGCTCTACTGGTCGCTCAGAGACCCTTAGCATGGGTCCTAGAACTTGTAGTAAGATAGTCCACAAGATGTAACTTTTTCTTTTTGGGCTCGAATTTCTCTATTGTACGAATCACTTGTAATTGCTCGTAAAAGTTTATGAATAAAAAGTTTCTTCTTCGATCCATACATGGCTTGAAATTTACTTTCCTTGTTTTTTTCCATTTGAATAGCAACATAATTGGTGTTCGAAATAATTGATCAGATAAGTATCAAACTAAAATCATCTACGAATTCGATCATCGGATAATCTGACCCGAAATAAATTAGTATCTATAACTTTGATAATCGAACTTGAACCTTGATTTTTTATCTGAAGAATACTTAGAGGTGATCTTTGAATAAATTAATCCGGAGAGGAATACCTTGTCATCTTCTTGATCGAATTAATTCACAACTTTATCAAGCCTTCTTATGAATGGATCCATATTGTTGATCGAAAAATCGTAATTGATCCGTCGGAGAATTTAACTTTTTTATCTAAGAGGCATAGCAACGGCTTTCAACCTTAGTCATTTTTCCTTTTTCGAGGGTCATAGCAACATCTTTCACCCTCTGCATATTTTGATCTAAGGGGCATAGAAACGGCTTTCACCCTTCGTCTTTTTTTTTTTCGAGGGTCATAGCAACATCTTTCACCCTTCGCATATTTTGATATAAGGGGCATAGCAACAACTTTCACCCATAGTCATTTTTCTTTTCTCGAGGGTCATAGCAACAGCTTTCACCCATTTAATTTTTTGATCTAAGGGGCATAGCAACAGCTTTCACCCTTAGTCATTTTTCTTTTCTCGAGAGTCATAGCAACAACTTTCACCCTTTGCATATTTTGATCTAAGGGGCATAGCAACGGCTTTCACCCTTAGTAATTTTATTTTCTTTTTGAAGTCGATCATAAGTAGACGAGAATAGCACGAGCTTGTAATGAATTGATAAGATATCTCCAGAATAGTTAAATTGCATTGAACTGATAACTCTTCGATAATAGTAGGAATAAAACTGATTACAAGAAACGAAACAATGATAGCAATAACTAGATCCCTTCAGCAAGCCTTCATTTTCCATAATACTTCCTCAAATTTACTGCATTCCAGGACCGAGGCAATACTTCGCCATTGGGATAAGCAATCTTATATGAACCCTTTTTTCCAACCTCAACAACAACATATGGACCGTGTGACGGCCCGGCTCCGCGGGTCCGTCGAATAACAATTGAATTTTTTTTTATTTTTTTTTGAAAAAGTTTTAAGATACCAATTTTTTTTTGTGACAAAACTATTAAAATAAAATCGATAATTAAAAGCTTTAAAAGTTTAAACAAAATAAGAACATGTTAAATTGCTAAGTTTAAAGCGGTAGTAATTAAAACAAATTTTAACGGATGACATGACATGTTGAAACAACTTGTGGGACCCAAACGGAATTTAAGAAGATTAAGATTAATATTTGATAAAATTTAAAATCATTTTCGAAGATATTCCCATTTTACAAAATTAGCTAAAATATCAAGATATTTAGCAAGATATAATAAAAATCAACGTAGACATTATAGAAGATTTAAAACATGAGTTCAAATGAAAATCTTAAAATTAAATAAGAATTTGGACAAAAATTCAACTACTCTCTGGAACTAGGGTGGGACCGCAACCGTGATGACCTAACAGCAACATGAACTATCATTTACCTCAAACACCTGTAGCTGAAAAGATTAAAACATGGAATGCATAAGTTGATCGTCCAACTTAATGAGGCTGTAATGCACATGTGCGTGGATGCAACATAATATACATGAGCATATACAACAGTACAGTAAATGAACATATGATATAACAATTTAAGCAAGTTAAACAAGTAACCAACATTTGTTGATGTCGTCCTCCTCTTACCCTCCAATCCACAGTCAGGAAAAACCACCACCGAACACTCCAAGTAAGGTGCGAACTTACATTAAAGTGCGCGTTGATGTCAAATAATAGGAGTTTGACATTCACTCCCCAAATGTAACATCCACACTTGGCTCCTGAAGGGGGTCTATGGTGGATAGAGGAAACCCTCCGGCCCTTACCTTCCGGGTTACCCACGATTCTGCACACCAAAATAGGGCCCACATGGAAATAAAAAATAGTACAGTACAGTAACAATTCAGTAACAGGAAATCGGTAAACAACTCAATAACAGTTCAACATACAATATCAATGACTCATAAGCACATAGGTATAAGCAATAATTCAACGTGTAACTTGTCCTAGCAGTCGAGTTGTATCTAATATCATACATCACATGCTTGTTCGTTTAGAAACTAAGTTATAGTTCTGACTCGACCTACTAGCACATTTAGACTTACACACAAGTAACACACAACACTCACCTGAGGAGCTTATTATGGCGATCAAAATTCCACATTGAAGTGTATCCGAAACCTGAGCAAATACATATATGACTAATAAATTATCTAAAAATCTTACTTAAATATAATTAAAGAAAATCCTATCACATGGATTTTCTAAATTAACATCTCAGACAAGAACTTTAAACTTTCGACATCAAATCATTTAAGTGTATTCATTTTTTTTAACTTTAAGATTTGAGAAAATCCAATATATTTAACAATAGTAACAATCCAAACGAAATTGGATTGAAACGAGCAAACACGGAGAGAATGCAATGAAGTGGGCCCAATCCAACACGGACTGGGCCTGAAAGCCAACTGAATGGGCCAGCGGTGACTGCCCCGAGCACACCCTAAAATTGCATACCACTCCCCTATAAAATTTAATATTTCAAAATGTACCCCCAAAAATATTTTTCACTGTAAGTTCTTCAAACAAAAAAATCTTCACTAGATTGTTTTGTATAAGAACTCAATTACAACATTTAACAAGTTAATAATTAAACAACCTTTTCTTTTGAAAACATTCAGAGTATACCCCAAAAGTTTCGAAAACACGGAAACATTAACTTTCTTGCAAAAGAAATTCAAGACCCAATATCACAAGAATGTTAAAAAATATTTAAGCAAAAATTCACTAAAAAACCTGTTGGATGAAGATGAAGATAGAGTGTACTGAAGCTAAATTAGTTAAGGGAGGTTTTGATGAATTCCAAAACTCATCAAGATCAGCTAAGTACGGAAAACTTAGTTTAAAACCCTTAGAAGAATTTTGACCAAGTAAGAAGACAAATCAGAAGGGTCAATAATTCAAGGTCCAGAAGATTACTGATCTGCTGAAGAGAAGAAATCAGACTGGTGTCTATCAGCCGACTCAAATCAGATTTGTTCAAGTTTGAGATCAGCTCTGCTCACCATCAGACTTGCACTCTCATCAGCCAAGTGGAAAGGATCAAGAAGTCTCCCCAACGGTAATAAATGCACTTGGAATAATAAATGCTGAAGACCGAGGGTATTAATGGCAAATGATTGAAGAAATACCTCGTATCAACTCGGTGCATTAAATGCTGCCTGACAGAAAGTACAGTCTGCAGTACTGTCACTGTGCAGAGAGCCGTTCGCGGAAATTAAGGACCACAAATCGAGAAATTCAAACTGTGTCTCTCTTAAACGGACACTTTTTGAATCTGTGAGTATAAATAGCTGAAGAGACGAAGAGAAAAGTAGCTACACACAACAACTGAGAGAATTTACGAAGCAGAATATTTTCTAAGTCTCAAAAAGCTCAAGAACAGCTCACTCATCAGCTTTGTCATTTGTTGACTTAAGCAGAAGTTGAAGATCAAAGATATACATATTTTTCTGAGTGAAAAACTGTTAGAGTGTTGTGAGGAGTGTTTATCCATCTTTGTGAAGTGATAAAACTCTGTAGAATAGGTTTTATTTGTGATTTCCTATTGCGAACTTGTGGCCATTTCATTTGTTGTTGGGCGCAAGCAGTGTATACTGATTACTTTGTGTTTTAGTATAACCCAAGATCTGTGTGACTTGGAAGAGTGGACTAAAGGATTTACATCCATATAACCACTATAAAAATCCTTGTGTTTTTACCTTGCATTTTACTTGCATATTTTCAGTTTGCTTAAAAACACTTGATAAAACTGTTTGAAAAAGGTTTAAAGAAGTTTTATAAAACTGGGGATAAAATCTTTCAAACTACTAAGTTTACTTGTGAAAAACACTTTAAAAATCCGCTGCAAGTATTCTGGTATTAAAACTGATTTTGACTAAATCAGCTAAGTAACTATCAGATTAGTGGTCAATAAAGCTGTTCAAAGATTTGTTCGCGATCAACTTCGTCAGCTTACTGTTCTGTAACAGCTTAGTCTACTTACAGTTGAACAAAAGGTTTTAAAGTTAACATTTGATTAAAATTTTCAGAGGTCTATTCACCCCTCCCCCCCTCTAGACCTCATCTGACCACTTGAGACCAACAAAATCGAAATTAATCACATGTTTTAATAACTTTTCACCAAACTAACAAGATGAAACAAAAAAAAAATCTTTAACCATAATTTTCTTTAGAAATATTTCATAAGTTTTCAATCTTAAAACTAAAATGAATAAACCAATACTTCAAATCAATTAATCGAGAATTTATAAAAGAACCATGTAAAACAGCGACAAAACGGCGCCTCTGACCATTTATTTTCAGATGTACAAAATTAACCCAAAAAGTTTCAAAAACTACCTTTTTGCAAAAATCTCGAAGCAAACAGTAAAACAAATGCTTTTCAAGTAAACCTATTCCCAATACCAAACAAAAACTTTAGATTTTCAGTCCATTTTTACTCCCAATAAAAATTGCAGCCCTTAACCTTTCAAAATATCCCCAAAGTTTTGAGAAAATTAAAAACATCAACTTTCTTACAAAAAGAAATCAAGATTCATATATCCAATAAACATTTATTTACCCCAAGCAAAACCACATTAAAAATCTAATATTGGATATAAACTAAACAACTTTTCATAAAACTACAATGGATAAAATAAAGTTCCTCAATATTCATGTTTTGTACAAACGAACACAAATTTCTAAGTCTTGAAATAAAATCCATAAACTCAACCCAAATATGAAAATGAAATATGTTTTATAATGTAATAACTTATATCTATGACTCTTTACAAATGCATGTATGTTTCTCTCCATTTTTCTTTAAAGAACACTTTAAAAGAGAATAAAATAAAATCCAATCAATTAAAGAACACAAGTATAGATGGATCTTTACCCAGAGCAACGAAGTGTATGAAGCTCTATTCACTTTCAGACCTCCGACGGTGGTGGTGGTAGCTCCGGTGGCAGTGGTGGCGGCTCCGGTGGTGGTTCATAACAAAAGCCCTCAAATCCTTATTTTTCACCAATTTCAAACGTCTTCCGATTAACTTAGAGAGATTAAAACGATGATCTGAATGGTCATATGTAGCCCCATGTGTTTAGAACCTTCATGCAAAATTTGGGCATGCTCCAACGGTGGACAAAGACGGGATGGTCGAAAAATTAAGGCTGTGAAGTGAAAATTCGAAAATTCTCTCTCTTATTTGATTTATACTATATAATGTGTAGGTAATGAGGTTATTGAGAGGATAAAAATCTGATTTTAAGTGTATATAACAAATATATAATTGGGAAAAGAGGGAGGCATAATACTTCATTTTTAAAACCACCAATGCATGTATACATTAGGTAGAACAATTTATCCACCCAAGACCATACTTTGCAGCCTAAAGAGTGTGCAAGGAGAGAAAATAATTACTCTCCTGCAGAAAATCTGCAACTTGGGGCAAATTTGCACTTGCCCTCGCCCTCCCCTCCCCCCCCCAACACTAAAATTTTGCACTATTTAGTCCAATTCTTTTTTGCAAAAGATCCCAACACTTTTACAAGGTATTTCACACCTTTGTAAATTATTTTCAAGTTTAATATTTCATACGAAAAAGTTATTAGCACATTTTAGCTCAAAGATTCATTTAATATAAAATAGAAAATATGCCAAAGTAAATAGTGATATAGAAAATAACTCGACCATTTCAAGAGAATTTTGATCATATTTAAATATATTCCCCACTAAATTAAAGAAGAAAATAGAATCTAACATTAGAAATCCTTCGTAAATCTATACTTTAAAAGAAAGATTTTTAAAGAATAAAAAGGACAAGAAATTTGTGGGGCCTTACAGACTGTCCAAATTGGGTTCAGTTTTTCAACATGCTTTGAAACTTCGACATTCTTGAGCACTATATCCCCGACCTTGAACGTTCGAATTCGGACATTCTGATTATAGGCCTTCTCCATGTTGAATTTCGCTACTTGAATCTTCAATTTAGCCCGATCCCTTTTGTTGTCTGCATGATCAACCTCCATCTCCCTTAAAGACTGGTTTTTCTCAGAATTATAGAATTCAACCCTGGGGGATGGTATTAGAGTCTCGACTGGAATAACAGCCTCTGATGCGTAAACTAAGCTAAAAGGAGTCTCGCAAGTAGCCGCTTTTTCTATTTGCCCAAACGACTCCGGGAAGTTCATTAAGCCATTTTCCTTTGGCGTCGGCCAAATGCTTTTCTAGAGATCGAACGATCTCTCTATTTACTACCTCTATCTTCCCATTTGCCTGAGGGTGCCCGACAGAAGTAAAATTATGATGTCGAACTTTTCGCACCATTCTAAAACCTTCTTTCACGCAAATTGGGTTTCGTTGTCGGAGATCAAAACCCTGGGAATTCCGAACCTGCAAACAACATTTTTCCATAGGAAATTTATAACCTGAAACTGAGTGATCTTGGCCAAAGCAACACAATCAACCCATTTGCTGAAATACTCGACTGCAACTGATCTTACGGGTTTTCGTTGGAGATCAAAATAATAAAATAGGGCATGCAAGATACACTATGATATGAGATAGAAGATCAATAAAGTATATTTTGATCATGATGGGTACAAATTACAAGTATTGAGGGTCCTATTTGAGCATTATAGGATGCCGTACATGCTAGAGGCTAAATACATACAACTAAGGTGATCTAGTCTAACTCAAGAGAAAATCCAAGCAGGAGGCTTCGATCAAGGAGCAGCCTCTCTCCCCACCAATATCCCCCTGCTTCATAAATGGGAGTGGTATTTATAGTTGAGGAGAGCATTTCTTGGCCAAAAGGCTTGGGCCTGGGGTTGGCCCAATTATAAATTCGACCATGAACCCCTCTGCTGGCGATCGGACTGAGCTAATTGGAGTTACAAGCTTCGGGATCAGAATTAAGCCCTCAAGGTCGGATTCAGAGCCTTCAATTGAGCTCAAGGCCGAAATTTAGAGTCTTCAATGAGCTCAAGGTCGAAATTATGCCTTCAGTGAGCTCAGGGTCGGATTTTAGGGTCTTCCATGAGCTTAAGGTCGAAATTATGCCTTCAGTGAGCTCAGGGTCGGATTTTAAGGTCTTCCATGAGCTCAGGGTCGAAATTATGCCTTCAGTGAGCTCAGGGTCGGATTTAGGGTCTTCCATGAGCTCAGGGTCGAACTCAGGGACCTCAATGTGCTCAAGGTCGAACTCAGGGACCTCAATGTGCTCAAGGTCGAACTCAGGGACCTCCATGTGCTCAAGGTCGAACTCAGGGACCTCAATGTGCTCAAGGTCGAACTCAGGGTCTTCAAGGAGCTCAAGGTCGAATTTTAGGGTCTTTGATCCAGCATGAGCTCCCAGAATAAAGATTCCAAAGTACCCCTCATCAATACTCCCCCACTTCTCGAGCGTAAAGTGAAGCTGAAGCTCGGAGAAGTAGAAAATGCTTGAGGATCGCTATTTTGTGTTTCGAATATGCCTCGTTAAAAACCTAGCTCGGAAAAACCCAGTGGGTAAAAACCGAACCAGGGAAAAAGAGTGCATATCTTAGAAGCTTCAAATTCTATTAGGGATCAGAATTATGCATTCGGGGTCGGAATTCAGGGTCTTCGATTTTGCATGAGCTTTGAATTCAGAATCTTCAATTTAGCATGAGTTTCCGAAATAAAGAATCGAAACCCTAGATCGGGGATTATCGGTCGAATTTATTCAAACCCTGAAAGCTTATAACCAATAGCATATAGATCCATAATGTTTGGTTCGAAAAATTTTAAAGACAAAGCCAAAGTAGAAGAAGGATCGGAATCCGATCCTATCATGCAGACCGTCGATGCTTACAAGGGTTACAACTTTTACCCTTTGTCATTTTTTTATCAGAGAATTTGATCTTGGAGATATAAGAATTCGATCTTGGAGATATAATAATTCGATCTTAGAGATCTAAAAATTTTATTTTGGAGGTCTGAAAAATTCGATCCTGAAGATATAAGAAATTTGATCCTGAAGATATAAGAATTCGACCATGGAGATATAAGAAATTCGATCCTGAAGATATAAGAATTCGATCTTGGAGATCTAAGAATTCGATCCTGGAGATATAAGAAATTCGATCCTGAAGATATAAGAAATTCGATCCTGAAGATATAAGAATTCGATCGTAGAGATATAAGAATTCGATCTTGGAGATCTAATAATTCGATCCTGGAGATATAAAAAATTAGATCCTCAATGTGCTCAAGGTCGAACTCAAGGACCTCAATGTGCTCAAGGTCGAACTCAGGGTCTTCAAGGAGCTCAAGGTCGAATTTTAGGGTCTTTGATCCAGCATGAGCTCCCAGAATAAAGATTCCAAAGTACCCCTCATCAACAACCAATACGTAATTCTTTTGTGCCCTTGCGATCGAAAAAGGACCAACAATATCGATGCCCCATTTATCAAAAGGCCAGCATATTGGGATAGAATGCATTTGTTCGGCTGGCTGGTGGGTCAAATTCTGACGAATTTGGCAATGATGACACTTCTTTATATTGGGATTTTATGAATATGATTGTCAAAACAACATTGCGGAATTTAAATTTTTTCATACACCAAATCCTAGGATACATTTATTAGCACATACAAAAAGGTTGAATACAAATTTAGCAACAAAATTACTAAATTTAAACAAGGGGGTAAATCAAAATTTACCTCACCACAGGCAAGGTGGTGGTTTCTTTGGTCTTCTCTTTGGGTCACTAGAGCACCCCAAGTGTTTTGACTCTAGAGAATAGTTCACACCAGTTGGATTTGTGACTCCCTCGATCCTCAGGCTCGGAACTAGGATGGAAGGGTGTCAAACTCAAGAGTTGGATCAAGATCCAATCCTAGATGAAGGAGAAGATGGGAGAGAGAGGGGAGGCACGTGTTAGAGTAGTGCCCTGCAAGCCAATCAGTTGTCTTTTAAATACTCTTGTAATCAATCTTATTCATGATCAATAAAAGTTCGCATTGGCAATTCTTCATTATTGTGATACATCTAAGCAATTTATGAAGCCCTTAGATCGTTGAAACTATGGAACATGGTGCATCCCTCTATGGAATATGTTCTACTATGGTTTAAGATCTTAAAAGCTTTCGAAGTCGTAGAATACAATTGAGACAGGGCATCATTGTATTCGGTAAGACTTGCACGAGTATGCATTCTCTTTTGCATGGGGATGGATAGTTCCATGGACATCGATATGGTAGATATCAATGCATATGAGTGGGTGGCTTGATGAGATCAAGCGCATCGAAACCCCGCTAGAAAAATCTCATCTTAGGAGTTTATTGGAGATGAAGATTTCTTCTACTTACGATAGTGTACGTAAATTGGTCCTTTGACTTGAGACGTTAGAGTGAACTTCATGCGGAGCGTTTATGCTTTGATGTGTTACTCGACTACTAATTAGCGAGTCATTATAGTTTCACGTTGGGTATGGATTGCTTCGTAGTGAGGTTAATGACGTCAATAAAGGATCCATTAACTCCCACCGTGATGTGGTTGGGCGATTTCCTATGCATTCTTTTGTATGGATTGATTCCGGGAATCTTCGGCCGAAGTGAGTGATGTTAGATTTGGAAAGGGAGTTTCCAAATGGGTAATCACTAAAAGGAATCACCATAAAGAATAAAGACGCATAGTTATCAAGGCTAATAGGAATCCGTTGGACTCCATGTCCTAGGCCTCGATCGGGAAATAAGTTATTGGAAGGAGCGTACGTGCATGGTATGCGTAAGAGGATTGATGAGATCAATTCAAGAAAGGTTCACACTTTATTTTCATCATTAGTTAGGACTCGTCGACCGTGACTAGACGACTACTTCGAGTGTTGGGTACTCTAGATTTGATGAGATCATATCTAAGAGTGATTGATTAAAAGTAGTTTAATTAATCTTTTTAATTAAATCACAAATGGTTTGTGAACCCGCGGCTAATTGATGGTGAACCCAAGGGGCCACACACAATAGCACAAGATGCAACTTAGTTCAATCTATTAAAAGTCAAATTGGATTTGACAAGAAGTAGTAATTAATTAATGGAGATTAATTAATTAAAGGACTCTATTAATTTAAGTGTTAAATTAATTTAGTCAAAATTAATTGGAAGGGTCTAATTAATTGAAGGAAGAAATGAATGAGTTTCTAATTTTGAATTAGAGATTGGATTTATTAATTGGGAAATAAATGTCCAATTAACTCATGACCAATTTATATTAGTCTTATGAGATGATCATATATGATATGATATAATGTTAATATATATATATATGATATATATATACAAGAGAGATAAATAAATATCTTATCAAGAGTTAGTGGTGGCCCCCACCACTAACTTGTATCAAAAGTAGTGTGCTTGGGAAGCTCAAGAAGTGTGCTTGGGAAGCACAATAAAGCTACAAGTCTTATTGGTGGATTTGATCCAACAATAAACTACATTGAACAATGTACACACATAAAAGATAAGATGTTGTCTTCATTCATAAGAGTAGTAGATGCAAGACAAAAACACACACTACACCTTTCAGTGTGTGTTCGGATTTCTCTCTATCCCTAGCAAGAAAAGTTGTTTTCTTCATCTCTTTCTCTTCCTTCATCAAGTTTCTAACTTGATTCAAGTACTACTTCATTCTAGCTAATAGATTGAGGGTGTATTTGCAAGATCTAGTTCATCTTCTTTGCTCCTTAAGTGCTATCACTTGTGTGTGTGGGCTAGCTTTGGAGGATCTACACTTGGAGATCTTGGTGTGGATATTCTTGAGGATCTTGGAGAAAGAAGTTTCAAAGGAGGAGATTCTAGCTTGGATCTTGGAGGTGTTGAACCCGTGAGCTTGGAGGTTCTTGAAGGTTTCGGGTGTTACTTGCTTGTCCCGATTCTTTGCGGCTCTTCACCTCCCAAGATTGGGAGAGGTATGACTTGATATCTTTCCTTCTAATATGAACTTTGAATGCATGATGATCCTAGGATAGTAATGGTAGAAGGTCTCCAAAGTTTTCTTGCAAAGTAGTTGCATTTTTGGGCCAATTTGTCCCCGATCAAAATTTTTGTTTTCCACTGCGTTTTGGCTGACCTTAGGACCATTACCATCCAAGTGGTATCAGAGCCAAATCATGCTATTTCATATTAGATTCGTGATTCACAAGTGTTATGAATGTTTCCTTACGTTTTGGTGAAAACGGTTTGTTAAAATTTGAAGTGCATCAACCGATTTGCTTTCGGATTTAGGGACTGTTTTTGTGGTTGATTATGGTTAGATAATGTTAATGAACACTTTATTGGATATAGGGATGTATGGAGTAAGGGTGGTTTAAGTTTGAAAATTGGTTTTTGGTGAAAAGACCGTACGTGCCGGGTTGTAGTGGAACAATCGCACCCACCGGTAAAATTGCCTAAATCTTGTGAGTCCTACGGTTTCCTAAGGTGATGTAGGGCTGTGGGTAAGCCTCTTCACTTATGGATAACTTATGGATGAGCCGGATTGGTCATAAAACCGAAATTCAAACACCTATCGAGCTCCTACATCAAGTTATCTAAATTTGTGCTCTTTGGTCTCATTAAATTGGGACACCACAATGAACATGCCTTAATCCATTAGAAATTGGTAGATAATCTTCTTGGTAAATTTACCTTATCGATGCAACATTGTGTGATGAATGTATGGGTGGATGATCTAGTGGCCTTGACCTTATGTGATTGGATATTAATCTTGTAATTCATTTGATGATTTGGGTTTGTAATTAAATGGGGCTTGCATGCCTCTTATTTCTTGACTTATGTCAATGTAAAGAGAGTAGGCATTAGGTTGTGAGGTTTATTCAAGAAGAAGGACTTGAAGGACTTGTGAAGGACTTGAAGGACTTGGAGGACTTGAAGACCTTGAAGGCCATGTATGCATGGTGATGCATATGTAATAGAATAGGATTCTATTTCCATTTGTTTGCTTACCCTAGATTGACCAATTGGGACATTCCTTGGCTCGGAATGGACCGCATAGGATCGGCCCATGATCATCCACCACGCGATAGGAGCATGCTAGGGCCGTTTATGCTTTGTTGGTATTTTATCCATTTGATGTATGTGATGAATGTTAGGATAGATCACCTAAGAAAGATAAACAACTAAAATTTCGTGAGATCTTACAACTTCAAAAATTAAAAAACCTCCACTCGACCCAATCGAGTTTAATAATTAAGTCATAATGGGCAAGCGAGTTTTCGTAGTCCATGCCTTCCATCAATAGGGCTCGATCATGAGTTGTATTCGATTCATCCGTTGTCTCACGAGTCGTGGAACGGGTGTAATTAGAGCAATATGATCATTTCCTTGATGCACGAATTAAAGTGCCAAGGGTAGGGCATATTCGGGTCATGGCGTTGTCTCACGAGTCGTGGAACGTCCATGATTGGGGTATGTCTTATCAAGATTGATGGTGTAGACTTAACGTTTAATAATATGGATGTCGCACGAGTCGTGGGTCCATACGAAAAGCGAGGCAAAATATTCTCAAAGGTCGTTTGGTAGAAACGATTGACAATTTGTTGTCTACCTATTGAATTGACCACACGTCTCACGAGTCGTGGGTGTGGAAAATGTCTTTAGGACTTTGAGACCTACTAACAAATTTGATTTCTCGTTTACCATGTGGGGGCATGGGATTCGATAAAATAGTGGGAGACCTTTATGGTTAGAAGTCCAAGATCATAAAGTATATTGAAAAATTGAATGAACGCTAAACATAATCTTTTTCGCCTTTGTAGATTTAAAAAGTGTTTTAAAATGGCAAAGAACCCACTTCATTTGATTCTTGACTCAAACAAACTCACCGGGCCAAATTACTCCGATTGGCTCCGCAACCTTCGCATTGTTCTCGATTCTGAGAAAAGGAGCTATGTCCTGTCCGCCCCACCCCCTGTGGCTTTACCGACTGATTCATCGGATGAGGAGCGGGCCACCTTTGACAAATGGGTCGAAGATGATCTTCAGGCCCGTTGCCTCATGTTAGCCTCAATGTCAAGTGAGCTTCAAAAGCAACATGAGAACATGTCTCATGCTTCGGATATCCACCTTCACTTGTCCGAGTTGTACTCGACTCCGGGTCGGCAAGAACGTTACTTGGCAAGTAAGGAGCTTTTCCAAGCTCGCATGATTGAGGGTTCATCGGTCCGTGAGCATGGGCTTAAAATGATTGGACTCATTGAAAAGCTTGCTCATCTTAACGTGGTTATGGACAATGAACTCTATATGGATTTGATCCTTCAATCATTGCCCCGCTCATTTGACAACTTTGTGATGAACTTTAACATGCATAACATGGAAGTTGGACTTCATGAACTTGTTAATATGCTTCACACGGCGGAAAGCTCGATAGTAAAGGAGAAACATGTGATGTTAGCTCTCATTTCTTCCAGGGCCGAAAGGCAAAGGGAAATAAAAAGAAGGGGAAAAGTTCCTCTAAGGACAAGAAGCCTCTTAAGGCCACTCCTAAAGTTGCGAAGGGAAAGGTGCCTAAGGGTATTTGTTTCCATTGTAATAAAGAAGGGCATTGGAAGAGGAATTGTCCTCTCTACCTCAAAACCATCCCAAATAAGAATCAAGGTATATTTTTCGTTGAAGTTAATATTTCCGTGAATAATGCTAATTGGGTGTTGGACACCGCTTGTGGTTCTCACCTTTGTAATGACAAACAGGTGATGAGAATAACAAGGCCCCTTGAACCCGAGGATTGGATTCTCCGCTTGGGCAATGGTGTAAAAGTTGCAGCCGAAGCAATAGGGGACGTAGAACTAGATGTAGGACATTGTAAGCTAGTCCTTAGAGATTGTCTCTATGTACCTACTTTAATTAAGAACCTTATTTCCATTCCTGTTTTGGATCAAGAAGGTTTTTGTTTTACCATTATGAATGGAATTTTTAGCATTTCAAAGAATGGTTCTTTATATGCAAAAGGTACACTAGCTAATGGATTGTATAATCTTGAAACGTCCATAACATCTAACACTATATTGCATGTTCACAATAATATTAAGAAACGAAAGGCAAATAACAATAACTCCGCATATCTATGGCATGCTAGACTTGGACATATTTCCAAGAAGAGGATTCAAAGGTTGGTGTCAAATGGGTCTCTAGAAATAGTGGACTTAGATGATTTCCCAACCTGCGAATCTTGCTTAAAGGGAAAAATGACCAAATTGCCATTTTCTGGGAAACCGGAACGTGCTTCAAGCACTTTGGATTTGATCCATACGGATATATGTGGACCACTAAGTGTTAGTGCTCGAGGAGGTTATAAGTACTTCATAACCTTTACCGATGATTATTCACGGTATGGATATGTGTATCTCTTAATGCATAAGTCCGAAGCTTTTGAAAAGTTCAAAGAGTTTCGAAATGAAGTAGAAAAGCAACTCGGTAAAAGTATTAAGTCACTTCGATCCGATCGAGGTGGAGAATACTTGAGTGGCGAATTCCTCGGTTATTTGAAAGAGAATGGGATTCTCTCAAAGTGGACTCCTCCGGGTACTCCTCATTTGAACGGAATATCGGAGAGGAGGAATAGAACTCTGTTGGACATGGTTCGATCCATGATGAGTTTCACAGATTTACCTAGAAGCTTTTGGGGTTTGGCTCTTCTTACAGCTTCAAAGATACTAAACGTAGTACCTTCGAAAACTGTGCCTAAGACACCTCATGAGATGTGGTTCGGCAAAGCACCCTCTTATAAATTCATGAGAATTTGGGGGTCTCCCGCTTATGTCAAGAAGCTAGTGGGAGATAAGTTGGAAGCCAAGTCCACCTTATGCAAATTTGTGGGATATCCTAGAGAGTCTATTGGATATCAATTCTATGATCCTAAGGAACAAAATGTGTTTGTTTCTAGGAACGCCATTTTCTTGGAAGAACGTCTTCTTGATAATGAAAAGGTGGAGATAGAATTGGAGGAAGTTCGTGAGACGGATAAATCACCACAAGAGATGGAAACAAATGAGAGTAATGAGGAATCCACTAGTACACATCAACTTCATAGGTCCACTCGTGAACATAAACAACCAGAACGGTTTGGATTGATACATGAAACGGGGCAATTGGATATTGATCCAAGGACTTATGAAGAAGCTATGTTGGACATAGATTCGGGAAAATGGCGTGAAGCCACGAGAGCCGAATTGGACTCCATGTACTCAAACAAGGTATGGACCTTGGTAGATCCACCAAAGGGAGTAGTACCCGTTGGTTGCAAGTGGATCTATAAGCGAAAGCTTGGAGTAAATGGAGAGGTGTCGACCTACAAGGCAAGGCTAGTTGCGAAGGGATACACTCAAAGGCCTGGCATCGACTTTGAGGAAACCTTCTCACCGGTGGCCATGCCGAAGTCCATTCGGATCTTGCTTGCCATAGCTGCATGGTACGACTATGAGATATGGCAAATGGATGTGAAAACCGCTTTTCTCAATGGAGACATTGAAGAAGAAATTTATATGGAGCAACCAAAAGGTTTCACACCCAAAGGTAGTGAGCAAAAGGTTTGCAAACTGCAAAGGTCCATTTATGGACTTAAACAAGCATCCCGAAATTGGAACAAGCGTTTTGATGAGACAGTCAAATCGTTTGGCTTCATCAAGAACATCTATGAACCTTGTGTGTACAAGAAGGTTAGTGAGAGCTCGATAGAGTTTATAGTGCTTTATGTCGATGATATTCTTCTCATTGGGAATGAAGTAGGAATATTAGAGAAGACTAAAGCATGGTTATCTACAAAATTCTCCATGAAAGATTTGGGAGAAGCTTCCTTTGTATTGGGAATACGGATCTATAGAGATAGATCTAAAAGGTTGCTAGGGCTATCCCAAATGTTGTACATAGAAAAGATACTAAAGAGGTTTAGTATGGATGATTCGAAGAAAGGGTTTCTTCCAATGCAACATGGAATCCATCTCTCCAAGTCGATGTCTCCCAAGACCGACGATGAAAGAGAAAGGATGTCAAAGATACCTTATGCGTCCGCTATAGGGAGCATAATGTATGCCATGCTATGTACTAGGCCGGATGTGGCACAAGCTCTAAGTGTCACAAGCCGCTTTCAATCCAATCCAGGTGAGAGTCACTGGAGTGCCGTAAAAGCAATCCTTAAGTACTTGAGAAGAACTAAGGATTTGTTCTTGGTCTACGGTAATGGAGAATTAAATCTTGAGGGTCACACTGACTCTAGTTTTCAGTGTGATGTAGATGACTCCAAGTCTATGTCAGGTTTTGTATTTTGCTTGAATGGAGGTGCAGTGAGTTGGAAGAGTTCCAAACAGGAAACTGTAGCCGATTCCACAACCGAAGCAGAATATATAGCCGCATGTGATGCTGCTAAGGAAGGTGTTTGGATGCGAAACTTCATCCAAGAGTTGGGTGTAGTTCCTAGCATTGCCGAACCCGTTGCTATCTTCTGTGATAACAATGGGGCCATTGCGCAAGCAAAGGAGCCAAGATCTCATCAAAGATCCAAGCACGTATTGAGGCGATATCATTTGATACGAGATATCATTGATAGAGGAGACGTGAGAGTGGCGCGCGTTGACTCAAAAGAAAATGTGGCGGACCCACTAACTAAACCATTGCCAATCAAGGCTTTTGAAGGACATCGCCTTAAGATGGGCCTTAGAGTTATGAACGATTGGCTTTAGTGCAAGTGGGAGATTGTTAGAGTAGTGCCCTGCAAGCCAATCGGTTGTCTTGTAAATACTCTTGTAATCAATCTTATTCATGATCAATAAAAGTTCGCATTGGCAATTCTTCATTATTGTGATACATCTAAGCAATTTATGAAGCCCTTAGATCGTTGAAACTATGGAACATGGTGCATCCCTCTATGGAATATGTTCTACTATGGTTTAAGATCTTAAAAGCTTTCCAAGTCGTAGAATACAATTGAGACAGGGCATCATTGTATTCGGTAAGACTTGCACGAGTATGCATTCTCTTTTGCATGGGGATGGATAGTTCCATGAACATCGATATGGTAGATATCAATGCATATGAGTGGGTGGCTTGATGAGATCAAGCGCATCGAAACCCCGCTAGAAAAATCTCATCTTAGGAGTTTATTGGAGATGAAGATTTCTTCTACTTACGATAGTGTACATAAATTGGTCCTTTGACTTGAGACGTTAGAGTGAACTTCATGCGGAGCGTTTATGCTTTGATGTGTTACTCGACTACTAATTAGCGAGTCATTATAGTTTCACGTTGGGTATGGATTGCTTCGTAGTGAGGTTAATGACGTCAATAAAGGATCCATTAACTCCCACCGTGATGTGGTTGGGCGATTTCCTATGCATTCTTTTGTATGGATTGATTCCGGGAATCTTCGGCCGAAGTGAGTGATGTTAGATTTGGAAAGGGAGTTTCCAAATGGGTAATCACTAAAAGGAATCACCATAAAGAATAAAGACGCATAGTTATCAAGGCTAATAGGAATCCGTTGGACTCCATGTCCTAGGCCTCGATCGGGAAATAAGTTATTGGAAGGAGCGTACGTGCATGGTATGCGTAAGAGGATTGATGAGATCAATTCAAGAAAGGTTCACACTTTATTTTCATCATTAGTTAGGACTCGTCGACCGTGACTAGACGACTACTTCGAGTGTTGGGTACTCTAGATTTGATGAGATCATATCTAAGAGTGATTGATTAAAAGTAGTTTAATTAATCTTTTTAATTAAATCACAAATGGTTTGTGAGCCCGCGGCTAATTGATGGTGAACCCAAGGGGCCACACACAATAGCACAAGATGCAACTTAGTTCAATCTATTAAAAGTCAAATTGGATTTGACAAGAAGTAGTAATTAATTAATGGAGATTAATTAATTAAAGGACTCTATTAATTTAAGTGTTAAATTAATTTAGTCAAAATTAATTGGAAGAGTCTAATTAATTGAAGGAACAAATGAATGAGTTTCTAATTTTGAATTAGAGATTGGATTTATTAATTGGGAAATAAATGTCCAATTAACTCATGACCAATTTATATTAGTCTTATGAGATGATCATATATGATATGATATAATGTTAATATATATATATATATATGATATATATATATACAAGAGAGATAAATAAATATCTTATCAAGAGTTAGTGGTGGCCCCCACCACTAACTTGTATCAAAAGTAGTGTGCTTGGGAAGCTCAAGAAGTGTGCTTGGGAAGCACAATAAAGCTACAAGTCTTATTGGTGGATTTGATCCAACAATAAACTACATTGAACAATGTACACACATAAAAGATAAGATGTTGTCTTCATTCATAAGAGTAGTAGATGCAAGACAAAAACACACACTACACCTTTTAGTGTGTGTTCGGATTTCTCTCTATCCCTAGCAAGAAAAGTTGTTTTCTTCATCTCTTTCTCTTCCTTCATCAAGTTTCTAACTTGATTCAAGTACTACTTCATTCTAGCTAATAGATTGAGGGTGTATTTGCAAGATCTAGTTCATCTTCTTTGCTCCTTAAGTGCTATCACTTGTGTGTGTGGGCTAGCTTTGGAGGATCTACACTTGGAGATCTTGGTGTGGATATTCTTGAGGATCTTGGAGAAAGAAGTTTCAAAGGAGGAGATTCTAGCTTGGATCTTGGAGGTGTTGAACCCGTGAGCTTGGAGGTTTTTGAAGGTTTCGGGTGTTACTTGCTTGTCCCGATTCTTTGCGGCTCTTCACCTCCCAAGATTGGGAGAGGTATGACTTGATATCTTTCCTTCTAATATGAACTTTGAATGCATGATGATCCTAGGATAGTAATGGTAGAAGGTCTCCAAAGTTTTCTTGCAAAGTAGTTGCATTTTTGGGCCAATTTGTCCCCGATCAAAATTTTTGTTTTCCGCTGCGTTTTGGCTGACCTTAGGACCATTACCATCAGCACGGCCGATCTAGCACACGGCGGCGGTGTGGCTAGGGTTGAAGGGGACGGCGCAGCTAGGGCTTGGGGGCGGGTAGTGAGCGGCTAGGGTTTAGGTGTTTTAGCTTTTGCTTTCTTAGGGTTTTAGTCTCCAAGACTCCCTATTTATAGCCAACACTAAAAGGCCCCTTTCTTGTGAAAGACTACTAATTGGCCATTAATTAAATTGGCCCATGTCTTGCACTTATTTTAATTAACACTTTAATTAAATAGCTCATTTCATCTAATTAAAAATTTAACACTTTAATTAACTCTTTAATTAACAACTTAATTAATTAGACTATCTAATTAATTTTCTCTCACTCAAAATTAACTCTTTAATCCTTTTATTTTGGTTTAACTCTTTAAATCAATTATTTCTTCAATTGACTGTCACGGTCCAACTGTATTGTGTGTGACCCTCTAGATTCACCATCAATTGGTCATAGGCTCACGATTTTCGTGATTTAATTAATGAGCAATTAATATTCAATTAATTGCTCTGGTCAATAAACTCCTTTAATTGACCACTCCAGAATTAATCCCATTAATTCAGGAGTACCCACACCTCATGGTCGATGTCTAGCCACAAGCCCATGAGGCCCATTATAAGTACCATGTACATAAGGTCCATCTAACGACTAATTTCCCGGCCGAGACCTAGGGTGAGTGAATTGGTCAGGCACCTCTAATTATCTCGACTATGTACTTTCTAATTCTGGATAGGGTAAACACCACATTTGGTCCCTCTTATCATTAACTTTTTACAAAGTGGTCCCTCTTATGTTTTCTTTCCCAGTTTAGTCCCTACTATGTATTATTTGTTTCACTTTAGTCATTTTCAGGTGTTCCAAAGCGGTTCCGGTAACATGGGATATGCTCATAAGGGCAATTTCGTCATTTCAAGTAAAGTAACATGGATATTTTCGTCTTTCTAATCATTTGAAAAAAAACTAAAGATTTAATCTCTTCCGAAGTAGGCTTTCATTCCAGTCCAACTTAATCGTCCATTTCGTTCCAAACTAAAGTTTTCTCCCAAAATCTTCTTCAAACACCAAAATTGCTCACCAATTAAACAATATCTCAAATGGTCTCAATAGCGAACAGACTAAAATGCCCTAAAAATATTCATATCCATGTCACGTGTTATCAGAACTACCTGATAAGGACTAAAGTGAAATACATAATTCATAGTAGGGACTAAAGTGAAATAAATAATTCATAATAGGGACTAAAGTGGGAAAAAAACATAAGAGGGACCACTCTGTAAAAAGTTAATGATAAGAGGGACCAAAAGTGATATTTACCCTTCTGGATAATACTTCTAGTGTGACTGCTAAATCTGGAAACCCTTTTCCAAATCCGTCACCGACCATGGCCATAGGTTTCTCGGAATGTATTATCTAAGAACGTATAGGAAATTCTCTCATCCATTACGATGAGTCAGTAGATTCTATTTTGATGCTAACCATCCGCGCATATGACTGTACGTACCCAACGTAGGCGCACAATGGTCAGGCTACATGACCGGCTCCTAAATCAAAGCACGTACACCCGTATACCGAATTCACCCTAGCACCTCAAGTCATATCGAACCACCTAGTCATATGCACTGACATCCAATGTCTTGTTCATGAAACTCTGTTGGGTTATTGGTAACGTCAAGACGTCAAATGTAGCGGAATTTTAAAATTTTAAATAACCCAATCAGGATCTTTACTCATCTAGTCATACGAAAAGGATTTTCACGCAAAAACAAAACCAACAATAGGGAGTTTTAGAATTTACCTCACCACAGGCAAGGTGGTGGTTTTTCCTCCGGTCTTCTATCAAATCTGATGGATCTGGTTCGTGAGAAGCACCCCATGTGTTGTGCCTCTAGCGGTATCCACACCAATTGGATTGAAGCAACTCTCTTGGATCCTTAGGCTCAGAACTTGGATCCAAAAGTTATCAAGCAAGGAAGAAGGAGAAAACAATTACATGAACCCTGTACAATTGCACATAGCTTCGGCCGATCCTTATTTTGTAAGAATAGGTGCGGCGCCTTTTATTCTTGGAGAGGAAGTATATGTATTAGGTTATTTGATTAAAATAATCATCCTTATACCTATTCTAATATGGAGTCTTCTACTCCATGTACATATATAAAGTGGGCGGTGGCTTATATGATAGGGTGTAGGAGTTTTAATTTAATAAACCTACTACTTCTTATAAAGTCTCCTGCTCGATATATATTTATATACATTAAAGAATTCTTCTGATATACTTCAACATATATAGAATCCTTATAACATATAAATATATATATATATATATATATAAAGAATCCATATCTAGTTCAGTTAGGAAACAAGAATAAGATAACTTAATTAGTTTCCTATTGAACTTGGACATCTTTAAGTAAATTTCTCTACATAATTGGAATCTTTAATTATATTTAATTAATTAAACCCCTTTAATTAATTCATCCCATTTAATTGATTAAATAATTAATCAATTAAATTAATTCCTCTTTAGTCAATTAACACTTTAATTAATCAGTTTCCTTGTTCAAGAATTAACACTTCAATTCTTAAGTTTTGATTTAATTCTTTAAATCAAACTTTCCTTATATGATTTGTTGCAGTTCAATTGTATTGTGTGTGACCCTCTAGGTTCACCATAAATTGGCCGCGGGCCCACGACTTTCGTGATTTAATTTGTGAGCTTATTAATTGCTCCGATTAATTGAACCCCTTCAATTAACCACTCAAGAATTAATTTTCTTATTAATTAATGAGTACCCACACCTCATGGTCGATGTCTAGCCACAAGCCCATGAGGCCCAACTTCAGGTGAATTGATCTCAGTCAACCTCACCTCTTATAAGTACCATGTACATACGGTCCTTCTATCGACTAATTTCCCGATCAAGACCTAGGGTGTGTATTTTGATCGGCACCTCCAATTATCTCGATAACTATACTTTCTAATTCCTGATAATGATTCTAGTGTGACTGCTAAATTTGGAAACCCTTTTCCAAATCCGTCACCAACTGTGGCCACAGGTTTCTCGGAATCTATTATCTAAGAACGTATAGGAAATTCCCTCAACACACTACGTTGAGTCGGTAGATCCCATATTGATGCTAACCATTCGCGTACACGGCTATACGCACCCAACTTAGGCACACAATGATCAAGCTATGTGACCGGCACCTAAATCTAAGTACGTAGGCCCATGCACCGAATTCGCCCTATCACCTCAAGTCTAAGGACTAAATTGTACACTGTTATAAGCTTGAGAAACATCCCATCGCCGATGTGCGTCATGCGCTTCCACAATGGGTTTCTCTGTTCGGGTCGTTCAATGCGTTCGATCCTCTATCGAACCACCTACTCATATGCAGTGTCCTCAAATGCCTTGCTCATGAAATGGTACAAATTCACTCCATGTGAATCATGCATATTCGTACAATTCTTTGCGATTCATACGATACCCCGTCTCGTTCGGAATCTATGACTTGGAACGGTTTTAAGATCACGACCTTAGAGACTGTTTCATGATTGCACTCAGTACTGAAGTGAATCGTCCCATAGTCTATTGTGATCTAAGGATTTCATCCAATCGCTTAAGTAGTTCGCGAGAGATGAAGTTGGCCATTGTTTGATTTACATACTATAAATAAACAGGCATATTAAGTCATTTATACTAAAGAAAGATAATGATAGTTCCAGTACAAGCTAAATATACTGGCTTGCAGGGCACTATCCCATCAAACTCTACAAATTCACTCCATGTGAATCATGCATAATCCTACAAGTCCTGACGATTCCTCCGATACCCTGTCTCGACATGAATCTATGACTTGGAACATTTTTGAGATCTTAGAGACTGTTTCACGGTTGATCTTAGAGATCTTAGATACTGAAGTGAATTGTCCCATAGTCATTAGTGATCTCAGGGTTTCAACCAATCACTTAAATGTGTTCGCCAAAGACGAAGTTAGCCATTAGTTTATTTTATACATGAAATAAATAAACTATGCGTATTAATTAATAAATCAAAGATCCGTTTAACATAGAACAGTCCTATTACAAGTTATTGTGTTGGCTTGCTGGGCACTATCCTATCAATCTCCCACTTTCCCTAAAGCCAATCACAAACATTTCTAAGACCCATCTTTCCAAGATGTTCTTCGAACACTTTTTGTGATAATGGCTTCGTTAGTAGATTAGATACGTTATCCTTTGAGTCGACACTCTCCATTTGAATGTCTCCTCTACCAATGATCTCCCTGATCACATGGTATTTCCTCAACACGTGTTTGGACTAGTGGTGTGATCTCGGTTTTTTTGCTTGACCGATTGCCCCATTGTTGTCACAAAAGACTACTATGGGTTCTATAATGCTAGGTACTACATCCAACTCTTGGATGAAGTTTCTCATCCAAACACTTTCCATTGCTGCATCTGATGCGGCAATATATTCTGCTTCAGTGGTTAAGTCTGCAGTGGTAGACTGTTTGGAGCTCTTCCAACTCGCCGCCGCACCGTTGAGGCAAAATATATATCCAGAATAGGATTTATAATCATCCAAGTCAGACTGGAAACTCAAATCCGTAAATCCTTCAAGTTTCAATTCTCCACTACCGCCGTAGACCAAGAACATATCCTTAGTCCTTCTCAGGTACTTCAGGATAGCCTTTACGGCGGTCCAGTGTTCCTCCCCTGGATTTGACTGGTAGCAGCTCGTTACACTGAGAGTGTGTGCTACGTCAGGTCTAGTACATAACATTGCATACATTATGATGCCGATTGCAGATGCATAAGGTATGAGAGACATTCTCTTTCTTTCTTCATCACTCATAGGGCACATAGATTTAGAAAGATAGATTTCATGTCTCATTGGAAACAATCCCTTCTTGGATTCTTCCATACTGAACCTCTTCAGTATAGTGTTAATGTACTCAGATTGGGAGAGTCCCAACATCTTCTTCGATCTATCTCTATAGATACGTATCCCTAATACGTAAGATGCGTCTCCCATATCCTTCATGGAGAATTGCATGGATAACCACGCTTTCGTCTGCGTTAACATTTTGGTATTGTCCCCGATTAACAGAATGTCATCGACATACAACACAATAAATTGTACCAAACCCCCATCGAATTTCTTGTACACGCATGACTCATATACGTTCTTGATGAAGTCAAACCCCTTAACTGTCTCATCAAAACGTTTGTTCCATGTTCGGGACGCCTGTTTTAGGCTATAGATTGACCTTTGAAGTTTGCAGACCTTATGCTCACTTCCTTTAGATGTAAAGCCTTTTGGATGTTGCATAAAGATTTCCTTATCAATGTCTCCATTGAGAAAAGCGGTCTTTACATCCATTTGCCATTTCTCGTAGTCATACCACGCAGCTAAGGTTAATAGTACCCGAATGGGCTTTGACATCTCCACTAGAGAGAAGGTTTCCTCATAGTCTATACCAGACATTTGAGAATAATATTTCGTCACAAGGCGAGCCTTATGAGTCAAAACTTTTCCATTCATTCCAAGTTTGCGCTTGAAGATCCACTTACAGCCTACAGGGATAGTTCCCTCAAGTGGATCAACCTAGGTCCATACCTTGTTGGAATGCATGGAATCCATTTTGGATTGCATGGCCTCCTGCCACGCACCCGAGTCTATGTCTGACATAGTTTCTTCGTATGTCCTTGGATCACTATCTAATTGATCATTCTCGTGGATAAAGCCATACCTTTCAGGCTCTGTACGAACTCGATCTGACCTTCGAAGTACTGGTGTACTAGATGGTTCAATGGGTTCAGGATCAACTCCTACTGTTTGTGGGGATGGGTCCATTTCCTGGACCTCATCAAGTTCTACGGATATCCCGCTTCTTTTAGTGAGGAAGTCATCCTCTAAGAAGTGGGCGTTCCTAGACACAAACGTCTTTCGTTCTTCAGGGTCGTAGAACAGGTATCCAATGGATTCCTTTGGATACCCCACAAATTTGCACAAACTAGATCTACTATCTAGTTTATCTCCCTTCTTGTTTCTAACATAGGCAGGAGATCCCCATACTCGTAAATATGAGTATACGAATGCTTTACCAAATCACTCCTTGTGTGGCGTCGTCGGCACCGACTTCGAAGGTACTATATTAAGTATCTTTGAAGCCGTTAAGAGGGCTAGGCCCCAAAATGAAAATAGGAAGATCAGCGAAACTCATCATGGAACGAACCATGTCCAACAAAGTTCTGTTCCTTCTCTTAGATACACCATTCAACTGTAGGGGTGGGCGTTTGGGTCGGGTATTTTGGGATCCGTCCCAACCCGTTTGGGTATTTCCCGTTTGGGACAAAAAAACGGGTATTTTGACATTCGGGTTCGGGTACCCTTACCCGAAATATATTTTCGGGTAGGGTATTGGGTATTAATTTTACACTCGAACGGGTATTCGGGTACCCGTTTGGGTATTTAAAAAAAAAGTTTTGGCCCAATTAAATAATTGACAGCCCAAAATATGCCCAATATTTATTTTAACAATTAGTTTGGCTAGAAAAGGAAAAAAAACCTAAACTGCCTATTCACAGTTTCACACTCTTCCCTATTCACACTCTCACAGCACCGGGCAGCCGACATTTGAACTCCCAAATCTGAAAATCAATTTTAGTATTCCTACTGCTCAATCAATTATTCAATTTAGTATTCCGACTTGGAGTTTGATTTGATTGTAATTTATTGAATACTTGAATCTTGAAGGCTTCAGACATTTGTATTGTTTTGTTTTGAAGTTATTGTGTACAATTAATATTTGAATTCATTTATTTATAATTTTACGTACGTATATCTATTCAAGAAAAAAGTGTAAAATTTCGGGTACCCAATACCCAATACCCGAAATACCCAAAAATTTCGGGTACCCGAACTTCGGGTACCCGTCAAATCGGGTAGGGTTTCGGGTATGAAAATTCACTACCCGCCAAGTCGGGTACCCAACCCGAAATACCCAATACCCGAAATACCCTACCCGCGCCCACCCCTATTCAACTGTGGTGTTCTAGGAGGAGTTCGCTGAGAGAGAATTCCATTCTTCACAAGATAATCGAGGAATTCTTGACTTAAGTACTCCCCACCTCGATCCGACCGAAGTGCCTTGATACTATGTCCAAGTTGATTCTCAACTTCCATTCAAAACTCTTTGAACTTTTCAAAAGCTTCGGACTTATACTTCATTAGGTATAAATACCCAAAACAATTGTAGTCGTCTGTGAGGGTTATGAAGTATAAGAACCCTCCTTTTGCACTGACACTCAGTGGTCCACAAACATCAGTATGGATTAAATCCAAGGTTTGTTTGGTTCGCTCTGGTTTCCCAGTGATAGGCGTTTTGGTCATCTTTCCCTTGAGACAGGATTCACAAGTTGGGATATCATCTAGGTAACGTATTTCAAGAGCCCTAGAGGAGACCAACTTTTGAATTCTACTCTTGGAGATATGTCCAAGCCTAGCTTGCCATAACTGTGGACTATTTTAATCTTGTTTTCTTTTCTTTGATTGAATGTGCAATATGTTAGAATCAGCAGGTTCTAAGGAATAAATACCATCTATCAAAATACCACTAGCATAAGTAAAACCACCTTTCATTATGCTAAAATTTCCATTAGAAATGGAAAAATAAAAACCATCATTATCCAGCAAAGGAATAGAAATAATATTTTTCATAATTGTCGGCACGTACAAACAGTCTTTCAAAACCAAAGAAAAATTCCCTAATCCTAATTCAACGTCCCCTATGGCCTCTAGCGCAACCCTTGCTCTGTTTCCAAAGCGCAGGATCCCATCCCCATGTTTAAGAGGCCTTACCGCCCCCATCACCTGCAAATCATTGCAAATATGAGAACCAGCAACACCCATGATGCACAATTTATTGAAATATTAACTTCAGTAAAGAAAATACATTTGGCTACCATTTTAAGGTAGTCAGTGCAGTTCTTTTTCCAGTGCCCTGCTTTCTTGCAGTGGAAACATTCATCTTCTGGGCTCTTTCTCTATTTCTCGACAACCTTCTTAGTTGTTTTAGAAGAGAACACTTTCTTCTTCTTTTTCTTACCCTTGTTATGTTTTGCAACCTTGGGTTGCTCAGCAATCAATATAGACTTCTCCTTCTACCGGGTAGCTTCTGCCGTGACCAATAAGTTGGAAAGTTCGTGAAGAGCGATATTTCTCTCCTCCATGTTGAAATTCAACACGAACTGATCAAATGAGCGCGGCAGAGTATGGAGGAGGAGGTCATTGGAAAGATCAGCGTGCAGGTCTACGTCCAAGTTCTCCAGTTTTTCAACCAGATTGATGAAACGAAGACAGTGTTCTTTCACACTTGAACCCTCAGCCATTCTCAGATTGAATAACTCACTCGTTGTCTTGAACCTTTCTGTCCTAGACTTTTCTCCGAACAGCTCTCGAAGATGGAGAATTATATCAGCAGAATGCGACATCTTTGCATGTTGTTTCTACAGTCATTGGTCATAGATGCCAGCATGAGGCAACGAACCTGAATATCATCATCGACCCATTTCTCATGGGTGGCTCGTTTCTCTTCCGAAACCCCTTCCAAAAGTACACCGGGCATGGGTGCATCGAGAATGTAGCTCCGACACTCGGAGTCGAGGACTATCCTCAGATTTCTTAGCCAGTCAACGAAATTTGATCCGTTCAGTTTGTTAGTGTCATGGATGATAGCTAATGGATTCTTAGACATTTTTGCAGAATAGATCCACAAAAATAAATGATAACGTTCAACTGATTTTAAAAATTAATACTTATAATTAACGACTATTGGACTTATTATCGAAAAAGTTCTCCCACTATTTTCTTGAAACAATTACCCCTTCAATTGTTCGGGAAATCCAATTTCCTAGTAGGTCTTGATGTCCCAGCAGACATTAATTGCACCCACGACTCGTGGCCATACAATTAATTCCCCAGGTAGGTATACTTTTACCAATTGTGTCCCTACACAACCTTCAAGCTATTTTGCCTCGATTTTTGAACTCATCTAGCACTGCTACATCATGAGTGGTACTACTCGTTAAGTCTAACCCATCAATCTCGATGAGCAACGGGCCCGGTCATGAAATCCCCATAACTTGGTTATGAACGATATTCACGTCCCGACCAATCCTCATGCTTGTCAAGTTTAGTTAAAAACGATAATCAAGGAGTTTCGCGTATTGTCTCTTTCTTCGACTCGGGTGCCAGACTCTGGATCACCTTGATCAATATTGGACAACTCACGCTAGTTCCTATTGTTGGAAGGCTTGGATCTTAAAACTTCATTTTAATGTACCTAATATGACTTAATATTATTTTTAAGAGGGGGTTTTCGGGTTTAAGAGTTTGAGGTAACTCTCATCGAGATCTCACCGTTCCAGTTATGCATTATCTTTTATTTACGATCTAAATAACTAGCGCGCATCACCATACATGTTAAAATATAAATACGTAAATAAAAATATAAACACCTAGCATGCATGCTACCACAGTATGTTTTCGATCGGGAGCCTCCTATGCGGGCCATCATCAAGCCAAAGATGATGGTCCTATTGGTCAATATAATTAGGTTTCAAAGAGACCTAGTCTATTACACAAATTACCATGCATACATGGCCTTCACTCTTCTTGGGCTCCCACCTTGCTTATAACGGGCCTCTATCCTAAACTATTTAAAACAGTGAAGCCCTACCTATTACAAAGGCTCAAAGTGGCCCAAAAACTTAAGGCTCGCAGGACCAATAAAACCAACAAAATTAAAATTAACCAATCACATCTACCCTAAGGGTCAAGGCTTGGCGCGATCGAAAACCAAGTAAACAGTTCACGTAGAGCAAGAAACAAGCAAAACCATTTTCTTATTTCTTATCCTATTTTAAAATTTCCTTTTAAAATACCTAAAGATTCTAGTTTTAAAACCCCTTTTAAAACAATCTACAAACATTATTTTAAAAGCCCTTTTAAAATAACCCTTTGATTCTCACTTTAGTCCCTACTAATTATGATAAAATTAACTTTCCGGATAAACTAAACTATTTTAGTGCACAAAACAGTTCTGTTTTTCAACTTTGAAAATTTGCAGTTCGGCCCCTGAATTTTTGGAAATTACATTTTGACCCCTAAACTTTCGGAAATTACAAATCAGCCCCAAAATTTCCAGAACATGCAAATCGGACCAGAAAGCAGAAAATTAACAAAATTTCCAGAAACTTTTGTTTAATGCAAAACAGACCCCCGATTTACGCAAATTGCAAAAACAGCCCCTAACCTTTCGTAAATTGTAAAACAATCCAGATTTTGAAAAATTCCAGAAATTACAATTTGGTCGGGAATTGTAGAAAATCAAAATTTTACTTTTTGTCAAGATTTTACAAAAATCGCAATTTGCACATAAGCCCTCAAATTTTCAGAAATTACATTTTTGGCCCAAAACCGAAAAGTGCATAGATAGGAACATTTAATTTATCATAACAAGCAAGAATAAAAAATCAGAACACAACAAACATATAAAACCATATATTTTGATGCGTTCAGGCGTTTTCATATGTGCATAATAAACATGGCTCTGATATCACTGTTTGGATTTTATGGGACGATTGTCAAAACAACATTGCGGAATTTAAAATTTTTCATACACCAAATCCTAGGATATATTTATTAGCACATACAAAAATGTTGAATACAAATTTAGCAACAAAATTACTAAATTTAAACAAGGGGGTAATTCGAAATTTACCTCACCACAGGCATGGTGGTGGTTTCTCCGGTCTTCTCTTTGGGTCACTAGAGCACCCCAAGTGTTGTGCCTCTAGATAATAGTCCACACCAGTTGGATTTGTGACTCCCTCGATCCTCAGGCTCGGAACTAGGATGGAAGGGTGTCAAACTCAAGAGTTGGATCAAGATTCAACCCTAGATGAAGGAGAAGATGGGAGAGAGGGGGCGGTGCGGCCGATCTAGCACACGGCGGCGGTGTGGCTAAGGTTGAAGGGGAGAGCTCGGCTAGGGTTTGAGGGCGGGTAGTGAGCGGCTTGGGTTTAGGTGTTTTAGCTTTTTGCTTTCTTAGGGTTTTAGTCTTCAAGACACCCTATTTATAGCCAACACTAAAAGGCCCCCTTCTTGTGCAAGACTAACTAATGGGCCATTAATTAAATTGGTCCATATCTTGCACTTATTTTAATTAACACTTTAATTAAATAGCCCATTTAATCTAATTAAATATTTAACATTTTAATTAACTATTTAATTAACAATTTAATTAATTAGACTATCTAATTAATTTTCACTCTCTCGGAATTAACTCTTTAATTCTTTTATTTTGATTTAACTCTTTAAATCAATTCTTTCTTCAATTGACTGTCACAGTCCAACTGTATTGTGTGTGACACTCTAGGTTCACCATCAATTGGCCGTAGGCTAACGATTTTCATGATTTTATTAATGAGCAATTAATAGTCAATTAATTGCTCCGATCAATAAAGTCCTTTAATTGACCACTCCAGAATTAATCTCCCATTAATTCAGGAGTACCCAAACCTCATGGTCGATGTCTAGTCACAAGCCCATGAGGCCCAACTTCAGGTGAATTGACATTAGTGAACCTCACCTCTTATAAGTACCATGTATATTAGGTCCCTCTAATGACTAATTTCTCGACCGAGACCTAGGGTGTGTGAATTGGTTGGCACCTCTAATTATCTCGATTCTGTACTTTCTAATTCTGGATAATACTTCCAGTGTGACTGCTAAATCTGGAAACTCTTTTCCAAATCCGTCACCAACCATGGCCATGGGTTTCTTGGAATGTATTATCGAAGAACGTACAGAAAATTCTCTCATCCATTACGATGAGTCAGTAGATCCTATTATGATGCTAACCATCCGCGCATACGACTATACGTACCCAACGTAGGCTCACAATGGTCAGGCTACGTGACCGACTCCTAAATCAAAGCACATACACCCGTATACCGATTTTGCCCTAGCACGTCAAGTCTAAGGACTAAATCGTACACTATCATAAGTCCTGAGAAACTTCCCAACACCGATATGCTTTACGCACTTCCACAATGGGTTTCTCTGTTCGGGTCGTTCGATGCGTTCGATCCCCTATCGAACCACCTTGTTATATGCACTGACATTAAATGTCTTGTTCATGAAACTCTACAAATTCACTCCATGTGAATCATGCATAATCCTACAAGTCTTGACGATTCCTTCAATACCCCATCTCGATAGGAATCTATGACTTGGAACATTTTTTAGATCACGACCTTAGAGACCGTTTCATGATTGCACACAATACTGAAGTGAATCGTCCCATAGGCATAAGTGATCTCAGGGTCTCAATCGCTTAAATGTGTTCGCGAAAGATGAAGTTGGACATTAATTTATTTTATACACGAAATAAATAAAATATGCGTATTAATTAATAAATCAAATATTCGTTTAACATAGAACAGTCCTATTACAAGCTATTGTGTTGGCTTGCTGGGCACTATCCTATCACTTTACATAATCAATCGAATCAGAGACCAGAGTAGGCCAAAAATATCCTGCCTTCGAACACTTCAAAACCAACTCTCTTGCGTCGCAATGATTCCCAGCTTCTCCTTCGTGTACATCCTTCAAGATTATACCGTACTGATCTTAGGAAAAACACTTTAATAAAATTTCGGAGGAGGATCTTTTGTAGAGTTGGTCTTCCACAAGGGTGAACATAGGAGCTCGATACTTAAGTCTTCGGGTCGAATGATGTTTTTCATCCAAACATTTTCTTACGTTGCATTCCTTGTTGCGATATATCTTGCTTCAGTGGTTAAGATTGATGGGATAGTGCCCTGCAAGCCAACATATTTAGCTTGTATTAGAACTATCTTAATCTTTCTCTAGTATAAATGTATTAATACGCTTGTTTGTTTATAGTACGTAAATCAATCAATGGTCAACTTTATCTCTCGCGAATCACTTAAGCGATTGGATGAAATCCTTAGATCACAATAGACTATGGGACGATTCACTTCAGTATGAGTGTAATCATTAAACAGTCTCTAAGGTCGTGATCTTAAAACTGTTCCAAGTCACAGATTTAGAACGTGACGGGGTATCGAAGGAATCGCAAAGACTTGTACAAATATACATGATTCACATGGAGTGAATTTGTAGCGTTTCATGAGCAAGGCATTTGATGCTAGTACATATGAGTAGGTGGTTCGATAGGGGATCGAACGCATCGAACGACCCGAATCGAGAAACCCATTGTGGAAGCGCATGACGCACATCAGCGATAGGATGTTTCTCAAACTTATAATAGTGTACGATTTAGTCCTTAGACTTGAGGTGCTAGGGCGAATTCGGTGCATGGGTGTGCGTACTTAGATTTAGGTGCCGGTCATGTAGCTTGACCATTGTGTGCCTAAGTTGGGTGCGTATAGTCGTGTACACGAATGGTTAGCATCAATATGGGATCTACCGACTCAACGTAGTGTGTTGAGAGTATTTCCTATACATTCTTAGATAATAGATTCCGAGAAACCTGTGGCCACAGTTGGTGATGGATTTGGAAGGGGGTTTCCAAATTTAGCAGTCACACTGAAATCATTATCCGAAATTAGAAAGTATAGTTATCGATATAATTAGAGGTGCCGATCAATTCACACACCCTAGGTCTCGATCGGGAAATTAAGTCGATAGAAGGACCGTATGTACATGATACTTATAAGAGGTGAGGTTCACTGAGATCAATTCACCTGAAGTTGGGCCTCATGGGCTTGTGGCTAGACATCGACCAGAAGGTGTGGGTACTCATGAATTATTAAGAAGATTAATTCTTGAGTGGTTAATTGAAGGGGTTCAATTAATTAGACAAATTAATAACCTCGCAAATTAAATCACGAAAGTCTTGTACCCACGGCCAATTAATGATGAACCTAGAGGGTCACACACAATCAATTGGACTGCAACATATCATCTAAGGAAAGTTTGATTTAAAGAGTTAAATTAAAACTGAAGAATTAGAGTGTTAATTCTTGAAAAAGAAATACTAATTAATTTAAACTGTTAATTAATTTCTCCCACTATTTTATCGAAACAATTACCCCTTCAATTGTTCGGGAAATTCTATTTCATAGTAGGTCTTGACGTCCCAGCGGACATGAATTGCACCCTCGACTCGCGGCCATACAACTAATTTCCCAGGTAGGCATACTTAATGACAATTTTGTCCCTACATAACCTTCAAACTATTTTGTCTCGATATTGGCACCCATCTAGCACTGATACATCATGAGTGGTACTACAAGTTAAGTCTAACCCATCAATCTTGATGAGCAACGGGCCCAGTCATGAAATCCCCGTAACTAGTTATCGATTGATTTTACATGTCCAAACCAGTCTCCACCCTTGTCGAGTTTATTTAAAAACTAGAATCAAGAGAATTCACGTATTGTCCCTTTCTTCGCCCTCGCATGCCGGACTCTGGAACACCTTAATCGATAAGTAGACAACGTTTGCTTATTCCCTATTGATGGAAGGCTTGGATTTATATAAATACTTCACTTTATTTTAACCAAATATGAATTAATATGAGGGAATTGCACTTTTTATACCAAACATTTACCTACTTTATACATTTCATACCACACCTTTCATAATTGCACATTTCATACAATCAACCTTTTTCAATTTACCTACCACCGTTAAATTTTGGACGGAATTGGATTACTCTAAAAAAAAAAAGGAAAAAAAAAATAGTGTCGCGGGCAGGAGTTCTGAATTTCACTTTTCATACCAAACTTTTACCTACTTTATACATTGCATACCACACCTTTCAGAATGACACATTTCATACCAAAATCAATCAACCTTTTTCAATTTTCATACCGACGGTAAATCACAAAAAAGGGTAAGTATCTCAGGTTCGTCATTTTTTTACAATTAACCCCTTGAAACAGTAGTAACATATAGGGTCTTCTCAATTTGAGGAAACCGTAATAAATCGTATGATCGATAACATTCCTGCTTCTTTTTCGAAAGGGTCAAAAATATAATAAAATACGGTCTTCTCTATCTATGAAAATCATACTCAATCATAATTTTGTAATTTCTCTGCCAAATTTGTAAGTATAATTCATTTACAAAAAAAAATCCCTCGTGTTTGTCACTTTCTTATATTTAATTCATTGCCCCTAAAATGTTACAATTTTGACCATTGTTTTTTAGCATATGGTATGCTCAGTTTGGGGAAACCATAATAAATTGTAAATTTGAACTTTTTCTGCCAAATTTTTCTGTATAAATTTACGGGCAATTATGAGTTTTATTAATTTATGATTGATAAGAAGATTTTATTAATTTTATTAATTTATGGTTCAGTTCTCTCAATAATAATATGATCGGGTCTGAATTAAATACGATTTTCCGGGCTTAGTCACTTTATTTCGGATGGATCTACTCAAAGATGAACAATACGTAACGCAAGAAGAGTATAATGAACGTAAATTGTATGTAAATATGTATAGCAAAAGCCCTTGTATTAGATTAAATCAAGAATTACAATGTATGAAGGCATGAATGTGATATCAAAACTGTGCTCTAATCCAATACATGTGATGAGTATTTATAGGTCTACTTCATACAAGGAAACATAACCACAATAGGAATCAAATTGATCTCCCTCCTGTATTCGGATTCAAGAGCTTGGTCGTCGGGATGCTTCTCCTTAGATCGAGACGACCCATTTTTATGGGCTGAGTATCTGGTCGGATCGACCCTATTATTCTTGAGTTCTTCGAGTACCCCTTGAGGTATAAAATAGCCCCCATCAGTACTCCCTCACTTTTTCGAGCGGAGAAGTAGTCGTAGCTCGTAGAAGTAGTTGATTTTTTCTGACTAGGTTTTACGAATCATGCCTCGTTAAAAACCTTACCTGGAAAAAACCCTATGGGAAAAAATCCAGGATAAGGAAAAGAGTGCATCGTTTCATAAATAGTCGTATTTTTGTCCATATTGACATGTATCATTTCGAGCTGAGGAGTCACCCTTCTTCAATCGATGGCGGGAAAATGAATAGTTGCGGAGGGACTAAAGTGTCTTTTCGACTTTGTATATATATATCCGTCTTTGGTTTCACCCTTACTTTTTACTCTCCGCCTTCTAACTTTCAGCAGTAAATTCTCAAGTCGATAACCTTTATAAGCAATATACTTTTCGACGATTTAGCTAAACAATCTTTGATATAGCTTCCAGTTCAAAAAACCCCGATTCATCGAACATCGATGATATAAATCCTGTTATTAACCTGGAGGGTTCTCAGAGTCCTCCTCCCGACAAGGCTGAGGCTTTAGACACTGATATCCCGGAAAAGGATACCTTACAGGTAGATATCCTTACCGACACGGAGGTAGCTGCTAAAACTTCTACCAAAATTAAGGGTGCCAATCCTCAGGTATCCGAACCGGTTGAGCACCTTGCTTGCATTTTCAAGGAGGACGACTTGAGCGACCTGCAGGACAAGTATAGTAGGTTCTTTCCTAAAGGCTCCGAGATTTTCCTTCCGTCCTCAACGGACAGGGTTACTTCTCCTCCGGAGGGTTGTCGAGCCTTCTATACGTCCCATTTCCATCATGGTTGTCAAAGGTCTCCAGCCATCTTTTCGCAACTTTTTCCAATTGTTTCGTTTTAGCCTTTCCAGTTCTTCAAACCGTGGTTATTTTTTCGTAAGCCAAAGATCTGGCTGTTCTATTTTTGATTCCCCTGTTTCTAGCAATGCTAAGTGGAAACCTCATTACTTCTTCGTTCGACCTCCGACTCATAAAACATTGGCTGATAGGTCGACCATACCTTCTGATTTTTCCTGGGACCATGGATCCAAATGGACCTTTGGTGGCCGTACTGTTACAGGCAAAATGATTCCTGACAACCCATGCTTATTGAGCATGATAAAGGAAATGAGGTCGGATAAGTATCAATGTGCCGTCCTCGTGGGAGAGTCCTTTCTTCGGAAGGCCGGCCTTAGTTCACACGACTATCCTGTTCAAATTCCCAGTCGCTCACTTGGTAAACCTCCCACTTACTTCTAGTATATTTTAATTGTCCATATATTTAAGATTTTATGTAACTCTCTTTTCCATTCTTGGCAGCTTCTATGGTCGAAAGTTCTAGGCGTTCAAAGACAGGAAAGATGGTCCTGTCCAAATCTACCAAGACAGCCGATAACCAGCCCATAGAGCAAAGGTTTTCCTAAAAGAGGAGGAGAGATCAGGACCCAGATTCTGATGATAACAGAGAAGAAATCCCGGAGGTTTCTGAAGACGTTCCTCATGGGCCTTCCTCCTCTCAAGCTCCGGCATCTTCATCCACCATCAAGACGGGCCAGGGATATCCTCCCTTATCACTCAGAACCTCATGTGGCATTCATGGCTGCAGATCATGGTCCTTAACTAACTCTTCCGGCGCTTTGGTGAAAGAAGGAAACAAGTTTATGATCGTTTAGGTCAGAACCTTATACTGGTGGGTGAGGCAAACCCAAAAGCTACTGTGGTCGAGATGATAGAGAATCATCTCGTATGGAAAAGGGCGGCTGGGACCTCTGATCGTGATGCGCTAGTATCTGACGATAGGGAGAATGTTGCCGATAAAACTACATGGATTCTTCTTTCTTCCGTTTTTACTAGAGATACGCAGCGATTGATGGAGAAGGATCATCTAGAGAAGCTTGCAAAAGCTGCCCAATCTCATATCAGAGTAAGGGGAGATTAACCATTCTTTCTAAACTTTCTTATTTTAACCTTTAGTGCTTTCTCTAATTTGTCGATTATTTGTGTGGTTACTCCGATGTCTGTATGGTGTCTTCCATGTATGATTCAGCCTTATTGAGGCATCAATGTCAATTTCTGGAAGAGAAAAACAAGGTTCTTCTTCAGACGGTGGCGGTCCTAGAGCAGAGGTTGACCGGGGCAGGGCCGTCTACGTCCTCATCTCGACAACCTCGAGCTGATGGCAACATGATCTGCGGACTGACAGTCCTCATGTAATTAATACTGTTCTGGATGCTACTCGGGCTCAGGAGCGAGCAGATCAATTGGCTAGGGAGCTGGAGAATCAGCGAGTTCGACATACTTCTCGAGTCAGCGAGCTTGTGTCCCAGGTTACGTGTGTTCGAGCTCGCCTTGACGTGCAAAAAGAAGATGATGACCTTGATGGCCAGATCGACAGAGCCGGTGTTAGCCCCAAGGAGAGAGTCATTCTAGAATTCCTTGTTCTCCAGTTCATACTGCCCTGGTCCATGAAATGGTCGGTCCACTTTTGGAGAATATCAAGTAGGCAGTTCACCAAATGGTAGCTCTCAACTTGATCGACGACCGTAGAGAGGAATATTTTAGGGCCATTCATGTCAGCCGAGATTGGGATGGCCGGGAGTATTCACCCAAAGACATTCTAACATCTCCCTCTGTCACATTGGTGAAGTAGTTGGGGATTCCTCTGCATGTGCCACCACCCGACGTAGATCCTCTGAGGACAGGCCTTTGGAGTACATCTGAAGCAGGTCATTCGACTAGTCCTCGAGATGAGGAGGAGGAGGAAGGTACCGACCAGGAGAATCATGATGATCAAGTGCTTTGAGATAATTTGGTTGACATGTTAATCTTATAGACTTTGTACAACGCAATTCTTGTTAATCTTCTTAATAATTTTTATTCTATCACTTGTACGAAATAATTAGACATAAGTCTTTTATTTACATAAATTTTTTTCTTTAATTTTATCGAAGTGATTGGCCGAGCACCACTCTTTTGTTTTTCAAATAAAATTTTTCGCGCTTGCTTCAAGGACCGTCCTGTCTTTTCCTTTAGTATAAATACTGGGGTAAAAGGTTCTCGCTATTTTACCGTGCGTCCCCACTTGGATAAAATATTCTCTCAAGTTGTTCGAGTATTTCCCCCGATTTTACAAGCCTTTCTTGATTTTTTCGAGAATGAGTTCTCTTTTCTCCAATACTTCTATGCGCATATCGCGCGACCCTCCCAGAAATGTTAGACCTAAGAGATCTCGAACTGGGGGACCTTTTTCTGACCCTCTTGAACACCAAGTAGCTGCCAGCTCGGGGGCTCAGAGGTCTAGCCTTTCTTCGAGTGGGGTGGACAACCCTCACGGCTCAATAACTCATCCATTAGCCACTCAGCAAAATGTTCGCTCGAACTCTCCTTCTACTGCGAAGAGCTTCTCCAGGGCGAGTCGCCTTCGGAGACATGGCCTCTGGTGAACGATCTTCTGAGGTCGTAATCCCAACCTCTATCCCTTCTTTCGAGCATGATTTTCAAGATCATGTTCAATCTAATACTACCGGAGATAACCCTACTGCTGATTTTGCCATCGGCCAGAGCTAGCCATAAAACGTCGATGCGCTGGTCGGTGGTGATCTAGCTTCAGATCCTCCATTGGATAGTTCCCTTGTACGGTCTATACGGAGAATTACATTGATTTTCTTTTTGCTGATACTACCACGACCACGCTAGTTTCCTCTGCTGAGGCCGAGACCTCTTCCCAAGATCGGACTGACCAAAGGGCTGGACGTCAAGTCCGTTATTCTGCTTCGGGAAAGGAAGTTCTTGTGAATCCCAACCCGAGTGATTCTCCACTTCAACAGGATGATCGTTGCATCAAGGAGCAAGTCTACGATATTACGGAGTCCCAAACTCCTCGCCGCGATGGGGTTCCTCTAGATTCCTTTTTTCCTGGAACTTGTGAGCCCGACGCGCTATCCTGGAATCTTGGGCTTAGTACCATCCTCCCCGGCGAACTAAAGAGATACGAGGATACATCCAATCTACGCCTTGTTCAATCTCTCTTCAAACTCTGTGAGCAGGTACATTTTACTTCATTCTCTACTATTTCATTCTTCGGATTCCTCACCGATTTTGCCAATTATTTGTTCAGGGAAAATACATAGCACTGTAGCTAGGCGTTCAAAATGATGATACTTGGCTTAGCAAAGAAGCCTTGAGAACTCGGTTGGAGAACGAGACTAGCTCTCGTGAGGCCATTTCACTACAGAAGCAACTTCTTACTGACGAAGTGGGCAGTTGTGTATTGATAATCTGGCTCTTCAGAAGGAGAGAGATGATCTGGCTCAGTTGAATAAAAACCTAGAGAGCACAATAGAGTCTCGGATTCAGCAGGCGCGGGAGGATTCTCAACGAGGTGCCTTTGAGGAAGGTTTCAAGCAAGGTTATCAAAAGTGCCAAAACGAGTTGATGGCCTTTCTAGGGACTCCGACTCCGAGGCGTGCTTCTTCGACTAGGCCCTCTAGTTCTGATCAGCCGCAATAGCCTAGTTGGCTATTTTTTTTTTTTTTTACATATGGAAAAGTAAAAACTTTTCTCCATTTTGTATGATGAAATATCGCGTATATATTTTGCTGACCTTTATCTTCGTCGGAATGTAGTATGAATTAATCGTCGGGTAGACATAAGTCTTTGAGAATCTGAAAAGTCAACTTTGAAGTTGGAGCTTTATTTCATGAATGCAACGTTTCATCTTTCAATCATTATGACTTACGTACTTGTATCTATAAAATTCGTAGAAAGTTTATTAACCAAACCCATAACTTGATCATAACCTCTTATATCATACTCCAAGTGTTTATACGAAATAATTTGACTAGTTTTCTTTATATTAGGTCTTGCAAAGTTCTTTCCTTCATCGTAAAGCTGGCCGATTTATTTAAAGGGTCAAGACTTCTCAATTCGAGTAATCTTTACGATGAATGAAAGGATTTCGCTGGGCTTAATGTGAAATCCCTTGTTCAACATGCAGGTTCTTCCACTTAGGAATGATTAATTTTGTGTACTATCTTTGTCGATCATTGTTTGTGTCGGAATAGGTATGATGCCTTTGTCGACTAGACATAGGTCTTTTGGAATATAAAAAGTCATATTTAGTAATGTCTTCGTTTTCCAAGAATGCGACGCTTTTTCTTCCTCCTCTTAACAATAAAGTTATCCAAACTTATAAGTCTGCAAGAGAGGTTATCAAAATTACCCGAGATGGATTCAAATACTTCAATCTCAATATTTATCTTTGCTCTTGAAGAATCAACTCACGAGGTTTCTCGTCGAACTAAATGGCGATTAATTGTCCCCGATGATTTTCTTCATTTTGGTTTGGGTGGAATAGGAAAATGGAGGACTCAGCTTTTATTAAAACCAGTTTTAACGAAAAGCTGGTTAATTCATTAGCAGGGGCAATACTTCCCTTCCGTGGTTCTTCCTTCGACGAGGGAGTATATTTTACCAGGGATAGGTGAAGTATTGTCATAATTTTCTCCATCCGGCGTCCTTGCAAAAGCCCTTGTTGAAGCCGCCGGTCTCCCTCTTCGAGGTTGCATTTTTTAAGGTCTAGTGTCCTTTTATGATCTAGGAGAATACTTTGTCATCAAGGAGCCAATCTCGAAAAGTCCATGCAACAACTCGGAGATCGATTATTGCAGTGAGGAAAATACCATTACCCTTTTGTAATAGTTTTAGGTCTTAAAGTATTAGGATAGTGATTTCAATCTTGTAATGTAACAATTTTATTAATGAAATTGCTTTGATCTTCTAATTTCTTAAGTCCATTTGAATCTTATGAACTTTAATATATGATTCCCATATCTTTTGTCGAGATACTCAATCTTCGATTTTCATGTCCAACAGTTTGTCGAGATATGTAAGTCCATATCTGTTGTCGGAGACCAGACACTTTATCCTTGTCGAAATTTAAACTGTGCAGGTCGGAGATCTCCCATTATAATTTCATCTTCTGAAAACCTATATAAAGGTCCTCACTTCCTTTTTCAAATAACTTAAGTACAAATCTTCTCTTTGATATATTGACCAATATCCTTTCTCTAAAAGATGTATCTATTCTCAGCTTGTTACTTTCATTATCCCAGAATCGTACAACCATTCTACGTATAGCGTACCTTTGCAAATTACTTGGTATGGGTGAAATTGGAAAATATAGATTTGTCTCGTTGAACTAATGTCCCACGATCTCTCAATGCACCTTCCTGGAAGATGTGGCTGTGACGAGTTCAAATATTTGCTCGTCAAAACTGTCGGTCCTTATATTCTGGGAGACTTAGTCGAGCTAAGAGAAAAGTTGGATTTTATTCTAGCTTTTAAATTTAAATCACCAAAACATGTATTTATTCTAGAGTTTCTATACATTCCTTGTAATTTGTTATTACAACAATATGATTTAATCGTTTGGGCACCACCACTCTTTTTTCTTTACGACTGCTATACTGATATGTAATATCCCGAGGGGATCTTCTTTCAATTTCTCGACCTCAATATTATCCCTGCTTGTGAACCAATCGATAAAGTATATAGACCTGTTAATTCATCGGCAATTGATCTTAATATTACGAGTCTTTCCGACTATATTCTTGATTTATCGAGGGATGTAGTCGACAACGAATGCGACCGTTCCAACTTACTTACAATAAATACGGGAAGTTGATAGGTCAGGTTTACCTCCGCTGATTTACTTGCTTTCTATCCGTAGGATTAACCTTGCTAAGCCTATAAAAGGCAGCAACTCATTTACCATTTTTATACATATCGCAAAGATGGGAAATATAGTTCCTCTGAGCTGGTTTTGCGAAGTGCCCCATAATATTCAAAAAAGCACATTATTATGATCAAGTCTGTCGAGATTGTCTGTATTTCATCCTGCCTAGTGCTGAAGAGTCCCATTTGCGCCCTACCTAGTACTGACAAGTCTCATGTGGCCTCAGCCTTAGTCTCCAAAAGGTTGAGGTCCGTGGTATTTGATTAGCACATGGAGGGTTCAGATCTATCTAGCATCCTCGTTCTTGAGGTTAATTCCGGAGTGCCTCAAAGTCGGGATATGCTGGTAGATTTTAACTTTTGCGGCGATGCAAGCGGGATCTCGTTTTGGTCGAATGACCGCTACAAGCTATCAGGCTTTTTAGAGGTTAATTTGATTGAAATTGGGGATCGATCTTCCTAGTCTGGTTATCGAACCAAAGAAGTCGACCATCCTGAGCAGCATGCTTCTTAGGTGGTTGAAGAAGAATGTACAGGTACTAGGGAGGAAATTGATGTTTCCGTGGACATTGTCGTGAATACTTCCATCTATTGGATAAGGCTTTTTATTTCTTGCATTGAAAGATGTATTTGTGTATTTGTGTATTTGTAAGGATAAGTCTAATAAAATGTATTTGTGTATTTGTAAGGATAAGTCAAATAAAATTTTAGTTTTCTCCATATTCTTTTGCGTATGATTCTGCTTCAAATTATTGGCGAGTATCTTTGTATTTTTACTTGATCACCATATTAGTCGATCAAGTTGAGGTCGATGTGTGTTTACTGACCCCACCAGTACTACACATCTCATACCTAGGTTTTTTTACCAATTTTTTGGTTTTAACATTTTGGCTCGTAAATTGGAGATCGATAAGTGTTTACCGACCCAATTGGTTTTACTCATTTTATACTTAGGTTTTTTACCAATTTCTTGGTTTCAACCTTCTTGGCTCGTAAATTGGAGATCGATGAGTGTTTACCGACCCAATCGATTTTACTCATTTTATAGTTAGGTTTTTTTACCAATTTTTCTTTTGGTTTTAACCTTCTTTGCTCGTAAATTGGAGATCAATGGGTTTTTACCGACCAATCGGATTTACTGATTTTATAGTTAGGTTTTTTACCAATTTTTTGGTTTTAACCTTCTTTGCTCGTAAATTGGAGATCGATGAGTGTTTACCGACCCAATCGGTTTTACTCATTTTTTACTTAAGTTTGTTACCAAATTTTTTGGTTTTAACCTTTTTTGCTCGTAAATTGGATATCGATGAGTGTTTACCAAACCAATCGGTTTTACTCATTTTTTACTTAGGATTTTTACCAATTTTTTGGTTTTAACCTTCTTTGCTCGTAAATTGGAGATCGATGAGTGTTTACCGACCCAATCTATTTTACTCATTTTATAGTTAGGTTTTTTACCAATTTTTTTTTTTTGGTTTTAACCTTCTTTGCTCGTAAGTTGGAGATCAATGAGTTTTTACCGACCAATCGGTTTTACTCATTTTATAGTTAGGTTTTTTACCAATTTTTTGGTTTTAACCTTCTTTGCTCGTAAATTGGAGATCGATGAGTGTTTACCGACCCAATAAGTTTTACTCATTTTATAGTTAGGCTTTTTATCAATTTTTTGGTTTTAACCTTCTTTGCTCGTAAATTGGAGATCGATGAGTGTTTACCGACCCAATCGGTTTTACTCATTCTTTACTTAAGTTTTTTACCAATTTTTTGGTTTTAACCTTTTTTGCTCGTAAATTGGATATCGATGAGTGTTTACCGACCCAATCGGTTTTACTCATTTTTTACTTAGGGTTTTTACCAATTTTTTGGTTTGAAACTTTTTTGCTCGTAAATTGGAGATCGATGAGTGTTTACCGACCCAATCGGTTTTACTCATTTTATACTTAGGTTATTTACTGATCTTACGGGTTTTCGTAGGAGATCAAAATAATAAAATAGAGCATGCAAGATACACTATGATATGAGATAGAAGATCAATAAAGTATATTTTGATCGTGATGGGTACAGATTACAAGTATGGAGGGTCCTATTTGAGCATTATAGGATACCGTACAAGCTAGAGGGTAAATACATACAACTAAAGTGATCTAATATAACTCAAGAGGAAATCCGAGCAGGAGGCTTCGATCAAGGAGCAGCCCCCAAAAAATCTCCCCACCATTCCTTCATAAATGCGAGTGGTATTTATAGTTGAGGTGGTGTGCTAGGTGAGCCATCCACAGGGGTATATTTCTTGGCCCAAAGGCCTGGACTTGGGGTTGGCCCAATGGTAAATTCGACCAAGAGCCCCTCTGCTGGCGATCGGACTGAGCTAACTGGAGTACAAAGCTTCGGGATCTAAATTATGCCTTCAAGGTCGGATTAAGGGTCCTCAATGTGCTCAAGGTCGAACTTCAGGGTCCTCAATGTGCTCAAGGTCGAACTTCAGGGTCCTCAATGTGCTCAAGGTCGAACTTCAGGGTCCTCAATGTGCTCAAGGTCGAACTTCAGGGTCCTCAATGAGCTCAAGGTCGAAATTTAAAGTCTTCAATGAGCTCAAGGTCGAAATTAGGGTCTTCAAGGAGCTCAAGGTCGAATTTTAGGGTCTTTGATCCAGCATGAGCTCCCAGAATAAAGATTTCAAAGTACCTCTCATCAATACTCCCCCACTTCTCGAGCGCAAAGTGAAGCTGAAGCTCGGAGAAGTAGAAAATGCTTGAGAATCGCTCTTTTGTGTCTCGGATATGCCTCGTTAAAATCCTAGCTCGGAAAAACCCAGTGGGATAAAAATCGAACCAGGGAAAAAGAGTGCATATCTTAGAAACTCCAAAATATAGTAGGGATCAGAATTATGCCCTAAAGGTCGGATTCAGGGCCTTCAATGAGCTCAAGGTCGAAATTTAGAGTCTTCAATGAGCTCAAGGTCGAAATTATGCCTTCAGTGAGCTCAGGGTCGGATTTTAGGGTCTTCCATGAGCTCAGGGTTGAAATTATGACTTCATGGTCTGATCCAGGGCCTTCAATGAGCTCAAGGTTAAAATTTAGAGTCTTCAATGAGCTCAAGGTCGAAATTATGCCTTCAGTGAGCTCAGGGTCGGATTTTAGTGTCATCCATGAGCTCATAATTCAGGATCTTCAATTCAGCATGAGTTCCTGAAATAATGAAACGAAACCCTAGATCGGAGATTATCGGTCGAATTTATTAAAAAAAACCCTGAAAGCTGATAACCAATAGCATATAGATCCATAATGTTTGGTTCAAAAGATTTTAAAGACAAAGCAGAAGTAGAAGAATGATCGGAATCCGATCCTATCAAGCAGACCGTCGATGCTTACAAAGGTTACAACTTTTAACCTTTGTCATTTTTTTATCAGAGAATCTGATCTTGGAGATATAGGAATTCGATCTTGGAGATATAAGAATTCGATCTTAGAGATCTAAGAATTTGATCTTGGAGGTCAGATAATTTGATCTTCGAGATCTTAGAATTTGATCTTGGAGATATAAGAATTCGACCCTGGAGATATAAGAATTCGATCATGAAGATATAAAAAATTTGATCCTGAAGATATAAGAATTCAATCTTGGAGATCTAAAATTCGATCCTGGAGATATAATAATTTGATCCTAGAGATATAAAAAAATTCGATCCTGAACATATAAGAATTCGACCATGGAGACATAAGAATTCGATCCTGGAGATATAATAATTCGATCCTGGAGATATAAAAAATTCGATCCTGAAGATATAAGAATTCGACCATGGAGATATAAGAATTCGATCCTGGAGATATAAAGAATTCGATCCTGGAGATCATAAAATTCGATCCAGAAGATCATAAAATTCGATCCTGAAGATCATAAAATTCGATCCTGACGGTCATAGCAATGGCTTTCACCACTTAGCTTTAATTGGTCATAGCAACAGCTTTCACCTGAGGGTCATAGCAACGGCTTTCACCCTTTAGCTTTAATCGGTCATAGCAACAGCTTTCACCTGAGGGTCATAGCAACGGCTTTCACCCTTTAGCTTTAATTGGTCATAGCAACAGCTTTCACCTAAGGGTCATAGCAACGACTTTCACCCTTAACTTTAATCGGTCATAGCAACAACTTTCACCTGAGGGTCATAGCAACGGCTTTCACCCTTTAGCTTTAATTCGATCTAAGGGGCATAGCAACGGCTTTCACCCTTAGCCGTTTTGATTGGTCATAGAAACAACTTTCACCTGAGGGTCATAGCAACGGCTTTCACCCTTTAGCTTTAATTCGATCTAAGGGGCATAGCAACGGCTTTCACCCTTAGTCGTTATGATTGGTCAAAGCAACAGCTTTCACCTGAGGGTCATAGCAACGGCTTTCACCCTTTAGCTTTAATTCGATCTAAGGGGCATAGCAACGGCTTTCACCCTTAGTCGTTTTGATTGGTCATAGCAACAGCTTTCACCTGAGGGTCATAGCAACGGCTTTCACCCTTTAGCTTTAATCGGAGAATTTGGTCCTGGAGATATAAGAATTCGAGCATGGGGATATAAGAATTCGATCCTGGAGATATGAGAATTTGATCCCGGAGATAATAAACTTTGATCCTGAAGATCATAAAATTCGATCAGAAGATCATAAAATTCGATCCTGGAGACTGAGAATTTGATCCTGGAGATAATAAACTTTGATCTTGAATATCATAAAATTCGATCCTGGAGATCATAAAATTCGATCCTTAAGATCGGAATATTCGATCCTGAAGACTGAGAATTTGATCCTGGAGATAATAAACTTTAATCCTGAAGATCATAAAATTCGATCCTGGAGATCATAAAATTCGATCCTAAAGATCGGAAAATTCGATCCTGAAGACTGAGAATTTGATCCTGGAGATAATAAACTTTGATCCTGAAGATCATAAAATTCTATCCTGAGAATATGACCTTGTAGAATCAAGAAATTGATCCTGGAGACATGATAATTCGACCCTGTAGACATAAGAATTCGATCCTGGAGATCTGAAAGTTCGATCTTGAGAATATGACCTTGTAGAACCAAGAAATTGATCCTGGAGACATGATAATTCGACCCTGTAGACATAAGAATTCGATCCTGGAGATCTGAAAGTTCGATCTTGAGAATATGACCTTGTAGAACCAAGAAGTTGATCCTGGAGACATGATAATTCGACCCTGTAGACATAAGAATTCGATCCTGGAGATCTGAAATTCGATATTGGTGATATGAGAATTTGATCTTCTCTTGCATGAGAAGATTCACTTGATTGTACGTGAATTGCCTCCTAGTAGGCATATTTCGATCTAACACCCAAATAAGGCCCCACGGTGGGCGCCAATTGATTTTACGGGTTTTCGTAGGAGATCAAAATAAAATAGAGCATGCAAGATGCACTATGATATGAGATAGAAGATCAATAAAGTATATTTTGATCATGATGGGTACAGATTACAAGTATTGAGGGTCCTATTTGAGCATTATAGGATGTCGTACAAGCTAGAAGGTAAATACATACAACTAAAGTGATCTAATATAACTCAAGAGGAAATCCGAGCAGGAGGCTTCGATCAAGGAGCAGCCCCCAAAAATTCTCCCCCCGCCCATTCCTTCATAAGTGCGAGTGGTATTTATAGTTGAGGCGGTGTGCTAGGTGAACCATCCACAGGGGTATATTTCTTGGCCCAAGGGCCTGGACCTGGGGTTGGCCCAATGGTAAATTCAACCATGAGCCCCTCTGCTGGCGATCGGACTGAGCTAACTGGAGTTCAAAGCTTCGGGATCTAAATTATGCCTTCATGGTCGGATTCAGGGTCCTTAATGTGCTCAAGGTCGAACTTCAGGGTCCTCAATGTGCTCAAGGTCGAACTTCAGGGTCCTCAATGTGCTCAAGGTCGAACTTAAGGGTCTTCAATGAGCTCAAGGTCGAAATTTAGAGTCTTCAATGAGCTCAAGGTCGAAATTAGGGTCTTCAAGGAGCTCAAGGTCGAATTTTAGGGTCTTTGATCCAGCATGAGCTCCCAGAATAAAGATTCCAAAGTACCCCTCATCATATACCAATTTTTTGGTTTACCTTTTTTGTCTAAGCAATGGCTTTTTCTGTAGACTTTAATCACAAACAAAGAAAAATACTTGAAGAAATAAGCAAAAGCTTTTTATTACGGTAATTTTTAACAAATGGTTAACTAGTAAGTTAAAAAGAATTTTTATGCAAGAATAAAATCAGAATTATAAAAGAAAATAACAGTAACAGTGAGGCGTTGCCCATCATCGTCCATAGTATCTTCGTAGGTTGACTGCATTCCATGTTCTTGGTAACGGTGTAACATCCATGCGTGAAATTTTGTACGAACCATTTTTTCCTACGCCGAGGACAATGCAAGGTCCATCCCAATTTTGTTGTTACTTCCCCACATGTTTTGATACTTCTACCTTTTTTAGGACCAAATCTCCTTCCTTAAAGGATCGTATTCGTACCCTTTGATTGTAGGCTTTTTCCATGTTCGATTTGGTAACCTCCAAGCGTACTGCAGCCTTTTCTCTTAATGCCTTTGTTAGATCGATACCGTCTTTCCTCGTTGCTTCGTTATTTTCACTATCGAACAACTCAATCCTCAGGCTTGGAACTAACGCTTCCACTGGAATGACAGCTTCTAAACCATAAACCAAACTGAAGGGAGTTTCAACGGTCGAGGTTTTAACAGTTGATGGATTTGCCCAAATTACTCCAGGGAGTTCATCCAACCACTTTCCTTTAGAGGCGTCCAGTCTTTTTTCCAAAGACTTAATTATTTCTCTGTTAGCCACTTATGTCTGACCATTATCCCTTGGGTGTCCTACTGATGTAAAGTTCTGTTGAATCCCAAATTTCGAACACCAATCCAATACTTACTTTCCCGCAAATTGAGTTTCGTTGTCGGAGATTAGAACTCGAGGGATTCCAAATCGACAGACTATAAATTTCCATAAGAATTTAATAACTTGGAATTGTGTAATTCGCACTAGAGCAGTGCATTCTATCCATTTGCTATAATACTCTACTGCGACCAAAACGTAGCTCTTCTTTGATCTTGCGACTGAGAAAGGTCCCACTAATCTATTCCCCACTGGTCAAATGGCCAGCAAATAGGTATAGGGTGTATTTTTTTAGGCGGGCTGATGGTTTATGTTTACATGAATCTGACAGTGATGATATCTCTTCACATATTATGTAGCGTCGTGGTTCAGGCTAAGCCAATAATATCCCATTCGTAAACATTTTAATGCCAGTGCTCGAGCTCCGCTATGGATTCCTACCTCTCCTTCATGAATCTCCTTGAGTACATCCTGGATTTGTAGTCCGGAAATGCATTTTAAAAGAAGTCCCAAGACTGATCTTTTGTAAAGTTTTCCGTCTAGGATCGTGTATCTGGGCGCTCGATATTTTATCTTCCGAGCTTCATTTTGATCGATCTGAAGGGTCCCATCTGAAAGATAATCCATTATTGGAGTCATCCAACTATCCTCTCGTAAATCGATTTCCATCACCTCAGCAATAGGCAGGTTATCTATGTCAATAGCTGGGGTGTTTGAGATTAGCCAAGTGATTACTCTTTATGTTCGGCCGTCCCTTAATCCTGTAAATCGAGAAAGCTGGTCTGCCCATTTGTTTTCTAATCGTGGGACGTTCTGATTTTTCGGCAAGCTATATTACCTTAGCCAGGTATTTCACCATATTATATTCCTTTGCCTCGTACAATCCCTCTATCTGACGTTGAACCAGTTCTGAGTCAGTTAGTACTTTTAGGGTTTTGATGCCTGCTTTAACGGCCATTTCCATCGTCATTGTTAGTTACCATAAAATCTAAAGTGATCGCGTAGTTTATATCCTCATTTTTTGGACCACTGAAATTGATTCCGGCACCACCTCCTTCCCTATTTGAGGCCCCGTCAACATGCATTAACCAAGTGTGATTTTCAACAATCATTACATCATTATCACAAGTTGTTGTTTCATTGAGAGTTTCATACGAGGTCGGAGTTTCCAAAAGAAAATCGGCGAGGACTTGAGCCTTTATAGCAGTTCTTGGTCTATATTCAATCTCGAATTGACCTAGTTCAATAGCCCACTTAATCAATCTTTCTGAGGTTTCCGGTTTTTGCTAGAACTTGCCTTAGTGGTTGATTAGTGAGTACGATAATCTTGTACGTCAAAAAGTATGGTCGAAGCTTTCGTGCAGCGACTACCAAGGCCAGAGCAAACTTTTCTATCTCCAAGTAATTCTTTTCCGCTCCTTGTAATAACTTGCTTAGATAATATACAGGCTTATGTTCTGACCCCTCTATCTTTACCAACACTAAACTTATTGCCACCTTCGAGATGGATATGTAAATGAATGAAGGTTGTCCTTCGGTTGGTTTGCCTAGTAATGGTGGAGAAGTTAGATATTCTTTTAGCTGATTAAATGCCCGATCACAATCCTCGGTCCATAGAAAAGTTTTTGATTTTCGCAAGGATTGAAAGAACGGCAGGCTTTTATCTGCTGATTTGGATATAAACCGATTTAATGCGACAATCTTTCCAACCAAACTCTGCACTTGGGAGATTGTTCTCGGTGGTGTCATTTATGTTATGGCTCGTATTTTCTCCGGATTTGCCTCTATTCCCCATTGATGAACCAGGTAACCCAGGAATTTTCTGGATTTAACTCTGAAGGTACATTTTGCCGGGTTTAACTTCATGCGGTATTTTCTTAGAATCTTGAAACATCGGTCCAGATGTTTGATGTGGTCTTCCTCGTTCATGCTTTTTACTAACATGTCATCCACATTGACCTCCGTTATTTTTTAGATTAACTCCCTGAACATTAAATTAACCAGTCTTTGATACATCGCCCCACCATTTCTTAATCCAAAGGGCATTACTATGAAGCAGTATACTCCTTGCTCAGTGATGAAAGGCAGTCTTTTCCTGATCGCGCTCATTCATGTAGATTTGATAAAAACCTTGGAAGGCGTCCATCATAATAAAAATAGCCAAACCTGCGCTTGAGTCGACTAGTAGGTCGATTCTTGGGAGTGGGTAAGGGTCACGTGGACACAGCTTGTTGAGGTCGGTGAAGTCGTTACACATCCTCCATTTATTGTCCTTTTTATCTCATTTTGCCACTAATACTACATTACATAGCCATTCTGAAAAGTGTATCTCCCTAATTTGTTTAGCCCTTAGCAATCTTTCGACCTCTGCTTTAATTATCTTATCTTTTGTAGGACCATGGTTTCGCTTCTTCGTCTTGCTGGTTTTTCCATCGGGTCGATTTTTAGTGAGTGAGTGATGATTCTTGGGTCTATGTCCTCTATATCTTCTGCACTCCAGGCGAATACGTCGACATTCTTTTTGAGAAAATTTACTAGCATGATCTCTCCTTCCGGGCCAAGTTCAGTCCCAATCCTGGTTGTTTTCTTGGGGTCGTTTTGTACCAGCATAATGTCCTTATGTTCTGGTGGCTTTGTTGGGATTCGGTAAGATAAACAGCCCTACAGGCAACGGAATTTAAAACTTTTAGGGCCTCTTATGGAATCTTGCCAGAATACTAAACTGGTTGTATATATATGAATATTAATTTAAACGACATTAATAACCAGATCCAAGTTATACCTATCTCTTTGCAAATCCAGTCAACAAACAAAGTCATGTTTCTCCCTCGGGTTGGTCGATCCAATACCCTGTTGCAGCGCCCCACGTGTTGCGCCTCTATGAGTTAATACACCACAAAATCACAAAAATAATATATCCTAATCGGCTAGAACATAGGATATATTAAGATCTAGGGTTAGAGAACGAGATTGGAGCAAGAATAAAAAAAGTCGAACTCTTCCAAAAGGAAGAAGGGTTCGCCGATTTTTACTTGGAAGAGGGAAAGAGTGTTTTTCTTGACTTGGTATTTTGGCTCTCTTAAGTTTTGTTTGAGTTATGACATCTAGCTTCTTATTTCTAAATGTCTAATTCTCCTAATCCTCCTAGGACTAGGATTCCAAGTCTCTTACATGGGCCATTGTCCGTTTTAATTAGAAGACTAAGTCTTCCAATTAATTCATGGCCCACTTAATTAATTTAATTAGGCTTTATTTAATTTCCCAATTAAATGACTCAATTAATTAATTACTCTCCCAATTAATTAAATTAGACTCCAAGTCTATTTAATTAAATCTTCCTGTAATTAATTAAATCCAACTTAATTAATTATCTCAGAAATTAAATTCCAATTTAATTCATAATCTTGATCCAATTCCAATCGGATCATTTTCGCTCCAATTAGGTCGACCCTGTCAATTAAATCTACCCAATCGACCCAGTCGATTCGGTCGACCCCGTTGTTCTGTTTTTCTTTGCTTTCGCTTCATGTGTATTGTGTCTGCCTCCATAGGTTCACCATATAATTGGTCGTGCGTTACAATTAAATAATTCATTTAATTATTTGAGTATTAAATAATCTAAATCAGTTGAACACTCTGTCAACTGATCATTCCAAAATTAGCACCCCTGCCAATTTGGGAATTCTCCCACACTCTCCACAGTCGATGTCTGGCCACAAGCCCATGGAGCCCAATCACTGGTGAATTAATTCAGTGAACCTTTTGTCATTTACAATTACCATATACGACATAATCTCTTCATCAATCAATCTCCCAGTCGAGACTTAAGGGTATGGACATTTCATCGGTTCCCTTTTCTTTTGTCTTGACCTTATGTATTATGGTCTCGAAATAATTCTCTTTGACTTAATCTTTATGAGCTACTTGCATAAAGTCGTCAGATACCTTGGCCAAGGATTTTTACCAGAATTAATTTCTCACAGAAATTCATAGGAGATATTCACAACCTATCAAGTCGGGTCAATGGATCCTTTGTTGATGATATGAACCTGTATAAGAGTTCCTCTATACCCAACATGAGTCCACAGAGACTTTCTGGTAATCTCCAGTCAGTCGGAACTCACATTTAAGTATAGACGTTCTCGTACCAGATAAACCCTATCACCTCAAGTATTTAGGGATCATTCCTCGTATACTATCGTAAATTGGAATAACTTCAACCCCGATATGCGACTACCGCTTCCATGGTGAGTTATTTCCTAATTGGGGTATTCAATGCACTTGCCATCCCAGCAAGTCACCCACTTATGTGTATCGACTACCCCAATCACGCTCGTGGACCCCAGCGTTCTCCAATTCATCGGAGTATACATAACAGAGTCTAACCGAATCCAACGATGTCCTATCTCGATTGGATTATATGTCTCTTGAATGTGTTCTAGATCACGGCCTTGGAGATCAGTCCACGGGTTGTCCCATAGCCCTGTGATCTAAGGACTTCTATCCTTATGCGTAGATAATTATTACATGAGATAAAGTTGACCATATAATAAAGTGCATTTATTAATCAAAATTGAATAGTTCCTTCATTTATTACATTAAATGACAGCCATACAATTGGCTTACCGGACACTATTTCTATCAATCTCCCACTTGTCCTAAAGCCAACCTTTTATGTTCTTGAGTCCCATCTTTAGCAAATGTTTCTCGAATGCCTTTTGAGGCAGTGGCTTCATTAGCGGGTCTGCGGTATTATCTTTTGAGTAGACACGTTCCATTTTAATGTCTCCTCTACTAATGATATCTCTTATCACATGGTATCGTCTGAGTACGTGCTTGGATTTCTGATGAGATCTCGGCTCCTTTGCTTGGGCTATCGCCCCATTATTATCGTAGAAGATAGTAATGGGCTCAGAAATGCTAGGTATCACATCCAATTCCTGGATGAAGTTTCATCCAAACACCTTCCTTTGCTGCATCACACGCGGCAATGTATTCTGCTTCGGTGGTTGAATCTGCGGTAGTGTCTTGCTTTGAGCTCTTCCAGCTTACCGCACCACCATGTTGGGATAGTGGTTGGGATGCCTCGATTGTCAGAACAACGACAGTGCGGAATTTAAAATTTTCGAAGCATCCAAGGTCCCATATTAATTCTCCATATTAATTATACGTAAGCAAGAACAAAAACACACATTAATTTAACAAGGGTGTTTATGCGATATACCTCACCACAGGCAAGGTGGTGGCAACCTTCGATTCTGATTCTGCATGTCTCATTGGAAGCAATCCTCTCTTGGATTCTTCCATTTTGAATCTCTTCAAAATAGTGTTGATGTACTGAGATTGGGAGAGTCCTATCATCTTCTTCGATCTATCCCTATAGATACGTATTCCTAATACGTAAGATGCGTCTCCCATATCTTTCATGGAAAACTGCGCGGATAACCATGCTTTAGTCTGCGCTAACATCTTGATATCGTCTCCGATTAACAAAATGTCATCGACGTACAAAACAATGAATTGTATCGAGCTCCCACTATTCTTTTTGTACACACAAGGTTCATATACGTTTTTGATAAAGCCAAATGCTTTGACTGTCTCATCAAATCGTATGTTCCAGTTTCGGGACGCCTGTTTGAGGCCATAGATTGACCTTTGAAGTTTACACAATTTGTGCTCACTTCCTTTGGACGCAAAACCTTCAGGTTGTTGCATAAAGATCTCCTTGTCAATGTCTCCATTGAGAAAGGCGGTCTTTACGTCCATTTGCCATATTTCGTAGTCATGCCACGCGGCTATGGCAAGCAGTATCCGAATGGATTTTGACATCGCCACGGGAGAGAAGGTTTCCTCATAGTCTATTCCAGGCCTTTGAGAATACCCTTTCGCCACTAAGCGAGCTTTATGAGTTAATACCTCTCCATTCATTCCAAGCTTGCGCTTGAAGATCCATTTGCATCCTACAGGGATAGTTCCCTCAGGTGGATCGACCAAGGTCCAAACCTTGTTGGAATGCATGGAATCCATTTTGGATTGCATGGCTTCGAGCCACGCACCCGAGTCTATGTCTAACATCGCTTCTTGATAGGTCCTTGGATCATTATCACCTCTTTCGTTTTCGTGAATGAAACCAAATCGCTCTGGCTCCTTACGAATTCGATCAGACCTTCGAAGAGTAGGTGTACTAGTAGGTTCAATTAATTCTGGTTCAGCTCCCACTGTTTGTGGGGATGGGTCCGATTCCTGGACTTCATCAAGTTCTACGATTGTCCCATTTCGGTTGGTGAGGAAATCCTCTTCCAAGAAGTGGGCGTTCCTAGATACGAACGTATTACGTTCTTTAGGATCGAAGAACAGGTATCCAATGGATTCCTTTGGATACCCCACAAATTTGCACAAACTAGATCTACTATCTAGCTTATCTCCCTTTTTGTTCTTTACATACGCAGGAGATCCCCATACTCGTAGATACGAATACACGGGTGCTTTACCATACCATACTTGGTGCGGTGTCGTTGGCACTGACTTCGAAGGTACTATGTTCAGTATCTTCGATGCAGTTAATAGGGCTAAGCCCCAAAACGAAAAGGGAAGGTCAGCGAAGCTCATCATGGAACGAACCATGTCTAACAATGTTCGGTTCCTCCGCTCGGACACTCCATTGAGTTGGGGCGTCCTAGGGGGAGTTCGCTGGGCGAGAATTCCATTCTCTTTTAGATAATCAAGGAATTCTTGGCTTAAGTACTCACCACCTCTATCAGAACGAAG
>CM064879.1:30147485-30554455 GCA_003313485.2 Penstemon barbatus | reverse complement strand
ATTCAGAGCAACTCAACTAAATCAACAAGCTCAAATGCATGCTATGGAAGAGAACATCAAACTTCTATGTGATTCACTTCTGATCACCCCAATCTTACCAGATTATCAAGTCAACCCTGCTGATGATGACAAAAAGGGGGAAGATAAGGTACTGAGGGAAGAAAGGGAGGATAAGGCATCCTCTGCTGAAAGAACAGAAGTGTTGGAAGAATCTGCTGATGATGAAGATAGGAATGAAGCAGCAAATGAAGGCACAAGCAGATCAACAGATGATAAGATCACAGAAGAAGAAGATGAAGCTGCTGAAGAAACTGAAGCTGAAGCAAAGGCTAAGTCTGATAAGGAGATAGTTGCTGCTAAGGACTCAGCTGAAGAACAGCTTGATCCTGATGTTAAAAGAAAGAAGTTAGAGCTGTTGAAGCAAAATTTGGAAGCTGAAACTTCCAAACCTGCTGAAGAAGGAAAAGAGAGCAAGGATGATAAAGAAGACGAACAAATAGATTAATATTGTATATCTCCTTGTAATTTTCTTTTGCACGACTCATCTGAACAAACTTGTAATATGTAATCAGTTCAATATATATATATAAAATTGCAAGTTTTAATCCAACAGACTATTTCTATCTCAGAAATTTTTGAGGATCAAAACTTTAGTTTAGGTACAGGTACTTAGCTGAAGTTTTGTCATCATCAAAAAGGGGGAAATTGTTGGATGAAGATGAAGATGAAGTGCAAAGAAGACAAGTAATTAAGGGAAGGTTTTGATGATTTCCAAAACATCATAATCAGCTAAGTATGGAAAGCTTAGTTCCCTTAGAAGAATTTTGAACAAGTAAAAGAAGACATCAGAAGAGTTCAAAGTTCAAAGACTAGAAGACTAGTGATCTCTTGCTGAAACAGCGAACAGAAGGGTAGGTCATCAGCCGAGTCAAATCAGATAAGTTCAGTATTTGATCAGCAGAGTACCTATCAGAAGGGTTGCTTCGATCAGCAGAGTGAAAGAGATCATAAGATCAGTTCAACGGTAATAAATGCACTTGGTGTAATAAATGCTGAAAGAGAAGGGTAGTAATGGCAAATGATTGAAGATATCCTCAGATCAGCAGAGTGCATTAAATGCGATGGACAGAAAGGTACTGTACACTGTACGATTGCTGCAGGGAGCCGTTTCAAAAGAGCTGAAGGTTGGATTTGAAGATTTGATTTCCTTCAACGGTCATAATTTCAAATCCGAGTATAAATAGAGCAAAGTTCGAAGAGAGACATACACAACAACAATCAGAGATCGAAATTTTGAAGCAGAATTTTTCTAAGTCTCAAAAGCTCGAACAGCTCACTCGTCTGGTGGAAGTCATCTGTTGACAGAAACCAAGTTGAAGAAAACAGAAAAACATTATCTGAGTGATTTTGTAATAGATGAGTGTTGTGCGAAGTTAGAATCCGTCTTTGTGAGTGATTCTACTTTAGAGGATAGGTTTTCTTTGTGAATTCCTATTGTGAGCTTACAGTCTTTTCATTAGTTGTTTAGGTGTAAGTGGAGAAATATTGTAATCTAAGTGATTATAGTATAACCCAGAATCTGTGTGATCTAGAAGAGTGGACTAAAGGATTTTTATCCATATAACCACTATAAAAATTCTTTGTGTTATCTTGCATCTAAAGTTTTCTTGCATATTTAAAGTTTGCATTTTCAAACACCTTGGATTACCTAAAAGATTTTAAAAAGGAGTTTGTTAAAAACTGGGGATAAAATCTTTTAAGAACTTAGTCTACTTGTGAAAAACACTTTAAAACAATCCGCTGCAAGTATACTCTTTGAAAAACTGTTTTGATGAAAAACAGCTAAGTTACTGTAAGAAGAGTGGTCAGTCGTCTGTTCAAGATTTGTTCACGATCAGACTAGTCTGCTTACTGTTCTTCATCAGCTTAGTCTGCTGACAGAAGACTGAAAAGTTTTTAAGTTCAAAAATTATCAGAGGTCTATTCACCCCCCCCCCCCCCTCTAGACCTCATCTGACCACTTGGGACCAACAGAATATTTTTTAGGGCATTTTCGTCCGTTCACTATTGAGACTATTTGAGATATTGTTTAATTGGTGAGCAATTTTGGTGTTTGAAAAAGATTTTAGGAAAAAACTTTAGTTTGGAACGAAATGTACGATTAAGTTGGATTGGAATGAAAGCCTAAATTGGAAGAGATTATATATTTAGTTTTTTTTTAAATAATTAGAAAGTCGAAAATATCCTTGTTAGTTTACTTGAAATGACAACGTTGCCCTCATTAGCATATCACATGTTATCGGAATTACCTTGGACCACTTGAAAAGGACTAAAGTGAAATAAATAATTCATAATAGGGACTAAAGTGGGAAAAAAAACATAAGATGGACCACTCTGTAAAAAGTTAATGATAAGAGGGACCAAAAGTGGTGTTTACCCAAAAAAGTAATACAAAATTGTGATGGCAAAAATTGCAAAAGAAAACCTATTAAACAAATTGCCCAACTAATTTCCAGTAAGCAAAGGGCCTGTTTGTTTGGCATTTCTAAAAAAAATTATATTTAAGAAATCTCAAATAAACATGTTTTCTACTTTCTCAAATAAATTTTTTATCTCTCAATTTTCTCAAACTATTCTCTCAAAAGTCAAACAAACAACAATTTTCAAACAAAACTCATACAAATTCTGAAGTTTTACTCTGATTTGACATAAAGTAACATATATCTTACACCATTTATCTCACATAACAAACATGATTTAACATAAACTCTTACATATCTTACACCTACAACCTCACTCTTCCAGAAAAAACCTTACACCTATCTTATTTTTCAAATCACTCTCTCAAAATCCAAACAAACAACATTATGTAAATCGGGATTATTTCACAAACATCCACTACTCTCTTAAACTAATTTCCGAAACACCAAACAAACAGGCCCTTTAAATTTCTCCGACCTATTAAATTTGGTTGTATTACATTTTCCCAAAATAAATTTCTTAGGGCTTGTTTGTTTGGTGTTTCGGAAAGTAGTTTAAGAGAGTAGTGGATGTTTGTGAAATAACCCCGATTTACGTAATGTTGTTTGTTTGAATTTTGAGAGAGTGGTTTGAAAAATAAAATAGGTGTAGGTTTTTTTTTGGAAGAGTTGGGTTGTAGGTGTAAGATGTGTAAGACTTTATGTAAATCGTGTTTGTTGTTAAATAAATTGTGTAAGAGATATGTCACTTTATGTCAAATTAGAGTAGAGTTTGTATAAGTTTTGTTTAGAGATAAGAAAATTGTTGTTTGTTTGGGTTTTGAGATAGTAGTTTGAGAAAATTAAGAGATAAAAAATTTATTTTAGAAAATAGTCCCTCCATTCCATATTATATGTCGTTTAAGGTTTTTTCACAAGGATTAAGAAATCAATTAATGATCTATATTTTAGGAAAATAAAAGTGTAGTTGGACAAAATTACCCTTAAGAAACAATTAAATATTTTGTAACTCCCCATAATCCCATTGAAAATTGGGAGAAATTAAATATATTTAGGATTCCAATTTTAATGAAGAAGGGTAAAAATGTCAAAATAACATTTAAGTTTATCTTGAATTTCTAAAGTGACATGTATTGTGGAATTTTTTTTCTCTCTAAAAAGACATGTATTGTGGATAGGACTGTCAATCGGGCCTTGTGAGCCGAGCTTTAAGTAGCTCGAACTCAAATAATGTCGAGCTTCATAGTTATAGGCTCAAACTCGGCTCATAATTTTTTTATTTTCTCTGGCTCAAACTCGGCCCGTGTAATTTTTCGAATTTCGAGTCTATATCAGGCTTATATCGGGTTTTTTAATATAGGCACAAATAGCTTGAGGTATAAAATATTTAGATTACCGAAACACATATGAATAGACTGCTATTACTTAAGACACGAGTATATATTATTAAATAATATTTTAACTGAAAGATCGAGTTATTTGCCCATATTTTTTAAGATACGTTTGATCTATATGAACATGCAGTAGAGTTTCGAGTCTCAATACTCCAATTTATTGAACCGTATTTTTTTATCTTTGATTTAAATTATTTTTTTGGATTTTGGTCATCAATACGAAATTGATATACCAATATATATGTGAGTTTACATTATAACTTTTTGCAAGTTTACTTAATAAAAATAATAATTAGTAACTATAACTACAATACAAATAATCAATCGTAATATTTAAAATAATCATATATTCGGGCTTTATTTGGGCTGAGCCGTATTAGGCTCAAGCTCAGCTCATAAATTGATCGGATTTAATATAGTGGCTCAAACTCGACCCGTCTCACAAATATTCGGGTTCGAGCCAATTTTAATCGGGTTGAGCCATCGGGCTTCGGGTAGGTCCGGCTCAATTGATAGTCCTAATTGTGGAATGGAAGGAGTAGAAAACATGTTTGTTTGACATTTCCGGAACACAAAATTTTTTGGAAAACGCCAAACAAACATGCCCTTATTTGAAGACACACCGACATTGTGAAGTCTTAAAGGTCACGCCATCCAAGCTCCATCTGCTATCTGTCAATTTCGCACACACTCACACACTCACACTCACACTCACACACAACCAAATTTCTCCTTCTACTGTTATAATTTCACTATTAACTATGACCTTCGGAAAAAACAATAAATTGTTTTGTATTTAGTGAAAAACATTGCAAGCTAGGGTTTATTTGGGCTTGGAATGTGGAGGATCCACCATGGCTGAATCACCAACAACCTTCGAAGAACCCTCAATTGAGAAAACAGGCTTAGGGCTTATGGTCCCTGATACAACGCCGTCCGATCCAGTCACCAGCGATCAGGGTTTCAAGATTCACGCCTCTGAAAATGAAACTGATACTGATAATGGGGATGAGAAATTAAGTAATGCGATTGAACAGGAGATATATCAGCTGACTTTCGAGCAGGCTGAAATTGAGGTGGCCCAAGCAAAAAGAGTGGAAAAAGATTTTTTAAATGACGAAGAAGATTTTAACGATGAAGATGGAGCGAGTGTTGAAGAAGATAATGAGAATGAGAATGAGAATGAGAATGAGAATGGGAGGGATGATGAAGAGAAGGTAAGGAAGCAAAATCATATTGATAATCGAAGGAGGGTTAACTATCCAATGAGACCTGATGCAGAGGATTGTGCTTATTATATGAAGTTTGGGTCCTGTAAATATGGATTGAATTGCAAGTTTAATCATCCTCCTAAGAGGAAGAATCAGGTATACTACCAGTTCTTTTTTTTTTTTGTTCTTCTTTCAGGAAGTTGTTTATGATTTACTGAGTATTTTGTAGTGGTTTTATAAAATTGCGTTCTTTAACAAGTTAATGAATGAATGAAAGGATATGGAACTTTTAGATTACTTGATTACCAATATGACTTTCTTGTTGTTTGGGAGTAGCACTTATGCAATCATTTGTATGTTTATGCAATCATGCATGAAAGTCATGTGAGAAGTATTTGGTGTTCTTAATATGTGGTTTTATTGAACAATTATTTTTCCTACTTTCAGCAATTGTGTTTTAGTATGTTTTGCAATTTATCCCCGTTTTGTGTTTGTTATATAATTGGTAATGTAATACATAAAAAAAAAAAAAAATCATTTCGATTAACCTTACGTTATAAAGTCTAGCATCAATAATCATTTTTTTGAAGTTTCAGTGAGTTCAATTGTGAGTCTGGTCGGTCCCTATATCCTTGGATTTCTTTAACTTTTAGCATAATGTAACTTGCTGAATTACGACAGGACATGTTTCTTTGCTTACTGTGATTAATGGTGAATGGGATTTATATTTTGTTGATCAAACATTGGTGTCCTTGTTATATGATTAACATCCAAATTTTATTTTGTAAAATAGAGCTTTATTCAAGTTCAGCATATCATATTGATATGGTTTATATGTTTCCAATATTTGGAATTTCTCAGGTTTCATTACTTGTACAAGCTTATCTGTTTCGTGTAAATATGAATGTGATTCTTCAGGTTGTTAAAGAAAAAGTGAAGCACAGGGAAGAAAACTCAGAGAGGGCATGGCAGACTGAGTGCAAGGTTATTATAATGTAGACATGGTCTAAATTCTCCTTGCTAATTTGGTGCCTCATTCACCTTAACAATTGTAAAAATTATATGATGCAATAATTAACTTGAATTCTATGCAGTATTACTTGACATCAGGGGGATGCAAATACGGAAACACTTGTAAATTCTCTCACGGTTCAGAGAAAAGATCCATATCCCCCAATATTCCGGAATTTAACTTTTTAGGACTGCCAATTCGACTGGTATAATTTCAAGATATAATTTCATGTTTCCTCTGATTTAAAAGAAGGGTGATTTACTCTCGGATTCCTTAATATTTATCTTAATTACAGAATACCTCATGTGGTTCCAAAAATTACAAGGACACCCGTTACAGGGTTATTTGTTAACATTTTCATAAGTTGTAGGGGTTTCCTTGTAGGGATTGTTGAACCTGTAAGGGGTGTTTGGGGACATAGTTTAAATCTCCTTGTAATTTCTGAAACGTCAGGGGTTCCTTTTAAGATGACTAAACCTCAGGGGGCCGGTCATAAATCACCCAAAAAAAAAAGGAAATTACGGATATTTTTTTTTAAATATGGAAACTTGGCTTTTTAATTAATTTAAAGTCGTTTGTTATTGATGACAGGGAGAAAAGGAGTGTCCATATTACATGAGGAATGGGTCCTGCAAGTATGGTTCAACCTGCAGGTTTCATCACCCTGAACCTACTACAACTGGATCTCCTCTTCCATCACAACTTGTTTCTTCCTCATGGTCTTCTCCATATTTACCTCCGACCCAAACTGTTCCTACTCCTAATCCAGAATGGAACAGGTATCAGGTAATATATTACTTATATTATACTTCTTCTGTATCTTTTATGGTTAAGCTGTTACTCTCATTGATGCAACTGAATGTGTATCTTGATTAGTCAAATCTAACTTCCCTTTCTCTCTGAAAATTATGAGAATTTAACTACTTTCTGTCTTCCTATTTGTCTATGCATGTTTGCGTTTTTATTTTGTTGGGTGATTTACACCCGGAAATCCCCCACCCTCAAGTAAACCCTAATTACAGAAAACCCCCTGTAGTTCTTGAAATTACAAGAACACCCTTATGGGGGTTTTTGGTTAACATTTTTAGAAGTTGTCAGGGGTGTTCTTGTAAGGAATATTGAAGTTGTAATGGGTGTTTTGGTAAATAGTCTAAACCAGAAGGGATGTTCCTGTAATTTCCAGAACATGAGGGGTAATCAACAGTAAACCTCAGAGGGTCCGGTCATAAATCACCGTATCTTGTTTCCAACAATCATTGTCTCTGGCAATTTTCTAGAACCATAGTAGGCCTGTGATTAAGTGCCAAGGTAAGAAAGATCAGTAAATACAGGAGCATGTGATGTGTATTAACTAGGATGTTACATAAAGTTATAACATATAAATCTTGATTGGGCTCTATTCCACAAGAATTAATTAGAATAAAAATGCATTTTTTGATCTTTATCTGTTTTTTCCTTCATGTTATCTAAAATGATGATTTATATAGTTTATAACTACAGTTTATTTTCAGGTGCCCTACACAAAATCTGATGGGAGCCTACCTACCCCTCCAGCATTCGCGATAAACAATCTACTACCAACTGAGATCAACTTCCCAATGCAGCAATATCATCATCATAATCATCATCTAAAGATAATTGAAGAAGAATATCCACAGCGTCCCGGTGAACCCGAGTGCAGTTTCTTCTTAAAAACGGGAGACTGCAAATTCAAGTCTACATGCAAATTTCACCATCCAAAGCATCATGTTACCAAAGCAAAGACAAAGGCAAAGGCTAGCTCAAGTGACCTCAACGACCAAGGCCTGCCACTTAGACCTGTAAGTGACATAATTGCTTTCAAAATGTTGCTAATGCCGATTTACCAGCCTGTGATATGCATAGTGTTCAATTTACCCACTGTTATCTGAAAAATAGCACTTTACCCCCTGTGAAAATTTTAAAGGAGCAACTTTCCTCCTTCCAACGTAGAGTGTAATACACTCGCCGGAATTGAGAGTGGGCATGAAAAATGTCGTGTAACGTCTTCATTTATCATAACATTGGGGGGGGGGGGGTCAGTTGGCACATTTATCATAATACAGGGGGTAAAGTGCCAAATTTTATCAATACGTAGGGGATAAAGTGCCACATTTATAAGTTGACAGAGTCAAATATAGTATATAAGATGGATAAATGGAGGCGGTGTGAAACTTTGATAAAATTATAGGGGAGTAAAATGCTCTTGTTCGTATCACATGGGGGTAAGGTAAATGGAATATAATGCGTATCATGGAGGGCGGTAAATTGTCATTAATTCGTTTGAAATGTTTTTGCAATTGTTCTTTTTTATGGATTAATTATACAATTATCTTCATAATGCAGGATCAGCCTATATGTACAAACTATCATCGGTATGGCATTTGCAAGTATGGACCTGCTTGTAAATATGACCATCCATCAAACTATACTGAAGCTGAGAAAAGATAATGGAATCCATCCTCTTCTCCGGTGAAGTCATGAGGATTTGAACTAATTTCGACTCGTTAAGTTCTTGACTTTTGTTTATTATTTATCTGAATCCAAACTACAACTTTTGAGATGACTTTAACTTCATGTTTTAACTTTTGTCATGTGATAGTGAAAACGCGAGCAAAATCGGATGTGGAACATACAGACTAAGGCATTAGTACTAATTCAAATGCTAATCTTTCTTCCTTTGTTTGCTCTTTTACTTCTAATATATGCCCTACTGTTAAGGTTAAGGTTAGGTAACTATAAATTTGAAAATATTTTTCTTTATTTGGGGGGGGCGGGGGTGTATAAGTACGTGAATCTTTTTTTCCATTCCATGAATTGGTGTGTATCTAATGCTTAAAATATTAAAGTATACATTTTTTAAATTTAGAACATTCATATAGATGTTTTTACATATATGTATTAATTATAAAACTATCAAAAATTAAGTTTACATTCAATTTTCTACTTTATGAAGTTTATTATCATTATGAAGATTAGGTTTTATTATTGTAAGGTCATCTCCAAAAAGGCAATCTCCCCCCCCCCCCCTCATGCCCCCATGGCCTTCCCTTCCTCGCCCCATTAACCTCATATATATATATATATATACACTAGGTTCTTGCGCGGTGTTCGGTGCCCGTTGTTTATGTATTTCTGTTTATGCCTTTGTTGCTTTTATGATTTCGAAAAAGTATATTTATGTTGTAAATTGTAAAAATCACAAATTCCATAAAGATAAGTGCGATCATAGTTTATTACGTATTACATACTAAACATTATTTTTATTACACAAATGCAGAAAAGTTTAGACAGACTATTATATGATAATATATGCCAAATATGTTCAGAAAAGCCTGTATTTCATCTTCTATCTCTCTAGAAGAACAAACATGATGTTGTTTTTGAGTTTTTGTATGGCTAGTGCACCGATGATTGTATACTGAATTTCACCTAGATCTCTTCTAGGTGATTGTGGTCCTTAATGACCAGATAAGTACTTCCACCTACAATGAAAATAAAGTAAGTCCACCATTTTTAAAATAGGAATGATATGCCATAAACAACCTCACATAAAGTATTCAATTTCATAGAAGCTCTACTTCCACTAACCGACAAACATGATTTCAAGTAAAATCTTTTGATCTTGAAACAATTTTTCTACACCTCCTAGGTATGTTAATCACGGCCTCCATGGTAACTAAAATATGCTCTTTATTTTTACACCTCCGAGTTATGTTAATTACTTCTTCTTTGATAACTAAAAATATTTTTCACGTATAGAAATGCTTATTTTATAGTTAAGTACGAGTTTATTAAAAATATCAATTCTTAAGATAGATAGAGTTCCCTGGTACAATGATGCATGGACTTACATAAGCTTTCATGTTATGACAGTATACATCGTATTAAGCAAGTCAGTCAAAAGCAGAATATTAAAAACCAATATCAGTTTGATAACAATATTGTGTCAAAAAATCTTCAAAAAATTTATAAACTATGAAGTTCTACAACTAAATTGGATGGTTGGGAGCTTGTTCTCAATGGACTAACAAATTGAGGTTAATTAACCTGTAGACTGAAAGTTAATTTTTAGCAAACCTAACTCAATAAGTTTTAATCATACGAACTTGACTAACTTGGTGTGACTTTCAACCAAACTTTTAAAATTTGGTTTCTGGTACAACAATCTTAACCAATGTCATACATTCTCATATAGGAATAACAAATTATCCAAAAGAAACAGATTAAAGATAATGCTTTATTAGTACAAATGAATAAAGTCGAGACTTTGAGCATGACAAGAATAGATACTTCACCCACCTTATATTATTTCTTTCCTGCTTCATAGTCACATTATTTAGTTATTCCATGATATACACAAATAACTCACTAATCCTCAACTAAAAACTTCTAGTGAATACAAATAAGAAAAACTCAATAGAGAACAAAGAAAAGGAATTTAATTTACCCCTTATTTTCTGTATACTTTTACACTGCCTATACTTGAATCTTTTTATATACAAAGGCTCTTGTATACTTTCGTCACATAAATTACAAAAACTCACTGTTGCCCTTCTCAAACTCAACACTTCTTCTGCCTGGATTCTAGTTTTGATTGGCTTGAATTTCAATCCCATACTTTCCGGCGAGAAAAGCTCCGGTGAAATGCTAGGCTCACACTGAATTGAGATGATTGTAGAAGCCATAACCCATAAGAAAATATTCTAATGGTATTAACATTGCTTCTGGTTGTTCTTCAGTGATCACTGATCCACATGCTCGAACCTGCAAAAAAACCAAATGCTCAACTCTTTGTCATGGATGTGACTCCAAAATTCATGTTTTGTACAAGATTTCATAGGAAATTGTCACATTACCTCCACCAATGCACTGAATCTCCTATCTTGCTTTGAAGTCATATGAAGAGCCTCATAGTGGGAAGGAGAGTTTTCTCCGACAAAAATCAAAGATCGACATTGTAGTGTCCTTAAGCATTCGGTAACGTATGGTCTCCTGCGAGACAACAGAGTGTAAAATTCAAAACTAAGACTCACAATATTTCCTAACTAATTAAACATAATAAGGAAAGCAAATACCCATTAATAGCTTCAAGAAACCGAAGCACATTTGGGATTTGCCTCTCCCCCAAACTGCAATTAATATGAACAGTTATGATAGAACATAGAGAAATGCAACTTGGGTGGTATTTAAAATATGCATGATAAAGAAACACGGTACTAACTCTTCTCATGATTGTATGATTTCTGATTCTGTTACATCGACACTGTGACGGACTTCCTGTCAAAACATTAAAACTAATAAGGCCAACAAATATTTACAAAGAATAATACTATAGAATGATTCGGATGCTTAAAACCACCTTGCTGAAGTACCGCATGAGCAATAACTCCTTGGCTAACCCATAAATGCCACACATGTAAAGTAAATTTGACATCACCTGCGGCAAATATTTTACCATTTAAAAATAGTATTCTCGCTCAATATGTAGTTTGTGTGAGTTGTATGTTACTTTGAACAAGGAAAACAAGAGATTTTTATAGAACTAACCTTATTACATAACCACTCTGCCCAAGATGGTGCTTTGCATAGAGGTGACACAAGAATCAAGCCCATAACACGTTGTGAGTGCTTTATATGCAGTAGCATCACTCAACGGCATTAGTCGAACTGACAGAAGAAATAGACATAGAGCAATATGAGGAGAAGGTACCATACAGCAAACAGAGTTAGACTGTAAGCTCCAGCTGTTACCCTCAGGCACATCACCGCAGCAAGTATATAGAGAGACAGAGTTTTAGAAACAATGATCAAAACACATGAAACAAGAATAATTAGTAAACAGACACGCAGGTAGATTATTTGTAATATATAAGTATATTATATCAAACTTGAAGTTGATTTAATCATATATGGCTTAAGTACTCAATGGCCCACAGGGGTCCAATTATCAGACAGACAATACAAAACAGTCTCACATGACATCATTAGCAATTTAGCAGCAACCTTTTATATACCTTTTTTTGTTTCATTTGTTTTTTAAATAATTACAACCTAGTAGTCTACTTCAATGCAGAAACTAAAACGTAGAATAAAAGAGCAGGTACTTTATGTACATGAACGAATACAGAAGAGATCAGATATGGCAAAAACAGAAGAGCAAAAGGGTACCTTTGATTCTTGTAGATTGCTCCAGAACTTTTTCAATGGAAATATGATTAATGAGCTTATTACTTTCCGTTGGTGTTACCGTGCTTGTTAAATGGCCACAGATTGACAAGCCGTTCCAAAACTGCTGCACTTTTAGAGAAGTAGCCTGTAAATCCCTGTGGAATTGTTGGAGGAAAATCTTCTGCTGGCATTGCGAATGAACGAATCATCTTCTCCATCATCTCTAAGGTTAAATATAGTCCTACTTCTTGGAGCCTCTCCGGACCCATTATTGGCGGTGTGTGCTCCTGATGAAGTGAGGCTGCCTCACTATCGTTTCCCTGCCAAAGGAGAAACATCAAATTTTAGTTAGGAACTGGACCAAGTTTCCTGTTTGTTAGTAGATTAGAGTTGGAATCTAGATTACAACTGTACATCTTCGTGTCCTTTGATCTTCTTATGAATAAATTTGTTCAGTTTTGGTCAAAATAAATAAATAAATTCACTAATAAATAACATAAAATACATAACTTTGGATACTTGACGAGGAATGATTACGTAAGTTCATGCAGATGGCCAAATATATTTTTACAGAGATTTCAAGAATAGTAACTTACCCATGTCATCAATTATCGAAAATTAAAAAAGATAATGTTGAGAATTTCTAAAACCAATGTTCAGCCTATTTTCTCGAGATGCAAAAGGACACAAAAACCAAAAATCCAAGGGAAAAAAATAGCCACTGCAAATAAAAGCATAAAGCTAAAAGCTACACGATTCATATATGATTCGGCTTCTATTTTCGAGCTGCAAAAGGACACAAAAAATACTTCCTCACACACCTTTTTTGAGGAAGGCCTATTCGCCAGCCGTGAAGTAATTTACAAAACTCACTTCTTCCATCAAATTTCAAAACCCAGTACAACCCATCCTTGTAGAAACGATTTATTCATATGTTACAGATGCAGAGTCGCATTTTTTACCTTATATATTTTGATCAGGCAACAAAATTGGCTGAATAATAGTTTTGATAAAACCCAACCTAAAAATCCCAACTACAAATCTTCGTCAGCTTGAATTCACACAAATCAAGGATTATTAATCAAAACCATAAGCAGCCAAGTACGGATTAAATATCGTGATAACAAAAAAAAAAAAATCGATCAACCATGGATTAATGTCATCTAGCACATAAAAGGAAATGCAAATAAAAAATTCAAAATACAAGAAATATCATGAAATAAGATCCATCTATTTAAGGCTGGTAATAGATCGTAAGTATTATTCTGCATTAAACAAGATACCAAAGCTACAAACAAAAGCACCATGAATTAGAAGAGTATATAAAACCAACACATTAGTTACTAAAGCAAAGCAGATAGATAAGGATAGAGTTCAGCAGATGCAGTAAACCAAAAAGAGTCATCATTAATCAAAAAGTAAGAATGTAACTGCAAATGGAATGAGACAGGAAAATGAATATTTGGTATATTGGTTTGATTAATTATGGCATCACAGTTTTCTTGATATTTTACCATGTGGACCACCAAAAAGTCCTTAACTTGATGAAGATAATTAATTTGAGAAGACAAATAAAAAAAAGGATCAAAATGCATATTAACACATTTTTTCAGATTTTACAAACATGTGTTATGAAAAACAAAATGTTATCAGCATTGTCATTGACTTACATAACACTGATTTCATTAAAAGCTAGGTGCAACGAATATTTCCAGATTCAAAATGTTCAACTGTTGTAATCTTATCAATTCACCAATTGACAACCTTTAGGTTCACCACATATATTTGCCTCACGGCTAGATTTTTGCAATATTCAAATAAATTGGTTTTGGACGACAAACTTCAATAGCCCTTTTCTACTTTACAGAAAGTGAAGAACGTGTCAAGTCAATTGCTTTCAGTTAACCATATCCTCGCCACTAAAATCAGTAAAAGTTTATACTCTCTATTGTATGGCAGGTTCAAACAAGTTTTGGCTAGAATTCGTATATAGATTGAACAACTAAAACATACTTTGTTAATAGTCAATCAATTGAATGTATCTCTATCCCTTTGTCATCTCTAATTTATCTCTCTCATCAGAAGACACATTGCAAAAAAACATGAACAAACATGAATCTAAAATTGACCTCCAATGATATAAAAAGATGGCAAGAACAACCAAAATAAATAAATCTCTTGATAAAATTTGAAAAAAAGCATAAGATCAGTCATACCTCCAATCAAATAGAAAAACATTGCACAAAATTAAAAAAGACAATATTAAAAGCACACACAGAACATTGAGAACACACAGACAAAGAATCATACCTTGCAGAACATTGAATGAGCTCACTGCAAAATGAAAACAGAAAAGGTTAGAAAATGCAGGAAAAAAATTATTATTGGTCTTTAGTCTTTACCTAGTCACTTCTAGAGAAGTATCAACCCAGCACCAAGCCTACACAAATTCTGACTCGAACCCATCATAATCTCTTCCAGCAAACAAATTCTCAGAATCTGAAATTTGCATCCCAAAAATCCTGACGCTGAAAGAAGGAAACCAAATACAAAAACGCATATCAGAATAATCGAGGAATAATTGTGAAAATCTCAAAATAGAAAAGAGGGGAAGAGAGGAACAAACAATTCATGGATTTCAATTATGCCAATAAGATCAAATTAGGCATAACAAAAAGAAGCTAGTGGTATAATTGGAACGGTAAGACCAAATAATATGAAATCACGAAACAAGATGATTAATTTGAGGCACAAGCCCAACCTAATCAGGGGCGATGCCCCTCTGTTTTTCTTCATATGTGGATGAGTGGGCATGAATCGATCCCTTATCGTCTTCTTTCTCTCTCTAATGGTCTCCCGCACTGCGCAAATCACGCACACCAAATCTGAGTAGTGTGTGAGAATAAATATGGTGAGAATAAATTGGGGAAATAAGATAAGTGAAATAAATATGACTGAGCAAAACAAAAATATAAGTCGGTAAAATTGAGGATAACATTGGGGAAATTGGAGAAACCCTCGTGGACACAGGAGGAAGGAACACGATTTGGAAAAACCCTCGTGGACAAAGGAGAAAGGAACAACAAGAAAGTAGAGAGGAGAAATGAAGCAGGTGGAAGGAGAAGATGATACAGGCAGGTCGATGGTTTCTGGGAGAAGTATTTGTTTTGTTTTTGGAATTGTCCTGCCACCGTTCATACTTTAGAATTGCAAAGGAAAACTTGGAAAAGGGGTCCACATCAGTCGGACGAAGAAAATATGAGCAGCCAAATTTAAAGAGAAATTCAAATCCGTGTAAGAGAAAATCAGTTGAGAAAATAACAAAACGGTGACGTTTTGGCATTAAATTGGGCAAATTTAAATCAAAACTAAAATCATGTACAGTGATTTCAAAATTTTTGCTACTTATTAGTATAAGTATAAATATACTAGGGCAATTGCTCCACGCTCCCGCGTGGAGGATATTGCCCAGTGCTAATGTATTAAACTAAGGACAATTAATTGTACAAATTCTGTGTCATATTGATTATATTAATAAAACATATGAACATAATGAAATTAGTTTGAGTCGAAGGTATTCGTGTAGCGCAATTCAATCTTACAGAACATCCACTCTTCCTACATGTTTGCCCAAAATCTTAGATTTCTTCTTTGCTTTTGGTATGCAAGGACGAAGAGTACTCGAAAAAGAATCAAAACAAACAAACCCATCTCCGTATCCATGCTTGCATACTTTCTCAAGTTTTGCATTGCTCGTGAAATCATGACGATAAACCTTTTTTTGCGTCGCAAATAATATAACCTTTCCATTCAAAACGGTGAAACCAACCACATTTGAATCATCATAATCTTGCAATCCCATGTCATTTACTCGCATTTCAAAAACTTGATTCCAATCAAACGTACGATCGCCATTTTGTCGATCAACGATGACCAGTTCCCACATGGAAATAACATTTTTTCAATAATTTAACAAGACATATCGATTTTCTTATGGTTCGTAATAACTCTAAGATTGCTCTCTCACTGTTCACTGTCTATAATGAAATGACCTCCATGTGGCTTTAACATAAATTTTTTTTCCCAAAATTTTCAATTCCACCCATACAAGTTAAATGGCGAACAGTAGACAATTTTGGTCGATTAGGAGGATATAATTGTTCGAAATTTGAAATATCGACCTTGAAAAACGACCATTATCAGTACAATGTAACGATCAGGGAGAAATATTTTATATTTGATATATTTGTATTCGTTTTATTCGTTTCTCTTTCCTATGTTTTACGTTGTAATTTATTTGTTCTAATTATTTTGAGGATTTCGTATGAGATCGTGTTTGTCTTCTGCTTCATTTTCTTCTATGATTTTCAATAGAATGAATTCAATATTATTTTTCATGTAAACTTTTAAGTAATCTTATTTATGTATGTAATTTTAAACTATACTCATAAATACGAGTAGTTTTATTAATTCGAACTGGAAGGATATTGCCTAGTGCTAATGAATTAAACTAAAGACAATTAATAGCTAATATCGATTATATTAATAAAACACATGAACATATTTGTAAAATAAAATTTTAATAAGCAATCTATATATGTTTCTGTATTCCAATATCACTTATATTTAATTTAGCATTTCAATAAAATAAATAACCATTATGTTTAACTCGAAAGTGTGATGGTGATGTATTGCAGGAAATTAGCTCTTTTTATAGTCTCTGACTCTCTGTCGCTATGCTTGTTTTAGCGCTTCTTGGATTCGGTACTCAAAGAGGCTGTAATATATTTGTAAATATTATTTATCTAATATTGTTGATTAGGAGGATAATATATTATCTCTGTAAAAGATAAGTTTATTTTTTGGCATTGAAACATACAAAGGAATGGTCAAAATTATATATGTAAATCTAAATATCAATTATAATATCTATACTGCAACAACACATTCAGTTGATAGAAATTTAAAAAACGATCTAAAAATCGAATATTATCTGTACAATGTAATGATACTGGAAGGATGTTATGATGCTCAGAAATATTTATATTTCTAGGGCCACTTAACATTGGTCAATTAACGCTGAAGAAGTTAGTCGAAGACCATATATTTGTCCTCGTCGGAGACATCAGGCCATAAAATTTGGTCGGAAAACAATATACCACTAAAGTAGATAACAATTTTCTTTAGTCAACGGATTGTCATATGTACGGAAATATAGTGTTCATGTATTCAACTAAGGACAATTTTCTGTATTAAAATGAATTTGAATATCTAAAAAAAAAAAAGAATATATAAAATTCATTATTAAAGCAATAAATTAGCACGTAATAAATTACTTGAATACATATAAATAAACAACTAAGGCGACCAATAATAAAACACATAATTAAATATATTAGTTAATAATCAAAATGAAAGCAGTAGATAAAAAATTAATTTGACAAAGCAAAATTTCACAAAATATACTCTTCTAGCGGGCTCACATGTATTATATTGGTCAAAATTCAAAGACAAGCGGATGTTTATACAAAACTACATCCGCATAAGGGTAGAATGATGCTTTTCATTATAATGAACAATATATTTAAAGTTTAGTATTCCTAATATAAATAAATTAATATTTTAAACCAAAAAATACAAAGTAATATTAAAAGTCGTTAAACTACGAATATATATGTAAGATATCTCTAAACCAAACTCGATGAATGCTGCTGCTATTGAAAATATGTTATAGAAAATACTTTTTTCATTTGTTTGTCAGCTTATTTCTTTATAAATTAGTTTTAAAATGCAATCATGTTCAGTCCTTTTTCTTAACCAATTCGGTTGTGTTAGCCTTGGTCCAACAATTTGTTACGAACTGAAATAGGTGCTTACTAAAAATTAATAAGGTATATGTGAAGTCAGTACATATAAACATATAGTTTATTTACTAATATTTAATTTGTATATCAACAGCAATTATCTTAGCATATAAAATATTCTTATAGAACTTCTAAAAAAATTCCTTTAACAAAACCGAACAATAAAAAAATATATAAATATATTCAATTATATATTACAAAATTTTCAATTTTATTTGATATATTTGTATTTGTTTTATTCGTTTGTCTTTCCTATGTTTCACGTTGTAATTTAATTGTTCTAATTATTTTGAGGATTTCGTATGAGATCGTGTTCGTCTTCTGCTTCATTTTCTTCTATGCTTTTCAATAGGATATATTCAATATTATTTTCCATGTAAGCTTCTAAGTAAAATTAGGTTATGTATGTAATTTTAAACTATACTCATAAATATGAGTAGTTAAAAAGTTTGGAACGTTTCCCTGTATACAATCTACACCATTTAACTCACAATTTCCTGGTCGTTGGATCTTTACCATGGTTACTATAAATTGGGTCACTTAATTTATATTTTTTATTTAAATTAATAAATAAATGTTGTATTGTAGATTGAGCAAGAATATTTAATCTATCTATACGACGGATGAATTGGCATGCATGGAATTTGAGGTATATTATAATCCAAGATTTGTACATTCGTGAGCAGCGGAAGTGATATCGAACACGAAGTTTTTCTGGCTTATTGGCTTTCCATATTTGTATTTCCAATCGAAACAAAAGACACAATAGGTATAAATAGGTCAATTGCTCCACGCTCCTGCGCGGAGGATATTGGCGAGTGCCAATATTAAACTAAGGACAATTAAGTATCTAAATTCTTTGGGCATGGTCCAATGATGGTCTATCCGACGAGCGTAAAATTATGGCAAATATAATCGGAAAGAATGAGCAAAATCCCAACACTTTGAACAGTAACGAAGGGCTTATGTGCAACCTTTGTGACCACATTGCAGACATATTGTTTCCTGCATGATGAGATGAATTATACACAAGCGACTTCAATTATCAATTAAGTTTCTTACATATTGACCGTTCGGATCATCGATTGGATCTCCTGGGGTGAATAGGCAGTCATTAGAAGTTGGAGAAAAGTAAGGATTTGCGGCATTTTGATGTGAACCGCCACAAGATCCACCACCACTGTCACCGGAGCTCTCACCACCACCTTCGTAGGTCTGAAAATGAAGAGAGTTCATCGCCTTCGTTACTTTGGGTGAAAATATAGGTACCTCATTAAGCTCCCATCATCGTCATCTCCACGAAGATTTCGATATCGACAAATTAGTTAGGAATGTTAATCTGAGAACCGCTAATGGGAATGTTTGGGTTTATGCGTTTCCTCTTGCTTGGCTGTCCATTGTAAAGAAGAATAAATTAAAAACAAATATACAAAAACCTGCAGCCAACGCGTAAATATACTGGCTGACACAATTATATTTGAACCATGTTGAAAGTCCGACTTTGTGCCTTATTTATTGTCATTGCGAAGCAAGGACGCACAAGTATTTGCAATCTTTTAAACGGGATGAAGGAATTTAATTTATCTTGTGATACAACTGGAACTCTTCAAATCTTGTTTCTTGTGTGGAGGTTCGCTCATAGAACCATTTTGCTCCGCCTTTTGCTAATCAGAAAACAATAAAATTATTAACACATATTATCCTAGAAAGAAGATCTATAGAATTTTTGAGAAATAACTCACGGATGTTAAAAATAGATATCTTATCTTGTGCAGCCTCGAATATAGCATCAGCAAGGGTACGATAATTGTCTTCTTCAATAAGAGCCAATCTGCCATCCTTCAAAGTTTTATCATAATTTTTTTTTCCCAAAATTTCCAATTCCACCCATACCAAAACAACTTTAGAAGAAATTATGATAGCTTTTAAGTTGAATGGCAAATATTGGATTATAATATACTTCAAATTCCACGCATACGAACTCATCTGTCGAATATAGATTATATACTTACTGAATCAACAACACAACTTTAATTTAAATAGAAAATATAATTGATGTTTATAGTGGCTATGGTAAAGATCCAACGACCATAATATTATAAGATAAACGGTGTAGATTGTATAACGGGAAACGTTCCCATCTTTTCATGTGACGCCCCGTATTTTCCCAGCCACGTCCTCGGGCTAAAGACGGCCTTCGACGGGAATCGGGTCGCCAGAACAAACCAATTAACTAAATATGTAATGTAAACTAGACTAGCAGCGGATAACATATAACTTAAAACTTGAATTAATTTAAATATTGTAAACAATTTATCGGATAAATTCAAAACTTCAATACATAAACCGTTAAATTAAAACGCGAAAACACTATCCGATCATACTTGAAACCTTCAAATAAAATAATCTAACAAGAAAAATAAAAATACAGGACAAGACCGACTCGGATCCCGGATCATCAACTACCACACACTTCATCTGTCGAAAGTACCTGAAAAAGTAATCCACAAAGAGTGGTAAGTTGATCATCCAACTTAGTGAGCCCGTGTGCAAATGTCCATGATAGCAGCGAGCAAGCAACACAATCGAATATCAATTCAAACACGCAAACCTTAGACGCTTCACATGTATGTATGCAACAAACATCTCATCCAACCGCATAGAGGGCTCGAATGAATGTGATCAGACTCATGCAAAGACATCTCATCCAACTACATAGAGGGCCCGAATGAATGTGATAAAAAGATATCTCATCCAACCACATAGAGGGCTCGAACGAATGTGATAAAAAGACATCTCATCCAGCCACATAGAGGGCTCGAATGAATGTGATAAAAGACATCTCATTCAACTGCATAGTGGGCTCGAATGAATGTGATAAAAAGACATCTTATCCAACAACGTAGTGGGCTCGAATGAATGTGATAAAAAGACTCATGCAAAGACATCTCATCCAACCGCATAGTGGGTTCGAATGAATGTGATCAGACCCAATGATGCAAACGATAAACAGAACCAAAGCACCACCACTCGCACAACAATAAATCACGAATTTCTAATCACAGGCGCAATTCAAAATTCACAAGCCAAGTAAAGTATACAAGCAACAGTCATAACTTATTCAATAAGTCGCTTCAAGCCGCACCAAGTAAACTTGTACAAGAACACTCACCTGATTAATCGAGACGCTTGGGATAACAAGACGGAGAAAAAAAACTAGTTTAGAAACCTGTAATTAACCGTGGATCAGTTATTTGAACAATTAAATTCCAAAGATTCTTTATCAAATTAACATTCAAATCTTATTTAAACCTAGTGATTTAGTTAAATTAAAGTCCACTAACTATTTGTTTAATTTAAAGAACACACTACATTGAATTAACCCACATTCCACTAGGCCCGAACTCATATTCGCTTGATTTCATCATCCGAAAAAATTAGCCTAAGTCTCGGCCCAAAAAACTAAATTTTGCAACTCTGCCCGACCCAAACTTGACCCGACTCGGCCCAAACTCGGCTCCACCCGAACTCAACTCGGCCCAAACTCAACCCGACCAGAAGCTCCAACCCATTCCTACCCAAACTCAGTCCAAACCCTGCTCGAACTCAGCCCAATTCCTAAATCCAAACCCGGTGCAATTGTAAATCCAAACTCGGCCAAACTCACCACCCAGTCAACTCAGCCCAGCCCACTCAGTCCCTGTTTTACTGTTCATCGTATGTTACTGTTCATTGTCTTCTCCAGCGCAATTTTAGCCAAAATCTAGTATTGGTCACCGTTCTCCGCCTCGCCTTCGTCTTCCCCGACAAGCTCCGAACGACACCTCTCATCCCGAACTCCAATCCATCCATACACTAGACTGCTACACTTCTTCTCCCTCACACAAAATTCTAATTGGCCGTGGGTGAGTTTCTTTCCCAGCTCCGGTCACTCTCCCTCTCCTCTACGGCCTGCCATGGCCGCCTCCACCCTCCATCTCACATCTCCCAAAACTCATGACAAATATCTTAAATCAAGCTCCGAGCCTCCTTCATCACCTACGATCCTAGTTCCATTTTGAGCCCCAAACCCCGTAGTCAACTCATTTTAATCCTCATTAATGAACACTGAATGAAAACCAAAAATCAAACAAAGAAAGTTATACGTGCTTACCTTTCCGAAAATTGGAGCGGCGGACGGGAGCAGTTGATATAAAAGTGATAAAACTGTTGCTTTTTAGTTTTTTTTTTAATTAACCTAGTTATTAGTTTTTAATTGGGTTATAAGACTTGGCCCACTAAATCATTAACAAATTACATTTATAGGGCCTTATTTATAACTTATTTCGATCTAGTCCAATTAATTACTCAATCTTAACAAAAACACATGATTGGCTAATTAGGCATGTTAAACATTAAACCTTAAAATAGAAGTCCTAAAAAAAAGTTTACATACAAATATCTATCTTAATTTCTTGAAATTACGTAATAGTCCCTAAATAGATAATTTTGGGGTTTCACAATCTAACTCCCTTAAAAGAATTTGGTCCCCAAATTTCACTCTATCTTTCTGATAGCTCGTGATACTTAGATTGCATTTCTGCATCAGGTTACCATGTAAAAAGCAAAGAAGCACATAAAGCAACAAGCAAATAAGTCATGCAACGTATAAATTACGACACGAGTGACTGACGCCGTCCGAGGATCCATACCTGACCTATGAGACGAAGCTCTGATACCAACTGTGACGCCCCATTTTTTCCCAGCCACGTCCTCGGGCCAAAGACGGCCCTCGACGGGAATCGGATCGCCAGAACAAACCAATTAACTAAACATGTAATGTAAACTAGACTAGCAGCGGATAACATATAACTTAAAACTTGAGTTAGTTTAAATATCGTAAACAATTTATCGGATAAATTCAAAACTTCATTACATATACCATTAAATTAAAACGCGAAAACACTATCCGATCATACTTGAAACTTTCAAATAAAATAATCTAACAAGAAAAATAAAAATACAGGACAAGACCGACTCGGATCCCGGATCATCAACTACCACACACTTCATCTGTCGAAAGTACCTGAAAAAGTAATCCACAAAGAGTGGTAAGTTGATCATCCAACTTAGTGAGCCCGTGTGCAAATGTCCATGATAGCAGCGAGCAAGCAACACAATCGAATATCAAATCAAACACGCAAACCTTAGACGCTTCACATGTATGTATGCAACAAACATCTCATCCAACCGCATAGAGGGCTCGAATGAATGTGATCAGACTCATGCAAAGACATCTCATCCAACCACATAGAGGGCTCGAATGAATGTGATAAAAAGATATCTCATCCAACCACATAGAGGGCTCGAACGAATGTGATAAAAAGACATCTTATCCAGCCACATAGAGGGCTCGAATGAATGTGATAAAAGACATCTCATTCAACCGCATAGTGGGCTCGAATGAATGTGATAAAAAGACATCTTATCCAACAACGTAGTGGGCTCGAATGAATGTGATAAAAAGACTCATGCAAAGACATCTCATCCAACCGCATAGTGGGTTCGAATGAATGTGATCAGACCCAATGATGCAAACGATAAACAGAACCAAAGCACCACCACTCGCACAACATTAAATCACAAATTTCTAATCACAGGCGCAGTTCAAAATTCACAAGCCAAGTAAAGTATACAAGCAACAGTCAAAACTTATTCAATAAGTCGCTTCAAGCCGCACCAAGTAAACTTGTACAAGAACACTCACCTGATTAATCGAGACGCTTGGGATAACAAGACGCAAAAAAAAAAAAAAAAACTAGTTTAGAAACCTGTAATTAACCGTGGAAATAAACTCAGTAATTTGAACAATTAAATTCCAAAGATTCTTTATCAAATTAACATTCAAATCTTATTTAAACCCAGTGTTTTAGTTAAATTAAAGTCCACTAACTATTTGTTTAATTTAAAGAACACACTACATTGAATTAACCCACATTCCACTAGGCCCGAACCCATATTCGCTTGATTTCATCATCCGAAACAATTGGCCTAAGTCCCGGCCCAAAAAACTAAATTTTGCAACTCGGCCCAGCCAAAACTCGGCCCAAACTCGACCCGACCCGAACTCAACTCGGCCCAAACTCAACCCGACCAGAAGCTCCAACCCATTCCTACCCAAACTCAGTCCAAAACCTGCTCGAACTCAGCCCAATTCCTAAGTCCAAACCCGGTGCAATTGTAAATCCAAACTCGGCCAAACTCACCACCCAGTCAACTCAGCCCAGCCCACTCAGTCCCTGTTTTACTGTTCATCGTATGTTACTGTTCATTGTCTTCTCCAGCGCAATTTATCCAAAATCTAGTATTGGTCACCGTTCTCCGCCTCGCCTTCTTCTTCTTCCCCGACAAGCTCCGAACGACACCTCTCATCCCGGACTCCAATCCATCCATACACCAGACCGCTACACTTCTTCTCCCTCACATAAAATTCTAATCGGCCATGAGTGAGTTTCTTTCAGGGCCGGTCCTAGACATTCGGGGGCCCTAGGCAAAATTTAAATTTGGGGCCCTTTGTTATTAAAAATATATAATTAATTTTTATTTTTTTAAAGGCAAAAATATTAATTAAATATTGACATATTATATTCTCTAACATATTATTTTTTAGATAGATAATTAAATCTAACATATTAATTTTTTAGATAGATAATTAAATCTAACATATTAATTTTTAGATAGATAATTAAATAACAAACTTATTTAACTTTTCAAAGATTCAACTGTGAATTTTTTTGTATAATTTTTAATATTAAAAATATTATTTTAGCAGAAGCAAATTTTCCAAGTATATGTACATCCTTAACTCTATTTCATTCTTTTACAAATATCATAATAGATTGCTTTACTTTATTTCATTTCATGACATTCTTAACTCTATTAATTATATATTATTATGTATAGAAAAAGTTATACATCATTTATAAAAAGATACACTCACATATAAAAATATGGACGGGGCTAGACCAATTTTATTGTGGGTGAAATTCTTTTTTACAATGTACTAAGTGAGAAAGTAATAAGCAGAAAAATCATATTATAAAGAAGAAAATTGTATTCTTTTTATAATAATTAAGAAATAATTTTTTTAAAGCACTTATTAAGGAAAAAATTGACAAGAAATCATTAAGTAAGAAACGGGATTAAAAGAATAATTACTACAAATGGAAAATAAAAAAGATGAACATTATTACAAAAATACAAAAAAAAAAAAGAAGTTAAATAACATAAAATAATCAAAATATAAGAAAAAAAACTCAAAATTGGGATTTGAACCCTAGACCTCCCACTCATCAAGAGAAACTCTTACCAAATGAGCTAAAATACATCTTATGCACATAAAATTAATAAAATTAAAAATATTTAATTTTTTAATTTTCCTGAGACCTAAATATAAATTTTTGGGCCCTCCGAACCGGGAGCCCTAGGCGCCGGCCCAAGTTGACTAGCACATGGGCCGGCCCTGGTTTCTTTCCCAACTCCGGTCACTCTCCCTCTTCTACGGCCTGCCATGGCCGCCTCCACCCTCCATCTCACATCTCCCAAAACTCACGACAAATCCCTTAAATCAAGCTCCGAGCCTCCTTCATCACCTCCGATCCTAGTTCCATTTTTGAGCCCCAAACCCCGTAGTCAACTCATTTTAATCCTCATTAATGAACACTGAATGAAAAACAAAAATCAAACAAAGAAAGTTATACGTTCTTACCTTTCCGGAAATTGGAGCGGCGACGGACGGGAGCAGTTGATAGAAAAGTGATAAAACTATTGCTTTTTAGTTTTTTTTAATTAACCTAGTTATTAATTTTTAATTGGGTTATAAGACTTGGCCCACTAAATCATTAACAAATTACATTTATAGGGCCTTATTTACAACTTATTTCGATCTAGTCCAATTAATTAATCAATCTTAACATAAACACATGATTGGCTAATTAAGCATGTTAAACATTAAACTTTAAAATAGAAGTCCTAAAAAAAAAGTTTACATACAAATATCTGTCTTAATTTCTTGAAATTACGTAATAGTCCCCAAATAGATAATTTTGGGGTTTCACAAGGGCCGATTTTGGGCCGGGCCGAGCTGCAAAATTTAGTTTTTTGGGCCGGGACTTAGGCCAATTGTTTCGGATGATGAAATCAAGCGAATATGGGTTCGGGCCGCTTGATTTGAATGTTAATTTGATAATTTAACCAAAACATGCTCGAACTCAGCCTAATTCCTAAGTCCAAACCCGGTGCAATTGTAAATCCAAACTCGGCCAAACTCACCACCCAGTCAACTCAGCCCAGCCCACTCAGTCCCTGTTTTACTGTTCATCGTATGTTACTGTTCATTGTCTTCTCCAGCGCAATTTTAGCCAAAATCTAGTATTGGTCACCGTTCTCCGCCTCGCTTTCGTCTTCCCCGACAAGCTCCGAACGACACCTCTCATCCGGAACTCCAATCCATCCATACACCAGATTGCTACACTTCTTCTCCCTCACACAAAATTCTAATCGGCCATGGGTGAGTTTCTTTCCCAGCTCCGGTCACTCTCCCTCTCCTCTACGGCCTGCCATGGCCGCCTCCACCCTCCATCTCACATCTCCCAAAACTCATGACAAATATCTTAAATCAAGCTCCGAGCCTCCTTCATCACCTCCGATCCTAGTTCCATTTTTGAGCCCCAAACCCCGTAGTCAACTCATTTTAATCCTCATTAATGAACACTGAACGAAAAACAAAAATCAAACAAAGAAAGTTATACATGCTTACCTTTCCGAAAATTGGAGCGGCGGACGGGAGCAGTTGATATAAAAGTGATAAAACTGTTTCTTTTTAGTTTTTTTTTTAATTAACCTAGTTATTAATTTTTAATTGGGTTATAAGACATGGCCCACTAAATCATTAACAAATTACATTTATAGGGCCTTGTTTACAACTTATTTCGATCTAGTCCAATTAATTACTCAATCTTAACACAAACACATGATTGGCTAATTAGGCATGTTAAACATTACACTTTAAAATAGAAGTCCTAAAAAAAAAAGTTTACATACAAGCATCTGTCTTAATTTCTTGAAATTACGTAATAGTCCCCAAATAGATAATTTTGGGGTTTCACAATTCAACTACTCATAGTTATGGGGGTAGTTTAAAATTATATATATAAAGTAAGATGGCTTAAATGCTTCAACCTAATTGGACCTGCATATATTGTAAAACGCACTGACAATAAATAAGCAAAAAAGTGAATAACGTTTTGTTTTATGACTGTTTGTTTCATTTCCTTAAAATATTGTAAAAATTTCTACAGAATGTGCTGTTTTGTAAAACTTACTGCAATGTACCTTGTTGCTATTCTATTCTAAATAGTTACAGGTTAATATTATTCTGCAATAACATAATATTTATTTAACTCTATGCATATAGAAAACGTCTTAATTTATCAGCAAATATATTTAAATAATTTTTTATAGAACATTGCTATTGATATATGAATTAAATAGTAGTAAATAAATTAGTTTTTATAAAGTTAAATATTAGTACTTCAATTTAACTTGATTATATTATTTTATTTTAAACAACTAAATAAATAACGTATATTATATTATCTCTGTAAAAGATAAGTTTATTTCTCGGCATTGAAACATACAAAGGAATGGTCAAAATTATATATGTAAATCTAAATATCAATTATAATATGTACACTGCAATAACACATCCAGTTGTTCGAAATTAAAAATATCGATCTAAACATCGACTATTATCTGTACAATGTAATGATCAGGGAGAAATATTTTATATTTGATATATTTGTATTTGCGTTATTCCTTTATCTTTCGTATGTTTCACGTTGTAATTTATTTCTTCTAATTATTTTCAGGATTTCGTATGAAATCGTGTTCGTCTTCTGCTTCATTTTCTTCTATGCTTATCAGTAGGATAAATTCAATAGTATTATTTTTCATATATGCTTTTAAGTAACCTTATTTTATGTATGTAATTTTAAACTATACTCATAAATAGGAGTAGTTTAAAAGGTGGGAACGTTTCCCGGTATACAATCTACACCATTTATCTCACAATTTCCTGGTCGTTGGATCTTTACCATGGTTACTATAAATTGGGTCACTTAATTTATATTTTGTATTTAAGTTAATAAATTAATGTTGTATTGTAGATTGAGCAAGAATATTTAATCTATATATACGACGGATGAGTTGGCATGCGTAACGTGATATATTTTTAAAATAATTTTTTTAAATTTGTCGATCCAAAACGATCTATTTTTTACAAATAGGGTGTTTTTTGCAGGGTTTTTGAAAACACAAGGAAGTTTAGCGCAATAAAAATTTCACAGGGTATTTTCTTGCAGGTTTAGCATAACACAGGGGAGTATCTTCCACTTTCCCCACTGGAAAGACAGATCTGGAAAGCTAATAAGCCAGTAAAGATTCGTGTTCGATATCACTTCCGCTGCTCACGAATGTATTCATCCAAGGACTCTGGTCAGCTTTCTCTGGTTTGGTTCAGTTCAATTTAAGCCGTGCAATAAGCAATTTCTCTACTATTTCTTCAAATAAAATGTATTTATTTTTGTGTTGTTTTAATCATTTCCCAAATATTTTATGGATATTATTTCTAGGATAATAAGTGTTAATAGTTTTATTATTATTTTCTGTGTAGCAAGTGTCCGAGCCAAAAAAGCATCAGAATTTGGAGTGCAACTGTCTACTCGAGTGAAAACATTGGCGGAAAAAAAATATTATTAAAGTAAATTATCCTAGTATAAATATTATTAGTTTGGTAAGTTTTCATCCGTTTAATGTACACCGTTTATCGTATTATTTCTTGAGCGTTAGATCTTTACTAATGCTACTATAGAAGTACTCACTGAACATTAAAGTTTTTTTATATTTTCCAAAAATGGAAATTCATCACCAAATTCAATGTATATTATATTCTTTAATAAAGTTATTTTTGTACAGTGAATATTTTTTTTTAAACATGTGTGACCAAGTCAAAATATATAATAAGTTGTAATCTATTTAGCTTTGCGTGGGTATAACTGTAATATATTCTTAGCCACCACATATTTGTTGATTATTGTCTATTTTATTTCACTCATGTCAGGGAATGATGCAATTTGAAAGAAAAAGCAAAAACAAACAAAAAGGAATATATTTATTGATAGTATAATTTTATTATATTAATATCAGTAAATAATTCTGCAGATTTTGTGTATTTAAATTGTAGATAATTTAGTTAATATTTTTTTGGATTTCATCAAGGATGAAAGTGAAATTAGTATATGAAACAACTATAGTGAATTAAATAATGTTTTATATATCTATATACAATAATATGAATATTTATTTATTTAATATAGTAATATTATTCTTTATAACTATATTATTCTTTACAACCATGGCGTAATTTCGAAATCTCATTAAATCCTTCAATATATTCTTTTTCCTTCTTCCTCAATCTCTCATGCAAAAAACCGTCCCCGTCTTCCTTTTTAGCAGAATTTCAATCTCTAAATTATGAATTTCATCCAGTTGTTCGTACACTGATTTTGCCTTACGTTGGAATACCTTCGTTTCTCTCTGTAATTGAAAACTTAGATTAATACAGTTTTTACCCATCCAGAAAAATTATATTCAATATTCCAAGAGATACAAACATACCTTCTGTTTTTCTTCGAACTCCAAGAGTTTTTTCTCACAATTTCCGAATACCTCGATAGCAGCTTTTAGTGCGTTGGATTTCTGCATGCATTATAAATTTATATAAATTTGTATAATTTTAACAGTGCATATAAAAAAAATTCTAACACCACCTTTTCTTTATCCTGGCCTTCCGGGAGAGACTCGAGCTCTTTTTTCTTCGTTTATATGAGTAATTTAATATCTTCCATTCTTCTTATCTCGCATAGAATACAAACACGTTCATAAGAAATTTTAATTATTATCATTATATGAATTAAAATAAAAAACTTTAGATAGATTTTGTTTTCCTGGTCAAAATGAAAGAACTGCTTTCGAGCAATATAGATATGGAAATGTAATGCTCGTGTAAGTCGAATATATAAAAATATATAAATTGAACCTTTTCGAGAATTTGAAAAGCTCTTTCAGAGAGATGAATAGATACGACGTTTGAAGCTTTTATGGAAAGATGTATTGTTATGGTTTGAATTTTTAGGAATAGTAATCGTCGTTAAGTTAAATCTTTCACAATTCTGTTATATTCCGCAGATTTTCAAAGTTTGATTACCAATAGCCTATTTAATAGCGACTAAGTATTTGAATATTTCTAAGCGTCGCATTATCCCTGCTGGTCAGTATTCCCTTCGACGGTCGTAATTTTTTTAGGATTTTAGATATTTTTTTTATTTTGCGGTTGTATCTAACATATTGCTATGCCTAATTTATATTCCGTTTAGTATTTGCGTATACATCATCTATTATATTCGTATTAACCTTTTGGCAAAAAAAAATATCTTATGCATTATATTTTGATTTGATAGTACAATTGTATACCATTGTTGTATAAAAAAAATATTATGTTTTTTCAAATTTTTTAGCTTATTATATATTAGCAATGGTAGTTTTATATGAAAGAAAAAATTAAATAGATTATGCAAATTTCTAGGTCGACCAAGGATATTTGTCGTATTATTATAAAGTAAAACACCTAAGTTGATTTGACAAGGTTTGAAAATCATTGCAGTCGAAACAAAATAGGCGATAGTGGTGCGTTGAAATAAACTATATATCTATCGTACAACATTACTATCTGTGTTAGTCAAGCAAAAGTATATTGTGTTAGAATCGCATTTGATACATTATTACTCTATTTATTTTATTTTCTTTTGTCTCAGTATATATGCGTTTTATTGCTTTTGCGAACTTTTTTTTCATGTTAAATTAGTATTTTAATCATGCTAAATATGTTATTCCTTATTTGTGTTTTCAATTGGTACATTGCATATATGTTTTATCGATACAAATTGTTTATTTTCGATTTGATCAATCTTTTCCACCCTGACCAACTATTGCAATGTGGTTAATAACTAATTATCGACTGGTCAAATTTTATTGTTATCGACCGTGCACTTCAACCTTCACAACACGGTGTTAATCGGCTAACTGAATGTGAGCATCCGTCATATCATCCTTCTTGTCCGATTTTATTAAATAATGATAATACGAATTATAAATTAAAATGAAGAAATTATAGCAGTAAACGAAGATGAGGAAAATACATAAATATTTAAATTTTTTTTGCATCAAATCAAGACCGGAGATCTAGATTGTAATTCAATAATAACAAAACAACAAAAGAAAAATAATACAAATTTTTGAAAAAAACAAGCTGATGAACAAACAAGAAGAAAATGTTCAACTTGCAAACATACCATAAATGAAATTGTTAAATGAAAATAAATGGGAAAAAATTATTGAATAATAAAATATAAAATACGAAATATAAAAAATGAAAATAAAATATAATGGAGTAGTTCGTCCAGAGCAATAAACTTTACGACAACAAGTTACTAAAATAATGACTAATAAAAAAATTAAGAATATAAAATAATTAAATATAGAATACGAAAAACAATTGAATAAACAAAATCAAGGCAGTAACCGAATATGGAAAAAAGAAACAAACATAAAAAACAAATATTTGGTAAGTTCAGATCGAAAAGCAAGATCAAAATTAAAAAGTAATAGAAGGCATAACTAACGTAGAAAATAAAAAAAAAGAATTACCTAGACCGAAAAATAAATGGGGATCGAGTTAAACAACGAACATAAAATTATTGTTCAAATATAAAATACAGAAAAATAAACCACACAGTTATTAATAATGGAACGCATAATTAAAGCAATAAATTAGCTTGAAATAAATTATTTATAGAGCTGACCAATAATAAAACGCTTAATAAATATATTAGTTAGGAAACAAAATTAAAGCAATAATCGAAAATGTAGAAAATAAAAAATATGAACTTTGAATTTATCTGAAGAAATTCAAAATAAAATAAATTAACAGTAGAGCACAGTTCATTATATAAGAACATATATTCTTCTTCAAGCAAAGGAGGATAACAAATATAATTGTAGAATAATAATATTTTGTTGAAGTAGCAAATTAAAGTATGTAATAAACAAATGCAAATTAAAGTAAAATTACAGAGCATAAATTTCAGAGCAATAAACTATGTAATAGCAATCAAACCAGTACATTATTTTCATATTATATTTCATTCTTTCATTTTCATATTATTTTCGAAATACTTCTATATAACTTTTCCATTTTTAGCCAATTTTTTTTCGAAGATGTGCTTAATTAGATTAATCAATTATTTTTTTCATGGGAAATTTTGTCGCTACATTGTAGACCATATGTTTTCGGAAGTGAAATGTACACATACGGGGTTTTGTCACTACTTGTAGGACATGTTTTTCGGATGTGATATGTTGCAGATCTATGTGTACTGGAGAAGATGAGACAGAGGAGGAATATAGGCTGAGTGATGTGGCCGATTGTCTTCTCCTTCTCATATGAAGAACAATTTGCTCCAAAAATTACATTAAAATTGAACCGAAACACATTCGCCTATCACAGAATAAAAAGTAGACATTGAAATTCATCAATTCAAATGTTCGATAATTTTTTTTTTCTCTAGTCACCAGGCATAAATATTGGAAAAACAAATAATATTGAAGGGGAACAACAAATTTTCTACAAACTCAATATACAAATAACTCTTCATAAGGAAGATTATCACTATAATTCATAAAGTCAACAAATTTTCTTAGTGAATTCACGTTCATATCTCCAGCTCTCCTTCCAAACCTTTGTGTCTCCAGCATCGCTGTTTTAAATGAACAAGATGGAGCAGAAGAGGAAGATAGGCTGACTGATTTGCCAGATTGTGTTCTCCTACACATTTTGTCTCCAATCACTCGCCCAATAAACTCGATTATCCACCTATACCAAGCCAACTTGATTATAAATTATGAAATATTTCAAATTGGATGACATATCTTGGATGATAAAATATTTCCAATTCCACCCATACCAACTCATTATTTGTAAATTAAGCATTATCGATTTATCATCCTTAGTTCTCTACAATAAAAAATTAATTTACATATATTTCATATTATTAGTTGACAAATATATTCAAAGTAAGCCAATTTATAGTAGCTATGGTACTGTGTTTTATTTCCAAATATTTAAACAGATCTGAACTTACGTGTCTTGTAAAAGGTGCTGAAAAAAAATATCAATTTGTTTTGTTTTGACCGTTGATCTTTAATTTTATGGACTGTCCCGGTGTCCCCATAAATATAGGTAGTTGATAAGGCGGAACACTTCCTATTGTAAAATCTACACCATCTATCTTAAAATTTCTTGGCCGTTGGATTTTTACGATTGCTTCTATAGATTTGGTTACTTTGACTTAAATATATATGAAATATTTATAAATTAATTATTAATTAATAAATAATGTTGTGTAACAAATTGTGAAATTAGAGACCAGCACATGTGACTCACCAGACTCTAGAAAGTACTACGTCAGAAGCTAGGCCCGAATAATTCGTTTAACAGGACACGCAAGTTAAAAAAAATTACGAGGAAGACTGATTTAATGAGGAATATGAGTTTAATTTTATCGATGAAGATGATTCCGAGAATTATGGGCATGAATCATAGATAATTTTTTTTTGGAAAATTTTATTTTAAATGTTCTCGATGAAATTACGTTAAACGAAGATACCATAATCTGAATCGAAGCTACGTTTAATATCGACAAGCATTTGACGAGATTAGTCGAAATGGTGAGAGTGAAATAGATCGACAGTTGGTTTATGTTATATTTATCGATATTAAAGCCAACATTGTTCGATTGAATAAGAGACAGATATTAGAGCAAGATTACAATCCACTAAGAAAAGGGGCAATAAAAGATATATATATATATATATATATATAGTTATGTAAGTAAAAAAATAATAAATAAGACGCATGATGACATATTATATCTGGAAAAGATAAGTTTATTTATCGTTAGTAAAACATACGTAGAATTGGTCGAAAGTACATACGTATATATAAATATCGATGAGGATGCAAACGAATTCCGAACTTATTATGCCGAGTCGCAAAATAGCGAAATCTAATACCGCCTTTTCAAATAGAGAACATGAAGCAGAGGAGAAAGATAGGCTAAAGGATTTGCTAAATTGTCTTTCTCCTTCACATTTTGTCTTTAATCACTTGCTCAATGAACATTAATATTCTCTAAATGTTTTTTCAACCATGCATCTTTGTTTTGAGGATGATAAATCCATCCCACATCAGTAGTTTAATTTTATTTTCACTAACAATGTTTAAAACTTGGCACGCAACATTAACGTATATCCGATATTTGAAGGATCAGATAACACATACATCATTTGTTGGTATTATAGACGAAGAACAAAGGATATGATGATTAATTGGTCACAAATAACTCGCGATCGAACTATGTACACTGGCAAACTGAATAATATAATGTATAACAAAATTGGAAGGATCATTTTACTAAATTTTGCAGGGTGATAATTTATTTTGACTTCGGTAAAACCAGCAATTTATAGGAAAACATATTTCGATCAAAGGTTTAATTTATCACAGATGAACGGCCAAGATCAACACATGATTAATACAGAAATAAGGAAATTAATATTCATATTTTCAGAGTTTACATGCATTTTAGCAAACACATCTTACATACTTAAATAACTTAAACATAATTACGATCTTGTGCAGATGTAAACCTCAGCTTCTAAAACGTTTTAGTAAAGTTGATAATAGGGATGGATTTGCTACAAACAATTTAAAAGGGAAGAGTGTGTTATAAGAGGAATGAATGCGATACATCACATTGATAAAAGGGATCAATCTGCTAAAGAAAAATCAGGCTTCAACATCATTCTTTGAGATGGAAGATCAACATTTATAAATGACTCTATGCTTAAATAACCCTCAATAAAACTTTTTTGAGAAACAAAAAAATCCTATATAGAGTTAATCTTTTTTAATTAAGCTGGTCAGTAATGATGTTGTGATGCTTAGAAATATATACTATTATTTGGTCACTATTTAATGTTTCAATCACTATTTCCGAGTCAGGCAAAACATTGATATCCACATTCCGATCATTAATTTACTTATAAATAGTAGTAATAAATAGCATTCAACCAAGATACCATTACCTAAATCGAAGCCGCGTTTAATATCGACAAGCGATTTGGCAGATTGTCTTTTCCTTCACATTTTGTCTTCAATCACTCGCTCAATGAACATTAATATTTTGTAAACAGTTTTTCAACCGTGCAGCCTTGTTTTAAGAATGATAAATCCATCTCATATCAATAGTTTAATTTTATCCCCATTAACAATGACAACTCTTATGTTTTTTCTATGTCGTGTTTTGAAGATAAGTTTAAGTAAATTATTTATTTTGAAAACAAATCAGTATAAATATTCTTAGAGTAATGCCCTGCAAGCCAATCGGTTGTCTTGTAAATACTCTTGTAATCAATCTTATTCATGATCAATAAAAGTTCGCATTGGCAATTCTTCATTATTGTGATACATCTAAGCAATTTATGAAGCCCTTAGATCGTTGAAACTATGGAACATGGTGCATCCCTCTATGGAATATGTTCTACTATGGTTTAAGATCTTAAAAGCTTTCCAAGTCGTAGAATACAATTGAGACAGGGCATCATTGTATTCGGTAAGACTTGCACGAGTATGCATTCTCTTTTGCATGGGGATGGATAGTTCCATGGACATCGATATGGTAGATATCAATGCATATGAGTGGGTGGCTTGATGAGATCAAGCGCATCGAAACCCCGCTAGAAAAATCTCATCTTAGGAGTTTATTGGAGATGAAGATTTCTTCTACTTACGATAGTGTACGTAAATTGGTCCTTTGACTTGAGACGTTAGAGTAAACTTCATGCGGAGCGTTTATGCTTTGATGTGTTACTCGACTACTAATTAGCGAGTCATTATAGTTTCACGTTGGGTATGGATTGCTTCGTAGTGAGGTTAATGACGTCAATAAAGGATCCATTAACTCCCACCGTGATGTGGTTGGGCGATTTCCTATGCATTCTTTTATATGGATTGATTCCGGGAATCTTCGGCCGAAGTAAGTGATGTTAGATTTGGAAAGGAGTTTCCAAATGGGTAATCACTAAATGGAATCACCATAAAGAATAAAGACGCATAGTTATCAAGGCTAATAGGAATCCGTTGGACTCCATGTCCTAGGCCTCGATCGGGAAATAAGTTATTGGAAGGAGCGTACGTGCATGGTATGCGTAAGAGGATTGATGAGATCAATTCAAGAAATGTTCACACTTTTTATTCATCATTAGTTAGGACTCGTCGACCGTGACTAGACGACTACCTCGAGTGTTGGGTACTCTAGATTTGATGAGATCATATCTAAGAGTGATTGATTAAAAGTAGTTTAATTAATCTTTTTAATTAAATCACAAATGGTTTGTGAGCCCACGACTAATTGATGGTGGACCCAAGGGGCCACACACAATAGCACAAGATGCAACATAGTTCAATCTATTAAAAGTCAAATTAGATTTGACAAGAAGTAGTAATTAATTAATGGAGATTAATTAATTAAAGGACTCTATTAATTTAAGTGTTAAATTAATTTAGTCGAAATTAATTAGAAGGGTCTAATTAATTGAAGGAAGAAATAAATGGGTTTCTAATTTTGAATTAGAGATTGGATTTATTAATTGGGAAATAAATGCCAAATTAACCCATGACCAATTTAAATTGGTCTTATGAGATGATCATATATGATATGATATAATGTTAATATATATATGTGTTGTATATATACAAGAGAGAGAAATAAATATCTTATCAAGAGTTAGTGGTGGCCCCCACCACTAACTTGTATCAAAAGTAGTGTGCTTGGGAAGCACAATAAAGCTACAAGTCTTATTGGTGGATTTGATCCAACAATAAACTACATTGAATAATGTACACACATAAAAGATAAGATGTTGCCTTCATTCATAATAGGTAATAGATGCAAGACAAAAACACACACTACACCTTTTAGTGTGTGTTTGGATTTCTCTCTATCCCTAGCAAGAAAAGTTGTTTTCTTCATCTCTTTCTCTTCCTTCATCAAGCTTCTAACTTGATTCAAGTACTACTTCATTCTAGCTAATAGATTGAGGGTGTATTTGCAAGATCTAGTTCATCTTCTTTGCTCCTTAAGTGCTATCACTTGTGTGTGTGGGCTATCTTTGGAGGATCTACACTTGGAGATCTTGGTGTGTTTTTTTTTCTTGAGGAGCTTGGAGAAAGAAGTTTCGTAGGAAGCACAAAGCCCGTGAGCTTGGAGGTGCTTGAAGGTTTCGGGTGTTACTTGCTTGTCCCGATTCTTTGCGGCTCTTCACCTCCCAAGATTGGGAGAGGTATGTCTTGATATCTTTCCTTCTAATATGAACTTTGAATGCATGATGATCCTAGGATAGTAATGGTAGAATGTCTCCAAAGATTTCTTGCAAAGTAGTTGCACTTTTTGGGCCGTTTTGTCCCGTTTAAAATTTTCGTTATCCGCTGCGTTTTGGTTGACCTTAGGACCATTACCATCAAGTGGTATCAGAGCCAAATCATGCTATTTCATATTAGATTCGTGATTCATAAGTGTTATGAATGTTTCCTTACGTTTTGGTGAAAACGGTTTGTTAAAATTTGAAGTGCATAAACCGATTTGCTTTCGGATTTAGGGACTGTTTTTGTGGTTGATTATGGTTAGATAATGTTAATGAACACTTTATTGGATATAGGGATGTATGGAGTAAGGGTGGTTTAAGTTTGAAAATTGGTTTTTGGTGAAAAGACCGTACGTGCCGGGTTGTAGTGGAACAATCGCACCCACCGGTAAAATTGCCTAAATCTTGTGAGTCCTACGGTTTCCTAAGGTGATGAAGGGCTGTGGGTAAGCCTCTTCACTTATGGATAACTTAAGGATGAGCCGGATTGGTCATAAAACCGAAATTCAAACACCTATCGAGCTCCTACATCAAGTTATCTAAATTTGTGTTCTTTGGTCTCATTAAATTTGGACACCACAAAGTACATGCCTTAATCCATTAGAAATTGGTAGATAATCTTCTTGGTAAATTTACTTTATCGATGCCCCATTGTGTGATGAATGTATGGGTGGATGATCTAGTGGCCTTGACCTTATGTGATTGGATATTAATATTGTAATTCATTTGATGATTTGGGTATGTAATTAAATGGGGCTTGCATGCCTCTTATTTCTTGACTTATGTCAATGTAAAGAGAGTAGGCATTAGGTTGTGAGGTTTATTCAAGAAGAAGGACTTGAAGGACTTGTGAAGGACTTGAAGGACTTGGAGGACTTGAAGACCTTGAAGGCCATGTATGCATGGTGATGCATATGTAATAGAATAGGATTCTATTTCCATTTGTTTACTTACCCTAGATTGACCAATTGGCACATTCCTTGGCTCGGAATGGACCGCATAGGATCGGCCCATGATCATCCACCACGCGATAGGAGCATGCTAGGGCCGTTTATGCTTTGTTGGTATTTTATCCATTTGATGTATGTGATGCATGTTAGGATAGATCACCTAACAAAGATAAACAACTAAAATTTGGTGAGATCTTGCAACTTCAAATAATTAAAAACCTCCACTCGACCCAATCGAGTTTAATAATTAAGTCATAATGGACAAGCGAGTTTTCGTAGTCCATGCCTTCCATCAATAGGGCTCGGTCATGAGTTGTATTCGATTCATCCGTTGTCTCACGAGTCGTGGAATGGGTGTAATTAGAGCAATATGATCGTTTCCTTGATGCACGAGTTAAAGTGCCAAGGGTAGGGCATATTCGGGTCATGGCGTTGTCTCACGAGTCGTGGAACGTCCATGATTGGGGTATGTCTTATCAAGATTGATGGTGTAGACTTAACGTTTAATAATATGGATGTCGCACGAGTCGTGGGTCCAGACGAAAAGCGAGGCAAAATATTCTCGAAGGTCGTTTGGTAGAAACGATTGGCAATTTGTTGCCTACCTATTGAATTGACCACATGTCTCACGAGTCGTGGGTGTGGAAAATGTCTTTAGGACTTTGAGACCTACTAAGAAATTTGATTTCTCGTTTACCATGTGGGGGCATGGGATTCGATAAAAATAGTGGGAGACCTTTATGGTTAGAAGTCCAAGATCATAAAGTATATTGAAAAATTGAATGAACACTAAACATAATTTTTTTTCGCCTTTGTAGATTTAAAAGTGTTTTAAAATGGCAAAGAACCCACTTCATTTGATACTTGACTCAAACAAACTCACCGGGCCAAATTACTCCGATTGGCTCCGCAACCTTCGCATTGTTCTCGATTCTGAGAAAAGGAGCTATGTCCTTACCGCCCCACCTCCTGTGGCTTTACCGACTGATTCATCGGATGAGGAGCGGGCCACCTTTGACAAATGGGTCGAAGATGATCTTCAAGCCCGTTGCCTCATGTTAGCCTCAATGTCAAGTGAGCTTCAAAAGCAACATGAGAACATGTCTCATGCTTCGGATATCCACCTTCACTTGTCCGAGTTGTACTCGACTCCGGGTCGGCAAGAACGTTACTTGGCAAGTAAGGAGCTTTTCCAAGCTCGCATGATTGAGGGTTCATCGGTCCGTGAGCATGGGCTTAAAATGATTGGACTCATCGAAAAGCTTGCTCATCTTAACGTGGTTATGGACAATGAACTCTATATGGATTTGATCCTTCAATCATTGCCCCGCTCATTTGACAACTTTGTGATGAACTTTAACATGCATAACATGGAAGTTGGACTTCATGAACTTGTTAAATATGCTTCACACGGCGGAAAGCTCGATAGTAAAGGAGAAACATGTGATGTTAGCTCCCATTTATTCCAAGGGCCGAAAGGCAAAGGGAAAGAAAAAGAAGGGGAAAAGTTCCTCTAAGGACAAGAAGCCTCTTAAGGCCACTCCTAAAGTTGCGAAGGGAAAGGTGGCTAAGGGTATTTGTTTCCATTGTAATAAAGAAGGGCATTGGAAGAGGAATTGTCCTCTTTACCTTAAAACCGTCCCAAATAAGAATCAAGGTATATTTTTCGTTGAAGTTAATATTTCCGTGAATAATCCTAATTGGGTGTTGGACACCGCTTGTGGTTCTCACCTTTGTAATGACAAACAGGTGATGAGAACAACAAGGCCCCTTAAACCCGAGGATTGGATTCTCCGCTTGGGCAATGGTGCAAAAGTTGCAGCCGAAGCAATAGGGGACGTAGAACTAGATGTAGGACATTGTAAGCTAGTCCTTAGAGATTGTCTCTATGTACCTACTTTAATCAAGAACCTTATTTCCATTCCTGTTTTGGATCAAGAAGGTTTTTGTTTTAACATTATGAATGGAATTTTTAGCATTTTAAAAGAATGGTTCTTTATATGCAAAAGGTACACTAGCTAATGGATTGTATAATCTTGAAATGTCCAGAACATCTAATACTATATTGCATGTTCACGATAATATTAAGAAACGAAAGGCAAATAACGATAACTCCGCATATCTATGGCATGCTAGACTTGGACATATTTCCAAGAAGAGGATTCAAAGGTTAGTCTCAAATGGGTCTCTAGAAATAGTGGACTTGGATGAGTTCCCAACTTGCGAATCTTGCTTAAAGGGAAAAATGACCAAATTGCCATTTTCTGGGAAACCGGAACGTGCTTCAAGCACTTTGGATTTGATCCATACGGATATATGTGGACCACTAAGTGTTAGTACTCGAGGAGGTTATAAGTACTTCATAACCTTTACCGATGATCATTCACGGTATGGATATGTCTATCTCATAACACATAAGTCCGAAGCTTTTGAAATGTTCAAAGAGTTTCGAAATGAAGTAGAAAAGCAACTCGGTAAAAGTATTAAGTCACTTCGATCCGATCGAGGTGGAGAATACTTGTGTAACACCCCCAAAATTTCGAACGCTTTCGATTGGATTTTAATCCAAATTTAAGTGCTACATTTTATTTTCAAAGTTAAGCATTAATTTGAACTAAAATATACAAATTAATTAAATCTTGTTATCTTTTGAACTTTGAAATAATTAAAAATATAAAAGTTACTTTAAAATTTGATTAAGACCTTTTTGAAAGATTTTCGGGCTTGGATGCACAAAAATCTTGTTTTTGGGGACAAAAATCTTGTTTTTGGGGACAAAAATGTATGTTTTCAAAACTTCAGGGGGCTAAGTGCAAATTCCGCCCCTACTTGAATTCAGCTGATAGGAGAGCCTTTATAGCTCTCCTAGCCAGCCCTAGGGAGTGGCCAAGCATGCCCCTTGGGTAGAGAAATTTCTCTACCCAAGGTGGACATGCATTGGTTGGTTTTTGAAGATTAATTATGTCTCCCTCTATTCCCAATGTGTATATAATTATTATACACACTTAACATCAGATTTTTATCCTCTCCATAACCTCATTTACATACATATTAGAGAGAAAAAAAAAGAGAGAAGAGAGAACACACTAGAAAGAGAATTATTTTCGGATTCTCACTACACAGCCTCGGTTTTCCGATCATTCCGCCTTCGTCCACCGTTGGATCATGCTCAAATTTTGTATGGAGGTTCTACACACACGGATCTACATATTGACCGTTCGGATCGTCGTTTGGATCTCCCAAAGTGAATCTCCAGTCGTTACACATTTAGAAAGATAGTTTTCGGGTATACTCAGCACAGTCTCGGTTTTTCAACCATTCCGCCTTCGTCCACCGTTGGATCGTGCCCAAAATTTTCCTGAAGGTCCTACACACATGGGGCTACATATTGACCGTTCGGATCGTCGATTGGATCTCCCGGAGTGAATCGGCAGTCCTTGGAAGTTGGGGAAAAATAAGGATTTGAGGGCCTTTTTACGAACCACCACCGGATCCGCCACCACTGCCACCGGATCTGCCACCACCTCCTTCGGAGTTCTGGAAATGAAGAGATTTTCACTCCCTTCGTTGCTTTGGGTAAAAATACATCTATGCATGTGTTCTTTAGTCTTTGTGATATTACTTTCTTTTCTTTAAAGTATATGTTGAAGAAGTTTAGTTTGTCCTTGTGATAAATTGTTGAGTTCATATTTAATATTCAATGTGACTTGCTTAGATTTTGTTTGAATATTGATTATATGTTTGGATCTTGATTTATTTTCGTAAAAAGGTTATTGTTCATAATTTCCGAAACTTTGGGGGGTATTTTTGAAAGGTTTTAAAAGTTGAAGGGCTTAGGTTGCGATTCTTGTTGGGATTAAAAAGGGACTGAAAATATAAGTTTTTGTTTGATATTTGGTTAGGTTTACTTGAAAAGCATTTGTTTTAAAGTTTGTTCCGATATTTTGCAAAAATGGGAGTTTTTGAAACATTTGGGGTTATTTTTGTAAATCTGAAAATAAGGGGTTAAAATTGCTGTTTTGTCGCTACTTTTACATAGTTCTTTTATAAAATCTTGATTTATTGATTTGAAGTAGTGTTTTATTAATTTTAGTTTTTAGATTGAAAAATTGTAAATTTTTTTGAAGAAAGTTTATGATTAAAGAATTTTTGTTTCTCATTGTTAGTTTGGTGGAAAGTTACTAAAACTTATTTTTAATCTCAGTTCTATAGTGAAAATTATGCTTGATTATTTTTAAATATTTCTTAAATGTGTGGATCTTAAATTATTTTTCAAGAAAATTGGTTTGGTTAAGTTTTCAAAACTATGAGGGTGTTTTTGAAAAGTTTTAAACTTGTGGGGCTTTTTAAAGCTTTGATTTTTGAAGTAAAAAGATACTTAATACTTTTATTTTATTTTCGATATGGGTTTAGTTAAAAATCTTTTGATTTAAAGTTTGTTGCAAAAATTTTCGGAAAAATGGATGTTTATAAAAGTTTAGGGGTTGTTTTGTAAATCTGGAAAATAAAAGGAAAATTTTGCTGTTTTGGCGTTGTTTTATGAAATTAGAATTTTGAGTTCTGAAAATAATAACTTTTAAGTGGAGTTGATGTCGTAAATTTTAAACACTTTTGTGCGATGTGTTAGTTTAGGAAATCCTTGTGTAGGATTTCGTTAGTTACGTTTTAGTAAGATTGTTAGATACATTCTAAGTCGTATACGTACTTGCTCAGGTTTCGGATATGCATCATTTGTGGAGTTTTAGTCGCTATACTAAGCGACAAAGGTGAGCGCTGTGTGTTTAATTTGTATGTCGGTCCGATGTGCTTGTAGATCGAGTCCAAACATGCACTTAGGCTCTTAATAATCAAAGCATGAATTTTGTTCTAACTTTTCTTGCATGTCGTCACGAATAGGTTGACTTATTAGGTCAACATTACTCGCATGAAATCACTTAGCATTTCAACATGATTATCCAAATACATGCTACATCCGAATTTACTAGTTGCGAATATATTTTTCGAAATTATTATGATACCCAAAATTTCATTCGATAAGTTATTAAATATTGATAATATGTTAATATGTTTGATATGCTATGTTCCGTTTGTTTCCGACTATATGTTTCCGTTTGTTTCCGATTTTGTGTGGGCCCCCTTTTGATTGGTATATGGACCCGATGCCAACCTGGCCGGCAAGGGCCGGCAGGATTGTCACGGTTACCCGTAGGCCTGGCCTTACAAACCAAGTGGGGAGGAACACTTGGGGAGTAAGGACGAACTCCGGCAAAGACATGTCGATGCATTTTGATAGTAAGGTCGCTCCTTACTTGGTGAGTTTGGATGGATATCAGACTGAGGATGGAGGGTAAGTGGAGGACGGCATCAGCAAATTCTTGGTTATGTGAATTCCGTGTTTTCTTCCGTCTTGAATATATGTTTATTTGCTTGATAACATGATTATGTTATATAATATATTGCATTCACACATCACCATGCAAATTCGCACATGGCCTCACTAAGTTGGACGATCAACTTATGCGTTCTATGTTTCACTCTTTTCAGTTTCAGGCGTTCTGGAAATAATAGTCGGGTTGCGGTTAGGTCATCACGGTTACGGTCCCACCCTAGTATCCGGGAGAGTAATTATATTTTGTTATCGATTTAGATTCTTTCTTGATTTTGTTTGAAACCTTGCTTAGAATATTTGAATCATTAAAGTTGGTTTATATTTTTGTCAAAGATTCAAGATTTTCATAAATTACTTAATTATCTCTCTCGGTTGATTTTGTTCAAATATATTGATATGTTGTGATTAAATGTTTTCGCTTTAAAACTCAACTATGAAGATTGATTTTATTTGTTCGTCAAAAAAACTTAGTAATTTAAATTGTACTTATTTCGCTTTAAACCGCTTCCGCTGTTAAACTTTTAATTTATCGTTCTCGTTTAAAAAAAAAAAAAAAAAAAGCTTCGATATTTTTAACGTTTTTTTTTTCAAAATAACAATAATTTTTCGACCGTTATCCGACGGACCCGCGGAGCCGGGCCGTCACAGATGGTATCAGAGCTTCGGCTCAAGGCCAGGATAGGATCCTCGGATTTGTACTGAGGGGTTAGTAAGGTGGGACTCACCGTCATGATTTTAGGGTGTCTACCAACATTGGATAGTTCACTTTTAGGACAAGACCGCAACCGAAACCATATGTTTAGTACGTGTCCTTGGGGTTAATGGTTATTATTGCTTGATTCTGTGTTTTCTTGATTAATTGTTTTGTTGTTGGTATCCCGAATACCATAATGATTGTTCGAACTTTGTTGTTGATATTATTGTCTGGTTATGATTGTATATGTTTGCGTTCCGTGATTTTACGTAAATTGAAATATTTGAATCAAGTGACGTTTCTTGAAGTACATATAGAATGACTAAAATAGCCCTAATCCTTTTGAATTCCATTATCGAGTTTACCTTACTCAGAACTCATAATTCGGATTCTAAACGTATCCAATCTCTCTATTTTTGCTCGTGTTTTTCTGAGGTTTCTAAATGCGATTGCCCGATTGTATCTTTTCCTTCACGTTCCGTAATTTACCGTAAAATATTCTTCAATCATTTTAGCCTCATTCTTGAAATGGCTTCTTCAAGCCATGCCCTTAATTACCTTTAATCTGACTCTTTGACTATTTTCCTTCAAAACTTATCGACACTCTCAATTAACATGTCTTTGTCTATTGGGGATTGACTTCTTGCATCCCTTTAAGCTTTTATTTCGATCCCTTATTTTTGTACTTGTTCAGAGTTTACCCCTCCCTATTTCATGAGATACTTTCTCGTATCGACTTCGTAAACCAAAATTATTTATCTTTGTCGAATTCTGTTATTGTTATCGTTCCTTGTCCTTCTTTTTCCCGAGCCTATTTATTCCGTTATGATCATTTTGAAATTATCCATATGCTTTCATGTTACTCTTTTTCGTTCTATTCAATTATACAATCTTCAAAATTTCCTAAAGGAATTGAATTGTCTCGGTTTATTTTTGAACTTCACGTTTTCATTTGTGCATTCATAAATTGTTATTCCTTTGTCTATTTCATTCCTTGTTGCAAGCCGCATAAATCATATCAATTTATTCTCAATTCCTTTTGAACTTCGGACTTACCTTCTATTTGTTTTGAACTTATTTTTAATTCCCGTCTCGTTCAATTTGATCGTTTCGATGTTCTCATATTTCACTATCGAGTTTTACTTGTTTTCTATTGCAGCTTGTTGTAATCATTATTGAAATGATCTTCGAATCTCGGCATTTATCTTGACTTGCTTTTCAAATGACCAAACACACTTTAATGTTTTTGGTTATTATTGTCTTGTTACTTGTTTCGACATTCTGTTATCCTTACCGATATCCTTGCTTTGATCTTCTTTTTACTTGCACCGTTTGAAATGGTGAGGCTCATCCCTTTCGTTATTCTTATCGGTGCACCTTAATTGTTCGCCTTGTCACTTATATCGAACTATTCATTTGATTATCTTTATTATCGATATTTCAGTCCTTTTCCAATCTTCGTTGATTCTTCTTTATGTTGCCATTGCTAATTCTTATCTTGTCATCTTGAGCATCTTGATTCGATCATCTTTTCTAATCCTTATCGTGTTTCTTCATTTGACTCATTTTGTTCCTTGCAAGAATCCCAAGTCAGATGCCATTCAATACCTTTTGAATCCTCTAGGCCAAACTGAACTATATAATGTTATGTGAGTAGTTTTTCTTTTGAGAAGAATCTATCCGCGACATAGGAGTTTGAATTATCGTCGTATCACATTCTGCCGCATCATGATTATGCGTAACGTATATGGCGCGGCCAGAGTATAAAAAGGCGACCTGGGAGTTAGAGAAAAGATACGTCAGAGTTTTGAAACGCCTAACGTATGAGAGAACATTTTCGCACACTCGTTTTAATCAAGAAGGCCGCATATTCCACAAGTAAATGTTTTATGACGCACACAGTTATGAAGAAACGTTTCGGGAGCAAGAAAAGAAGATACGTCGGCGTTAACAGTACCACGCGAATCTCAAGAACGAATTTGGGGACCAAATTCTTTTAAGGGGGGAGGATTGTAACACCCCCAAAATTTCGAACGCTTTCGATTGGATTTTAATCCAAATTTAAGTGCTACATTTTATTTTCAAAGTTAAGCATTAATTTGAACTAAAATATACAAATTAATTAAATCTTGTTATCTTTTGAACTTTGAAATAATTAAAAATATAAAAGTTACTTTAAAATTTGATTAAGACCTTTTTGAAAGATTTTCGGGCTTGGATGCACAAAAATCTTGTTTTTGGGGACAAAAATCTTGTTTTTGGGGACAAAAATGTATGTTTTCAAAACTTCAGGGGGCTAAGTGCAAATTCCGCCCCTACTTGAATTCAGCTGATAGGAGAGCCTTTATAGCTCTCCTAGCCAGCCCTAGGGAGTGGCCAAGCATGCCCCTTGGGTAGAGAAATTTCTCTACCCAAGGTGGACATGCATTGGTTGGTTTTTGAAGATTAATTATGTCTCCCTCTATTCCCAATGTGTATATAATTATTATACACACTTAACATCAGATTTTTATCCTCTCCATAACCTCATTTACATACATATTAGAGAGAAAAAAAAAGAGAGAAGAGAGAACACACTAGAAAGAGAATTATTTTCGGATTCTCACTACACAGCCTCGGTTTTCCGATCATTCCGCCTTCGTCCACCGTTGGATCATGCTCAAATTTTGTATGGAGGTTCTACACACACGGATCTACATATTGACCGTTCGGATCGTCGTTTGGATCTCCCAAAGTGAATCTCCAGTCGTTACACATTTAGAAAGATAGTTTTCGGGTATACTCAGCACAGTCTCGGTTTTTCAACCATTCCGCCTTCGTCCACCGTTGGATCGTGCCCAAAATTTTCCTGAAGGTCCTACACACATGGGGCTACATATTGACCGTTCGGATCGTCGATTGGATCTCCCGGAGTGAATCGGCAGTCCTTGGAAGTTGGGGAAAAATAAGGATTTGAGGGCCTTTTTACGAACCACCACCGGATCCGCCACCACTGCCACCGGATCTGCCACCACCACCTTCGGAGTTCTGGAAATGAAGAGATTTTCACTCCCTTCGTTGCTTTGGGTAAAAATACATCTATGCATGTGTTCTTTAGTCTTTGTGATATTACTTTCTTTTCTTTAAAGTATATGTTGAAGAAGTTTAGTTTGTCCTTGTGATAAATTGTTGAGTTCATATTTAATATTCAATGTGACTTGCTTAGATTTTGTTTGAATATTGATTATATGTTTGGATCTTGATTTATTTTCGTAAAAAGGTTATTGTTCATAATTTCCGAAACTTTGGGGGGTATTTTTGAAAGGTTTTAAAAGTTGAAGGGCTTAGGTTGCGATTCTTGTTGGGATTAAAAAGGGACTGAAAATATAAGTTTTTGTTTGATATTTGGTTAGGTTTACTTGAAAAGCATTTGTTTTAAAGTTTGTTCCGATATTTTGCAAAAATGGGAGTTTTTGAAACATTTGGGGTTATTTTTGTAAATCTGAAAATAAGGGGTTAAAATTGCTGTTTTGTCGCTACTTTTACATAGTTCTTTTATAAAATCTTGATTTATTGATTTGAAGTAGTGTTTTATTAATTTTAGTTTTTAGATTGAAAAATTGTAAATTTTTTTGAAGAAAGTTTATGATTAAAGAATTTTTGTTTCTCATTGTTAGTTTGGTGGAAAGTTACTAAAACTTATTTTTAATCTCAGTTCTATAGTGAAAATTATGCTTGATTATTTTTAAATATTTCTTAAATGTGTGGATCTTAAATTATTTTTCAAGAAAATTGGTTTGGTTAAGTTTTCAAAACTATGAGGGTGTTTTTGAAAAGTTTTAAACTTGTGGGGCTTTTTAAAGCTTTGATTTTTGAAGTAAAAAGATACTTAATACTTTTATTTTATTTTCGATATGGGTTTAGTTAAAAATCTTTTGATTTAAAGTTTGTTGCAAAAATTTTCGGAAAAATGGATGTTTATAAAAGTTTAGGGGTTGTTTTGTAAATCTGGAAAATAAAAGGAAAATTTTGCTGTTTTGGCGTTGTTTTATGAAATTAGAATTTTGAGTTCTGAAAATAATAACTTTTAAGTGGAGTTGATGTCGTAAATTTTAAACACTTTTGTGCGATGTGTTAGTTTAGGAAATCCTTGTGTAGGATTTCGTTAGTTACGTTTTAGTAAGATTGTTAGATACATTCTAAGTCGTATACGTACTTGCTCAGGTTTCGGATATGCATCATTTGTGGAGTTTTAGTCGCTATACTAAGCGACAAAGGTGAGCGCTGTGTGTTTAATTTGTATGTCGGTCCGATGTGCTTGTAGATCGAGTCCAAACATGCACTTAGGCTCTTAATAATCAAAGCATGAATTTTGTTCTAACTTTTCTTGCATGTCGTCACGAATAGGTTGACTTATTAGGTCAACATTACTCGCATGAAATCACTTAGCATTTCAACATGATTATCCAAATACATGCTACATCCGAATTTACTAGTTGCGAATATATTTTTCGAAATTATTATGATACCCAAAATTTCATTCGATAAGTTATTAAATATTGATAATATGTTAATATGTTTGATATGCTATGTTCCGTTTGTTTCCGACTATATGTTTCCGTTTGTTTCCGATTTTGTGTGGGCCCCCTTTTGATTGGTATATGGACCCGATGCCAACCTGGCCGGCAAGGGCCGGCAGGATTGTCACGGTTACCCGTAGGCCTGGCCTTACAAACCAAGTGGGGAGGAACACTTGGGGAGTAAGGACGAACTCCGGCAAAGACATGTCGATGCATTTTGATAGTAAGGTCGCTCCTTACTTGGTGAGTTTGGATGGATATCAGACTGAGGATGGAGGGTAAGTGGAGGACGGCATCAGCAAATTCTTGGTTATGTGAATTCCGTGTTTTCTTCCGTCTTGAATATATGTTTATTTGCTTGATAACATGATTATGTTATATAATATATTGCATTCACACATCACCATGCAAATTCGCACATGGCCTCACTAAGTTGGACGATCAACTTATGCGTTCTATGTTTCACTCTTTTCAGTTTCAGGCGTTCTGGAAATAATAGTCGGGTTGCGGTTAGGTCATCACGGTTACGGTCCCACCCTAGTATCCGGGAGAGTAATTATATTTTGTTATCGATTTAGATTCTTTCTTGATTTTGTTTGAAACCTTGCTTAGAATATTTGAATCATTAAAGTTGGTTTATATTTTTGTCAAAGATTCAAGATTTTCATAAATTACTTAATTATCTCTCTCGGTTGATTTTGTTCAAATATATTGATATGTTGTGATTAAATGTTTTCGCTTTAAAACTCAACTATGAAGATTGATTTTATTTGTTCGTCAAAAAAACTTAGTAATTTAAATTGTACTTATTTCGCTTTAAACCGCTTCCGCTGTTAAACTTTTAATTTATCGTTCTCGTTTAAAAAAAAAAAAAAAAAAGCTTCGATATTTTTAACGTTTTTTTTTTTCAAAATAACAATAATTTTTCGACCGTTATCCGACGGACCCGCGGAGCCGGGCCGTCACAACTTGAGTAGCGAATTCCTCGGTTATTTGAAAGAGAATGGGATTCTCTCAAAGTGGACTCCTCCGGGTACTCCTCAATTGAACGGAGTATCGGAGAGAAGGAATAGAACTCTATTGGACATGGTTCGATCCATGATGAGTTTCAGGGATTTACCTAGAAGCTTTTGGGGTTTGGCTCTTCTTACAGCTTCAAAGATACTAAACGTAGTACCTTCGAAAACTGTACCTAAGACACCTCATGAGATGTGGTTCGGCAAAGCACCCTCTTATAAATTCATGAGAATTTGGGGGTCTCCCGCTTACGTCAAGAAGCTAGTGGGAGATAAGTTGGAAGCCAAGTCCACCTTATGCAAATTTGTGGGATATCCTAGAGAGTCTATTGGATATCAATTCTATGATCCTAAGGAACAAAATGTGTTTGTTTCTAGGAACGCCATTTTCATGGAAGAACGTCTTCTTGATAATGAAAAGGTGGAGATAGAATTGGAGGAAGTTCGTGAGACGGATAAATCACCACAAGAGATGGAAACAAATGAGTGTAATGAGGAAAACACTAGTACACAACAACTTCGTAGGTCCACTCGTGAACATAAACAACCCGAACGGTTTGGATTGATACATGAAACGGGGCAATTGGATATTGATCCAAGGACTTATGAAGAAGCTATGTTGGACATAGATTCGGGAAAATGGCGTGAAGCCATCAGAGCTGAATTGGACTCCATGTACTCAAACAAGGTATGGACCTTGGTAGATCCACCAAAGGGAGTAGTACCCGTTGGTTGCAAGTGGATTTATAAGCGAAAGCTTGGAGTAAATGGAGAGGTGTCGACCTACAAGGCAAGGCTAGTTGCGAAGGGATACACTCAAAGGCCTGGCATTGACTTTGAGGAAACCTTCTCGCCGGTGGCCATGCCGAAGTCCATTCGGATCTTGCTTGCCATAGCCGCATGGTACGACTATGAGATATGGCAAATGGATGTGAAAACCGCTTTTCTCAATGGAGACATTGAAGAAGAAATTTATATGGAGCAACCAAAAGGTTTCATACCCAAAGGTAGTGAGCAAAAGGTTTGCAAACTACAAAGGTCCATTTATGGACTTAAACAAGCATCCCGAAATTGGAACAAGCGTTTTGATGAGACAGTCAAATCGTTTGGCTTCATCAAGAACATCTATGAACCTTGTGTGTACAAGAAGGTTAGTGGGAGCTCGATAGAGTTTATAGTGCTTTATGTCGATGATATTCTTCTCATTGGGAATGAAGTAGGAATATTAGAGAAGACTAAAGCATGGTTATCTACAAAATTCTCCATGAAAGATTTGGGAGAAGCTTCCTTTGTATTGGGAATACGGATCTATAGAGATAGATCTAAAAGGTTGCTAGGGCTATCCCAAATGTTGTACATAGAAAAGATACTAAAGAGGTTTAGTATGGATGTTTCGAAGAAAGGGTTTCTTCCAATGCGACATGGAATCCATCTCTCCAAGTCGATGTCTCCCAAGACTGACGATGAAAGAGAAAGGATGTCAAAGATACCTTATGCGTCCGCTATAGGGAGCATAATGTACGCCATGCTATGTACTAGGCCGGATGTGGCACAAGCTCTTAGTGTCACAAGCCGCTTTCAATCCAATCCAGGTGAGAGTCACTGGAGTGCCGTAAAAGCAATCCTTAAATACTTGAGAAGAACTAAGGATTTGTTCTTGGTCTACGGTAATGGAGAATTAAATCTTGAGGGTCACACTGACTCTAGTTTTCAGTGTGATGTAGATGACTCCAAGTCTATGTCAGGTTTTGTATTTTGCTTGAATGGAGGTGCAGTGAGTTGGAAGAGTTCCAAACAGGAAACTGTAGCCGATTCTACAACCGAAGCAGAATACATAGCTGCATGTGATGCTGCTAAGGAAGGTGTTTGGATGCGAAACTTCATCCAAGAGTTGGGTGTAGTTCCTAGCATTGCCGAACCCGTTGCTATCTTCTGTGATAACAATGGGGCCATTGCGCAAGCAAAGGAGCCAAGATCTCATCAAAGATCCAAGCACGTATTGAGGTGATATCATTTGATATGAGATATCATTGATAGAGGAGACGTGAGAGTGGCGCGCGTTGACTCAAAAGAAAATGTGGCGGACCCACTGACTAAACCATTGCCAATCAAGGCTTTTGAAGGACATCGCCTTAAGATGGGCCTTAAAGTTATGAACGATTGGCTTTAGTGCAAGTGGGAGATTGTTAGAGTAATGCCCTGCGAGCCAATCGGTTGTCTTGTAAATACTCTTGTAATCAATCTTATTCATGATCAATAAAAGTTCGCATTGGCAATTCTTCATTATTGTGATACATCTAAGCAATTTATGAAGCCCTTAGATCGTTGAAACTATGGAACATGGTGCATCCCTCTATGGAATATGTTCTACTATGGTTTAAGATCTTAAAAGCTTTCCAAGTCGTAGAATACAATTGAGACAGGGCATCATTGTATTCGGTAAGACTTGCACGAGTATGCATTCTCTTTTGCATAGGGATGGATAGTTCCATGGACATCGATATGGTAGATATCAATGCATATGAGTGGGTGGCTTGATGAGATCAAGCGCATCGAAACCCCGCTAGAAAAATCTCATCTTAGGAGTTTATTGGAGATGAAGATTTCTTCTACTTACGATAGTGTACGTAAATTGGTCCTTTGACTTGAGACGTTAGAGTAAACTTCATGCGGAGCGTTTATGCTTTGATGTGTTACTCGACTACTAATTAGCGAGTCATTATAGTTTCACGTTGGGTATGGATTGCTTCGTAGTGAGGTTAATGACGTCAATAAAGGATCCATTAACTCCCACCGTGATGTGGTTGGGCGATTTCCTATGCATTCTTTTATATGGATTGATTCCGGGAATCTTCGGCCGAAGTAAGTGATGTTAGATTTGGAAAGGAGTTTCCAAATGGGTAATCACTAAATGGAATCACCATAAAGAATAAAGACGCATAGTTATCAAGGCTAATAGGAATTCGTTGGACTCCATGTCCTAGGCCTCGATCGGGAAATAAGTTATTGGAAGGAGCGTACGTGCATGGTATGCGTAAGAGGATTGATGAGATCAATTCAAGAAAGGTTCACACTTTTTATTCATCATTAGTTAGGACTCGTCGACCGTGACTAGACGACTACCTCGAGTGTTGGGTACTCTAGATTTGATGAGATCATATCTAAGAGTGATTGATTAAAAGTAGTTTAATTAATCTTTTTAATTAAATCACAAATGGTTTGTGAGCCCACGGCTAATTGATGGTGGACCCAAGGGGCCACACACAATAGCACAAGATGCAACTTAGTTCAATCTATTAAAAGTCAAATTAGATTTGACAAGAAGTAGTAATTAATTAATGGAGATTAATTAATTAAAGGACTCTATTAATTTAAGTGTTAAATTAATTTAGTCGAAATTAATTAGAAGGGTCTAATTAATTGAAGGAAGAAATAAATGGGTTTCTAATTTTGAATTAGAGATTGGATTTATTAATTGGGAAATAAATGCCAAATTAACCCATGACCAATTTAAATTGGTCTTATGAGATGACCATATATGATATGATATAATGTTAATATATATATGTGATGTATATATACAAGAGAGAGAAATAAATATCTTATCAAGAGTTAGTGGTGGCCCCCACCACTAACTTGTATCAAAAGTAGTGTGCTTGGGAAGCACAATAAAGCTACAAGTCTTATTGGTGGATTTGATCCAACAATAAACTACATTGAATAATGTACACACATAAAAGATAAGATGTTGCCTTCATTCATAATCGGTAATAGATGCAAGACAAAAACACACACTACACCTTTTAGTGTGTGTTCGGATTTCTCTCTATCCCTAGCAAGAAAAGTTGTTTTCTTCATCTCTTTCTCTTCCTTCATCAAGTTTCTAACTTGATTCAAGTACTACTTCATTCTAGCTAATAGATTGAGGGTGTATTTGCAAGATCTAGTTCATCTTCTTTGCTCCTTAAGTGCTATCACTTGTGTGTGTGGGCTATCTTTGGAGGATCTACACTTGGAGATCTTGGTGTGTTTTTTTTTCTTGAGGAGCTTGGAGAAAGAAGTTTCGTAGGAAGCACAAAGCCCGTGAGCTTGGAGGTGCTTGAAGGTTTCGGGTGTTACTTGCTTGTCCCGATTCTTTGCGGCTCTTCACCTCCCAAGATTGGGAGAGGTATGTCTTGATATCTTTCCTTCTAATATGAACTTTGAATGCATGATGATCCTAGGATAGTAATGGTAGAAGGTCTCCAAAGATTTCTTGCAAAGTAGTTGCACTTTTTGGGCCGTTTTGTCCCGTTTAAAATTTTCGTTATCCGCTGCGTTTTGGTTGACCTTAGGACCATTACCATCAAATATAAGTAAACTGCACGTAAAAAAATCATTTAAGAGTTCTATTTTTTTAAAATAAAAACAAGAAAATGGTCAATTATTTTGCGTTGGAACGTTTTATAAGGAATCAATTGGGTTCTTTAGATCTAGATATAATAGATGTTGATGAACTTATCTTTACAGCGGAGGTAAATCTCCGATGTAATATTTCTATCGATAAATCATTCATAGAGATGTAATTCTAAGTTATAAGTTAGAACAGAGAGCTGCAGGGGAACCAGAATATGGAATCATTAGTTACGAAAGCCAGAATAACATGCCGCTAAGAAAAAAAGGGAGTATTTTTCATGCTAACTTACAATCCATTAGAAGAAATTCAGGTATTATGTAAATATCCTAAATAAAGGTCCAATGAAAGTATAACTTCAACATTTTCTATAACATGTGTTAACAATGTTGTAGGAAGTTCCAGTTGGAATGCAAAAAAATATTGGGATGTCACAAGTAAAAGAGATCTATATACGGAATGTGAACATATTTTGGACGATTACAGTTGCTCATATTCTTTTGGGAGTGGCATGGAATGGAGTAATGATTGGAAATTCAGTGGAATATGCAGACATAATAATGTTATATCAGTCAGCAGTTAACACATTCGAATTTAGCCTTTTCAGTGGTTACTCATCTCGGAGGAATTGAGGATATTAATACTGAATATGAAGGGCAAAAAGAAGTTTCAAATCTTACAACTCCATTTGTATTGAAATCATGCTATAGTTTTTCAATAATGCCTGCTTTCTAGGTGACAATGCATGGAGCAAATCAACAATTGGTAATGATTTTTCATATTTATTTTCATGATGCTTAAAAAATGCTTTAACAAATTTATGTATAATAAAATAAAATATATTTTTTTAGAGAATACTGGCGCAGTTTATAGAAGCAGCTGCCATGCTAAGTACTCGACGCGTGAATTTGAAATCTGGAATACGAATATGGTTAGTTACAATGACAGATGAAGGTTTTGGAGATGGTTGGGATATTTTCTATCGAGACCATAACTTAAGCACATAAATTGTGGTTTTCTTTCGAACAAGTGCAATAACATATCGTCCAGTTATATTTAAGCAGAGTAGAGTACATATGTTATATAGTTGGTATATTCAAATATCTATAAATTGTGCGTAAATTATTTTGAAGGCGGTAAAACAAGCAATTTATAGTAACACATAGTTTGATCAAAGGGTTTGATTTATTACAGATGAACAGCCAAGATGAATGCATGATTAATACAGGAATTTCACTTCCCAAACATTAGGCACTGTTTGACAATAGCATCGTTTCTATTTAATATTAAAATGATTGTTAGAATAATTTCATTTAGTATTTAGTAAAGGAATCAATATTAATTCACTGATTCTGATTACAATAATTATCACATCCACTAACAACTTTAAATGTACTGTTCATTATATTTCGGAACATAATTCCGTCCTTATGCACGTGCGGTATTATACGGAAATCATCTTCTAAAGAACGTCGATATTTAAGATCATAAAATAATATTTGAAATCGTTCCAAAATTGTAGATGTTAGTCAAATTTATGATTGCTTATCTGCTTAGGTTGGTAAATTATTTACAGTACATATAAAAAAATTAATTTCACCTAGTTCGAAGACTAAGATGCGTGGTATATCTCATATATATTAGCAAACACATCTTACGTACTTATATAACTTAAACATAATTACATCCTCATATATATTCTAAAACTTTTTCGCAATGTTCACCACCTTTGCCGTGAAGCACAGTCGTTCTCCAAAATAAATATTTTTACCTTTACCATCAAAATGTAAATCACGGTTTTTAAAAGCTTAATGAGGAAGTCTCCTACTTCTTGTCAAAAGTACAATTAATTGGCAGTACTGCAATTAATTGGAGCACATCTTCTTGTACTGCAATCCAGGAAAAAAATAAAAAGAAAATTGGATTGTGAAATGGAAAACAAAATCATAAACGAGTAAATTGATTCTGTAGATATTGTACAATAAACCAAGAAAAAGATCTCGAAATTAAATACTATAACTAATTAGCAATAATTAAAAAGGCTACTGAGAAGAAATTACCTGGAAGAAGATAAATTCGTTCGATAAAGTGTAGAAGTAAAAGAGAGAGTTAAAAATGAGAAATAAATCTAATTTGATTTGCCCGACTTTATGAGTGAGATAGTGGATTGATGCTGTCGGATATAAGAGATCGGAAAGAATGAGAGAAAAAAGGAATGAGATAAATAATGCGAAGATCGAAGAAATAATGAAGAGAAATAATAAAGAGAATAAGGATGGAGAGAACCGGAGATAATAAAATATTTCCGATTCCACCCATACCAACCCATCCTTTGTACGTACATTCTCCATTATTGATTTGATTATCTTTACTTTTCTACAACAAAAATTTGACTTAAATATATTTCATGTTCATAGTTGGAATATATAATCAAAGTAAGCCAATTTATAGTAGCTACGGTTGTTGGATGAAGATGAAGATAGAGTGTACTGAAGTTAGATTAGTTAAGGGACGTTTTGATGATTTCCAAAACTCATCAAAATCAGCTAAGTACGAAAAACTTAGTTTAAAACCCTTAGAAGAATTTTGACCAAGTAAGAAGACAAATCAGAAGGGTCAAATATTCAAGGTCCAGAAGACTACTGATCTGCTGAAGAGAAGAAATCAGACTGGTGTCTATCAGCCGTCTCAAATCAGATTTGTTTAAGTTTGAGATCAGCTCTGCTCACCATCAGACTTGCACTCTCATCAGCCAAGTGGAAAGGATCAAGAAGTTTCCCCAACGGTAATAAATGCACTTGGAGTAATAAATGCTTAAGACCGAGGGTATTAATGGCAAATGATTGAAGAAATACCTTGTATCAGCTCGGTGCATTAAATGCTGCCTGACAAAAAGTACAGTCTGCAGTACTGTCACTGTGCAGAGAGCCGTTCGCAGAAATTAAGGACCACAAACCGAGAAATTCAAACTGTGTCTCTCTTCAACGGACACTTTTTGAATCTGTGAGTATAAATAGATGAAGAGACGAAGAGAAAAAGCTACACACAACAACTGAGAGAATTTACGAAGCATAATATTTTCTAAGTCTCAAGAAGCTCAAGAACAACTCACTCGCCTGCTGAAGTCATTTGTTGACAGAAGCTTGTTGAAGTTCAAAGATAATACATTTTCTGAGTGAATCTGTAAAGAGAGTGTTGTGAGGAGTACTTATCCATCTTTGTGAGTGATAAGTCTCTGTAGAATAGGTCTTCTTTGTGATTCCCTATTGCGCACTTGTGGTCGTTTCATTTGTTGTTCGACGCAAGCACTGTGAACTTAGTGATTATAGTATAACCCAAGATCTGTGTGACTTGGAAGAGTGGACTAAAGGATTTACATCCATATAACCACTATAAAAATCCTTGTGTTTTTACCTTGCATTTTACTTGCATATTTTCAGTTTGCACAAAAATACTTGATAAAACTGTTTGAAAAAGGATTAAAGAAGTTTTTTAAAGTTGGGGATAAAATATTTCAAACTACTAAGTTTACTTGTGAAAAGCACTTTAAAAATCCGCTGCAAGTATTCTGGTATTAACACTGATTTTGACTAAATTAGCTAAGTGACTATCATACTAGTGGTCAACAAAGCTGTTCAAAGATTTGTTCGCGATCAGCTTCATCAGCTTACTGTTCTGTAACAGCTTAGTCTGCTTACAGTTGAACAAAAAGTTTTAAAGTTAAAATTTGATTAAAATTTTCAAAGGTCTATTCACCCCCCCCCCTCTAGACCTCATCTGACCACTTGGGTCCAACAAGTGGTATCAGAGCGGGTGGTTCATTAGAATTAGCTTAGTATAAACTGCTTGAGCAAGAGAATGAATCTCTGAAAGCTGAATGTGAAGTCCATAAAGGAAAAATCATGGAACTTGAAAAGTTAACTGAGTCTCATGAAAAGTCATCTGTTGCATCCATTGCTATCTCTAGTAAACAGAAGACACATTTAGAACATGATAGGTTAGACCTGAACCATACTGAAAAATTTGTATCAGCTGACAATAGTATAGTCATTTTGTATGTTCAGACTACTAACCTGCTTCACCGGAGAAAGTGTTAAAGGAAAAGATAACTCCTAAGGTTAAAAACAGCAAAGAGCCTAGTATAAGTAAACTGACTGGTAGAACCAAACAGAAGAGTCCTAGGAAGTCTTCTGATAAGGACAAAACCAATCAGACTAGTAAAACTAAGTCGTCTGTTAATGAGCAAGCATCTAGTAAACCAAAGAAGCATAAAAACAAGAAAAATCAAAATGCTTGGTATGGAAATGAGTCTTATTATGTGCAACCTGCTGCATATCCTCCTATGTATCATGCACCTCAATTTCCAACTTACTTTACACCATATCCTGCTCATCCAATCCATGCATATCGTGCTAATCATGCATCTTATTCTGCTTGTGAACATTATCCTTATCATGCTGATTATCAACAACATAGCAAATCTGATGAACGTGATAAAGGCAAAATTGTTCATGCTCCTGCTGAAACTCAGAAGCCTAAGAAGCCTAAGATTTCAACATCTTGGGTTGTCAAAGGTGGAACTAATCCTTCAGGACCCTCTCAATAAGGGTACCTAAAACAATTTTATTTTGTTTTGTAAGTTAGGATTAGGAGTAGGAGTAAAGTAGAGAAGATTTGGTACTTGGACAGTGGCTGTTCAAGACACATGTGTGGAAACATACATGAGCTGACTAATGCTGTTGCTGTGGATGGTCCGAAAGTTACTTTTGGAGACAGCAAGGAAGGCAAGATTGTAGCAAATGGAAAGCTGATCAAAGACAACATTGAGATATCTGACGTCTCTTATGTTAAAGGCCTCAAATACAATTTGTTGAGCATAAGTCAATTTTGTGACAAAGGATATTCAGTCATCTTCTCAACAGATAAGTGCTACGTTGAATAGATTGGTACAAAGTAGGTTTTTTTATCTGGAAGACGACAAGGAAATGTCTACACAGTTGACTGGAATTCTGTTGACAAGAGTTCAAGTATTTGTTTGGTGGCATCAACACCAAGTGAAGTCAGTTGGCTCTGGCACAAAAGAATGAATCATGTGAATTTCAAGACCATCAACAGACTTATCAAGAGTGATCTGGTAGAAGGAATTCCAAAGATAGTCATGAGCAAAGATAAGCTCTATGACGCCTGTCAGAAGGGTAAACAAATCAAGTCATCATTCAAAAGCAAGAAGCACCAATCATCTGGAAGGATCTTGGAGCTGCTACATATGGACTTATTTGGATCCATTGATCCAATCAGCCACGGTTGAAAGAAGTACTGCCTAGCTGTTGTGGATGACTATTCAAGATACACTTGGGTTATTTTCATGAAGAAGAAAAGTGAAACCAAGGAGCATCTTACAAATGTGATGGAGCTGATCCAGAATAAGAAGAGTATGAAGATATTAAAGATCAGATCAGATAGAGGGACTGAATTTACAAACTGTACTGTTGAAGAGTATTGTAATTCCAGAGGAATCAACCATGAATACTCTGCTGCTAGAACCCCTCAACAGAACGAGTTGCTGAAAGGAGAAACAGAACTCTGAAAGAAGCTACCAGAATGATGATAGCTGAAGCAAAGCTGCCTCAAAGATTTTGGGCAGAAGCAACAAATACAACATGTTTTACCCAAAACAGATGCATGATCAACAAACACCAAAACAAGACTTCATATGAAGTTTGGAACAACATGAAGCCAAACATTCATTACTTTAGAATATTTGGTTGTAAATGCTTTGTTTTAAACAATGGGAAAAATCACCTTACTGCTTTTGCAGAGAAGGCTGATGAAGCAGTATTTGTAGGATACTCTACTGTTAGTAAATCTTATAGAGTCTTTAACAAAAGAACTTTACTTGTAGAAGAATCCATTCATGTAGTATTTGATGAACCTAATCAATCGTCTGAAAAGAATCAAAGTACTGATCAAAACCTGTCTACTGATTTTCAGAAATTGAGTGTTGAAAGAAATGAAGAGTATATACCCATCATACTACCTGATCTCAACTTAGCTGCCAACTCAAGTGCTGTTCAAAATCACACTACTGATTGTCTAATAGAAGAGTTGCAAACAGTTGACAGACCAGAGACTGTTCAACAGACAACTGCTGTTCAACAGACTACTACTGGAACTCCAACAGTAGTGTTGCAAGATCAAAACAGAGGACAACATTCAGATTTGCAACCTGATCTTAGATGGCTCAAGAATCACCCACCAGAGCTGGTGATTGGTGATCCTTTGGATAGAGTAAAGACAAGGAGAGCTGCTGCAAGTGATGCCATGTTTGTCAGCTTCCTATCTCAAATAGAGCCTAAACAGATTGAAAAAGCTCTTAATGATTCAAACTGGATTGAAGCTATGCAAGAAGAGCTGAATCAATTTGAAAGGAATGAAGTCCGGTACTTAGTTCCTAGACCAAGTCATCAAAGGGTAATTGGCACTAAATGGGTATTCAGGAATAGAATGAATGAAGATGGTGTTGTCACCAGAAACAAAGCAAGATTAGTTGCCAAGGGTTATTGACAAGAAGAAGGTATTGACTTTGATGAAACATTTGCACCAGTAGCAAGACTAGAGGCAATCAGATTGTTTCTCGCCTATGCTGCTCACAAAAATTTCACAGTCTATCAAATGGATGTGAAATCAGCTTTTCTCAATGGAGAATTGCAAGAAGAAGTTTATGTTGAACAAGCACCTGGATTTGAAGCTTATAATGAAGGAGCCAAGGTGTATCGTCTAAAGAAAGCCCTCTATGGACTGAAACAGGCTCCTAGAGCATGGTATGATACCCTATCTGATTTTCTTTTAATTAAAGGATTTCGCAAAGGTAAGGTAGATAAGACCTTGTTCACTATTGAATGGGAAAATCATATATTGCTAGTGCAAATATATGTGGACGATATTATTTTCGGTTCAACAAATCAACAGATGTGTGATAAGTTCTCAAAGCTGATGCATAACAAGTTTGAAATGGGCATGATGGGAGAACTTAATTATTTTCTTGGTTTGCAAGTAAGACAGTTGTCTGATGGAATATTCATCAACCAAGCAAAATACACAAAGGATCTGTTTAAGAAATTTGGTATGGAAACTAGCTCGTCTGTTAGTGTTCCTATGTCTACTGGACTTCGTCTGGATAAAGATGAAGATGGCAAATCAGTGGATATAACCAAGTACAGAGGCATCATTGGGTCACTGTTATACTTAACAGCTAGCAGGCCTGATATCATGTACTCTGTTGGGGTTTGTGCGAGATATCAATCAAATCCTAAAGAATCTCATCTCCTTGCTGCCAAGAGGATACTCAAATACCTCAAAGGCACTCAGGAATTGTGATAGTGGTACCCTAAAGAATCTGGACTTGAACTTAAGGCTATTCAGATTCTGACCTTGCTGGCTGCAAGATTGATAGAAAGAGCATAACAGGTGCCTGTCAATTTTTGGGTAGTTTCCTGATCTCATGGATGAGTAAGAAACAAACTTCAGTATCCATACCTACTGCTGAAGCTGAGTAAATAGCTGTTGGAGCTTGCTGTGCTCAAATATTATGGTTGAAGCATCAACTAGAAGATTACAACGTTAGAATCAGTGGAATACCTATATACTGTGACAACACAAGTGCAATCTCTCTTACTCAGAATACTACAAGTCACTCAAGGACTAAACATATAGAGATCAAACATCACTTCATAAGAGATCATGTGGAAAAAGGAAATGTCATAATAGAACATGTTAATACTGATAATCAGATCGCTGACATCTTCACGAAACCTCTAAGTGATGCAAGGTTTTCGACTTTAAGAGCTGAACTAGGTCTACTAAATTTGGATGCATTAGCTGAGGGGGAACTCATCAGAAGATTGAAGTTCATCAGCTTACTCATCTTATTATCTTCAAGGTTAACTCTCAACAGACTAGTTAACTTATGGATTCTTAAAGTCAGGGGGAACGTGTAAGAGTAGCGGTACTTCTGATTAAAAGATGAAATTTGTTGATGAAAGTTAGTTGAAGCTATGTTTTCATCAGAAGATCTAAAGTTTGTAGATTGAAGATTAATTAACTAGCTGGATTGACAAACAGCTGAGGAAGGTTATCAATTATTGGCTTTCACTGATAACAGTCTGTCATCAGGACATTAGTCCCATCAGATAAGTATTTAAATTTACTCGTCTGATCAGCTATGTAAAAGCCTTGTGTTTTAAAAACGTATTATTCAAAAACGCGCTTTTACAAGTATACTGAGGTGATTCGCATTCCCGCCTGACATTTAATGCTTTTTGAATTTTGAATCGCGTAACTGACGCCCTACGATCAGAACTACCACAAAACGTATCTAACGGTTAGCGTGTATCACTGAAACCGAAATACCCTAACTCTATAAAATCAGATCTGATCATTTTAGTCACTCTTTACGTACCCAAAAATATTCAAAGGCATTTGTGAGAAATTCTGCTTTCAATTTTGCAAAATTTCTTGTGTTTTCTCTAATCTTCTACAGAATCAAAATGACTCCTCAACAAGAAGCGAAGGCTGAGGGTATGTATCTAGTCTATGATACATATCATCATTCTGGCACTCCTGTGATGAAGGAAATCTTGGAAAAATTCAAGGCTGCCATAGTGGTGAACTTCATGGAATCTCATGCTGATATGGTATGGAAGGACCAGGTAATGGAGTACAACAATGCAAAGGACGCTGTTGATCTGCAAAAACGGAAAATCAAAGCTACTGTCGGAGGACAGGCAGTCGTCATCACTCCTGCTTTGTTGCACGAGAAATTTGGGCTATCAAATGAAGAAAGAACTGATGTGTCTTCTATGGCAGAAGACAAAATCCAAGAGTTCTGGGCAATCTGTGCCAAGGAGGGAGAAGTCATGTCTGGGAATATAAAGAAGAAGCAGCTGAAGGATGAATATCAGCGCATGGCTGATATGGTCTCTAAGCTGATAGAGAACTGCACCTTCTCTCTAGACAGTGTCACCATGAAACGCTACTGCATAATGATGGCTGTTTAGTATGGCTATGAGGTGAACTGGTCTGTTGTGATCTGGTACATTCTGGCGCACTTTCACCAGAAGAAGCAAACCAATCACAGGATTACTCTAAGTTATCTGTTTTATCAGCTGGGTTGTGGAATGACTCATGGGAAGGAGATTCACAATGCCAAAGCTATGGCCACATACCAAGCTGTTAAGGGAGTATCTAAAAGGAAAAATGTGGAGGAAGAGGCTGATGAACTTAAAGACAAGGTTCCTGCCAAAAGGCAGAAGAAGACTGTTCAAACAGCAACACTAGCTGTTCAAGCCAGAACAGACAGAAAGAAGCAAGCGGCTGATGAGCCAAGGAAAGTGGCTCCCAGTAAAAAGTCCAAGGCATCTGTTCAAACAACTGAGCCAGCTGTTGAAGCCAAAACAGATGAAGCTGCTGCAAAGGATGTTGATGATGAAGTAATCAATTAGACAACAAGGGAGATAAAGGAAATGTCCCCTGCTTCACCTTCCAGGACAATATCTGCAGAACCTGGAGAAGTTGTTGCTCATAGAACAAGGAGTCATGTAACGGACATAACAACTTCTCATCCTGATCCAGTAAGAAGGGCAAGGAGAACAGTAAGGAAAAGGATGACATTCATTGAATCCCCTATCGAACTTTCTGACTTAGTCAGACAAAGTTCTCAATCAGAAAAGAGGCCTGCTGGAGCTTAAGAAGAGTCTACTGCTCAACACACTGCTTCAACCGCACCAACAGCTGAGGTTGCTCAACCTCATGATGATCCTGAAGTGCAGATCATCATTCATGCTGCAGTTGCACCACTTGCATCTGCTGGTCCTAAACCTTCTGCTACCCAAGAAGCACAGACAGCTGACAAGAAGAAAGGGAAGAGAAAGCTTGTCATCAAAAGGAAGAAAGTGTCTGCTGCTGATAAAAGAAAGAGGGAAGAAGCAGAGCAGAGGAAGAGGGATGATCAAGAAGAGCAAAGGGTCATTGAGCTCAGCAAAATTGAAGCTGAAAAGGAAGAGCAAAGGAGAAAGATGTCTGAAGCAGATCGCAAGGCTGCTGAAGATGCAGAGTTAGCACTTGTGCTTGAGCTCAGCAAGAAAGACGCTCATGGTCCTAACGTAGTTGGTGGCATTAAAATTGGAGAATCAAGGAACGCAAAGAAAAAAAATGCATGCTAGTGCAATACCTGAGAAGAAAAGGTTTGAAGTCAGGAAAGCTTTTGAGATTGTTAATGCCGACCCTTCTGTTTTCAACAGATTTGAAGCTGCCTTGGCTGATATTGATCAGAAGCTGCAGCGTAAAACATTTATGATGCATGAAAAGGAAAGATACATCAGATGGAGAGATTTTAGGATGAACAAAACTGTTGAAGAGGTCCAGAGCTGGAGAGAGTTTGCTGATGAGGAGAAGTGGGTCCTCAGCTGGTTGCAAACTTCTTCAATCATTAAAGCACTGGATCCTGATTATGTCAGGGATGTGATGCACAAATATGCACAAGAGTATGCCACTGCAGAAGCCAAGACCATCTCTGATACTTTGGCAGCCAAAAGAAGAAGGCAAGATGATCCCATCAAACGGGCTGTGCAAATTGTTGTTCATACTGCCTTGGAGAAATGGCCTGACAAATCAAGATATGAACAAGGATCTCCAAGTGATCTGCCAAGTCTACGCAGTGTACAGTAGATCACATTTGGCAAGGAAATGAAAAGTTATCAAGAGTTGCATAAGGTGAAGACAACTACTCCAAATCGTCTGCCTGTTGTGAGGAAGATCCGTCAGACTACTGTTTTCACTGATGATGGCAAAATTGTTAACAAGATCTATGAAGATGTCACAGATCAGACTGATGCTGCAAAAGAGCCCTTAGCCATTGAGTGGACTGATAAGGGAAAGCCTGAAGAAGAAGCTGATCTGAAATACACTCCTGATCAACAGGAAGAAGATCAAACTGCATCAACTCCTATTCCAACAGCTGATATGCACTCATCACTGATGGAAGCCTTCCAAATGATGCTTGAAAACTCCTTGAAGCAAATGGAAGAAAGAAACAGACTGCAGATGGAGCAAATGCAGAAAGAAACTGCAAAAATGGTTAAGGATGCCATTGATAACTTCCCATTGCCAGAAGACAATACTCTGAGGATGACGCACAATATCTTAGATATGAACAAAAGTATTGAAGATGTCAAAGCTGATGTTGGACATCTTCATGCTGCCTTGAAGAGAAATGAAGATAGCATTGCTCATCTGACAAACACATTCATCAAAGTTGTTGATGAGGAGACGACTAAGAATTATTTGTTGGTAGAAGAAGTTCACGAAACTGCCACCAAGATTGATGAGGAAATCTCCACGTTACAACTCAACATTGACTGCATCAATGATCAAGCTGACAACATCACTACTGCTCTTAATCATCTCAGCTCAAGCCAAGAATTAATAAATCAGAATGTCAAGAACTTGTGTGCTGCTGCCCAAATCCAAGCTGTTGCACTCAACCCTCCTGTTAACCCTGATGATGACAAAAAGGGGGAAGAGAAAAGGGAAGAGACAACTGTTCAAGCTGCTGAAGAAGACTCTGCTGCTGCTCAAGAGAAATCAAAAGAGCCAGAGACCGAAGCACTTGAAGAAAAGGCTGAAGGAAATGGAGAAGCTGAAACCAAGGAAACTGATGCTGCTGAAGGAGATGGAAAAGTTAATGGAAAAGAAACTGATGATGTTGAAGACTCTGAAGAAGAACCCAAGGAACCAGTCAAGTCTGATAAAGAATTGTCTACATCTAAGGAGACTCCTGAAGAGCAACTGGATCCATTCACCAAGTACAAGAATGTAGAACGCTTGAAAAGAAAAATTACTAAAGCAGAACAGGAAGTGATGCGTGAAAATGAAATGAAGCAGAAGATGGAAGCTGCCAAGGCAAATCTTCTTGCTGATGATGAAGTTGATGGTGAAGATGATGATGATGAATCAGAGTATGAATATGAGGAAGTTATTGAAGAAGGAAGTGAATAAGCTAATGATTAGATTAGACTACTCATTTTAATAAGTTGTCTTTATTTTCCCTTTCAATTATCTCATCTGAAAGACTTGTACTTTGTAACAATTTTCAAATATATAAAAGTTCAAGTTCTTTTCCAACATATTTTTCTATCCCAGAAAATTTGAGGATCAAAACTTTAGTATAGGTAAACAGATACTTAGCTGAAATTTTGTCATCATCAAAAATGGGGAAATTGTTGGATGAAGATGTAGATAGAGTGTACTGAAGTTAGATTAGTTAAGGGAGGTTTTGATGATTTCCAAAACTCATCAAAATCAGCTAAGTACGGAAAACTTAGTTTAAAACCCTTAGAAGAATTTTGACCAAGTAAGAAGAAAAATCAAAAGGGTCAAATATTCAAGGTCCAGAAGACTATTGATCTACTGAAGAGAAGAAATCAGACTTGATGATGGGTACTTTGGGATCCTACATCATAAAACCCAGGCAAGATCGAAGAATATAGAATCCAACCTCGAGGAGGTAAAGCTGTATCACTGACTCTGCAGTCCGGTCACCAAGGGGATGTTCGTGGTCGGAGTTTACTGTTGGGCCGACCACAGGCCCAAATCCTTAGGCCAAGGAAATGTAGCCCTGCGGATGGAGTAGCTAGCTCGCCACTTTTCACTATATATAGCTCCTGCATTTATGACGCCAGACACTCTTTCCCAGGTGCACTCTACTCGAAGCTGCTGCTCGGATAGATTAGTTCGACCACATTTATATGTATTTCACCCTCTAGCTTGTACGACATCCAATAATGCTCGAATAGGACCCTAAATATTTGTAACTTGTACCTCAACGTTCGGAATATATATATATATATATATATATATATATATATATATACATTGATCTTTCACTTGTTCCATAGCGTTTACAGTATTATTTATTTAATTCCGATCATATTACGAATTTATGTAAGATCAATTGGCGCCCACCGTGGGGCCTTATTTGGGTGTTAGATCGAAAAATGCCTACTACGAGGAGAAATACATATAACCGAGGAGAACCATCCCACGCTGCGGGGGTTCAGAATTCAGTTAATAATGAGCCCGATAATCTATCTAGGGCGGCTCAGCAACCAGAAATTCCGCCAATCCTTCCCCAGGACAATGCTCCGATCCACACAACTATTGCTGATTTGAGATCCATCATAGGCACTATGTGCAGAGAATTTCTGAATAGTGGAAGGGCTGACCAATCTCCCGTGGATCAGCCACCTGTCTATGGGAGACCAGAGATCCCTTCTTCGAACATCAAGAAGAAAAGCAGTGTGTTACGAGCCACATCGAATGCGCCCGCGCCAAACTTGCCTCGAGCTGCTCCCGCAAAAACTAATGTCCGCTCGGAAACCCCGATACGATCAGTACATGATCTGGAGGACTCAGTGGTAGGAGAAAGTCACCCTATAAATTTGACAGGAAAGAAAAAATCAACCTACAAAAGATTTACAGAATCCGAGCTTGAAAGGATAGTGCAGGAGCGAGTTGCAAAGAAGTTGGATAGGGAAGAAGCAGTGATAGAGGTCCGCCGTGCCGCCACAGCTGTTAGGGGTACCGAAATGAACCAAAATAGAGAAATCATCCTAGGAAATGTCAGATATAGAGAGATCGGAAATAGCATCATGCTATGCTCACCATTCTGCCAAGAGATACGTGAAGCCAGGAATACAGAGACAGTGCCAACAAGGTTACCGCGGTATAACGGGACTACCGACCCCGGGGAACATGTCAACAATTTCATTAATGTGATGAACTTATATGGACATTCGGAAGATTTCTGCTGCAAAATTATGGTCACAACCTTTGAAGGAATTGCCCTCGATTGGTTCGTAAAATTACCGCCGAATTCAATATTCTCTTTCGATGAATTTTGTGCCAAATTTAAGCATCAATTTGCGAGCCAGAGAAAACCTAAGTTGCCGGCAAATCATTTGGGAACGGTCAAACAATGGGAAGGAGAGACCTTGAAGCAATGGCTATCTAGATTTAGTATCGAGCTATTAAAAGTTGATACCCCTCAAATCGAATATTTATCTTCTCTGATGTTCGAATTAACTAGGAGCGTTAAATTTGGAAACGCATTATGTAGGAAGCAACCAAAGTCTTTTGAACGAATAATGGAGATTGCTGAGAAGTATATGATTCAGGAGAAGATGAATAGATTAAAAAATGCACATAGCCCAAAGCTCCCTCCTAACAAGAAGCAAGATCGAGCCCCCATACCAAAACCAAGCGACTATGGAGGGACGAATAGAGGATCGGTATGGCAGCGACTCAATGCATATAAGCCGCAGGTACCAGTGCAAAGGCCGAATGCTTACGGTCCACTTTATGATCAAAACCGGCCTCCCCGGCCTAAAAAAATTTAATTCGCCGAATTGAATATCCCAAAAGAGGAAATTTTGACTGTATTGGAAGAAGGAAATTTAATTCCCGAAGCCCAAAGGATTACCCAGACAAGACCAGGGGCAATGGGATACGACCAATACTGCAGATACCATAGGGCTCGTGGGCACAATACTGAGAATTGTTATCAACTGAAAGTTGAGATCGAGAAGTTAATTGCGCAAGGAAAGCTTAAGGAGTTTGTCAAAGGAAATAACTACAAAGGCCGATACAGATCCAGGAGTCCACGAAGGTTTAGTAATCAGTGAAAGGAGGTTAGGAATCAGGGAGATGAGCAGTTGAATGGAGTGATAAACGTGATCGCAGGCGGACCAGCAGGAGGGGATAGCAAAAATGCCAGAAAAAGGACAATGAGATCGATAAAATCATTCGTTTCAACAAAAAGGGAAATATTTTCTTTGGAACTTCCATCTATAGAGAATCAAGTGATAAGCTTTAGCGATGCTGATCGACCTTCCGATGTTACTTGGGATACAAATGAAGATGATCCGGATTTTTCCATGGTGTTGACGCTGAAAATTGCTAATTACGAAGTCAAACGTGTTCTGGTTGACAAGGGAAGTTCGACAAACATTATCTCCTCAGAAGCCCTCACTCGAATGAATCTTCAGCATTTTCGTCTCGATCGAGTAGCCACTCCTTTAGTCGGGCTCGGAGGCTCAGAGATCGTTCCATTAGGAACCATTCTTTTAAACACAACTCTCGGTAAAAACCCAAAAGTGTAACAAGGATGATAAAATTTCTAGTGGTCGAAACACCGTTTGCTTACAACGCTATACTGGGAAGACCTGCTCTAAACACCTTCAAGGCAGTAGTGTCTACTTACCATCAAAAGGTAAAATTCCCAACGGACGGTGGAGTAGGGGAGATGCGGAACGATCAGTACATGGCTTGGGAGTGTTATAACTCATCTTTAAGCATAAAAAAGAAAGTGGAGCCGGAAATCCCAGCAAAAAGAAAGTTGGTTGATCTGGAATCAGGCCCGGCCTCGGATTTGCTGATTCCCGAAACTGAGAAATTGCAGGGAAAGAAAGGAAAGAATGTAGACATGAGCATACAAGCACCCGATCACAAGAAGGTGATGTTGGTTCCAGGATCCCCGGAGAAAGTTACGAGAATCGGAACATAACTAAGTGAGAGAATGGAATCTATGCTCCTGGAATTCTTGCAAGAGAATGTATGTAACGCCCCACTCTGACCAGATAGTACAATAACACTCATTTATGTATATCGCACTATATGATCAGGGTGGTCGCCACCTAAATTGTCAATCGAAAACCTACTAAACTGAATCACAACATTCCACATAGCTTAGATCAATAATATGAAGATACAAAAACTTGAAGGCTACATTGCGTAATTGTAATTCTTCCATAAATTTCACTATTTAGACTCCGTTGTAGCTAATCACAAAATCGCCCTTATCAATAGATCGCGTATATCCAAATATATATCAACAAGGTGTGCTCCAAGTTTAAGTTGATATGTGATACTCCCACTCTATATAACATTTTTGCATCCCATATCTCTGAGGAAAGGACAAAGGAAGATAAACGGAGGAGTAAGTCGTGTTTGACTTAGTGAGATTTAATTCATGAACTTGAACAAAATAAAGATATGAAAACAATAATGATAAAAATGATATGATGAGAGAGACAACGAGAACTTAAAATAGGAAAGTATGAGTAATTGAACTAAATAGAATGGTAATGAACTGAAGAAAAGATACCGAACAAATGGTAGTGACAAGAAATATAATGAACCGAAAGATATTGAGCATGTAACATGTCAGATGTGGATTTTAGGAATGACTATTGCGGACTCTAGAGGTATCTCCCTCGTAACTTCACAAGGATACACCAGACCAAGTCACAGTGTGGCGCAACACTGGAGTTTCCTCACGGATAATCACTCAGAAGTTACAGGGTAATATCTAGGTCCACATAGCACATACCTTCAGCATCTGTATTTACTTTTATGGCACCACCTTATATCCCCTAGCCATTGTAACTACCTTATACCTCCCATCGAGGAGCTACCTCGAGAACAAAACTGATGGCATGCCCGGGCGCATGCCGATCCAGCTCGGAGCACAGCTACCTCCAACTATGCGCGAAACTGAATCACTGAGGGGTACTAAACAAAGAGACCATACACTGACGGCCCGATGCCGCCCAGCAGTCACCTCTGTTAGTCCCAGGGCCCAACTTCCCAAGGGCGTCCCCAAGGGTATTAATAAATGAAATAAATTGAACTAGAATCCGGACATAGTCCGTTGTTCATACACAGCTCAATACCAAGATAGCATTTGACGATCAACAAGAACATACTTGAAAAGTGTTTGATAACCACGCAGGGCAAAATATATCAGGATGTTGTATAACCAAATGAGCAGATGATGAATTTGTCAGACAAGAGCGAGTTGAGTTCAAAAAGATAATAGAAATCTTATTCCTGGCAAGATCATAAGGAATTAGTATCACCTCTAGAAATAACGAAGTATCGAATAACTAGTGGATGCTTGAATAATATTCAATAGCGAATGATCAGAAGTACCAAAATGCGTTGAACAAAATTGACATACGGCAATAAAGATCCGATTTCACAATAAAACGGAATATAGTAAGAAACGTAATTGGGAGGAGATTATTAAAAATATTTGATACGTATTGAATTGTTAGAAGTGAAGAAAGTGGTATATGAATCACAAAATCGTGTCCTTTTTCCTCAGGGCGTTGTGCCAAGATGGGTACACAAAGAACGGGAAACCTCACCTTCAAGTCCAAATGTTGGCGTATCCCCAAGACCTAATTCAAGTAAACAATATCAGTGTTTGTATCCCTACCAAACTATACTTTTCAAATCCATCTTATTCCACTAATTCAACCATTAATCATATACTTGTGATTCTTTTGTATGTGAACCTAATCATGCCTAACTCATAAATTTATTACAAATATTCATTTCAAGCATGTATATTGTATATTCACCACGTTATAGTGTGAAAGTAAAACACACAACTAGTAGCTTGTAGCCTATTTTCATTCAACATCGGCAATTATGCTTGTGAGTTCAATAACTTTCCACACATGTATCAAAATGATGTTAAATTGAATTATATGATTTTCTACTTCAAATTAGTTCCATTAGGTTTGAGTTTTGCACTTACGAATCTGTCCCAAATTAATGTTAAACTTGCAGCAACATCCAAAAGTATTTTCTTTTTGGAGCCTAGATAGTATTTCTTCATTACAGCCTTTTTATTAAATTGGATCAACTATTTAATCCATTTTTATAACTTAATCAACATAGTATTCAAGTTGAGTTTTACAAAAAAATATTTTGAAAGAATCAACTATATTCAAGTTGTAGTTTTCAAGAAGTTATAAGTTTTTCAATTAAATCACACAAAAAGAACTAGCATCTATATTTATCCATTTTGCACATTTTGATCATATAGTAAGCATCCATCAAGCATCAAAGTGGTTTATATTAAGATAGAAGGCCAAAGTTTGGGAAAATAACTCAAACATATAAAAGGCTCAAAAAGTCCCGGATTATTTATTAGATCGCCCAAAAGAATTCTTGGAGGCCTAGCTATATATTAATTGAAAGTTAATCAAAGTTTAATCCAATATTCTAACTCATAATATACAAGGTAAAGTGTTATAAGACCATAAAAAAAATATTCAACCATATTCAAGTTAATAGACTATAAGAAGTTAAAGGTTCTTTAATGGTGTCTAACAACAAGAAGTAGCATCAAAGTTAATATATATTAATTCAATATGCAAGTTTAAATCCACTATTAATCATATTATTTGATTAACTAAGTATTAAAGTGTTAAAATTTAGGATAGAAGGCCAAAACTTGTGCAAATAACCCAAAAGAATCAAAACACCCAAAACAGTCTCGGCGTGTGTGACCCACTCGCCGGTACTGTTCAGAAATCGCGCCACCAACGTGCTGACGCGCCGGGGGTGGTCGACACCGCCACCACAACCATAATCTACTCTTTGTTCCCTTTCCAACTATGTATTTATTTTAATAAAAGACCTAGCCAATCTCAGGTTATGGACAAAATACGAAAGGTGCGCAGATTAGAGCAGTGTTGGTTCATACCTCAATTACTCCTTGTGTGATGATGATATTCAAGAAGGGCCAAAGGGAATTTGTTCTACACTCAAAGGGCTACATGACCGTGATTCAGTTTGAAGAAATTCGTCCATTAAGGCCCTCAATCGAACCATCAAATGCTGCTACAGTAAAACAGGGGCTGCCCTGCTTTTCTTCTTCAAGTTTCCCCATGAATTTTACTTATTAAAGACATTAAAATTAGTTTGGGAACTCTATATTACATATTTTAGGTGTGTAGATACTTTATTTATGAAGGGGAGCTTGGAGAAGATGCTTGAGAATTGAAGAAGCGAAGTGAAAGTGTGTGGGTGTGTGTAGTGTGTATGGAATGGGGTGAATGAATGGTAAGGGGAAGACCTTCATTTATAGGGGAAATTAGGGGCATTTTGGGAAAATTAATGTCTCTCTAAGGCTTTGTTTGGGAAACATAAGATTTGAAGATCTTTAAATAAGATAATTCACTTGACCTAAGAAGATCGATTAATTATAACTATAAGATGCATTAGTTTACAATAAATTTTCTCATGCTTTGTTTCTCATATACTTGTATAAGATTTGGGAACTAATATATTTATCACATAATTTAAGGTTATATAGTTTGTATAAATAAGTTTTGTCATGATGAATTACGATTTAAACTTTTTCTAATCGAGTAATTTAATCATAAAATCATAAACTAGTAGAATATCCACCATCTTATTCTAATACTTATTTTAGTCATTCATTTTATTTACCATGAGCTTTAATATTTTGTTTCATAGATTTTATGGATTTTATGACTTGTTTAACACAAAAATTGAGAAGGTAATAATTTTTAGACTAGAACTATTTTATTGAAAATTTAGGGAGCATATGGGGTATCATTAGAAGTTTTGGGTATGTTTTATAAATATTTGAAATAATAATACTTTAAAAAAATATCTATTTTGGACAAATTTATTTGGGGTTTCACACTCTCCCCCCCTTAAAGAATTTGGTCCCCAAATTCTACTTATTCGATCTTTATAAATCCTCATGATGAATGATGCATGAAAATAATTTACGCTACATTAACATACTTTGTTAGAATAAAGTAATAAGTATATATATGACTAATGATATCTATTAATCAGTGAGATAAGCACAACTCATAATGGATAAAACTATTAAGAAAATAATTATTGTGTATGACAATTTTGAATGAAAATTAAGAGATCACATTATGAAGATGAAAAGTTTTTTTTTTTTTTTTAAGTTTCATATAAAAAATTAGATTATAGAATATAGTTGTGAAATGATAGTCTGAAATGGGGACTAGAAGCTTTACTATCAATTGAGGAAATGGGATGTTAGACATGCAATAAAAATTAGAAAGAATGATATCAAATGTTAGATGAAGTTTAAAGCAATAAGAAAAATGAAAATTGTGTTATACTTGTAGAAAAATTATAAGGTGTAATAGTTACTAAATCAATATAGTAATGATTATAATGTGATGAGGGGTAATTCGGATTCCCTATTTTTTTGGCCTCAACACGATTCGAATAGCTATGAACCCTGTCGCCAGGGACCAAAAGACGAACCAAAGCATGAAAATGGTTGTTTCGAGCTCACGAGGTCGCCGTAGATCGAAAGACACTGTTGGGCCGAGCCCAGGCCCAAGCCCTCTAAGTTGGCTATAAATACTCCATGCATTTATTACACTGAGAAACTCCAATGGACACTCCAACCTTAAGACCGCAGCTCGGTTTATTAGGATAGGACTTATTGTACATGTTTCACCCTCTAGCTTGTACGGCATCCAATAATGCTCGAATAGGACCTTTGAATACTTGTACTTGTACTCATTCAATTCGAATACAATTACATTTGATCATTACTTCACTTATTTTATTGTTATTGTAATCGTACATCCCACCCTTGATCGAATCAACGAGACCACGTAAGATCAATTGGCGCCCACCGAGGGGCCTTATTCGAGTATTAGATCGAAATATGCCTACTACGAGGAGGAATATGTATGCCAGCTGAAGATTTTACTAATCCGAAACTTCGTTGTTCATTCTTCGAGGCGAATCATTCGACCCTTCATCATTTCAGAAATGAAGAGAAAGAAGGCCTATATGATAGTTTTTCTTTTAAGCTTGAAGATAATGGTCAAGCCTATGGTCGCACAGCTCATTTATTTTTATGAAGTTGCAGTTCGATATTAACGATCGGAATTTATTTTTTCGTTCTTCGTATTCAAAAACCTCAATGGCAAATCCTTCGAATCAATTATTCTAAAGATCATTGGCGAAGTCTCTATATACTATCAATCGACTATTTGTATTCTTCTCAAAGTCGGCCGGGTTAAATTGATTGTTTAAATATTTGCAATCGATTAGATGAGTTCTCAAACTAATGAAGGGTATGTTGGATTATCACTACGACCAATAAGGGAATTCGAGTAAGAAGATTCGATTACAAATAAAACTTTATCATTGAAATTCTTCAAACAATTTACATAGTAAAGCTCCGAAGAAATTTCGGGCTCGAGAAATGCAGTACAATCTTTCCTGCCCTATTACAAATTTTATGAGGTAATTCTATATTGTTAAGTACTCGGTCTTCGTTCCCAAGGTAGCTCCAGAGGCAGAACTCAGCTGCAAGCTTTACTGGCGATCACTCGCCACCTGTCGCACAGCCGTCTTCGATCAGGATGAAGCCGGCTCGCAGCTCCACTCCAAGGCTTCAGACCGACCTTAGATCATCATCTGTAAACAATGATTGAAGTACTCAATCATTATTTACAGGTTAATTCGAACCGGAGCAGCAAAAGGTTATCCCAACAAGGGGCACTCCAAGAGAACTCGAGGAAACTATCTAGTAAGAAAGCCCTCGAGGAAGCTGGTGCCTCAGATTTAAAGAACTCCTCTCGGGGTAACCAGCTGCCCGATCAAGTACTGCCCCAGAATACCAGAATCCTAACCCGCACCAGACAAGATATGTCTGGGAAAACAGGTTGCCTGCCGGTATTCTAGGCGCAATTTCTTTTGCCTGTCGATATTCTAAGCGAAATGCTTATACGAAAGGAAGCGAGATCGAAGAATAAAGTTCGAACTCTGATCTCAAACTCTTTTATTCGGGACAATGTACGAATCAAATCAAAAACTCGACCCATGATGATCGGATGGGGCATAAGGAGAAAAGCAAGAAGTGTTGTATACATGAAGGGACCTATTTATAGGGGTAGGGAATTTAAAATCAACGGCCCAGATAACATTTTATGAGCGATTGGGATGTCCGCATTAAATGGAAGGACCGTTACATTTCCCAAGAAATTGGGCCCTGTTTGGTAACAAGGGACGCGATTCAATGAGGAATATAGAAGAATTGCAACGCTCTATCAAACTTTACATAGTTATCGAAGGAAGGCATGTCGGATTCATATTCGGTTATCTTGGATGTTCTTACGCTCAAGTATTTATTATTATATTTTACGCTGCCAATTAAGAAGAAATATAATTATGGAAATTCAGCAGTGATCTCGACCCGGAAGTTATGCAATTATGGAAATTCAGCGGTGATAAAATTTTTACGGCATGATTTCCTTTGTCAATTTTAGGACCGCTAAGATATCTATTCATTAACCAATCTGGCAAACGTTATTCTATTATTTCTTGGTCGATATTGAGAGATCGAGATGGAATTATGAAAGACAAACTTCTATCTAGTTATATTTGATGATCATCAACAGAACGAAGAGGAAAAATATTTATATTATCTCGGAAAATTACAAGAAATGGGAAAATACATATCAAGTATAGCATAAGCCTTTACATTACATCAGTACATTATTACAATCCTACGAAATTTTCGGTCTCCCGTCCCATCGTTTACTCGGGATAATTTAGCTCCGACCATGGTATCTCCTTCGGACCCTCAGGCTCTTATCCTTATTTACGGTTCTCCAAAGATGAAGACTCGAGGGTGAGATTCATCGACTAAATGAATTCTGCAGAACTCCCACCCCTGTACGTCTTCCTAAATGCATTGTGGCAATAGGTCCCTAATCGAAAACCTATGCCACAACTTACAAGCTCCATAGGTCTGGCATATTGGCCTTCAAGATGGAGATTATATTTGCCTGCCGATACTCTAAGCGAAGGTTGAAATAATATTCTTTCTGCTCGGAGGTTCCTCCACTTAAAAATCGTTCGAAATCTGACCTCGAATAAGCGAGTTATTGAAATAACAATCTTAGTCGCCATGAGGGGACGGATGAAATGCCAGCACATGAATGAAATGGCTTCAAAGAAATAACAGCCTTTTATAGAGAAAAGCAAAAGGAATCCGACGGCCTATAATTCGCAAAGTGAGCGGACAAGATTTGTTGACCGTTGCGATTCCCGGTAAAACAGGAACCGTTTTGAAAAAGATTGTTATTGTCAAATTTAGGAACCTACAAACAAAGAATTTTCTCGACAAAGGCATAAGGATTATTTAAAATTTAGGGCTATTCGCTACTGCCTGTTTCTCCATAATTGCAGGAGACTATTTTCTCTTCAGTATTTATTTCGATCAAAGATTATATATTCCTTGGAAGCTAATCTCGCCAATATTCATATTCGTTCATCTCTCCTTGATATTATCGATCTTTGTTATCTGTTCTGTACTTCTCTCAGTCTATTATTATAGGGTGAAAGCTGTTGCTATGACCCCGATCGAAAAATGAAAATGGGTGACGACCCTCGAGCTAAAAATGCTCTAAAAAAAAAAAAAAAAACGACTAAGGGTGAAAGCCTCTGCTATGCCCCTTAGGTCGAAATTATTGAATGGGTGAAAGCCTCTGCTATGACCCAAGGGCTAAAAATGCTCTAAAAACGACTAAGGGTGAAAGCCTCTGCTATGCCCCTTAGGACGAAATTATTGAATGGGTGAAAGCCTCTGCTATGACCCAAGGGCTAAAAATGCTCTAAAAAACGACTAAGGGTGAAAGCCTCTGCTATGCCCCTTAGGTCGAAATTATTGAATGGGTGAAAGCCTCTGCTATGACCCAAGGGCTAAAAATGCTCTAAAAACGACTAAGGGTGAAAGCCTCTGCTATGCCCCTTAGATCGAAAATATTAAATGGGTGAAAGCCTCTGCTATGACCCAAGGGCTAAAAATGCTCTAAAAACGACTAAGGGTGAAAGCCTCTGCTATGCCCCTTAGATCGAAAATATTAAATGGGTGAAAGCCTCTGCTATGACCCAAGGGCTAAAAATGCTCTAAAAACGACTAAGGGTGAAAGCCTCTGCTATGCCCCTTAGATCGAAAATATTAAATGGGTGAAAGCCTCTGCTATGACCCAAGGGCTAAAAATGCTCTAAAAACGACTAAGGGTGAAAGCCTCTGCTATGCCCCTTAGATCGAAATTATTAAATGGGTGAAAGCCTCTGCTATGACCCAAGGGCTAAAAATGCTCTAAAAACGACTAAGGGTGAAAGCCTCTGCTATGCCCCTTAGATCGAAATTATTAAATGGGTGAAAGCCTCTGCTATGACCCAAGGGCTAAAAATGCTCTAAAAACGACTAAGGGTGAAAGCCTCTGCTATGCCCCTTAGATCGAAATTATTGAATGGGTGAAAGCCTCTGCTATGCCCCTTAGATCGAAATCCTTGATCAACCGGGATCAATCAACATTCTATTCTATTATTTCTCCATGATTATTCGATCGTCTAAGGTTAACAGCCATCGTTACAACGCTTAAATCAAAGCTATAATTCAAGATAGATCGACACCCTATTCGAATATTACATCATGGTTATTTGCCCAAGTTAGAGAACTTGGCCCTTCAGATTAAAATTGTTACTTGAAAGTCATTTTGCATTCTTCTATTTTGATATCTTAATTATTTCACGGGGGAATAAAAGTCTCCTACAAGTTATATTCAAAATCGACGAATATCGATTATCACCTATCATCTAAATATTTATCAAAGTAAATAAAGAATGGCACTCGATCATATTTTGGAGGCAGAAGAAATCGATGCTCGATAACAATTTTACGGGATAACACGTATGACGAGAAAAATAAATATCTTATTGATGACATTACAAACAAAGTTTGAAATTACAATGGCAAGAAAAAATCGAACAAAGTCAAGGCTTTACATTTTATGTAACCCTATTACAAATCAACCCTACGCTAGAAGTTTCTCGGGATCGAAGGAAGAAGTCGAGGCTGGGCTAACACTTCCACCCTTCATCCTTCACTTCCTCGGTACTTGCTCCATGCCGGGCCAGATCGAGAAAAAGCAAGGCAACCCCTAGAGAAATTATTCCACGCAATCTCGAAGGCAACATTCTTCAAGAAATATCTTGAAAAAGTAGAGATCGAGTGCAGGAAAACTCCTCCAGCAGTAGACCCACTATCCCGACTGGATAGAGATCAGAGTACAGGAGGTCGAGCCCGCCTCAAAGACTTGGAATCAAAGAGAGCAGGTCGCCTGCCGGTACCCCAGTCGCAATTATTTTCGCCTGTCGATACCCTAGTCGAAATAAGTAGCCATCAGGAGATAGCGAAATTTATAAACAGTTCGAAGAAGAACCTCGAACAGTTCAATCGGAGATAGCAAACGGAGCATGATGGCTAGGAAAAGTAAAATCTCAATCATAGAACCGATCAGAAATGTTACTGAAGTATGAAATTCAAAGGTAACTCCGGATCTATATATAGCGAAAGGAATAGGCAATTAACGACCCAGATTTGATGATACTAACGGCTGAGATATAAGCAGTAAATGCGCCGACCGTTACGAATCCCGAAAATGCAGAAACTGTTTTGGGAAAAAAGCGAAGAAAATGTCAAATTTGTTCCACTCGGGTTCATCTTATCCGATTTCATCACAGTCTCAGTGACAATCATCAAAGAAAAATCATAAAGAAATCCAAATGAAGGCATGATCAAAGAAAGAACACATAAGAGGAGCATGCGATTCGAGAAGAAAGCAAATTATTACAAGCCATAGAAAATAAAAATATCTGAAAATTATTCAGGATAGCACAAATAAAACAGTATACTACGAGTTCGGGTAAATAAGAGACAACATCTAAACAAGTTTATTGTCAGAAAGAATCTTTCGGAGCTCAGCATTGCGAGCCTCACATCCTGCTTCAAATCCACGATCATAAGCCTCCTTTTCTCGACGTGTAAAATTTTGTTTCTCCTGCTCATGGAGGATCTTCAGTTTTTCGAGTTTCTCATTCAGCTGCTTATGGATCTCCTCTCCATGATCGTTAGCCTTCTTCTCCTTCTCTAAAGCAAGCTTCTCTGCGAGGACACGGTCGAACTCGACTTTCTTCTTCTCCAGCTCGAGAGAAATAGCAGTGCGCTGGTTGATCTCCCGCTCAGCAAACGTTTTAAGCTCAATAAAGTCTTGCCCGGCCTGTTAAAAGGATCAACAGCGTTAAAAAAAAAAAAAATAAATAAATAAATAAATAAATATACACCTGAAAAAGGAAGTGCTGCCCAGACTCGAACAACTCTTCTACGTTTCTCTCTTGGGACGTGTTTCTTTCCTTGGGCATATCAGTCTCTGAAGAAGTAAAGGTAGCTTGCAACAAGTTACCCATGGGATCAACCTTAGAAGGAGATCCATCTTTCAACTCCTCGTGCAAAGGAGAAGCGACCTTTTGAGGAGAGGAATTGACAAAGGGTCGGGGAGGATTATCAATTCCTAATGCTTCAGCGGAAGCCCCCCCACCAGTCTCTAACTTGGATTTTTTTGCCGGGATTCCCCGAGGGAGAAACGATCGAAGCATCGGAGGATGACTTGCCATCAATAGCAAGATTTTGCAAAGCTTCAATGGGCGTAACCCCATCGGAATAAGGCCTCTTATTCGAAGGGGGAACAGGGGTCTTTTCTTGGACACAATCCTCACTCTTAGAATCAATCACTTTCGGGGAGGAACCTCCGAGCTCAGCCTCGAGCTCTTCGTCCAAAATGGACTTGCTGGAGCTACCCTTGTTCTGCTTCGAGGAAGTACCCTTCTCTTTTGTATTTTCCCCACCTTTAGGTGCTTTTGGGGAAGACACAGAGGTCTTAGAAGAAGATTTGGAGGGTTTGACCTCCTTGTCAGCCTTTTGTTCTTTGTTCGATTTCTTGTTCTTCGAACCACCAAATATCGACCTGGGGTCGATAGCTTTGCCTAATACATTCTCCATAATAAGTAAATATGGGATCGATAAGATAGGATCTTTACTTCTTAAGGAATTCAAAAAATGCACAAATTACAGGGAGAGCTCCGATCTCTATAAGCAAAGATGTCGTGTGAATAATGATAAAAGATCCCAATATTTATAGACGCTACGCACTACGATTGAGATAGTGAAACGACGCGACCATGGAGAAAAATCCCACTCGGATAAACAAAGTTCGAGCAGAAAGGATGAAAAGTCATCGATATTTATGAAAGTTAGAATTCATGAGTTACACGAATCAAGTCAAGAAATATAAAGTTAACTCGTTTACAAAATCGGGTTACATGAGTAAATACAACTGATTCCTAACTAAAAAACCTTGAATCGCCCCCTTCGGCTTACTCAACCCCAGTAACTCGCTAAATTGAAGATCAGACGATATATATATATTTGAAGCTCGATAATTACTCAGCTTGACCGAAAGATTGACCGTCTCCCTTATCCAGGGCATTGCCTATGTTGACATCTTTGTCTCCCTCTCCGGACGCATTAGAAGGATCGTCGCAGGAGTACTCGAGCACATCAGGGTTAGGCATCGGAATACCATATTCCTCGACTAAGGATGCAAAGCGATGTTCCTGCCAATTAGTATTCACCTTGGGAAGAGAAGAAGTTTTATAAGCCTTCCCTTCAGCGTTTTTGAAAGGGTCCATATACTTGAAATATTCTTCCATGTCATTCGGAATTTTCTCGGCCGCGACCAACTGTTGAACCCCTTTATAAAAAATCGTCTGGAGAATTTCTCCCGTTTTTCTCTGAATTAAAGGATCTAAGACTGGAGATTCCAAGAATTCTCGTATGGCAGGGATCTTGGCTTCTTCCTGACCTTGGGCATATGCACGCTCGGAGTCTTGCTTCGCCAAATCGAGTTCTATCTTTATTTTCTTTAGCTCCTCCTCAAGGGCACTTCTCTCTTTAACGGACGCAAGCAAGTCCTCTTCTAATGAGGAAGAACGTTTCGCATTAGCCTTTTCGAGCTCCTTCTTTACTTGAGATAACTCCCGCTGGCTTTCTTCTAACTGAGCCCGAAGACTTTGGTTATCAACGAGGATTTGAGCACACGCATCGTGAGCATCCTGTGATTCTTGCTCCAGTAACGCCAAACGATATGTTTGAACGGCGAACAAATCCCCGACCTACAAGTCATTTTCGAATATCAATAAAAGCTAGAGATTCTAAAGAAAGAAAAAGGCAAATTTTCACCTCGTGATATGTTCGGGAGAAGTCACTCAAAACCTCAAAATCACCTTTGACGGTGTGAAGCAACATATCCCGCTTGAACCGACTAGCCATAAAAATCCTAGCGGCCTTGTCAAATTCGTTCTCTCCACTAGCGTCAAGATCGGTCAGAATAGTGCCATCATCAGGGTACCCGGCGGCTCTGCTACCTCGAAGATGCTCTTCCATAAAGTCTACCGCATCAGGCTCCGACCTACCTTCTCGACATGGAACAGAGTCAGTTTTCGCACCAAAAGGTTTTACCCTCCTTGAGGGCCCGGGATTTCCAGCATTTCTTTTTCGGCTGAGGAGCTTCTCGTACTCCTGGACGCCCTGAATTCGGTTCCAAGAGTGCTGGCTATAGCCAACTGATGAAAGAACGGAGGTATCAGGGGAAAACAGAGCTCGGAGTGGTCCGGCAGAGGCAGAATTCAAGGAACTCATGGTACCAACGCCTCTCAGATTGGGAATCGCGACCGGAACGATAACTGAATCTCCGCCCGAATTACTGGTACCTACTCTATCTCCGGATGTACGAGGTAAAGGGTCGAGATAAAATGGTTTATCTTCAATCAGACTGGCAGCGGATACTCTGAATTCCTCCACAACTCGACCTACAGGGATAATACAATTCGGGCATGGGATTAAAACAAGAAATGCTGTTCGATAAAACCTTAAAGTAGATGAGATAAATAAGCATACTCAAAGAAAGAGTGGCGAAGGGCGGATCACTAGAGATTGGTAGGTTATTGGTCCGCATAACGGGTCCCTCGGAAACTCGACCGGGAAATTTAATTGCCGGGGCGGGATAATCGCAATAGCTCAGCCCAGCCAGTCGCAAAACGCCTTCTTGAACCAGATACCTAGTTTGATAAGGGTTAGACTCCAATCGCCCCAGGAGTTCGTCAGAAAGACGATGGCTAAGTTTTTCTTTTATTTTGCGAGAACCGTATGTCCAAGTATTTACGCCGTCCCATCGATAAGGTCTCGTTTTCGAACTACCCTCCGAAACAGGAACGTCAGGGCCCTTCACGAAAAAGAATCTCCTCTTCCAACCTAAAGCTTTCTTTGTTGATATTTTCGTAAGAAAAGGCCGTTTAGACCTCGGACGAACGGACACAAAGCCTACGTTCGAACCTTTGCAGGGATCCATTCGGAATATCTGCCAAAAGTTGCTAAAAGAAGCTTCTTCTCCTTTTGCCTCCATAAGAGTGCAAAACGATATTATATATGCAACGGAGTGTGGGAGAAGCTGAGCCGGGGAAAGCGAGAAGAAATTCAAAATATTTCTAATAAGAGGAGCGAACGGGATACGCAAGCCACAGAAAAATTGTCCCTCATAAAAGGCTTGACACCCAGCGGGAGGCTCAGTGGCACGTTCGGTGTAAGAAGGAACGACAATCGAAAAACCTTTGGGAAGAAATTTCCCATAATTCGCCTCAAGGTGAGCTCGATCTTTTTTCGAAAAACAACTGGAAGTTTTACTAGCAGGAAGTTCTGACTTACCCGAGACGACGGCTTGTGAGGCTTGCGTATGTTCAAAAATCCTGACAAAAGCACCCTCGCCGATACTACGTTTGTCGACCTCTTTCTCTTCGAGATCCTCGCTTGGATCGTCGTCTTCGTCGTCTTGATGAAACTCCCCATCTTCAAAGTCATCTACAAGCTTAAACAAGGGGTCAGATTCTTGGCTCTCCTCTACCTTTTTTTTGCCTCTCGCGCTTCTAGAGCTCGACATAATGGACTAGGAAGTATTTATACAGGAGAAAAAATGCTTTTTCGAGCTCAAACACTTCGAGTTCAAGAAAGTTGTTACGTGTAAATATTTTTCAACGAAGTCAACATATATATATATACGGGGTTAAAAAGGTAAAATTGCAAAGAGGTCCCCGAGTAACCGCGACGGTTGAACTTACCAAGGGTAAAAGCTTAGGGTCATCCCTCTCGAAATTACCTTTTTGATCCTTCATTCCCTAGAATTGCGGAATATGTCCTTGCAATCTATCCTTAAGATTCTCAGAAGCCCTCCTGGTTATAATCGGAAATTCTGGAAAGCATTTATCAAGGGATCGAACAATGCAACATGATACCGAAAGGGGTATTACTATTTCAACATCCCCCGACGAGGGTAATTTCAGAGCGCACCAAAGTATGTTTCTTATATATGCACTCTTTTTCCCTAACTCGGTTTTTATCCCAATGGGTTTTTCCGAGTCAGGTTTTTGACGAGGCATATCCTGAAAACATACTGAGCGGCTCGTCTCATCGTAACATGGAACGTACTTTGTACTTCTTCGAGCGCTTACTTCGCTTCACACTCGAGAAGTGGGGGAGTATTGATGAGGGGTAATTCGGATTCCCTGTTTTTTTGGCCTCAACACGATTCGAATAGCTATGAACCCTGTCGCCAGGGACCAAAAGACGAACCAAAGCATGAAAATGGTTGTTTCGAGCTCACGAGGTCGCCGTAGATCGAAAGACACTGTTGGGCCGAGCCCAGGCCCAAGCCCTCTAAGTTGGCTATAAATACTCCATGCATTTATTACACTGAGAAACTCCAATGGACACTCCAACCTTAAGACCGCAGCTCGGTTTATTAGGATAGGACTTATTGTACATGTTTCACCCTCTAGCTTGTACGGCATCCAATAATGCTCGAATAGGACCTTTGAATACTTGTACTTGTACTCATTCAATTCGAATACAATTACATTTGATCATTACTTCACTTATTTTATTGTTATTGTAATCGTACATCCCACCCTTGATCGAATCAACGAAACCACGTAAGATCATAATGAAATGTTATATAGAAGTAAAAAAAATGACATTTCTAATAACTTATATGAAATTTTGATTTTTGAGTTAGAATAAAGTTCCGAAGTAGTAAGTAATTCAAAATTTCAGGAACATGAATTAGAAAGAGAAATAATTTATTCGAGAAATCATGGGAACACTATTAACATATAAATGGTATGAAGTAATGAGTGTAGTTCATATGATTCATGAAGGATAAAATTAAAGGAATATGAATGGGAAATTTGTATATGGGTGTTGAGTAAATCCATCTAGCTCCACAAAACCATTTGATGATCAAGAATGAACAACTTAGAGTAGGAGAATAATTCACTTTATCACAATATTAGGATTGAGAGATTAGGGTGATGAAATTCGAATTCGGGGTAACTATAGCGGATGAAATGGCATAATACCAGATAAACTTCATTAATTTAAGTCGTATATGGGTAGCCTCAGATATCGGCTTTGAGATGGGATCATAGAAAATTGTCCTGTCGCAATGTAGACTATTCTTGGTGAGCTACCTATCTGAGCCCAAAATCGCATAAGGAAATAGAAGCAAGCAGATAAATAGCTTATAGTTAGGTCATATTGAAATATATAATTAGTGTCACCACTGAATCAAACAAATTCATGAATAATAAAGTAATCTAGTTTAGCTCTTGATGGTAGGAGATATTCTCGTTAGTTATTCTTCAATTTTGATGACTTCAATAATAAGATAACCTAGAAAAACTTAGACATGTGGTTATCTATTCTAACCATAATAGATATGAAATATATCTTATGAATCATCTATCTTATTTATTCAAGTATCTTGATAGACATTGGATGGTATATGATCCAGATAATTTATCAATTATATCCCTCAAAGCACATTTGCTACTAGGACTTGTGGTTAAGAAGCAGTAAATTGAATCAGAAAGCAATGAATGATAACAAAGGAAATAGTGGTGTTTTGATTATTTGAAAAAAAAATAGCAGGAAAAAGAATCTTTATTCATGTAGACATAAAGAATGTTCTGATAGGTCATAATATCAAAACAAGCAAAGATGAATGATGTTGATGAAAGATCCCAAAAAGACAAAGTTTCAAAATGATGATCAACTGAAAATTAAGACGATTTAAATTGTTGCAAAAGGGTCTATTTGGTATAATACACACAGATATAAACTCCTCTATATCAAGTGCTTCTAGATATGAAAATTATACATCGATGCAATGGTCCGGTTGAAGGCAATGGTTCAACTTGTGGATATAAAGTTGCCAAAAATATATATATATATATATATATATATATATATATATATATATATATATATATATATATATATATATATTTATACCAAGGGAATATGACCACTTTCAAGCACTCCTATCAAGGAAGAAAATGTGGCTTAGCAAGTGTACTTATTGATTGAAACGTTTGTTGTAGGAAGAAAGCTCTTTATCTTTGCATGGATTCCTCACCTGAGACCACAATATCATCCCCTGAAATGGCGTTAGCTGAAATTCGTATTTTTAAGGTTTAAGAGAAGGGCGGTGAAAATTTTTGTATTGGTTCGATAGAAGTCTCAAAAGAACTAGGGCCATTATATCAATATCAAGTAACTTCAAATTTTTTAAGGGAAGCTAATGTCAAAAGAGAATAATACGAACTCTTAAGTCCTAATCAAATGGAATTCAAATCATGGTCTAAGTAACTCACTAGCTTAATTTCAATTATAGTTTCTAAAGCTTAATATTTATTTTTTATTTTTTATTTTTAAATGTCTTAAATGAACACCAGTATTATTTCTAAGCGGAATTCTGATAAATTAATCAGTAATTCTAACCGAATAGTGCTATATATAGTTATTGACACACGATTAATTCCAAAATCCCTTCTTGGCCTCAAATCCTAAGGACACTAATAAAAATTAATAAAATGTTATTTACGAACCCCAAGCATTTCAATCAAAAATTATATGTCTAAACATCACCAGAAAAATCTACCCGTAGCATATCATCTATATTCAGAGCAAATATTCCAGAACCATATCCCAATGCTCTGATACCACCTGTAACGCCCCACTCTGACCAGATAGTACAATAACACTCATTTATGTATATCGCACTATATGATCAGGGTGGTCGCCACCTAAATTGTCGATCGAAAACCTACTAAACTGAATCACAACATTCCACATAGCTTAGATCAATAATATGAAGATACAAAAACTTGAAGGCTACATTGAGTAATTGTAATTCTTCCATAAATTTCACTATTTAGACTCCGTTGTAGCTAATCACAAAATCGCCCTTATCAATAGATCGCGTATATCCAAATATATATCAACAAGGTGTGCTCCAAGTTTAAGTTGATATGTGATACTCCCACTCTATATAACATTTTTGCATCCCATATCTCTGAGGAAAGGACAAAGGAAGATAAAAGGAGGAGTAAGTCGTGTTTGACTTAGTGAGATTTAATTCATGAACTTGAACAAAATAAAGATATGAAAACAATAATGATAAAAATGATATGATGAGAGAGACAACGAGAACTTAAAATAGGAAAGTATGAGTAATTGAACTAAATAGAATGGTAATGAACTGAAGAAAAGATACCGAACAAATGGTAGTGACAAGAAATATAATGAACCGAAAGATATTGAGCATGTAACATGTCAGATGTGGATTTTAGGAATGACTATTGCGGACTCTAGAGGTATCTCCCTCGTAACTTCACAAGGATACACCAGACCAAGTCACAGTGTGGCGCAACACTGGAGTTTCCTCACGGATAATCACTCAGAAGTTACAGGGTAATATCTAGGTCCACATAGCACATACCTTCAGCATCTGTATTTACTTTTATGGCACCACCTTATATCCCCTAGCCATTGTAACTACCTTATACCTCCCATCGAGGAGCTACCTCGAGAACAAAACTGATGGCATGCCCGGGCGCATGCCGATCCAGCTCGGAGCACAGCTACCTCCAACTATGCGCGAAACTAAATCACTGAGGGGTACTAAACAAAGAGACCATACACTGACGGCCCGATGCCGCCCAGCAGTCACCTCTGTTAGTCCCGGGGCCCAACTTCCCAAGGGCGTCCCCAAGGGTATTAATAAATGAAATAAATTGAACTAGAATCCGGACATAGTCCGTTGTTCATACACAACTCAATACCAAGATAGCATTTGACGATCAACAAGAACATACTTGAAAAGTGTTTGATAATGACGCAGGGCAAAATATATCAGGATGTTGTATAACCAAATGAGCAGATGATGAATTTGTCAGACAAGAGCGAGTTGAGTTCAAAAAGATAATAGAAATCCTATTCCTGGCAAGATCATAAGGAATTAGTATCACCTCTAGAAATAACGAAGTATCGAATAACTAGTGGATGCTTGAATAATATTCAATAGCGAATGATCAGAAGTACCAAAATGCGTTGAACAAAATTGACATACGGCAATAAAGATCCGATTTCACAATAAAACGGAATATAGTAAGAAACGTAATTGGGAGAGAGATTATTAAAAATATTTGATACGTATTGAATTGTTAGAAGTGAAGAAAGTGGTATATGAATCACAAAATCGTGTCCTTTTTCCTCAGGGCGTTGTGCCAAGATGGGTACACAAAGAACGGGAAACCTCACCTTCAAGTCCAAATGTTGGCGTATCCCCAAGACCTAATTCAAGTAAACAATATCAGTGTTTGTATCCCAACCAAACTATACTTTTCAAATCCATCTTATTCCACTAATTCAACCATTAATCATATACTTGTGATTCTTTTGTACGTGAACCTAATCATGCCTAACTCATAAATTTATTACAAATATTCATTTCAAGCATGTATATTGTATATTCACCACGTTATAGTGTGAAAGTAAAACACACAACTAGTAGCTTGTAGCCTATTTTCATTCAACAACGGCAATTATGCTTGTGAGTTCAATAACTTTCCACACATGTATCAAAATGATGTTAAATTGAATTATATGATTTTCTACTTCAAATTAGTTCCATTAGGTTTGAGTTTTGCACTTACGAATCTGTCCCAAATTAATGTTAAACTTGCAGCAACATCCAAAAGTATTTTCTTTTTGGAGCCTAGATAGTATTTCTTCATTACAGCCTTTTTATTAAATTGGATCAACTATTTAATCCATTATTATAACTTAATCAACATAGTATTCAAGTTGAGTTTTACAATAAAATATTTTGAAAGAATCAACTATATTCAAGTTGTAGTTTTCAAGAAGTTATAAGTTTTTCAATTAAATCACACAAAAAGAACTAGCATCTATATTTATCCATTTTGCACATTTTGATCATATAATAAGCATCCATCAAGCATCAAAGTGGTTTATATTAAGATAGAAGGCCAAAGTTTGGGAAAATAACTCAAACATATAAAAGGCTCAAAAAGTCCCGGATTATTTATTAGATCGCCCAAAAGAATTCTTGGAGGCCTAGCTATATATTAATTGAAAGTTAATCAAAGTTTAATCCAATATTCTAACTCATAATATACAAGGTAAAGTGTTATAAGACCATAAAAAAAAATATTCAACCATATTCAAGTTAATAGACTATAAGAAGTTAAAGGTTCTTTAATGGTGTCTAACAACAAGAAGTAGCATCAAAGTTAATATATATTAATTCAATATGCAAGTTTAAATCCACTATTAATCATATTATTTGATTAACTAAGTATTAAAGTGTTAAAATTTAGGATAGAAGGCCAAAACTTGTGCAAATAACCCAAAAGAATCAAAACACCCAAAACAGTCTCGGCGTGTGTGACCCACTCGCCGGTACTGTTCAGAAATCGCGCCACCAACGTGCTGACGCGCCGGAGGTGGTCGACACCGCCACCACAACCATAATCTACTCTTTGTTCCCTTTCTAACTATGTATTTATTTTAATAAAAGACCTAGCCAATCTCAGGTTTTGGACAAAATACGAAAGGTGCGCAGATTAGAGCAGTGTTGGTTCATACCTCAATTACTCCTTGTGTGATGATGATATTCAAGAAGGGCCAAAGGGAATTTGTTCTACACTCAAAGGGCTACATGACCGTGATTCAGTTTGAAGAAATTCGTCCATTAAGGCCCTCAATCGAACCATCAAATGCTGCTACAGTGAAACAGGGGCTGCCCTGCTTTTCTTCTTCAAGTTTCCCCATGAATTTTACTTATTAAAGACATTAAAATTAGTTTGGGAACTCTATATTACATATTTTAGGTGTGTAGATACTTTATTTATGAAGGGGAGCTTGGAGAAGATGCTTGAGAATTGAAGAAGCGAAGTGAAAGTGTGTGGGTGTGTGTAGTGTGTATGGAATGGGGTGAATGAATGGTAAGGGGAAGACCTTCATTTATAGGGGAAATTAGGGGCATTTTGGGAAAATTAATGTCTCTCTAAGGCTTTGTTTGGGAAACATAAGATTTGAAGATCTTTAAATAAGATAATTCACTTGACCTAAGAAGATCGATTAATTATAACTATAAGATGCATTAGTTTACAATAAATTTTCTCATGCTTTGTTTCTCATATACTTGTATAAGATTTGGGAACTAATATATTTATCACATAATTTAAGGTTATATAGTTTGTATAAATAAGTTTTGTCATGATGAATTACGATTTAAACTTTTTCTAATCGAGTAATTTAATCATAAAATCATAAACTAGTAGAATATCCACCATCTTATTCTAATACTTATTTTAGTCATTCATTTTATTTACCATGAGCTTTAATATTTTGTTTCATAGATTTTATGGATTTTATGACTTGTTTAACACAAAAATTGAGAAGGTAATAATTTTTAGACTAGAACTATTTTATTGAAAATTTAGGGAGCATATGGGGTATCATTAGAAGTTTTGGGTATGTTTTATAAATATTTGAAATAATAATACTTTAAAAAAATATCTATTTTTGACAAATTTATTTGGGGTTTCACACTCTCCCCCCCTTAAAGAATTTGTTCCCCAAATTCTACTTATTCGATCTTTATAAATCCTCATGATGAATGATGCATGAAAATAATTTACGCTACATTAACATACTTTGTTAGAATAAAGTAATAAGTATATATATGACTAATGATATCTATTAATCAGTGAGATAAGCACAACTCATAATGGATAAAACTATTAAGAAAATAATTATTGTGTATGACAATTTTGAATGAAAATTAAGAGATCACATTATGAAGATGAAATTTTTTTTTTTTTTTAAGTTTCATATAAAAAATTAGATTATAGAATATAGTTGTGAAATGATAGTCTGAAGTGGGGACTAGAAGCTTTACTATCAATTGAGGAAATGGGATGTTAGACATGCAATAAAAATTAGAAAGAATGATATCAAATGTTAGATGAAGTTTAAAGCAATAAGAAAAATGAAAATTGTGTTATACTTGTAGAAAAATTATAAGGTGTAATAGTTACTAAATCAATATAGTAATGATTATAATGAAATGTTATATAGAAGTAAAAAAAATGACATTTCTAATAACTTATATGAAATTTTGATTTTTGAGTTAGAATAAAGTTCCGAAGTAGTAGGTAATTCAAAATTTCAGGAACATGAATTAGAAAGAGAAATAATTTATTCGAGAAATCATGGGAACACTATTAACATATAAATGGTATGAAGTAATGAGTGTAGTTCATATGATTCATGAAGGATAAAATTAAAGGAATATGAATGGGAAATTTGTATATGGGTGTTGAGTAAATCCATCTAGCTCCACAAAACCATTTGATGATCAAGAATGAACAACTTAGAGTAGGAGAATAATTCACTTTATCACAATATTAGGATTGAGAGATTAGGGTGATGAAATTCGAATTCGGGGTAACTATAGCGGATGAAATGGCATAATACCAGATAAACTTCATTAATTTAAGTCGTATATGGGTAGCCTCAGATATCGGCTTTGAGATGGGATCATAGAAAATTGTCCTGTCGCAATGTAGACTATTCTTGGTGAGCTACCTATCTGAGCCCAAAATCGCATAAGGAAATAGAAGCAAGCAGATAAATAGCTTATAGTTAGGTCATATTGAAATATATAATTAGTGTCACCACTGAATCAAACAAATTCATGAATAATAAAGTAATCTAGTTTAGCTCTTGATGGTAGGAGATATTCTCGTTAGTTATTCTTCAATTTTGATAACTTCAATAATAAGATAACCTAGAAAAACTTAGACATGTGGTTATCTATTCTAACCATAATAGATATGAAATTTATCTTATGAATCATCTATCTTATTTATTCAAGTATCTTGATAGACATTGGATGGTATATGATCCAGATAATTTATCAATTATATCCCTCAAAGCACATTTGCTACTAGGACTTGTGGTTAAGAAGCAGTAAATTGAATCAGAAAGCAATGAATGATAACAAAGGAAATAGTGGTGTTTTGATTATTTGAAAAAAAAATAGCAGGAAAAAGAATCTTTATTCATGTAGACATAAAGAATGTTCTGATAGGTCATAATATCAAAACAAGCAAAGATGAATGATGTTGATGAAAGATCCCAAAATGACAAAGTTTCAAAATGATGATCAAATGAAAATTAAGACGATTTAAATTGTTGCAAAAGGGTCCATTTGGTATAATACACACAGATATAAACTCCTCTATATCAAGTGCTTCTAGATATGAAAATTATACATCGATGCAATGGTCCGGTTGAAGGCAATGGTTCAACTTGTGGATATAAAGTTGCCAAATATATATATATATATATATATATATATATATATATATATATATATATATATATATATATATATATATATATATATATATATATATATTTTTTTTTTTTTATACCAAGGGAATATGACCACTTTCAAGCACTCCTATCAAGGAAGAAAATGTGGCTTAGCAAGTGTACTTATTGATTGAAACGTTTGTTGTAGGAAGAAAGCTCTTTATCTTTGCATGGATTCCTCACCTGAGACCATAATATCATCCCCTGAAATGGCATTAGCTGAAATTCGTATTTTTAAGGTTTAAGAGAAGGGCGGTGAAAATTTTTGTATTGGTTCGATAGAAGTCTCAAAAGAACTAGGGCCATTATATCAATATCAAGTAACTTCAAATTTTTTAAGGGAAGCTAATGTCAAAAGAGAATAATACGAACTCTTAAGTCCTAATCAAATGGAATTCAAATCATGGTCTAAGTAACTCACTAGCTTAATTTCAATTATAGTTTCTAAAGCTTAATATTTATTTTTTATTTTTTATTTTTAAATGTCTTAAATGAACACCAGTATTATTTCTAAGCGAAATTCTGATAAATTAATCAGTAATTCTAACCGAATAGTGCTATATATAGTTATTGACACACGATTAATTCCAAAATCCCTTCTTGGCCTCAAATCCTAAGGACACTAATAAAAATTAATAAAATGTTATTTACGATCCCCAAGCATTTCAATCCAAAATTATATGTCTAAACATCACCAGAAAAATCTACCCGTAGCATATCATCTATATTCAGAGGAAATATTCCAGAACCATATCCCAATGCTCTGATACCACCTGTAACGCCCCACTCTGACCAGATAGTACAATAACACTCATTTATGTATATCGCACTATATGATCAGGGTGGTCGCCACCTAAATTGTCGATCGAAAACCTACTAAACTGAATCACAACATTCCACATAGTCTAGATCAATAATATGAAGATACAAAAACTTGAAGGCTACATTGAGTAATTGTAATTCTTCCATAAATTTCACTATTTAGACTCCGTTGTAGCTAATCACAAAATCGCCCTTATCAATAGATCGCGTATATCCAAATATATATCAACAAGGTGTGCTCCAAGTTTAAGTTGATATGTGATACTCCCACTCTATATAACATTTTTGCATCCCATATCTCTGATGAAAGGACAAAGGAAGATAAAAGGAGGAGTAAGTCGTGTTTGACTTAGTGAGATTTAATTCATGAGCTTGAACAAAATAAAGATATGAAAACAATAATGATAAAAATGATATGATGAGAGAGACAACGAGAACTTAAAATAGGAAAGTATGAGTAATTGAACTAAATAGAATGGTAATGAACTGAAGAAAAGATACCGAACAAATGGTAGTGACAAGAAATATAATGAACCGAAAGATATTGAGCATGTAACATGTCAGATGTGGATTTTAGGAATGACTATTGTGGACTCTAGAGGTATCTCCCTCGTACTTCACAAGGATACACCAGACCAAGTCACAGTGTGGCGCAACACTGGAGTTTCCTCACGGATAATCACTCAGAAGTTACAGGGTAATATCTAGGTCCACATAGCACATACCTTCAGCATCTGTATTTACTTTTATGGCACCACCTTATATCCCCTAGCCATTGTAACTACCTTATACCTCCCATCGAGGAGCTACCTCGAGAATAAAACTGATGGCATGCCCGGGCGCATGCCGATCCAGCTCGGAGCACAGCTACCTCCAACTATGCGCGAAACTGAATCACTGAGGGGTACTAAACAAAGAGACCATACACTGACGGCCCGATGCCGCCCAGCAGTCACCTCTGTTAGTCCCGGGGCCCAACTTCCCAAGGGCGTCCCCAAGGGTATTAATAAATGAAATAAATTGAACTAGAATCCGGACATAGTCCGTTGTTCATACACAGCTCAATACCAAGATAGCATTTGACGATCAACAAGAACATACTTGAAAAGTGTTTGATAACCACGCAGGGCAAAATATATCAGGATGTTGTATAACCAAATGAGCAGATGATGAATTTGTCAGACAAGAGCGAGTTGAGTTCAAAAAGATAATAGAAATCTTATTCCTGGCAAGATCATAAGGAATTAGTATCACCTCTAGAAATAACGAAGTATCGAATAACTAGTGGATGCTTGAATAATATTCAATAGCGAATGATCAGAAGTACCAAAATGCGTTGAACAAAATTGACATACGGCAATAAAGATCCGATTTCACAATAAAACGGAATATAGTAAGAAACGTAATTGGGAGAGAGATTATTAAAAATATTTGATACGTATTGAATTGTTAGAAGTGAAGAAAGTGGTATATGAATCACAAAATCGTGTCCTTTTTCCTCAGGGCGTTGTGCCAAGATGGGTACACAAAGAACGGGAAACCTCACCTTCAAGTCCAAATGTTGGCGTATCCCCAAGACCTAATTCAAGTAAACAATATCAGTGTTTGTATCCCAACCAAACTATACTTTTCAAATCCATCTTATTCCACTAATTCAACCATTAATCATATACTTGTGATTCTTTTGTACGTGAACCTAATCATGCCTAACTCATAAATTTTATTACAAATATTCATTTCAAGCATGTATATTGTATATTCACCACGTTATAGTGTGAAAGTAAAACACACAACTAGTAGCTTGTAGCCTATTTTCATTCAACATCGGCAATTATGCTTGTGAGTTCAATAACTTTCCACACATGTATCAAAATGATGTTAAATTGAATTATATGATTTTCTACTTCAAATTAGTTCCATTAGGTTTGAGTTTTGCACTTACGAATCTGTCCCAAATTAATGTTAAACTTGCAGCAACATCCAAAAGTATTTTCTTTTTGGAGCCTAGATAGTATTTCTTCATTACAGCCTTTTTATTAAATTGGATCAACTATTTAATCCATTTTTATAACTTAATCAACATAGTATTCAAGTTGAGTTTTACAAAAAAATATTTTGAAAGAATCAACTATATTCAAGTTGTAGTTTTCAAGAAGTTATAAGTTTTTCAATTAAATCACACAAAAAGAACTAGCATCTATATTTATCCATTTTGCACATTTTGATCATATAATAAGCATCCATCAAGCATCAAAGTGGTTTATATTAAGATAGAAGGCCAAAGTTTGGGAAAATAACTCAAACATATAAAAGGCTCAAAAAGTCCCGGATTATTTATTAGATCGCCCAAAAGAATTCTTGGAGGCCTAGCTATATATTAATTGAAAGTTAATCAAAGTTTAATCCAATATTCTAACTCATAATATACAAGGTAAAGTGTTATAAGACCATAAAAAAAATATTCAACCATATTCAAGTTAATAGACTATAAGAAGTTAAAGGTTCTTTAATGGTGTCTAACAACAAGAAGTAGCATCAAAGTTAATATATATTAATTCAATATGCAAGTTTAAATCCACTATTAATCATATTATTTGATTAACTAAGTATTAAAGTGTTAAAATTTAGGATAGAAGGCCAAAACTTGTGCAAATAACCCAAAAGAATCAAAACACCCAAAACAGTCTCGGCGTGTGTGACCCACTCGCCGGTACTGTTCAGAAATCGCGCCACCAACGTGCTGACGCGCCGGAGGTGGTCGACACCGCCACCACAACCATAATCTACTCTTTGTTCCCTTTCCAACTATGTATTTATTTTAATAAAAGACCTAGCCAATCTCAGGTTATGGACAAAATACGAAAGGTGCGCAGATTAGAGCAGTGTTGGTTCATACCTCAATTACTCCTTGTGTGATGATGATATTCAAGAAGGGCCAAAGGGAATTTGTTCTACACTCAAAGGGCTACATGACCGTGATTCAGTTTGAAGAAATTCGTCCATTAAGGCCCTCAATCGAACCATCAAATGCTGCTACAGTAAAACAGGGGCTGCCCTGCTTTTCTTCTTCAAGTTTCCCCATGAATTTTACTTATTAAAGACATTAAAATTAGTTTGGGAACTCTATATTACATATTTTAGGTGTGTAGATACTTTATTTACGAAGGGGAGCTTGGAGAAGATGCTTGAGAATTGAAGAAGCGAAGTGAAAGTGTGTGGGTGTGTGTAGTGTGTATGGAATGGGGTGAATGAATGGTAAGGGGAAGACCTTCATTTATAGGGGAAATTAGGGGCATTTTGGGAAAATTAATGTCTCTCTAAGGCTTTGTTTGGGAAACATAAGATTTGAAGATCTTTAAATAAGATAATTCACTTGACCTAAGAAGATCGATTAATTATAACTATAAGATGCATTAGTTTACAATAAATTTTCTCATGCTTTGTTTCTCATATACTTGTATAAGATTTGGGAACTAATATATTTATCACATAATTTAAGGTTATATAGTTTGTATAAATAAGTTTTGTCATGATGAATTACGATTTAAACTTTTTCTAATCGAGTAATTTAATCATAAAATCATAAACTAGTAGAATATCCACCATCTTATTCTAATACTTATTTTAGTCATTCATTTTATTTACCATGAGCTTTAATATTTTGTTTCATAGATTTTATGGATTTTATGACTTGTTTAACACAAAAATTGAGAAGGTAATAATTTTTAGACTAGAACTATTTTATTGAAAATTTAGGGAGCATATGGGGTATCATTAGAAGTTTTGGGTATGTTTTATAAATATTTGAAATAATAATACTTTAAAAAAATATCTATTTTTGACAAATTTATTTGGGGTTTCACAATGTAGATGTATTTGCCTGGAGCTCGGATGATATAGTGGGAATCGATCCGCGTGTAATAACTCACTCTTTAAACATCGATCCCAAGGCTAAGCCAGTAAGACAGAAGAAGCGTAACCACAGACGCGAAAAGGATAAAATAATTAAGGCGGAAGTCGATAGGTTACTGGCTGCTGGTCAGATCAGAGAAATCAAGTTCACCGAGTGGCTATGTAATGTGGTTTTGGTCACCAAGGGTGACAAAGCCGAGAATAAGTGGAGAATGTGTAATGATTTTACTGACTTAAACAAGTTATGCCCGAGGGATCCTTACCCACTGCCTAGGATTGATATGTTGGTAGATTCCACTGCAGGATTTGTGTTCTTTAGCATGATGGATGCTTTCCAGGGTTTTTATCAAATTTTCATGAACGTGAAGGATCAGGACAAGACCGCATTTATCACCGAGCAAGGAGTGTATTGCTTCATAGTTATGCCTTTCGGTCTGAGAAACGCAGGAGCAACCTATCAAAGGCTGGTCAATATGATGTTCAAAGAATTAATTGGAGAGATCATGGAAGTTTATGTGGACGATATGCTTGTAAAGAGCATGACAGAAGAAGACCACATTAAGCATCTCGGCAGATGCTTCGAAATATTGAGAAAATATGGAATGAAATTGAACCCAGCAAAATGCACTTTCGGGGTACGATCGGAAAAATTCCTTGGATATCTTGTCCACGAGAAAGGGGTCGAAGCAAACCCAGAGAAGATCCGAGCAGTTACAAATCTTCAACCTCCAAGAAGACTTTCGGATGTTCAGAGCTTGATCGGAAAAATCATTTCATTAAATAGATTTATCTCTCGATCCGCCGACAAGAGTTTGCCGTTTTTCAAGCTGTTGCGTAAATCGAAAGACTTCAAGTGGAATGCCGAATGTGACAAGGCTTTCGAGGATCTAAAAAAATACTTAACTTCACCACCTATGCTGGCCAAGCCTACGGATGGAGAACCTTTGTACCTCTACATAGCCGTTTCAGAGGAGGCTGTTAGTTCGGTACTGGTGAAGTTAGAAGAATCCGTGCAAAAACCGGTCTATTACTTGAGCAAATTGCTGCAAGGCGCCGAGAAGAACTATTTGGAGATTGAGAAATTCGCGCTTGCTTTGGTGGTGGCTGCACGAAGATTGAGGCCCTATTTTCAAACCTACAAAATTATTGTCTTAACCAATCAACCTTTGAGGCAAGCTCTGTCTAAGCCAGAAACGTCCGGCAGGCTGATCAAATGGGCAATCGAATTGGGGCAATTCGAAATTGAGTACTTGCCACGAACTGCAGTAAAGGCCCAAGTACTAGCGGACTTCTTGGTGGAATCAACTAGTTTGAAGAGCTCAGAAAATGAGGAAAATTCGGAAATAAATATTCTTACAGAGCTCGAGCATCCAATTTGGTTGATGCATGTGGATGGCTCCTCGACCAAAGAAGGGGGAGGGGCAGTAATTCATTTTCAAGGACCCAACGGCGAAGATTTGAATTATGCCATTACTTTGAATTTTGTCGTTACAAATAATGAAGCAGAATACGAAGCTTTGATCGCAGGACTAGAAATGGCCTTAAAGGCAAAGGTAAGATCGATTACTGTATTGACGGATTCTCAGCTTGTTCATAGGCAGGAGAAGGGCACTTACGAGGCGAAAGAGTTCAATATGATAAAATATTTGAACAAAACGAAAAGACTGATTTCGCAATTCGAAAAGTTTGATATCCAGTCTATTCCTAGGGAAGAAAATCTATGGGCTGATTTGCTGTCAAAATTCCGGGTGTAGCGGATGGTAAGAAGGAGAGGATTATTACATGGCTGTTATCGAGCTCACCTGCTATTGATCTGGATGCCGCCCCTGGCATTGACATCATGGAAATTGACGAACAAAAGATCTCTTGGATCGACCCCATCGTAGATTATCTAAAGAAAGGAAAGCTGCCAGAAGATGCTAATGAAGCAAGAAGAATCAAGTATCGTTCCCCATTATTTACCTTGATTGGTGATCAGCTCTATAAACGATCCTCCTCGGGAATTTTATTAAAATGTATCTATGAAAGTCAGTATGATACAATTCTTAAAGAGATTCACGAGGGAGAAGCGGGAAATCATGGCGGAGCTCGAGCATTAGCCCTAAAATGCTCAAGGACAAGATATTATTGGCCAACTCTCTTCTCTGACTCAGTAGACTACGTGAAAAAATGCCATCATTGTCAGATTCATTCGAATTTGATCCACCTGCCAGCCGAACAAATGCACTCTATTCCGATATGTTGGCCTTTTGATAAGTGGGGTATCAACATCGTTGGTCCTTTCCCGACCGCCAGATCTAGAAAGAACTACGTGTTGGTCGCGGTAGAGTATTTTAGTAAATGGGTCGAATGTGTGTCTCTAACTAAGATCACTCAATTTCAAGTAATCAATTTCCTATGGAAGAATATTGTCTGCAGGTTCGGAATTCCTAGAATTTTAATCTCTGACAACGGAACGCAGTTTGCTGGCAAGAAGATCACAGATTGGTGTGAGAAGTTCGGAATACAGCAAAATTTCGCATCAGTAGGGCACCCCCAGGCCAATGGACAAACCGAGGTCATAAATAGAGAGATCGTCCGATCTCTGGAAAAATGATTATCTGACGCGAAAGGAAAGTGGCTTGACGAACTTCCGGGAGTTTTATGGGCTTATAGAACCACTGTAAAAGCAGCTACAGGGGAAACTCCTTTCAGCTTGGTGTACGGATCTGAAGCAGTTATTCCAGTCGAGAATCTGGTATCATCTCCTAGAGTTGAATTTTATGATTCCGAAGAGAATAAATCGTTGAGGGAAATGGAAGTCGATCATGCAGATAGCAAAAGGGATCGGGTTAAGCTGAAGATTCAGGCTATGAAATCCAACATGGAAAAAGCATACAATCAAAAAGTCAGAATCCGAACCTTTAAGGTCGGAGATCTAGTACTGAAAAAAGTAGAAGTCTCAAAGCATGTTGGAAAACTTCAGCCCAATTGGGATGGACCTTATGTAGTGATCGAAGTAGGAAAGAAGGGCTCTTACAAAATTGCTCATCAAATGGGGAAGTCTTACCTCGATCTTGGAATGCCATAAATTTGAGAAGATATTATGGAAGATGAAGATTATATAGCAGTTTCTAGCCTATCTATTATTTTATTGTTCTGTTGCGTTCTTTATTCCTCATGTTCTCGAAGATTATCTATTCAATGAAATTACTCGCAAAGATATTATCAATTTATCATATTCAAAGCTATTATGGCCTATCTCTTTGTATATCTATCAAATATCGAATAAGGGTGAAAGCTGTTGCTATGCCCCTTGGATCAGCAAATGGGTGACGACCCACACAAAACGACTAAGGGTGAAAGCCGTTGCTATGCCCCTTAGATCAAAATAAATTAAAGGGCGAAAGCTGTTGCTAAGTCCCTCAGGTGAAAGCTGTTGCTATGACCGATCAAAACGACTAAGGGTGAAAGCCGTTGCTATGCCCCTTAGATCGAAATAAATTAAAGGGTGAAAGCTGTTGCTAAGACCCTCAGGTGAAAGCTGTTGTTATGACCGATCAAAACGACTAAGGGTGAAAGCCATTGCTATGCCCCTTAGATCGAAATAAATTAAAGGGTGAAAGCTGTTGCTAAGACTCTCAGGTGAAAATTGTTGCTATGACCGATCAATACGACTAAGGGTGAAATCCGTTGCTATGCCCCTTAGATCGAAATAAATTAAAGGGTGAAAGCTGTTACTAAGACCCTCAGGCGAAAGCTGTTGCTGTGACCGATCAAAACGACTAAGGGTGAAAGCCGTTGCTATGCCCCTTAGATCGAAATAAATTAAAGGGTGAAAGCTGTTGCTAAGACCCTCAGGTGAAAGCTGTTGCTATGACCGATCAAAACGACTAAGGGTGAAAGCCATTGCTATGCCCCTTAGATCGAAATAAATTAAAGGGTGAAAGCTGTTGCTATGACCGATCAAAACGACTAAGGGTGAAAGCCGTTGCTATGCCCCTTAGATCGAAATAAATTAAAGGGTGAAAGCTGTTGCTAAGACCCACAGGTGAAAGCTATTGCTATGACCGATCGGAATGAATAAGGGTAAAAGCCGTCGCTATGCCCCCTAGATCGAAATAAATTAAAAGATAAAAGTTGTAGCTAAGACCCCATGTTCAAATTGTCAATTATCCTAAATCCCGACAATATCATGTTTCGAACTACGATGATCAGGATCTGCTGAGGATTCAATTTTCGTTCAATTATTATTAATCTTCGATCACTCTATCAACGAGTAACTCTATCGATGAGTGAGATATGCTAAAAACCTCAATCATTATCTATATTTGGCTATTAAAAGTTGAGGTTCAAATATTTTGATCGAGGACAATTACATGGTTGATGTTTGATTATTACAGTTATTATCCTATCAAGTTATCAAGATATGCAAAGAAACGCTTGTCGCTCGTGCTTCCGGGGCAAAGGAATTAATGAACGATTGCTATGGATAGAAGAAAGTTTACAGATTAACAAGTAAGGATAATAAAGGAAAATAAATATTTCATTCATACGTTTTTAAATAGTTATAAGAGAATTCTCGATTACAATAAGGAAAGTCGAGCTAATCTAAAGTCTACATCCAGAAAAATCTAGTTACAAATGCTTAACCCTACGCTAAGATACTTGAGTAGTGAAAGGAGGAAATGGAAGCTACTACACTTCTACCCTTCATCCAATGCATCTGCGCTGATCGGTCCGCACGCGACCGGCTCGAAAAGCAGGAAAGCAACCACAGTAGGAATCATCACTAGCGAATCCGAAGACAACTCCCCTCAAGATGCATCATGAAGAGGTTGAAATCGAGTGCAGGAAAACTCCTCCAGCAGTTGACCCACTATCCCGACTGGATGGACGACAGGATAGATTCGAGCCTGCCCAAAGGATTTGGAATCAGAGAGAGCAGGTCGTCTACCAGTATCCTAGTCGCAATCTTTTTCGTTTATCGATATCCTAGTCGAAGTAAAGTTTTATTTGGAGACAAGAAAATCAAAGAAAAGAGTTCGGATACGGATCTCGAACATAACAAATGGGGATCGAATTCGAATATGGGATGTCATTACTAGAGACATACAATTGTCCACTAAAAGAGAAAACCACTCGAGCACAAGCTTCGAATGTATTTTCACAGAAAAGTAAAAATGCGATGGTAAAAACATGAACCATTCTAGACTATTTATAGGAGGAGGAAATAGACATTGACGGCTCAGATTTACCTTAGGGAACAGCCGCGATAAATGCGCCGACCGTTCCGCTTCCCGAGAAATAAGGGACTGGTTGGTTAGAATAGATTATTTCAAACTCAAGATAAGGGGAGCTATGCTATTAAGGAGTTATTGATCGGGGATAAAGTATCTATACGATGACATTAATTCAGTAGCATTCTAACTGCAAAGGTCGAACTTTGGAAATAGCAAATATTTAACGAAGAAGCCAAGCATCACCAAAGGGCATAACAATTATAAAAAGGCACGAGGCCCAATGTATCATCCGAATTCGAAAATAAAAAGCAAAACATAAAAGATTATTCAGAATACAGCACAACCGAGGAAAATAAAATAGAATTACAACAACACTGTTCCGAAAAAGGATACACAAAGTTATGATCATGAAGAGCCTTTCGAAGCTCAGCACTACGGGCTGCATAACCACGAGCATAAGCCTCTTTTTCGCGAAGGTCGGAGTCCTTCTTCTCCTGCTCATAAAGCCCTTTAAGCATCTCAAGCTCCTTGCTCAATTGTTGGAAGAGCTCTTCTCCCTGTACCTTATCAGCCTTCTCTTTCTCTAAAGCCAATTTTTCCTCGAGAACACGACCCAACTCACCGTTCGTCTTCTCCAGCTCGAGGGTGATAACAGTACGCTGACTCAACTCCCGCTCAGCTAACACTTTCAATTCAAGAAAGTCGTGCCTAGCCTATATTTGAAAGAGTTAGTTCTCCTAAAAAAAAAAAAAAGGAAGAAAATGAAAGAAAGTAGAAAGGAGAACCTGAGATAGAAAGTTCGATCCAGACTGAAACAGATCCAAGGGACTTTTTCCCTTAGGCGCCTCGGCTTCAGGAATAGGAGGATCAGCCTGCGACGGATTCTCAACAAAATTCTCGAGCTCCACTTCCCGAGCAGACTCATCTTTCGACTCTCGAGGTGGGGATCCAGAAGTATAAGGGCCAGAAGAATTTTTAGTCTTCAATGGCTCAGTCTCATCCTTCGAAGAATCAGTTTCAAGCTTTGAAGGCTCGACAAGTGCTCCTGAAACTAAAGAGCCATTTCCAGTAGGGGTCAGTTTAGGTTTCTTACCAAAACCTCCTGTCGGGAAACCTTCATTCCCAGCAACAAGATCCTGCAGGTTCTCGATTGGGGTGGTTATGTTAGAATAAGGCCTTTTATCGGAAGAAAGGGATGATGCCTTTTGTCTAGCTACTGCCCGATGTGAAGTGTCAAGATTTTTCGGTGAAGAGGCCTCGAGCTCCTCGTCAAGTTCCTCATCCAAAATTGAATTGTTAAGACCAACTTTGGGATGTTTTGCTGAAGCCTGTTTCTCCTTTTTGGTCTCCCCGCCCTTGGAAGTTTTGGGGGAAGTTGCAGCTGTTTTTGGAGAAGCCTTGGAAAGTTTATTTTCTTTGGTCGATTTTTTGTCTTTAGATGGACCTTTGCTCTTGGTGCCACCCAATAATAATTTGGGATTGATGGGCTTACCCAATATCTAATCCATAGTAAGCAAAAAAGCAAAATTTGAAGGCTCGAAAATAGATATTAAGCATAAAGCTCCGATCTTAGTGATTAAGAATGTTAGATGAATGATTTGAAACAGCCCTGAGATTTATAGGAGCGACATCTCATCTTCGCAATAGTTGAACCGTTGCGACTATTAAGGGGGCTCAAAAAGGAAAACAATAAACATTCGATCGCAAACTACAAAATTCATTCAAGCATTAGTTTCTACAAAGTGAGAAAGAATGTACAGATTGCAATAAGAAAAAGTCGCTGGAAGAGGACCCTATTACGAAAATATTACCCCTAATACATAACTATTATAAATAGACGGCCCCTGAGTTTCGAACTATGAATTGGCCCTTTTCGAGGAAATGGATCCATTGCCTAAATCAACGCTGGAGGCCATACTCAACTACAAGGTTGATCATTCGGCTCACCGTCTGACTCGCCTCATAGAGAAGACTCGGCATCATCGTCGGACAACTCAAGTTCATCAGGGTTCGGCATCAGAAAACCAAACTCCTCGACAAAGGGGGCAAAATGATGATCTTGCCAGTTCATGTTTGCCGTTGGCAAAGAAGAAGCCTTATAGTCCTTCCCTTTGGCATTCTTATAAGGGTTCATGTATCGGAGATATTCATACATCTTATTCAGGATCCTCTTGGCCGAAACTAGTTGTTGAACCCCTTTGTAGAAAATCGTTTGAAGAATCCCACCCATCATTTTCTGAATTAAGGGATCTAGCACAGATGACTTCAAAAATTCTCGGATAGCTGGAATTATGGCTTCTTCTCGCCTTGGGCATATGCTCGCTCCGAATCTTGCCTCACTTGCTCAAGTTCAATTTTCATTTTCTTGAGTTCTTCCTCGAGGGCACTCTTCTCTTTAACAGTGGACAACAAGTCCTCTTCCACGGATAAGGTATGTTTCTTATTGGCGATCTCCAACTCCTCCTTCGCCTTCGATAGTTCTCGACGACTAGCAGATAATTTGCTTGTGAGGTCATCTAGTTGGGCTCGAAGAGTTCTATTCTCGGACAAAGCATGCGCGAGCGCATTATGAGCCTCTTGCGACTCTTGCTCTAACAAAGACAAACGATATGTCTGAAGCGCGAAATAGTCCCCGGCCTACGAAGAAAAAATGATATCAGCATAATAGCCAAAGAAGTCATATGGGATATTCAGATCTAACAACAATTATTACCTCCTGGTATGATCGAGAAAAGTTACTCAGGACTTCAAAGTCGCTTTTAACGGTGTGATCAAGTAGATCCTGCTTGAAGCGTCCAGCCATGAAAATACGGGTGGCCTTGTCGAACTCGTTCTCACCATCTTGTGCAAGGTCGGATAAAACGGTTCCTTCTTCTGGATAACCAGCGGCTCTACACCCGCGAAAATGATCATTGAAAAAGTCGGCTACATCCGGCTCCGATCTACCTGGTCGACATGCAACCGAGTCTGAACTCTTACTGAATGGTTTTTCTCTTCTCGAAGGCCCTGGACGTTCGGCGTATCGTATCCGATCCATGCGTCTCTTGTGTTCCTGTTTGCCCAAAATGCGGGTCCAGGAATATTGACTATAACCAGCGGAGGACAGATTAGAAGTGTCGATCGAAAATATGCTACGCAGAGGACCAGATACTGCAGGATTCAAAGAACTCGAGCTCCCGACCCCTCTCAAAGCTGGATATATGTCTGGGATATCGATCAGATTAAGGACCAGTTTGTCTGCTCCTGTTCCTCGTTCCATTTTTCTCCTCTTCGATGGATGAAGGAAATGACTATGCGTGTCCTTAGGGCGAGCAGTCCTAATCGACGTAACAACGGACGCTCGAAACTCTTCAACAAGTTGACCTGTCAGGAAAAGGACGATATATTCAGAACATAGAGCAAACACGTATAATCTACAACAGAATTAAGCAGAAAACTTATTAATAGCTTACTTAAAGGAAGCAATGCATGTGACGAAGCGGCTGATTCGGACACGAGTCTAAAGGATCGAATAGTCCCGCCTGGTGGTTGAATGGACGAAGGGGGAGAGAATTCGAGCGCTGGTGCCGGATGATTACATTTGCTTAGACCAGCTAATCTCAAAATCCTTTCTTGTACAAGAAGCTTAGTCTGAAAGGGATCGGATCGGAGCTGGTTCAAAAACTCGTCAGAAAACTGAGGATTAACCTTCTCCTTGATCTTGCGATGACCGTATAGCCAAGGCCCTTCACCGTCCCATCGATATGGTCTAGTTTTAGAACTATGATCTTACGCGTTTTCGTTTGTTCGATCTGGGTGGTGTAAAATGCCGTGCTAATATATATAAACTGAAGTAAAAGATCAATAGTATTGTATTTGGGAATGAATGAGTACAAATTACAAATAACGAGAGTCCTATCCGAGCACTATTGGATGCCGTACAAGCTAGAGGGTGAAATACATATAAAGTAGCCTATACTATGCTTCCTAAGTAGTTCCGAGCAACAGCCTCGGAGGAAGAGCACCTGGGAAGTTGTGTCGTCGTCATAAATGCTTGAGGTATTTATAGCTGAGGTCTGGAACCAGGTGAACCACCCACATATGTGCATTTCTCAGCCCACGGGCCTGGGCCAGTGCTCGGCCCAACAATGAATTTGGATCCTAAGCTTCCTTTGTAGAATCAGCATAGGATTCTTGAGCTTTGGGCTCGAATTTATGCTCATGAGATCGAGATTGGTGAATTTCGATCTTGCTAGATCGTAGTAATGCTGAATCCAAGTTACCCCTCATCAATAATCCCCCACTTCTCGAGCGTAAAGAGGAGCTTAAGCTCAAAGAAGTATAAATTGTTCCGAACGCTGGGGTTAGACGAGCCATTTTAGGATAGGTTTCGGATGTGCCTCGTTAAAAACCTAACTCGGAAAAACCCTTTGGGATAAAAACCGAGCTAGGGAAAAGAGTGCATATCTTGGAAACGATATAATGGCATCGTCTTGAAATTACCTTGGTTATCTGTGGATCGGTGGGATAATATGGAGTTGATATCCAAGAAAAACATCTTTTCAAACGTGGACTTCAGTTCATGATTCCGGAAAGTATAGGGGTCATACGTGCAATTATTGGAAATATAATTTTGAATTCACCATGAGGGAGTCCAACCGTCGCGGTTACTTGGGGACTAGTTTGCAGTTTCCCATTTTGTCCCTGTATATATATGCTGATCGCGGGCCGCTGATCTGCATAAGTTCTAAGAAAACCCTAGATCGGCGCGAACAGATCGATAAGAGAATTTTAGCAATTTCTTCGACCAGTTTCCATACATTCAATATGTCCGGCACCGTAGATCTGAAAGGCAAGTCACAAGTAGTGGAAGACCGAGAGAGTGGTCCTGAGGAGAGGCAGACCGAGGAAATTCGACCGTCCTTTGCGGAAAATTCGAGCCCCAATTCCGATTCCAACAGAGAGGAAGGAGAATCGGATAACGAATCAGAGGACAATCGAGATGATAGTTCGAGTGAGGTGTCAGTCTCTGATGAGGAAGTCGAAGAGGATGACGACCTCCCTTTAGGGAAGAATGAGCAAAAGAAATATATCATAGGCGGCGGGGTTGTGGTTACAATCCTTAACTGGGTAGAGCCGTCGACCAGTGCGGTGCTGAATATGACCGAGGATAGGGCAGATGAAACTATTTGCCGCTACACTAAAAGAGACCGAGAGGAATTGGAGGCAGAATTTGGCAAGTATATTGGCACCGGGTACTCGATCGTCATTCCGACCCCCGAACAGCGAGTCACCGATCCTCCTGAAGGGTGTCAAGCTTTTTATGCTAAACAGTTCTTCTATGGTTTACGTATTCCCTTCCCACCTTTGATACGCAGCATTTTGGAGGCTTTCAAGCTTACTCCCTCTCAAATCCTGCCGAATTCGATCGGACTCATAATAGCCTTTTGCGTCCTGATGAAGGCTAAAGGAAAGAAGGCAGCTTTCCAAAATTTCTGGCGAATTTTCCAGATCAGCTCCTCCACGGCTTCGAACGCTGGTTATGTATACTTTTCTCAGAGGCCGAATATATCAATTTTATCGACCAGACTCTCCCCCTTCGGCTTCGTTCGTGGCCCAGACTCTCCCCCTTCAGCGGATAATCTCGAACCTACTCCACACATATGGCCCGAGGCTAAGTCGTGGATCTATGGCAGACGACATCTTAGGGAAATATGAGCCATGAGATCTCAGACGAATTCCTGCGATCTCTTCGAATCGACCTTCATCAGACTCATTTGATGACTCAAGAGGCGGTTTTGCATTTGGCTGGGCTCAGCTCATGCTCTTTTCCTGCGCCTGAGATCAACTATGGAAAGGCTCTGATCATTCCGAATAACAATCCAACCGAGCAACCTGGAAGGGTCGAAGGAGAGGCCAACCCTGCTGTTGCTCCTTCCACTTTAGGTATGTCAAATTGTCATATACACTTCGATTTATCTTTCTATAATCGAAGTTAATTCCCTTGTGTTTCACAGCTGGGATCGTTGATAGGTTCCGAACGTCGATAGCTGGGTCGGTTGTTGTTTCCTTTTCGAAGGGTAACCTAGGTCGACCTCGTCACCAAAAATCAAAGGTTTCCCGAAAGGTTGTAAAATCCACTCCTGGGGTCGATACCACCGTGGTTTCGAACGCTATGGTGAGTTTTTCCCAACCTGCTATTGCGGGAACTTCCCAACCTCATGCTGCGATCGAGGGAACTTCCCAATCTCGAGCTTCGATCTTCGGTCCGTTTTTCCAACCGGTTCTTCTGATCCGAATGAGGCAGGACTTAGTCATTATACATTAAAAGAGGTCCGAGCTCAGGAGATACTGGAATCGAGAATGGCTCGTAAAAGGAGTAGCGATGCCCCTGAGTCTTCTAGAAGGGTGAAGCCTTTTGGTCGAGGACTGGATCCAATCCGATGCTAGGCTGGCCATTCCGAGCCAGACCTGGCTGATTTCATAGGGGCCACCTTCAAGGACCAAGGGCAGCTGGATTCCCGGAGGATGGAACCATCGAGTCCGACTTGGGCCCTGATGGTGAGCATGCAGTGGATAAGTCTCTTCGGATATTCATGGCCGGGAGATTTAAGGATGATAACACCGCGCTATTTCTTAAGAATGACTTCGAGATCGCAGGTGATTACGCCTATGCTCAGCAAAAGGTATATGAGTTTTCAAACATACTAATTTTCCCTCAAAACCTTTGCTTCGTCCTTAATATTTACTTTCTTCTTTAGGTCGGAGACTTATTCAATCATCAGGCTTACCGACTGGCCACATTAGACGATGAGTCTCAGATGGCCCAGAATGCCATTCATGACATCCTGAGGGAAGAGGCTACCAAGGCTGATCAGCTGAGGGATACTTCGACTAAGTTATCTGAGGTCGAGAAGGAGCTCGGGTCAGCTAAGAAAGACCTTGACGGAAAGAGAGCCCTCGAGGAAGAGGTAACCAAATTAAAATCGGATCTTGAGCAAGCTAAGGCATTATCGAACAGGCGTATGCTCGAGGCCGAGAAGAAGGCAGACTTCCCGCCATAAGAGAATTTTTAAAGTCGCCCTTCCTCGATGCATCGGTTCGTTTGAGGTCGGGCGAAATTAATCAAGCCTTCTATTATAAAGGAATTCAGCATCTCCTCACTGCCAGAAGGGTTCAAGGCACCCTCGACGATTATCTTCCTTACATGGATCCTTATAAGAATATCTATGGAAAAAGTTACAAGGCTTCTGTAATAGGATTTACTTAGCGAACTTTTGTAATTGCAAATTTGTTTTTATAATCTCCCGCCTTTTTTATTTGGTGGACGCTTGAATTTACACTTTTCCCTTAATGCCATGTTTAACTTATTGCCAGTATGACCATTTTGTTGAACTTTATAACGTCATTCTTGCATACTCGGTCGCGTCATCGAATCTTTCTTGGGAGTGGTGATTTACCAATAAATGTAATTCGCATGATGCCGCGTCTCTTATAAATACTAAGGCCATTTTACCTTGCCTTTACGATAACATCATACACAGTGATCGGAGCTTCAGGAAATTATTACGGTCGAATAATTATCCAAAAGCCAAGAGATGAATGAAAATTTGAACGTTTCTGTAACTTCTTCCGTGCCTTTCCCCAAACCCAATGATGGTAGGAATATAAAGAAAAAGAGACAAGCTCCGGTTAAGTCCATTACTTCCGATGAGCTGATCTTCCATGGAGGAGGTAAATCTTCAACTGTCGCCCTTTCTTCATGTTTGAAAACCAAGGGCTCAAACAAGAAAATTAAAAAGGTTTCTTTTGGGGAGGATGTATCTGTGCGCACATCTTTTCCTGTTCGGTCCGCGCCTTCGAAGGTTGCTGAGTCTTTCAATTTATTATTTCCTTCCGGCGTTTTTCCCTTTAAGAGGGACATAATTCGTTTCGACAAAGTATCACACGAGAAATCCGATTTGAGCCTTCTTCGGGCCAATATCTCTATCTCCGAGGCAATTCTATCAAAAGGAGAATATTCTTCGTTCTTGTTTCAGTCTGGGTCGGATTTTCTTGCTCGGGTAATTTTTGCTAATTTCCTTATCCTGGTTTTCTAGTTTCTTTATTTTTAGCCTTGATATGTCTTCTTACAAGTTCAGGCTGGCGAAGGCTTTTCTGGGCTCTATGCGTTGGCAAAGCGTGAGATCGAACAACGAGCTACCATTACTCTCGAGCTGGCCAGGAAGAAGGTTGAGCTGGATCGTGCACTGGAAGCTAATATATTTTTTAAGGAGAAATTGTCTCAGGACAAGTTGAGCTTGGAATTAGAGAGACTCAAAGATATCTATGAACGTGAGAAGAAAAATTCGAGCTTCAGGAGAGGGAAGCTTATACCCGCGGGTATGCTGATCGCGGTGCTGAAGTTCGAAAAATCCTTTCCGAGAATAACTTCGTTTAGTTGTATTAAGATTTCCCTTCGTTGTAACATAAGCTTGCTAAGATTTTTCTTTGTTGTAACACAATCTTGTTGTAACAGTAATATTGTCAAAATGTTGTTCTTTCTTCCTTCCTCTCTCTCCTTTTTTTTTTTTTTTTTGGGAAGTGGGACGGGCAGAGCGTTTAATGCTCATATCGTGGCCGTTCATCCCACCAGATCTACACCGGTGATGTTAAATTCCTCCCCCTATATATAGTTCCAAAATTACCTTCATATTTTTTCTTGTCTGTAAATGTTTCATTCGATCGACATGGTTGTGTTTTTACTCCCATCGATCAACTCCATGTTCCACTTGATCTCTGCGATTAAAGTGTTCGAGATTCGAATTCGAACTTTCTTTCTCGACCTCCTCAGCGTCCCTATATGGGAAGCAATTCCGACTAGGGTATCGACAGGCGAAAAGGATTGCGACTAGGGTACCGGCAGGCGACCTGCTTCTTTGGAGTCATCTCTCCTGAGATGGGTTAGAATTCGATATCCTATCGCTTCATTCGGTCGGTTAGTGGATGACTATCTAACTGGATATACTTCCATCTTCCCTTGACCGGATAATAGTCTTAGAGAGCTAGCGGGGGTCCGGTAGCAAGAATGCTGGAAAATTGTTTCCTCGCCGCTGGTTTATGGACGAAGGTTTTGGATTTGCTACGAGTCCGGGAGGCAAGCTCCAATCTTGTTCCCCTGTTTTTCCACATTTGGCTTTGAAGACCTCTAGCTTATTTGTAGCATTTGTAGTAGGATAGGAACAAATGTAATGTTTTTGAATTCGAATCTTCTTGTTGTATCTTGATCTCTGTATTTCGATGAATCATTTGTAATTGTTCGGAGAGCTTATAAATGCAACTGTTTATCTTTATACTTCTCTTGTTCTATCTTTACTTTAACGGATCCTGATTTCGATCTTCTGCCATTTTGTCGTTCCATGATTATGTTAACTTATGAGGCAAGTCGAAAACCTTAACGGAAATGAACTCTTATCCCCGTCACCTAATGGTTCACGGTCTTGTAGCTTCATAGAACAACTTTCAAATAATACTACATTTGTTGAACACAGAATTCTAGGGGATTCCCGAAGTTCGAAGGAATATTTTCCTTAGCTCGAATAATATTCTTGGCCTTTAATTCAATAATCGCGTAGAAGGGAAGTGATAGATTTTTGATCGATCCTGATTATAATTTCGATCTAAGGGGCGTAGCAACGGCTTTCACCCTTAGTCGTTTCAGAGCATTTTTAGCCCGAGGGTCGTAGCAACAGCTTTCACCCATTTAATAATTTTGATCTAAGGGGCGTAGCAACGGCTTTCACCCAACAATATCAATGCCCCATTTATCAAAAGGCCAACAGATCGGAATAGAGTGCATATGTTCGGCCGGTTGATGGATCAAATTCGAATGAATTTGACAATGGTGGCATTTCTTCACATAATCAACATAATCAGAGAAAAGAGTAGGCCAATAATATCCTGACCTTGAGCATTTAAGAGTTAATGCCCGAGCACCGCAGTGACTTCCTGCCTCTCCCTCGTGAACCTCTTTTAAAATAGCATTATAGTGCATTTCGGAGATACATTTTAATAAAATTCCAGAAGAAGATCTTTTATATAGTTGATTATCAACTAGAGTGAACGATGGCGCTCGGTATTTGATCCTTCGAGCTTCGTTTGAGTTTTCTGGAAGCTTCCCTTCTTTGAGATAGGCAATAAGAGGGTCGATCCAAGAGATCCTCGGCTCATCGATTTCCATGATGTCGACTGAGGGAGTCACATCCAGTTCGATAGCAGACGTATTCGATAATAGCCATGTGATTATCCTTTCATTCTTCCCATCTGCAAGTCCTGTGAACTTTGATAATAGATCTGCCCATAGATTTTGGCGAAATGAACTTTCATTGAATAAACAACTCAATTCGAAATAAACTTTCATTGAACATATAGTTTTCTTAATCACGAGAAACAAAGAAACAGAACGAGATGACAAAATAGTAATAGTCTAGAATTTTAACTATCCATCTTCATCTTCCATAATATCTTCTCAAATTAACGGCATTCCAGGCTCGAGGTAGGACCTCTCCATTAGGATGAGCAATTTTGTAAGAACCTTTCTTTCCAACCTCAACGACCACAAAGGGGCCATCCCAATTAGGTTGAAGTTTTCCAACATGCTTCGACACTTCTACTTTCTTGAGCACTAAATCTCCCACTTTGAATGTTCGGATTCGAACGTTTCGATTATAGGATTTTTCCTTGCTAGACTTGGTGGATTGAATTTTCAACTTTGCTCGGTCCCTTCGACCATCTGCGTGATCAACTTCCATTTCCCTTAGAGATTGGTTTTCCTCGGGATCATAAAATTCGACCCTGGGAGAAGGTACGAGGTTCTCAACTGGAATAACAGCTTCCGACCCATAAACCAGACTGAATGGAGTTTCTCCTGTTGCAGCTTTAATAGTAGTTCTATTAGCCCACAAAACTCCTGGCAGTTCGTCGAGCCATTTTCCCTTTGCCTCAGATAGACGTTTTTCCAGAGATCGAACGATCTCTCTGTTCACGACTTCAGTTTGTCCATTAGCTTGAGGATGTCCCACTGATGCGAAATTCTGCTGTATTCCGAACTTTTCGCACCATTATGTGATTCTTTTCCCGGCGAACTGCGTTCCATTATCAGATATTAAGATCCTGGGAATCCCTAACCTGCAGACAATATTTTTCCATATGAAATTAATAACCTGGAACTGAGTGATCTTTGTCAGAGCAACGCATTCGACCCATTTGCTGAAATATTCTACTGCAACCAATACATAATTTTTTTGGGCTCTTGCTGTTGGAAACGACCCAACAATATCAATGCCCCATTTATCAAAAGGCCAACAGATCGGAATAGAGTGCATATGTTCGGCCGGTTGATGGATCAAATTCGAATGAATTTGACAATGGTGGCATTTCTTCACATAATCAACATAATCAGAGAAAAGAGTAGGCCAATAATATCCTGACCTTGAGCATTTAAGAGTTAATGCCCGAGCACCGCAATGACTTCCTGCCTCTCCCTCGTGAACCTCTTTTAAAATAGCATTATAGTGCATTTCGAAAATACATTTTAATAAAATTCCAGGAGAAGATCTTTTATATAGTTGATTATCAACTAGAGTGAACGATGGCGCTCGGTATTTGATCCTTCGAGCTTCGTTTGAGTTTTCTGGAAGCTTCCCTTCTTTGAGATAGGCAATAAGAGGGTCGATCCAAGAGATCCTCGGCTCATCGATTTCCATGATGTCGACTGAGGGAGTCACATCCAGTTCGATAGCAGACGTATTCGATAATAGCCATGTGATTATCCTTTCATTCTTCCCATCTGCAAGTCCTGTGAACTTTGATAATAGATCTGCCCATAGATTTTGGCGAAATGAACTTTCATTGAATAAACAACTCAATTCGAAATAAACTTTCATTGAACATATAGTTTTCTTAATCACGAGAAACAAAGAAACAGAACGAGATGACAAAATAGTAATAGTCTAGAATTTTAACTATCCATCTTCATCTTCCATAATATCTTCTCAAATTAACGGCATTCCAGGCTCGAGGTAGGACCTCTCCATTAGGATGAGCAATTTTGTAAGAACCTTTCTTTCCAACCTCAACGACCACAAAGGGGCCATCCCAATTAGGTTGAAGTTTTCCAACATGCTTCGACACTTCTACTTTCTTGAGCACTAAATCTCCCACTTTGAATGTTCGGATTCGAACGTTTCGATTATAGGATTTTTCCTTGCTAGACTTGGTGGATTGAATTTTCAACTTTGCTCGGTCCCTTCGACCATCTGCGTGATCAACTTCCATTTCCCTTAGAGATTGGTTTTCCTCGGGATCATAAAATTCGACCCTGGGAGAAGGTACGAGGTTCTCAACTGGAATAACAGCTTCCGACCCATAAACCAGACTGAATGGAGTTTCTCCTGTTGCAGCTTTAATAGTAGTTCTATTAGCCCACAAAACTCCTGGCAGTTCGTCGAGCCATTTTCCCTTTGCCTCAGATAGACGTTTTTCCAGAGATCGAACGATCTCTCTGTTCACGACTTCAGTTTGTCCATTAGCTTGAGGATGTCCCACTGATGCGAAATTCTGCTGTATTCCGAACTTTTCGCACCATTATGTGATTCTTTTCCCGGCGAACTGCGTTCCATTATCAGATATTAAGATCCTGGGAATCCCTAACCTGCAGACAATATTTTTCCATATGAAATTAATAACCTGGAACTGAGTGATCTTTGTCAGAGCAACGCATTCGACCCATTTGCTGAAATATTCTACTGCAACCAATACATAATTTTTTCGGGCTCTTGCTGTTGGAAACGACCCAACAATATCAATGCCCCATTTATCAAAAGGCCAACAGATCGGAATAGAGTGCATATGTTCGGCCGGTTGATGGATCAAATTCGAATGAATTTGACAATGGTGGCATTTCTTCACATAATCAACATAATCAGAGAAAAGAGTAGGCCAATAATATCCTGACCTTGAGCATTTAAGAGTTAATGCCCGAGCACCGCAATGACTTCCTGCCTCTCCCTCGTGAACCTCTTTTAAAATAGCATTATAGTGCATTTCGAAGATACATTTTAATAAAATTCCAGAGAAGATCTTTTATATAGTTGATTATCAACTAGAGTGAACGATGGCGCTCGGTATTTGATCCTTCGAGCTTCGTTTGAGTTTTCTGGAAGCTTCCCTTCTTTGAGATAGGCAATAAGAGGGTCGATCCAAGAGATCCTCGGCTCATCGATTTCCATGATGTCGACTGAGGGAGTCACATCCAGTTCGATAGCAGACGTATTCGATAATAGCCATGTGATTATCCTTTCATTCTTCCCATCTGCAAGTCCTGTGAACTTTGATAATAGATCTGCCCATAGATTTTGGCGAAATGAACTTTCATTGAATAAACAACTCAATTCGAAATAAACTTTCATTGAACATATAGTTTTCTTAATCACGAGAAACAAAGAAACAGAACGAGATGACAAAATAGTAATAGTCTAGAATTTTAACTATCCATCTTCATCTTCCATAATATCTTCTCAAATTAACGGCATTCCAGGCTCGAGGTAGGACCTCTCCATTAGGATGAGCAATTTTGTAAGAACCTTTCTTTCCAACCTCAACGACCACAAAGGGGCCATCCCAATTAGGTTGAAGTTTTCCAACATGCTTCGACACTTCTACTTTCTTGAGCACTAAATCTCCCACTTTGAATGTTCGGATTCGAACGTTTCGATTATAGGATTTTTCCTTGCTAGACTTGGTGGATTGAATTTTCAACTTTGCTCGGTCCCTTCGACCATCTGCGTGATCAACTTCCATTTCCCTTAGAGATTGGTTTTCCTCGGGATCATAAAATTCGACCCTGGGAGAAGGTACGAGGTTCTCAACTGGAATAACAGCTTCCGACCCATAAACCAGACTGAATGGAGTTTCTCCTGTTGCAGCTTTAATAGTAGTTCTATTAGCCCACAAAACTCCTGGCAGTTCGTCGAGCCATTTTCCCTTTGCCTCAGATAGACGTTTTTCCAGAGATCGAACGATCTCTCTGTTCACGACTTCAGTTTGTCCATTAGCTTGAGGATGTCCCACTGATGCGAAATTCTGCTGTATTCCGAACTTTTCGCACCATTATGTGATTCTTTTCCCGGCGAACTGCGTTCCATTATCAGATATTAAGATCCTGGGAATCCCTAACCTGCAGACAATATTTTTCCATATGAAATTAATAACCTGGAACTGAGTGATCTTTGTCAGAGCAACGCATTCGACCCATTTGCTGAAATATTCTACTGCAACCAATACATAATTTTTTCGGGCTCTTGCTGTTGGAAACGACCCAACAATATCAATGCCCCATTTATCAAAAGGCCAACAGATCGGAATAGAGTGCATATGTTCGGCCGGTTGATGGATCAAATTCGAATGAATTTGACAATGGTGGCATTTCTTCACATAATCAACATAATCAGAGAAAAGAGTAGGCCAATAATATCCTGACCTTGAGCATTTAAGAGTTAATGCCCGAGCACCGCAATGACTTCCTGCCTCTCCCTCGTGAACCTCTTTTAAAATAGCATTATAGTGCATTTCGAAGATACATTTTAATAAAATTCCAGGAGAAGATCTTTTATATAGTTGATTATCAACTAGAGTGAACGATGGCGCTCGGTATTTGATCCTTCGAGCTTCGTTTGAGTTTTCTGGAAGCTTCCCTTCTTTGAGATAGGCAATAAGAGGGTCGATCCAAGAGATCCTCGGCTCATCGATTTCCATGATGTCGACTGAGGGAGTCACATCCAGTTCGATAGCAGACGTATTCGAAAATAGCCATGTGATTATCCTTTCATTCTTCCCATCTGCAAGTCCTGTGAACTTTGATAATAGATCTGCCCATAGATTTTGGCGAAATGAACTTTCATTGAATAAACAACTCAATTCGAAATAAACTTTCATTGAACATATAGTTTTCTTAATCACGAGAAACAAAGAAACAGAACGAGATGACAAAATAGTAATAGTCTAGAATTTTAACTATCCATCTTCATCTTCCATAATATCTTCTCAAATTAACGGCATTCCAGGCTCGAGGTAGGACCTCTCCATTAGGATGAGCAATTTTGTAAGAACCTTTCTTTCCAACCTCAACGACCACAAAGGGGCCATCCCAATTAGGTTGAAGTTTTCCAACATGCTTCGACACTTCTACTTTCTTGAGCACTAAATCTCCCACTTTGAATGTTCGGATTCGAACGTTTCGATTATAGGATTTTTCCTTGCTAGACTTGGTGGATTGAATTTTCAACTTTGCTCGGTCCCTTCGACCATCTGCGTGATCAACTTCCATTTCCCTTAGAGATTGGTTTTCCTCGGGATCATAAAATTCGACCCTGGGAGAAGGTACGAGGTTCTCAACTGGAATAACAGCTTCCGACCCATAAACCAGACTGAATGGAGTTTCTCCTGTTGCAGCTTTAATAGTAGTTCTATTAGCCCACAAAACTCCTGGCAGTTCGTCGAGCCATTTTCCCTTTGCCTCAGATAGACGTTTTTCCAGAGATCGAACGATCTCTCTGTTCACGACTTCAGTTTGTCCATTAGCTTGAGGATGTCCCACTGATGCGAAATTCTGCTGTATTCCGAACTTTTCGCACCATTATGTGATTCTTTTCCCGGCGAACTGCGTTCCATTATCAGATATTAAGATCCTGGGAATCCCTAACCTGCAGACAATATTTTTCCATATGAAATTAATAACCTGGAACTGAGTGATCTTTGTCAGAGCAACGCATTCGACCCATTTGCTGAAATATTCTACTGCAACCAATACATAATTTTTTCGGGCTCTTGCTGTTGGAAACGACCCAACAATATCAATGCCCCATTTATCAAAAGGCCAACAGATCGGAATAGAGTGCATATGTTCGGCCGGTTGATGGATCAAATTCGAATGAATTTGACAATGGTGGCATTTCTTCACATAATCAACATAATCAGAGAAAAGAGTAGGCCAATAATATCCTGACCTTGAGCATTTAAGAGTTAATGCCCGAGCACCGCAATGACTTCCTGCCTCTCCCTCGTGAACCTCTTTTAAAATAGCATTATAGTGCATTTCGGAGATACATTTTAATAAAATTCCAGAAGAAGATCTTTTATAGAGTTGATTATCAACTAGAGTGAACGATGGCGCTCGGTATTTGATCCTTCGAGCTTCGTTTAAGTTTTCTGGAAGCTTCCCTTCTTTGAGATAGGCAATAAGAGGGTCGATCCAAGAGATCCTCGGCTCATCGATTTCCATGATGTCGACTGAGGGAGTCACATCCAGTTCGATAGCAGACGTATTCGATAATAGCCATGTGATTATCCTTTCAGTCTTCCCATCTGCAAGTCCTGTGAACTTCGATAATAGATCTGCCAATAGATTTTCCTCCCTCGGTATAGGTTGAATATCAAACTTGTCGAATTCAGAGATCAACTTTTTTGTCTTGTTCAAATATTTGATCATATTGAACTCCCTGGCCTCGTAAGTGCCTTTCACCTGTCTATGAACGAGTTCAGAATCTGTTAACACAACAATTGATTTTACCTTTACCTTTATGGACATTTCTAATCCAGCGATCAGGGCTTCATATTCCGCTTCGTTGTTGGTAACGACGAAGTCCAAAGTGATAGCATAACTCAAGTCTTCACCATTGGATCCTTGAAAATGAATTACTGCTCCCCCTCCTTCCCTGGTCGAGGAACCATCCACGTGCATCAGCCAGACCTGACCTTCGGCTTTTTCGACCATTCTTACCTCGGAGATTGCTCCTTCTTCCTCATTCGATATGCCTGTTGACTTGACTACGAAGTCCGCCAATACCTTTGCCTTTATAGCGACTCGTGGTTGATATTCAATCTCGAATTGACCCAGCTCGATCACCCATTTTATCAATCTGCCTGATGCTTCTGGCTTTGATAGGACCTGACTTAGAGGTTGATTCGTTAAGACGATGATCTTGTATGTCTGAAAAAAAGGCCTTAACCTTCGCGCAGCTACCACCAAGGCAAGCACGAATTTCTCAATCTCCATGTAATTTTTCTCAGCTCCCTGCAATAACTTGCTCAAATAGTAATCGGGTTTATGCTCAGACTTATCGAGCTTTACCAAAACCGAGCTAATAGCCTCTTCCGACACGGCTATGTATAAATATAGAGGTTCTCCATCGGATGGCTTGGCTAACATTGGTGGTGAGGTTAAGTATGCTTTCAGGTCTTCGAAAGCTTTGTCACATTCTGCATTCCACTCAAAGTTCTTAGATTTACGCAACAGTTTGAAGAATGGTAAACTCTTGTCAGCAGATCGTGAGATGAATCTATTCAACGAAATAATCTTCCCAATCAAGCTTTGTACATCTGAGAGCTTTCTTGGTGGATGTAGATCGGTAATTGCTCGAATTTTTTCGGGATTGGCTTCGATGCCTCTTTCGTGGACGAGATATCCGAGGAATTTTCCCGATCGCACACCAAAAGTGCACTTGGCAGGATTCAACTTCATTCCATATTTCCTTACAATTCCAAAACATCGATCAAGATGGTTGATGTGGTCCTCCTCCGTCATACTCTTTACGAGCATGTCATCTACATAAACTTCCATGATTTCCCCTATCAAATCTTTAAACATCATATTGACTAACCTTTGATAGGTTGCGCCCGCATTCCTCAAGCCAAAAGGCATGACAATGAAGCAGTAGACTCCTCGCTCGGTGATGAACGCTGTTTTATCCTGGTCTCTTTCATTCATAAAAATCTGATAAAATCCTTGGAAAGCATCCATCATACTAAAAAATACAAACCCCGCGGTGGAATCTACAAGCATATCGATCCGAGGTAATGGATAAGGATCTCTTGGGCACAATTTGTTTAGATCTGTAAAGTCATTACACATTCTCCATTTGTTTTCAATCTTTTCGCCCTTAGAAACTAGGACCACATTACACAACCACTCTGTGAACTTTATTTCCCTGATCTGGCCCGCTGCTAGCAATCTATCGACCTCTGCATTGATTATTTTGTCCTTTTCGCGACCATGATTGCGCTTCTTTTGCCTTACAGGTTTTGCCTTCGGATCGATGTTCAATGAATGTGTTATCACCCGCGGGTCGATTCCAACTATATCATCTGAACTCCAGGCAAAAACGTCCACATTTTTCTGTAAAAATTCAACGAGCATGGTTTCCATGCCCTTGCTTAACTCTGTTCCAATTTTGGTGAATTTCTCAGGGGATCCCGGAACTAAACTTACTTTTTTGTGGCCAGGTGCTTGCACACTCATGTCGACATTTTTCCCTTTCTTTCCTTGTAATTTCTCGTAGTCGGAAATTGGCGATTTTACGCCAGAATCCAATTCAGCTATTTTCCTCTTAATCGGGAGCTCGGGCTCCACTTTCTTTTTAATACTTAAAGATGAATTATAACATTCCCAGGCCATGTATTGGTCGTTCCACATTTCTCCTACTCCTCCATCGGTCGTGAACTTTATTTTTTGGTGATAGGTAGATACAACTGTTTTGAGTTTTCCTTGTGCAATTAGTTTTTCTATCTCGACTTTCAGTTGGTAACAGTTTTCGGTGCTGTGCCCCCGAGCCCGGTGGTAACGACAGTATTGGTCATAACCCAGTGCCCCTGGCCTAGCTTGAGTGATCCTTTGAGCCTCGGGAATTAAATTTCCTTCTTCTAACACAGTTAACACACCTCTTCCTTTGAACTGTTAAGTTCGGTAAACTGAATTTTTCCAGGTCTTGGAGGTCGAGCTCGTTCATAGGGAGATCCATAGGAATTCGACCCTTGGGGCGGCATATGTGGCTTATAAGTGTTGATTCGTTGCCAAACATACCCTCTGGTTGATCCTCCGTAATCACCAGGCTTTGGGATAGGAGCCCGATCTTGTTTCTTGTTAAGAGGAAGTTTCACAGTGTGCGAGCTTTTTAACTTATTCATTTCTTCCTGAATCATGTATTTCTCCGCGATCTCCATAATTCGCTCGAAGGATTTCGGTTGTTTTCTGCACAAGGCATTTCCGAACTGAGTGCTCCTTGTCAGCTCGAACATTAACGAGGACAAATATTCGATCTGCGGAGTGTCAACTTTGAGAAGTTCGATACTGAACCTTGCTAACCATTGTCTCAACATTTCTCCTTCCAATTGTTTTACGGTCCCCAAATGATTTGCTGGGAACCTTGGTTTTCTTTGACTAGCAAATTGGTGTTTTAGTTTGTCGCAAAATTCCTCGAAGGAAAATATGGAGTTAGGCGGCAACTTCCCGAACCAATCGAGGGCAATTCCCTCGAAGGTAGTAACCATGATCTTGCAACAAAAGTCCTCAGAATGTCCGTATAAGTTCATCACATTAATAAAGCTGTCGATGTATTCCCCGGGGTCGGTAGTCCCGTTATACCGTGGCAGCCTGGTCGGTACAGTTTTCGCGTTTCGAGCTTCGCGTATTTCCTGACAAAACGGCGAACAACGCATGATACTGTTCGAAACCTCCATATCTCGTAGATTCTCTCTATTCGGAACATTTCCCGCTCGCCTGTCAGCATAATTGCCGCGAGGAATTCCTATTAGCGTATCTTCCTTCTCCAACTCCTTAGCTACTCTCTCTTGCACTATCCTTTCCAGTTCGGAATCAGTAATTCTTTTGTAGGTCGATTTTTTGCCTCTGACAGCACCAGAAGGGTGACTTTCCCCTACTATTGAATCCTCCACATCATGTACTGATTTTGGCGGAATTTCTGATTGGGCGTTGATTTCGATGGCACACCCCGAGGAGGGTTTGTTGCTGGCGCGTGCGATATAGATCGCAGTACACTATTCTCCCTCTGGATGTTTGAAGATGGTATTTCAGGTCTCCCAAGAACTGCTGGTTGATCTACAGGCGATTGATCAGCCCTTCCCCCGTTCAGAAATTCCCTACACATCGTGCCTATGATGGACCTTAGATCTCCAACGGTTGTGTGAATTGAGACATTATCCTGCGGAACAACCGGTGGAATCTCTGGTTGTTGAGCCGCATGCGACAGATTATCGGGCTCATTATTGACCGAATTCTGTGCTCCTGCTGCATGGGAAGGTTCTCCTCGGTTATATGTATTCCTCCTCGTAGTAGGCATATTTCGATCTAATACTCGAATAAGGCCCTACGGTGGGCGCCAATTGATCTTACGCATTTTCGTTTGTTCGATCTGGGTGGTGTAAAATGCCGTGCTAATATATATAAACTGAAGTAAAAGATCAATAGTATTGTATTCGGAATGAATGAGTACAAATTACAAATAACGAGAGTCCTATCCGAGCACTATTGGAAGCCGTACAAGCTAGAGGGTGAAATACATATAAAGTAGCCTATACTATGCTTCCTAAGTAGTTCCGAGCAACAGCCTCGGAGGAAGAGCACCTGGGAAGTTGTGTCGTCGTCATAAATGCTTGAGGTATTTATAGCTGAGGTCTGGAACCAGGTGAACCACCCACAGATGTGCATTTCTCAGCCCACGGGCCTGGGCCAGTGCTCGGCCCAACAGTGAATTTGGATCCTAAGCTTCCTTTGTAGAATCCGCATAGGATTCTTGAGCTTTGGGCTCGAATTTATGCTCATGAGATCGAGATTGGTGAATTTCGATCTTGCTAGATCGTAGTAATGCTGAATCCAAGTTACCCCTCATCAAACTACCCGCGGAACGAACATCGGGACCCTTAACAAAGAAGAATCTTCTTTTCCAACCTCTGGTTTTGTCCAAAGCTACGGTCGAAAGGACATGCCGGTTTGACCCCTGTGAGAAAGAGACGAACCCCGCGTTGGAACCCCTAGACATACTCATTTGAAATACCTGCCATAAGTTTCGAAGAGAAGCCTCCTCTCCTTTGGCCTTCATGAGGGCGCTGAACGCGACGATATAGGCTATAGAGTTCGGAAGAATTTGGGCGGGGGTGAGGGAGAAAAAAGATAGGATATCTCTTAATAGAGGAATGAAGGGAATCCGCAACCCGTGTGAAAATTGTTTATCGTAAAAAGCTTGGCATCCAGGCGGGGGAGCGGTTGCACGATCACGATAAGAGGGAATGACGATCGAAAACCCCTCCAGAAGAAATTTTCCGAACTCTTTCTCCAAACTAGCACGGTCTTCTGAACAAAAATGCAAGAAGTTAGTTCTGCGCCGACTTCAGCACGGATATGACCGACTGGTCCCGAAGGAGCTTCGGATCTATATATTCTGACAAAAACATTGTCGCCGATATTACGTCTCTCTACCTCTTTCTCTTCAGGTTCCTCAGCCTGGTTGGCATCTTCACGCTCGGGATGGAATTCCCCCTCTTCGAAGTCGTCAATAAGCCTGAAGTCAGGGTCGGATTCAGGATCCTCTCCAACTATGCCCTTGCCCTTTGAATTTCTCGAACTGGACATTATGAACGGAAATCATTCAAAGATAGCCTATGCGATCTTGATGCTCCGATCTCAAGCGAAAATAGTTCTGGAGGTAATTCCTAGCGATATAACATATATATAAAAGGTAAAAAAGGTGAATTGCAAACCGGTCCCCAAATAGTCACGACGATTGAGCTTCCTCAAAGAAGATTCAAAACTACCTCCCAGAAAATTTACAGTTTAGACCCCTATACCTACTGTGATCGCAAGTATCACAATGAACGATGTGAAAAGACATCTCAGCTGAAGAGTCATTTCAAGGAGAGCGTTAAAAACCTTTTTTAACACCCAAGTTTGTATCAAGGCAAGTTCGTTACATGGTTTTCAGGATATGCACTCTTTTTCCTAATTCGGTTTTTATCCCAATGGGTTTTTCCGAATAAGGTTTTTTAACGAGGCATATCCGAAAAAGCTTCAGAAAGATCTGCTCATCACAACGTTCAAAATAAAACTTCTTCGAGCTTAAGCTTCACTTTGCGCTCAAGAAGTGGGGGAGTATTGATGAGGGGTACTTTGGGATCCTACATCATAAAACCCAGGAAAGATCGAAGAATATAGAATCCAACCTCGAGGAGGTAAAGCCGAATCACTGACTCTGCAGTCCGGTCACCCAGGGGATGTTCGTGGTCGGAGTTTACTGTTGGGCCGATCACAGGCCCAAATCCTTGGGCCAAGGAAATGTAGCCCTGCGGATGGAGTAGCTAGCTCGCCACTTTTCACTATATATAGCTCCTGCATTTATGACGCCAGATACGCTTTCCCAGGTGCACTCTACTCGAAGCTGCTGCTCGGATAGATTAGTTCGACCACATTTATATGTATTTCGCCCTCTAGCTTGTACGACATCCAATAATGCTCGAATAGGACCCTAAATATTTGTAACTTGTACCTCAACGTTCGGAATATATATATACATTGATCTTTCACTTGTTCCATAGCGTTTAGAGTACTATTTATTTAATTCCGATCATATTACAAATTTACGTAAGATCAAGACTGGTGTCTATCAGCCGACTCAAATCAGATTTGTTCAAGTTTGAGATCAGCTCTGCTCACCATCAGACTTGCACTCTCATCAGCCAAGTGGAAAGGATCAAGAAGTTTCCCCAACGGTAATAAATGCACTTGGAGTAATAAATGCTGAAGACCGAGGGTATTAATGGCAAATGATTGAAGAAATACCTCGTATCAGCTCGGTGCATTAAATGTTGCTTAACAGAAAGTACAGTCTGCAGTACTGTCACTGTGCAGAGAGCCGTTCGCGGAAATTAAGGACCACAAACTGAGAAATTCAAATTGTGTCTCTCTTCAACGGACACTTTTTGAATCTGTGAGTATAAATAGCTGAAGAGACGAAGAGAAAAAGCTACACACAACAACTGAGAGAATTTACGAAGCATAATATTTTCTAAGTCTCAAGAAGCTCAAGAACAACTCACTCGCCTGCTGAAGTCATTTGTTGACAGAAGCTTGTTGAAGTTCAAAGATAATACATTTTCTGAGTGAATCTGTAAAGAGAGTGTTGTGAGGAGTACTTATCCATCTTTGTGAGTGATAAGTCTCTGTAGAATAGGTCTTCTTTGTGATTTCCTATTGCGCACTTGTGGTCGTTTCATTTGTTGTTCGACGCAAGCAGAGTATACTGTAAACTTAGTGATTATAGTATAACCCAAGATCTGTGTGACTTGGAAGAGTAGACTAAAGGATTTACATCCATATAACCACTATAAAAATCCTTGGGTTTTTACCTTGCATTTTACTTGCATATTTTCAGTTTGCATAAAAATACTTGATAAAACTGTTTGAAAAAGGATTAAAGAAGTTTTATAAAGCTGGGGATAAAATCTTTCAAACATCTAAGTTTACTTGTGAAAAACACTTTAAAAATCCGCTGCAAGTATTCTGGTATTAAAACTGATTTTGACTAAATCAACTAAGTGACTATCAGATTAGTGGTCAACAAAGCTGTTCAAAGATTTGTTCGCGATCAGCTTCGTCAGCTTACTGTTCTGTAACAGCTTAGTCTGCTTACAGTTGAACAAAAAGTTTTAAAGTTAAAATTTGATTAAAATTTTTAGAGGTCTATTCATCCCCCCCCCCCCTTCTAGACCTCATCTGACCACTTGGGACCAGCAACGGTAAAGATCCAACAACCAAGAAATTAGGAGATCAAGTGTGTAGATTGAACAACTGTAGACAAGATAACTTTCCACCTACTCGTATTCATGAGGACAGTTTAAATAAATTAAAAGCTTCATCATTACTTACAATCATCATCATTATCTGACATTGCGCGTCATATAAAACTTGCTGGAATTATTAGTTTTTAACGTATATATACTATCCTCTATAAAATAATTTAGTTGACGTCTATCACAAACTCACATCAACATGCAACACTCAATTAACTTAACATACTCAAAGATATCCGAGACTATATTGAATTAATCTACTCGACAATAGTCGGAGAACGTCGACTGTTTCCCGACTATACTAAAATTGTAATCTTTACTATTTTGTGTATGCACATTGATTAAGTTCTCTTAGACCAATATACTATCACCTACTACAAAGATGAGTAACTACTGTTTATTAAAACATTGAATAGTGACTAAAAATTTATATATTTCTAATTTAATTATACTTATATTTAATAAAATGTAAATAGGCCTAGTAAAATAAACATCCGAAATCTCACAATAATAAAACATACAAAATTAAAAAGCTATCCATCCCGTAATCATTAGAAAAAACGCTATATAGAATTAATAAAACATTTTAGTTAGGCCGAACAGCTGGAATAATGTGATGCTTAGAAATAAACTTTATCATAATTTAAAACCTCCAAATTATATACGATATAAAAAGCAATAATATTGTTTAGAATAAGTCAAAAAAATAATAATTAATTGTTCGTTTTAAAAAGTATAAATATCTAAGCTGATTTAAATATGTATAAAACGCAAACATAAAATAAATTATTTGATCTATATAATGCACTAAATATAACCCAAAAGTCAAAATTTAATTTGTATTTTAAACTGTCATCATAAATATGAATAGTTCAGAAGGTGTGTAAGTTTTCATTTGTTTAATCTAAACTGTTTATTTTATACTTTCCAGACCGTTGGATATTTAATATTAATACTATAAAAGGATTCACCGGATATTCAAGTTTTTTCACTACGTAAAATTTCAAAATGAGTATTTATATTTTTCAAAATGGAGAAGAATCACCAAACTCCATATATATTATACTCTTTAATAAAAAAGTATTTCCTCATGGGGATATTTGTATCTTTAAAACTGGGGGACGATTACCAAGTCGAAATATAACCGAGCCAGCTCTATCGACTTAGGTTATCGTCTGTTTTATTTAACTTCTCCACAAAATTTGATAAGATTTGAGAGACAAATGCAAAATAGACAAAAAAGAAATGAATCAGCTAATGATATTTATACAGAAAGAAAAACGTCCACACCTTCATCATTGTACTAAAGAACTCAACCATCCTTTGCATGAGACTCCGAAGATGTTCGAGGAATATAATCAGTATTTTTTAAAGAAGACTTTTTATATTTTGTTTTTAATGAATAATTTGAGCAATTAACGTATAAAGTATATTGATTAATAAAATATTAGATTATGTTTTCTCATATTTTTACGCTTATTACGTATTTATTTTCATTCAAGTTAGTAGTTTAATATACTTCCTTTTAACAAATAATAAATTTACTTTTATAGTTTTATTATAGTGGTTGGATTAGAGTTATTCAAGATATATATTTAGCGTAAAAAACATCTAACATAATTTTGGAATTTTGGTTCATTTATGGTTGCATATTTGTTTAGCTTGGTAAACTATTATACAATATATATAAATTGTTTAAAAAGTTATGCTGATACAAAATACTAATAAAATTTAAATTTTATTAATCATAATACTTTTTATACTAATTTATAACAACTTATTCAATTTATACAAAATATTAGAGTTATTATCTAAATAATAAGCAACGTATGTTAAAGTCTACATAAACGTAAGTTGAAATTTCACAAATAATATAACAAGATAACACAGAGCGGAGAAACAACAGTGCAACCCACGTTACTTTCCCTTTTTTTTTTGTCCTCGGTTTAATTATAAATCAATTATCACATTCCTTCTCAATATTGGGAGGATTAGCAGAATCCATCTATCGACTCTCAATAATAGGTCGTAAGGAGCATTATCGAGTAACATTTCCTACTCCTTGAGACAACGTAACTCCATGAAATACCCACACCAAGCTAACTTGATTAGAAATTATGATATATTTCAAGTTGGCTGGCATATCTTGGATTAAAAGATATTTCCAATTCCACCCATACCAACTTATCCTTTGCATATATATTATTCATTATCGAATGTATTATCCTAACTTTTCTACAACAAAACATTAATTTAAAAATATTTCTTATTACCAACTGAGAAATATAATCAAGGTAAGCCAATTTATAGTATATATGATAAAGATCCAACGGCCAAGAAAATATAAGATCAACTTCTAAATTGTACTACTGCAAACGTGCCAACTTTCCAACCAGTCATATTTATGTGGACAGTTTAAATAAATTACTTAAAAGATTCATCATTATCTGACCTTGCATGTATTGCAAAACTTACTGGAAATAAGTATTTAAGGTACATGTACCATCCTCTGTAAAATGATTGATTCGACACCTATAACGAATCTCACGTCAATATGCAACACTAAATTAACTTCACATGTAGAAAAACACCCAAAACCATATTTAATTATTCTATTCGACCAATCATGAAAGAATATTTGTTGTTCTTCGATGTAGATCAATATATTACAGTAATTGTTCAGTGGACATGCATCGACCAAGTGTGTATTGACCAATATACAAACATTAATTAAATAGCTTAGAATTTTATAAATTATATTCATCCGACTCAGACAATATTCCCTACCCAAAATACATAATCTTTTAAGAAACCCATCTATCATTATATAGTTATTAATATATATATATATATATATAATAATTTTTACCAAAAAAAAATTCAGAATCTCTGAATTTTAATATTTCTTTTAAGTTAATTAAAGATTTAAACAGATTGAACTATTTTTTATTTTAAAATATTTCGAGATATCACAAAATAAAAAATGTTATCTTAATTTCGTAAAAAAGATGGAAAAGGTTTTGTTACTGAAACTATGAATATAGTAAAGTAATTTTATTATATAACATTACATTTTAGTGCAAATAACGGTAAATTTTACCATACTATTTAAATCAATATTTAAAGAATTAAAAAGAAAATATAATTTGATTAATTGATTAATAAAACATTAAAATAATATACAAGTAAAATTATTATAAAAAGCAAAAATATATATATATATAATATTCATGTTTAACAAATTAATATTCATGTTTTCAGAGTCTACATACATTTCACATACGTATTAGCAAAACAAATACATATTGCGTACTTATCATACTTATATAACTTAGCATCGATAAGTTAATTTTACATATTTTTTTTATTAGCATACTCTACGAATCTATTACTATACATAAATATATATACATATATATACAAAAAAGGAATTCATAGAGATGTTATGATCTTCTAAAAAGCATTTTCAGACATCCGCAAATCCAGTCCTTCACTTTAACATTCTAGGATTTGACTTCGGTTATTAGCATTGATCGTGCTTTATTGTGATCATTTTCAAAATAGATGATTTTAGTAACAATGATCTGTAAAAGAATAAATTATTTTAGAAGCATATATATAATAATAAAAAAAGAAATATGTTCAATTACTAAGGATGAATGTAAATATATTATAGACAAATAATAAAACTAAGCACTAATATTTGAGAAATATTACAAAGTTAGAAATGATTTTGGAAAATTATGTAGAGAATAAAGTTATGATGAAGTACAAGAAGTTTCAGTATATAAACAAATTATTACCAAGCCATATTTATTTTGAACAATCAGCATATGGAAAGATTTTGATTTAGCTAAGCTATCCACCGTTCCAGGATTAAAAGAAACGAAGATGGTCAAATTTGTATTGGCTGGAGGAATTTTAGCAACCATTTTCACATGCTATGGAAATATTTGCAATATTATTATTAAATATCAAATCTACAAAGATAAATTTTCTTAATTCATAATTAAATTAAATAAGTAAGAAAATACTAATAATCTTTACCAGTAATGCATTTAAGAAACGCTTTGTCAGCATAAACAAAACATAATATTTAGTACTGGTTAACTACATTAGCGCGAAAGTAAATACATTCCGAGGACCATATTCTGAACTTACATTTGTAGGTACTTCCTAAATACGAAGTATTAATTATTTGATCTCGATTACTATGAACTACCACTCTTGATTCTGGCATACTCTTTGTATGTTGACCAAAATATGTGATCCCTATTTGTTATATATGCGTTTAGACGATGTATTATATAAGTTCTTGGGAAAGGTAATTAATGGAGTGTGGCGACAACCAAATAGTCTTTAACATCAAGACTTGCTATCGAGGATTCAGATAGAATGAAAGACAAGGGTCTAAATGAAACAAAAGGGTCTATCAAGATGATCGAAATTCCTCTCTCTATTGAATCTATCGGCATGTTGAAATTTCGAGAAATGATGTTTCCACAAAAGTTAAGTGTATCGATGAACAAGTCAATTGAAGAAGCCTACTCATCCCATTGTTTCCCTGGAGAAATCGAGTGTAACAAATGTCATTGGTTGAAGAAAATGTTGCAACCATCTTCGTCATCTAGTAAACCAGCTATCGACTAAGGAAATAAGCCGAAGATACCTTCTTTGTTACACAAGAACTTCAAAGATCCGCAATCACTCAAAAGTGAATTAAATCCTAACTCTATAATATTTCGATAACGTGAGAGAATTCGTCTCTTAACATCTTCTACTCATTTTTATTAGACGAATATCTCTAATTGAGCTCTAGAATTGTTCATTGTTTATTTTTCCATATGCGTTAATGCTTTTTCCTTCGCTTCCATTTGCGATAGTTAGTTTCTTTCTCTCAATTTTAATTCTGAATTGACCAAAACTTCTTTGAACTTGCTTACCTTGATCTCATATTTTTAAATATTGTTTCCCACAATTTCTTGAATTTAACAGTTTCTTGAACTGATTGTCATTCTAATTAAAACCCATCCCTTCAAAGTTTATTGGCACTTTTAATTCAGCTTCTTGTTGTCCGATCGAAGCTTCCAATTTGATATTTGAGTTGCATATTTGTTCGGAGTTTGTATTCCCTTTTTCTTTCACGAGCTACTTCTTCATAGTGAACTCGTGAATCATATGCTTACCGTAATTTGATTCAGTGGTTAGTAAAATTTCATTATCCTTATTCCCAGAACCTAATTATTGAATTGCGAAAGGTTCAGAAAAAGTCTCTTCGATTTCATATTATTCCTGCTTGTTATTCTAGAAGGAATGTACAGTCAACTTCATACTTGTATCATGTTCTTTCTAAAGTTGTTTCATCCTATTTGTTATCATTAATCTTGAAATTGGGCATTTTCATTTTCCTTGCCTTGTTCTTGAACCTTATTCGCTTTGTCTCTAGTATCATCATTACACTCATTACTTCTTTAAATGAACCTTTGAATAATTCGTTTTATTCTCACTTGATATTTAGATGTCCAAAGACACTTTAGCTTTGGTTGTTAATACCAAAACTTTTGATTCGATTTTGACATCCCTGATTCAACCTTCTTGTTATCTCTATTGAGACTTCTGATGTGATAGTCTTATAACCCTTAGCGATACTTGTTATTTGATTACATTGTTCAAATTGAGCTTTTTATTCGAATATCTATTATTATCATTACAACTCACATTTTCATTCATTTTCATAATCCTTGTTAAGATTCCTATTCAATTGTGCCTTATCGCGTTCATATAAAATCCTTAATCGACCACTTTCTGGTTATATTATTTGAACAATCCTTGACTCGATCGACCTTTCAGGTCCTCATTACTTTATTCCGAAGTTATTTTTGCTCAGTCTATAAACTCAATTGCTTCATTTTTCATGGGCAAAATTTTTGGTTCAACTGTCCTTTATGATCCTCATAGAAATTTATTGTTTCGGTGTTGCTTGATACTTTATTGAACCCCTTTGCTAATATATGGTCATTTCTGAATCGTCTCTTTGATTCCATATCATTCATACTTGTTAACTTCATTGACCATGCAACATTTTCACTCAGTCATCGACTTTCTTTTGAACTCCACACTGTTATCTTGTTTTTTCTAAACATGTCCTTTCATCGTGGTTACTTTCTCGTATATGGTGTTCTCTTTTTTCTTGGATCTCGTTCTTTAACTCTATACGCTTTCTACGTTGTACTTTTGTTACATTCGTTGCTACTTAAAATGAATCTTTGAGTAGCGAATTTTATCTTAGTTCAATTTTTAAATAATCAAAGATATTTCAAAACTTTGATTTCCATTGACAGAACTCTTGAATTAATTTCCGTTATCATTATTGGCACACTTGGTTTAACCTTCTTCTTGCTACTCCGAACTCTTCACTTGATTATCATTGTTACCGTTATTCTGTTTTGTTTGCAATCTTCATCGATCTTCTTTTCGTTACCGTTATTCAGTTTGACCTTATTATCTACATAAATTGACTCGGTCATCTTTTACAATCTTTATCAAGGCACTTCATTGGACTGTCATTTCTGATTCCTGCTGAGAATATCAAATCAGATGTCTTCCGCTATCTTTTGAATTTCATTGGCAAAAATCGAATTTTTGTGTTATAACGTGAAGTTTTCCTTTTTGGGAGAATCTAACTACGACATGTGGGTTTGATTATTCGTCGAACTTTGATTTATCGCGTACAATTCCACGTATGAAGTTCCAGAAGAATTTTTCCTCATACTCGCGACTACATATCATCAGGCTCCAGAATCATCTAGAGTTAGAGAAAAGATTTGTTCGCATACTCGTCTAAATCAAGAAACCAATGAACTCCACCGTTAAAAGCCTCACGATGTGGTCAAAGTATACAATAAACTACTCGAGAAATACAATAAGAGATACGACATCATCACTCGAACTTCTTAAAACTCAAGTGCGAATTTGGGGCCAAATTCTTTTAAGGAGGGAAGATTGTAAAACCCCGAATTTCTTTCCTGTAAATTTAATTTACTTGAAATTGATAATTTTAATTCTGTGGATTTAATAATTGAAATTAAAATTCATATCTATGTTGTTAAAAAATTCAACGAGTGAGCATATTATTTTTAAATTGATTTAAATTGATATTCACTTGAATTATTATTGTTGTGCAAAGTATGAATTATAAATACCCACTCTTGTGTTATTTTGAGGATTTAAATGCAAGAATAAAATAAAAAGGGGAAATTGATGTAACAGCCCAAGACTAAGGAATTTAAATAGGACTACCCATTTCTTTGAGGGTGTTAATTGCAAATAAGCATTAAATATCTTATAAACAAGGCACATCTCCTTCATTATTGTCTCCTCCACCAATTACACACACAAAAATGTGTTTTCTCACACACAATCCCCCTTTCTTTAATTTACTTATAACTTTCTCATTTCTTAACCAAATTGAGCGAATAAGTAGTCCAAATTCATCTACTCAACGAGAGCTTTCTATTGGTACCATTATTCGTCGGAAATTATTGCCGGAAAAGTAACGACGGCGGCAGCAAGGTGCGGTTTTAAGTGGGTTTTCTTGCATGTCCCTTTTCCGGTCATTTCTTCAACAATCGAGCTTCACCACGGTGTTCTAGGCTTAGAGGAGAGTGGAATGGTGGGGTCGGCTCATTTTCCGACGTCGGTCAACGGCCGATCAACGGTGGTCAACGACCGGTCAACGCCGGTCAACGGTGCCTGCTCCGGTCAGCGACTTCGTCTCGGAATGGGTATTCCATTTTCGGTCTTCATTTCTCGATTTGAGTTCGTTAGATAGTTCCTTTAGCCTAAATGCTATTGTGCAATATTTACATTGTGGTTAATTTTTGGCTTTAGAATTTAGTTTGAGCATGAGTTTGAGTTTATATTTAATATTTAATGTGACTTGCTTTAGTTTTGTTTAAATATTTCATATATGTTTGGATCTTGATTTATTTTTCAAGAAAGTTGATTTTATTAAGTTTTTGAAAACTATGAGGGCGTTTATGAAAAGTTTAAACTTGTGGGAAATTTAAAGATTTGATTTTTGAATTAACAATATACTAAATACTTTTATTTGATTTTTTATATGAGTATAGTTAAAAATATTTTGATTTAAAGTTTGTTGCAAATTTCTGCAAAAATGGATATTCTCAAAAGTTTAGAGGCTGTTTTGTAAATCTGGAAAATAAAGGTGAAATTTTTGCTATTTAGGCACAGTTTTATGAAATTAGTATTTTGAGTTTTGAAAATAATATCTCTTAATTGAAGTTGATGTAATAAGTTTTAAGCACTTTTCTGTGATATGTTAGTTTAGGAAATCCTTGTGTAGGATTTTTATTAGTTGCGTTTTAGTAAGGTTGTTAGATACATTCTTAGTCGTATACGTATTTGCTCAGGTTTCGGATACACTTCATTGTGGAATTTTGATCGCCGTAATAAGCTCCTCAGGTGAGTGCTGTGTGTTACTTGTGTGTAAGTCCGAATGTGCTAGTAGGTCGAGTCATAACTGCAACTTAGTCCCTAAACGAACGAGCATGCAATGTATGATACAATGAAAAACTCAAATTTTAGAACAAATATACACCTTGAATTATATGATAATGCCTATGTGCTTACGAGTCCTGGATATCATATATTGAACCATTTTAATGATTTTTATTGAGTTGGTTGCTGATTTCATATTACTGGATTGCTAATGTACTGGCTTGTTATTGGATTGTTATTGTACTGTATTGTTACTGTACTGTACTGCTTGATATTATTGTGTGGGCCCTATTTTGGTGTGCGGAATCATAGGTAACCCGGAAGGTTAGGGCCGGAAGGTTACCTTGATCCACCGTAGACCCGGCTTCACAAACCAAGTGTGGAGGTTACGCTTGGGGAGTGAAGTCAAACTCTTGGCATTAGACGTCTATGCGCACAGATAGTAAGGTAGCTCCTTACTTGGAGTGTTCGGTGGAGGCGTCATAATATGGATTAGAGGGTAAGGGAAGGACGGCATCAGCAACTGTTGGTTAATTGTTTAACGTGCTTAAATTGTTATTGCATGTTTTTATTTACTGCACTGGCATATATGCGCACGTATATTATGTTGCATCCACGCATCACACGCACATGTGCACTACAGCCTCACTAAGTTGGACGATCAACTTATGCATTTCATGTTTCAATCTTTTCAGCTACAGGTGTTTGGGGGTAAACGATAGTTCATGTTGCGGTTAGGTTGTCACGGTTGCGGTCCCACCCTAGTTCCTGAGAGTAGTTAAATTTTTGTTTAAATTCTTATTTGATTTTAAGATTTTCGTTTGAACTCATGTTTTAAATCTTCTATAATGTCTAAGTTCATTTTTATTATATCTTGCAACAATATCTTGGTATTTTAGCTAATTTTGTAAAATGGGAATATCTATCGAAAATAATTATTTAAATTTTATAAAATGTTAATCTTAATCTTCTTGTATTTCAATTAGGACCCACAAGTTGTTTCACCTTGTCATGTCATCTGTTAAAATTTGTTTAATTACTTTCGTTTTAAACTTAGTAATCGAAATTGTTTTTATTTCGTTTTAAACCGCTTCCGCTTAAAACCTTTAATTCTCGGTTTTAATTTATCGTTTCTTTTAAAATATTTCGATATTTTAACTCCTTTTTAAAATAATAATAATTTTTCGACCGTCATCCGACTGACCCGCGGAGTCGGGCCGTTACAAAATCGAGCGACATAGGTATTCATATTAGCATTAATTAATTAAGTTTATGTGAAAGAGTTCTATAACACTTTGAAAATATTTATTTATTTATTTATTTAAACATACCTATATAGGAGTATACACGAACCATAGATCAAAGTTTCGTTTTCGATATATGTTTCTGTAACACCCCGTAAATTTAAAATATTTTTAAAATAAAGTTATTGAATTAATAACCCGATTTTGTGTGGCGTATTTTATTTTTAATAAACATAGTATTTCTTTAAACCTAAACGTACAATTAAAATTTTCGAGCACAAAAAAAATTGAACTCTATTTTGTGCTTTGTGTGCATTAATTATTTCTTATGAAATATTGGACTTAGAAATAATTTGGAAAACATGTCTATTGCATTTTAAAAATATTGGGGTCATTTTGTAATTAGTTTGAACCAAAGTGTGCGAAATTTTTTGATTTAGGGGTCATTTTGCACTTTTTGAAATTTTGGGGGTCAAAAGTGTAAAAACGCCCCTTCTCATCCATTGGCTAAGCATGCAATGATTTCTTCTCCTTGGTAATCCAAGAAATTAGCCATGGCATAGGGAATATACCATACCCCTTTGTCCCTTCACCATACCCCTATCTCCAATCAAACACTCCACCCCTTTCCCATTCAAACACTTCACCACTCTTTTTATCCACCAAAATCAGATTTTATGTCTCCCCTTCACCATTTGTCTTCTTAAAGAAAATAAGAGAGAGAGAGATAGAAGAGGCAACAAAGAAAATTTTCGGATACACACAGCACAGTCTCGGTTTTTCCATCATTCCGCCTTCGTCCACCGTTGGATCGTGCCCAAATTTTTCCTGAAGGTCCTACACACATGGGGCTACATATTGACCGTTCGGATCGTCGTTTGGATCTCCCAAAGTGAATCTCCAGTCGTTACACATTTAGAAAGATAGTTCTCGGGTATACTCAGCACAGTCTCGGTTTTTCGACCATTCCGCCTTCGTCCACCGTTGGATCGTGCCCAAATTTTTCCTGAAGGTCCTACACACATGGGGCTACATATTGACCGTTCGGATCGTCGTTTGGATCTCCCAAAGTGAATCTCCAGTCGTTACACATTTAGAAAGATAGTTCTCGGGTATACTCAGCACAGTCTCGGTTTTTCGACCATTCCGCCTTCGTCCACCGTTGGATCGTGCCCAAATTTTTCCTGAAGGTCCTACACACATTGGGCTACATATTGACCGTTCGGATCGTCGATTGGATATCCCAAGGTGAATCGGCAGTCATTAGAAGTTGGGGAAAAGTAAGGATTTGAGGGCTTTTGTTATGAACTACCACCGGAGCCGCCACCACTGCCACCGGAGCTACAACCACCACCTTCGGAGGTCTGGAAATGAAGAGAGTTTCACCCCCTTTGTTGCTTTGGGTTCGGATACACTTCACTGTGGAATTTTGATCGCCGTAATAAGCTTTTCAGGTGAGTGCTATGTGTTACTTGTGTGTAAGTCTAAATGTGCTAGCAGGTCGAGTCATAAATGTAACTTAGTTACTAAACGAACAAGCATGTGATGTATGATAACATAAAGAACTCGGCTGCTAGGACAAGTTATACGTTGAATTATTGTTTATGTCTATGTGCTATGAGTCATTGATATTTTATGTTGAACTGTTATTGAGTTGTTTACCGATTTCCTGTTACTGAACTGTTACTGTTACTGTTAATGTACTGTACTGTACTGTTTACTGTTACTGTGTGGGCCCCTATTTTGGTGTGCGGAATCGTGGTTAACCCGGAAGGTAAGGGCCGGAGGGTTACCTCGATCCACCGTAGACCCGCTTCACGAGCCAAGTGTGGAGGTTACACTTGGGGAGTGAATGTCAAACTCCTGGCATTTGACGTCAATGCGCACTGTTATGTAAGGTCGCACCTTACTTGGAGTGTTCGGTGGTGGTTTTCCTGACTGTGGATTGGAGGGTAAGAGGAGAACGGCATCAACAAATGTTGGTTACTTGTTTAACGTGCTTAAATTGTTATAGCATATGTTCATTTACTGTACTGTTGTATATGCTCATGTATATTATGTTGCATCACACTCAAGTGCACTACAGCCTCACTAAGTTGGACGATCAACTTAGGCATTCTGTGTTTCATTCTTTTCAGTTTCAGGTATTCTGGAATTAATAGTCGGGTTGCGGCTAGGTCATCACGGTTGCGGTCCCACCCTAGTTCCAGAGAGTAATTAAACTGTTGTTTAAATTCTTATTTGATTTTAAGATTTTCGTTTAAACTCATGTTTTAAATCTTCTATAATGTCTAAGTTCATTTTTATTATATCTTGCTAAATATCTTGGTATTTTAGCTAATTTTGTAAAATGGGAATATCTATCGAAAATGATTTTAAATTTTATAAAATGTTAATTTTAATCTTCTTGTATTTCTATTAGGTCCCACAAGTTGTTTCACCTTGTCATGTCTTTCGCTTTAAACTTAGTAACCAAAATTATTTTTATTTCGTTTTAAACCGCTTCCGCTTAAAACATTTAATTCTCGATTTTAATTTATCGTTTCTTTTAAAAGATTACGATATTTTAACTCTTTTTTTTTTAAATAATAATAATTTTTCTACCGTTATCCGACGGACCCGCGGAGTCGGGCCGTTACAGTTTCGGCAAGCTTAATATAAGAAACTTTTCGAAAAAATTTCGGAAACGTTTCCGAAAAATTAGGAAAAACTATAAAAAAAAAAAATTACTAAATTAAGAAAGAAGAAAGTTTAATGACAAATATGGAGTCTCGAAAATACATATCGACGGAAATTATAGAAAGTTTGATCCACGATATGAACTACTGTTTTGTACGTGAATGTTTACGATGTCGTCTACCCAAATCGACTTATATATATTAAATAATATTTTTTTTAGACTATATAAAAAATTGTCGCTCAACCAGTACAAACTTTTATTGCCGAGTATAAGCATATTTTATTCATTAACATAGATCAAATACCCGTTTTCCTCTTTTTTTTTTTTTTTTTTTTACCTACGAACAAGAATTTGTTTGCAAATTTTTTTTACCAACCACTAACAAATATTTCGAATAAGCATGCAGATTAATCGAACCTTAATTAAGTCAAACTAATGTCAATTATATATATATATATATATATATATATATATATATATATATATATATATATATATATATATATATATATTATAGAAAATTATATTTAAATTAAAATAATCAAGCGTGCCGTAATAAATTTATATTTCAATTTCATGTAAGAACGATTTGACAGAATCGTCTATAATTATTGAACGGAAATAATTACAAGAAATTACGCATTCCTAGGTAGATATGCTTAGCTGTTATTATCGACTACTGATATGCGACCGACATAAAATATTAAATTTTGTTTTTCTTTCTTTATGTTTTGTGCATTTTCATCGATCAAATGATTTTCGACCAATGTGCTGCCATTTACCTCGGAGTTTACTTACCAATGTTAAGCAGTGTATTGAATAGTTATTAAATATTTAGATATTTTTAAGCATCACATCATTCTTGCCTGTCAGCTTAATTAAATTATTTTATTTATTGTAATTCTATATGGCGGTTGTTTTGTTATTTATGCTTCCCTTATTTTATAAAAGTAATATATTTTTGAGAACGATGTTTGCAAACTATATTCAATAACCTATTTTATTATGAAGTAAATACATATGCTAATTCAGTCAAACCATTTTCACATATCTAAATTTATTATGTAGTTAGAACATTTAAGTTAAATAAGTAAACTTAGTACAATTATGAGAAACTACAAGTAACTATAGTGTGCTAAATTTATATGTTAATTTGTTGTAGGAACGATTTGACCGAATTATTTGTTATAAGCATATAGGCTTATACTGTCGATAAATTTTTTTTTCCTAGGACAATACACTATATTCGTAAATCTACTTATATAATATAATAATCATATAAAACATTTTTTTGACAAATTAAGAATATTATTCCAAACATAAAACATGTACATAACCGTAACTTCTACTAAATTGTTTCGATTTGTTCCAGTAAATATATATATATATATATATATATATATTTATTATTAGGAAAAAATGTGTTACTTAATTTAACAGAATTATTAAGAAGCATTATTTTTTATCAAACATATGTCAACTTCACGTAAAATCAATCTCACCAAATCATTAATCAGCATTGGACAGTAATAATTACAAGGAATTATGCATTGTCAGGTACATAAGTGTAGCTGTAATATTTCAACCAATTGAATATATAACATCAATTGAGCTAATCTGATAAAAGTACATATTTCGAAGAAAAATTAAGATAAGAGTTTGTAATATATAGAAATAAAAAATACAGCACATCTTAATTTTTCTAAACATCTACTGTAAAATATATTTCTTCTTTTGGAAAAGTTTCCGAAATGCAGTGTGCACAAAATGACTATCAACAACAAGAGCAAGCACATCTTTAGAGACAGGTTTTAGATTATTTATACAATATAGAAAAAATAGTTAAATAGTAAGCTTTTCAACAGACTTCAAAATTGTACGTAGGAAATACTCCAGTCTATGATTAAACTGCGAAGCAAATATATTTTTTAAATGATTTCTTGAAAAATGTCGATCCAAAACGACCTTTTTTTTTTTTTACAAATTGGGTGTTTTTTGCAGGGTTTTTGAAAACACAAGGAAGTTTAGCACAATAAAAATTTCACAGGGTAGCTTCATGCAGATTAAGCATAACAAAGGGGAGTATCTTACATTTTCCCCACAAATTTGTCTAGAAAATATATTATTAATAAAATTATACAATTAATCTATTAAAATTGTTAGAGCACAAAATGAGAGAATTTATTTTTTGTAAATAATAAATAATAATGCTAAAAATATATAAAGATTGGAGGTTTATTGCTGAGTTAATTTTTCAAAGTAGTCGATCATCTCATTGAAAACAGGATAATCTCATACGAGTGTAAAGAGTATCACAATATTATGGACATAGGAAAAGATAGAAAACTCGAAAAATATCCTCCCGATGCGTTTATGGAAGTTTAATATGATAATCATTGTTTAGCACATTTGGTAGAAGAGTTTAATCTTTTTAGAACCATTGCCTATACCTTATCCAGATTTAAATCCAGAAGATATCGTTGAAGACAAGGAGGACTAAGGAAGCAATCAATCAGAATGCAAGCACATATAGCAATTTTTATCGAACTATTTTCGTATATAACGTAGCAACAATAAGTTAATATTACATTTATTCTAACAAAACGTGTTCCATATAATATTTATACAAAATCAAGCACACTCAATAGATCTACTATTGTAACAGTCATATAACACCTCTTTCCCATTGAGGTCGAAAATAACAACACAAAATACCATGTCATCGACCAAATAAAAAAACAAATCATTCCTCGATATCCCATGGTCTTCCGAAAAACAGTTCCAACCATTAGCAAAGCCGATATTTGTCACTTCAACAATCCAGGATCTCGTTCCCGTTACCAGCTTTGCTCGCGTTTTGTTGTGCATATTTTCAGACTGAATAAATTCAGCTGGAATAATCTGTAAATATTAGAAATATTTAGAGGCAAATATATATACGTAATTATACTAAAATCCTAAAGATGGATGAAAATATATAAAGCGCAAAAATAAGAAATAACTTCTAAAAATTTATAACAATTAAATGACTGATAGAGTATAATAAATTTCAAAATTTGTAAAGAAAACTACCATGCAGTCATTCTTTTGCACAACGATCACATGGAAAGCTTGAGTTTTACCAAAGTGATCCACTGTTTCCGATATAAACGAAACACATAAGTTACAAATATGCACTGTCCTATTATAAAAGGTACTTAAATATTTGAAATAACAACTTTGATTAAAGTATTGATTTTTTTTTATTCCACGCATGTTAAAAACATTAATTTCAAAAATATTTGTGTGCGATTGATAAAGGACTATCCTTTCACCATGTTCAACAAAAGTATCTGCTATTAGCTGGTTCCAAAGACTAAGAAAATCGTTTTCTTTTATTTGTAAAGGCCAATATTTAGTCCCGTTTCCTAAAATAATCGTATCATCAAGAGCCAATCTAGCAACCTTCCTAACATGAACTGGAAAATCCTGAAAAGTAATCGTCCACGATTTAGCAAAATAATAAATTAAACAAATAGCATGCGAAAATATATAAACCTTATCGACGTTTACCTCGACTGATTTCAAAATACCGCACTCCAGCATAAAGAAGACCCCCCTAATTTCTTGTGCACAATGCACTGCAGATTTACCAATACTACTAATTCTATTAAGAGATTCTTTTGATGGAAAATTATCATCTATATGTTGCTCAACTAATTTATATATGAAATACTTTTTTTCATCAAGGTTGGTACAAAAATGACTCTCTAAAATTGTAAACACGAAGAACAATGTAATCTTCTCGGGATTAATAGAGCTGATTTTTTCTGGAAAACGTTACGAATAAGAATATTGGAAATCATCCTTGTTCAAATCAGAGTAGTAATTTTATTTTACAAAGTACGTAGAAATCTTATCACATATTACCTTACTTATATAGAGGTAGAACAAATATATACAAGTACATTTTATGCTATTACGTAGCATATCTAATTAGCAGTCATATCATAGTCTTTCGAAAATATATATAAAACAGTACCCTATATTTCCCTCACAAACACAAAACGGCACTGTTTCTCTATTATGCGATCCTCAGCAACGTACGTTTACCATTGTCGATGAATTTCATTTCCTCTTTTTTTTTTTTAATATATGAAGGTCGGTGAAATATTGGGGACTGTTTTAAATTAGTTTTTAACAATAGTAAATCCCCTTGCTTGAAATGCTAAATCCTAAGTTTATCAAATGCAACAACTACGAGCCTAATTTTAGATTGGTGGTTAATTTTTATTGGATTCCAATGGGATTTTAATAATAGCAATTTCCTTTGCTTATTGTGCTGAAGTACTTAAAATATCCTTGTTTCTCAGACAATGATGTAAAGGTATGCAGGGGCACGTTTTGTACCAAAATTTTTTTGTCCTACACTTCAACTGTCTGCTCGAAGATCCTAGAATAGGAAGTAGAATTTGTAGTAATTTTTGTTTAGTTTAAACTACTATTAATTTTTACTTCAAATTAATCTTTATTTGTAACTGGATTATTGTGTAATAGTTCATGAAAATGAAGAAAATTTTGATTTTCATTATCTCTGATAATCTATAATATAATGTAATTATGTGGAACTAAATTGATTTGAAAATATATTTAAAACTTTTATATTTTTAGTAGAAAAACTGACATTGTATTTTAATTTATTTTTATCGCGCTTAATTTTTAATTTAACTTGATTATTAATATTATAAATTACAAATATGGATAATGTGAAATTTTGATTGGAAATTTAAAAATTAATGAATTTAAAAGCTATTACTTGCGCGATGTTTAATTTTCAATAAATCATATTTTGACCGTTCTCATTGTGGTGGCCACTTATTCATTGGCTTTTTCGTCATTTCCACCTCTATAAGAAGTGGCTAAACATCCTTATTTACTGTTTGCGAGCAGCCTAAGCAACAAAGGTTCTTTTTCAGCATATTAGTAAATATCATACAATATATCGCTTCTGAACATGATTTCGACTTCATATTTTGACTCGGCCAAACAAAATATATGCAAATCAAACAGTAATATAAGTCTCAACAAAAAATTGAGCTTAGACGACACTCACTGCAAAGACTATTCTATGATCTTCTTCTTCAGCTTCTTCTCCGATTTTCGTAATCCGTTGAAGTGTACCACGTTAATTATGCATTTGGTTACTCATTGCTTCAGTAGATTATTCACGTGTTCTTCATATTCTATATTTTATTATTTTATATTTTGATTTTTTTTTGTATTGCTCGTTACTCGAGTTGCTTGTTTTCAAAAATTGTATTTCTCTAGAATTTCGGCCTGATGTTTTATTTATTCCACATGGGTTAACTAACTAATATTTTTTATTTTCATTTCTTCTGTTTCTTATTTATTAAGAATAATTATTTACGAAGATATATTTATGTTTTGCAATAAATTAAAAGTTCAAAACTTCATCATCTCCATTTATAATATAATCCTGAATTGAAATATAATATAACTTTATGAACAGAATCATTAAAATAAAAAACATATGATTTAAGTTGATATGTTGCTAAATAAGCATTTATTTATAAATCATTTACATTTCTTAGACGGCTGTTAATAATATATAAAACGTATCAAGGGTTGTTACTAAACAAAATTCACAATATTTATATGTAATTAGTTGATATACTTTTGAACAGTATTACTAAGATATGTAAAAAAATTATTTGCCAGGATCGAAATGATCAAGGAATAAAATTTATGAAAGAAACACTTGTTTTGATAACAAATTAAAAGCTTGTTATTTAACATAATCGTATGGTCTATTATTATAATGTTTTTTTATATAAAGATAAAAGCCCAAATATATTATAAAATAAAAACTACTGGCTTGATTTTACATACTCGGGGAAAATAATTAAATTCAAAACATATCACATTTTTTAGAGATCTTCAATAATCTACTCAAAATACTAAATAACGACGAAAATAATTAATTAAGAATTTAAAGTTCGAGAATTATAACTATAGCAATAATATATATTATTGATGATTTCACGGTAAAAATTATAATAAATATAACAATAATTTATAGTGTACCCTTACGAAACTAATATTAATATGTTTCTAGGAATTATTTCTGATACACGGACAATAAAATAAAACAGCACACAGGGTAAAACGGTATTTTACTTAGTCACACACACACACACACACACACACACACACACACACACACACACACACACACACATATATATATATATATATATATATATATATATATATATATATATATATATATATATATATATATATATATATATATATATATATATATATATCGACAGTGAAGAAAGTCTACTCAAAATACTAAAGCACGACGAAATAATTAATTAAGAATATAAAATTCAAGCATTATAACTATAGCAATAATATATATTGTTGATGATTTCACAGTAAAAATCATAATAAATAAACAATAATTTATAGTGTATCCTTATGAAACTAATATTGATATGTTTCTAGGGATTATTTCTGATACATGGACAATAAAATCAAACAGCGCAAAGGGTAAAACGGTATTTTACTTAGTCACACACACATACACACACACACACACACACACACACACACATATATATATATATATATATATATACATCGACAGTCAAGAAAGTTATGCTTACTTTAGGTAGGTGATTTTGGAGAAAGGATCATTAAAATGTATAGGTAGATTTTTTTTCCAATTACATATATTTACGTCCATATAGCAGCATGTCTTTTTACGAACATAATTCGAAAAAGTCTCTTCGCACCGAGAATGAAGCAAATTTCAACAGTCAAACCTAGAATACAGAGGTGATTTTTTCTGAAAGTGAAGGTTCCGAAGAAAGCAATCCAGCAGTAGAAGACCTAGTTTATCCTGAAAAAATAATTGTTAATGCCGTTTTTGTAGAAATAATACTCAAAGAAGAAATGGTAAATAAGGCAAATAAAAACGGAAGGAATACTCAACCACAAGTTTCAAATCCCGTAAAGCTTCGGCTATCAAAATTCAATATGACTAATTTGGAGGAACTCCGACGGGATTATGGTCGTTACTTCCCTTCGAATTTCGAAATAATTATTCCTACTGCCGAGGATAGGATTACTACTCCTCCGCCTAACTGCCGAGCTTTCTATACTTCACATCTTGACTATGGCCTTAGATATCCGTCTTCTCCTTTGTTGCTCGAGGTTCTCAACACATACCAAGTTTCCTTGACCCAATTGGTTCCCAATTCTATTGCCTTTATTATAGCCTTTTCTGTCTTGATGGTTGCAAAAAATTTGAAGCCTTCATTTCGCAATTTTTTTCATTTATTCCGTATCAATGTGTCGTCTAATTCGAACGAAGGTTATTATTACTTTAGTCAAAGACCTGGTTTTACCATTCTTGAAAATGCAATTTCCAGCAATAGTCAAGAATGGAGAAAGAGATATTTCTTTGTTAGACCCCCAACAGCCCAGGTGGTTGAAGACGAGGGTCCTGAATTTCACCCATACAACTGGGGTTACGACCGAAATTGGGTAGTAGGTGGTCGGAAAGTATATGGACATCTAATTCCTGATGATATAATTTTGTCGAATTTGATTGACGAAATGAGAGATAACAAGTATATGTCTGCAAACTTAATTGGAGAAGCATTTCTTCGAAAAGCTGAATTGAGCTCTTTCAACTTTCCTATACCAATAGACAATTGACCTTTAGGTATGTCATTCTCATTTTTTAAATAAGAATCCATATTAGTTAATATTTTTTTTTAAATATTTCAGTCATATTCGCAGCAATTATGGTCGAAAATTGTCGATACTCTGTTGTTGGGAAAACTGTTATTTCGACATCCAAGAAATCTTCTAATAAAATGCCAATAGAATAGAGGAAATGAAGGATAAGAAGAAGGATGCAAAGCTTAGATCTTAATGAAGCAGAAGACGGCTCTTTCGAAGAAGCCGAACATTTAAACTTACACTCCATTCCATCTGATCAAGCTACTTCACCGAACTCATACAAATGTCGAGGATTACCACCGATGGGGTTGAGAAGTCAATTTGGGATTCTTGGTTGCAAAACTTGGCCAAAGCAAAATATTAATCGATCGCAAGCAAGAAGGAGAAAACAATTATTCGATAAAAAAGGAGAATATTTTAATCACTCGGAATCTTTAAATCGCGAAACTTCCTTTATTGATATGATTGAAAATCATGTGCAGGGGAAACGTGCCGCAGGTTATTCGCACAAAGATTATCTTATATCCGATGCAAAAGAACATGACATAGACAAATCTATTAGGCTGCTTCTTTGTACTGTGTTTACGAAAGATATTCAAAGCACTATTGAAGAAGGACATCTTGAACAGCTAGCTAGAGCAGCACACGCTCATGAAGCGGTAAAAATTCCTAGTCTGTAAATGTCTACAATATATAAGCTATTCCTGATGCTATTTATTTAACTATGCCTAGACTGGGATTACACTGGTGTCAGCATTGTACAATTCATCACTTCATGCAGAACAATTCAAGTTCTTCGAGGAGAAAAATCGGATAATTTCAACAAGAAATAATGAGCTGGAAAGAAAGTTCAGTGAGTTAGAACATTATTGGAATCATAGCGATCAACATAAGCAAATAAATAATCCTACTTTAGAGACCCATAATCCACATATTGTTGATACTTTAATGTATGCATCTCATTATGAAGAACGGATTCACAAGTTAACCCATGAGCTGGAAAATCCTCAAATATCATATAGAACCTCTATTAGCACTTTAGAGGCAGAGAATAAAGCTCTACGTTCATAATTAGAGTCAAAGTCTGACAATGCAATCACGAACGAAGCTATTCACAAAGTTCAAGCCGAGAACAATGAGGCCATTATACGTGATTTTCTCAACTCACTCGTATTTACTGCCATTCTTAAAAATAAGATTGGAGGTTTATTGATGAGTTCATTCTCCAAAGGAGTCGACCAGATAATTGAAAACAGGATAATCCCATACAAGCGTAAAGAGTACCACAATATTATGGACATAGAAAGAGATAGAAAACTCCAAAAATATCCTCTTGATGCTTTGCTGAAAGTTGAATATGATAATCATTGTTTAGCACATGTGGTGGAAGAGTTTGATACCCCATTGCCTATACCTTATCCAGATATAAATTCAGAAGATACCGTCGAAGACCAGAGGGCCGAGGAAGCAATCAATCAGAACGCAAGCACGAATAGCAATTTTTATAGAACCATTTTCGTTTATGTGATACGACTATTGAATACATGTTTTGCTTGGTTATTATACATTGACTTTAGTATGAAAAAGTTAATTTTTTTTCTTTGCTTAAATTGCTTTCAATTTTAATCATATAATTTTGTATCCTGCCTATACATAAATCAATTTCAATCATATGATTTCAAATTTTATGCTTTTTCCCACCATTTACAATGATTATTTTGTCAATCTAACTCCTGTAAATAATATTAAGGTTTCCTAAGAAATCATCGTACAAGTTGTTTATAAATTTATTGCTAGGAATACTTTTCTTTAAACAAATTAAAGAATGATCATGGAATTTCAGTATTCTCCATATCTGTAAACGTAATAGCATTAAATTATAATACATTTTGTAAGCATCCGATAACTATAAAAATAAAATATTTTGCAAGCACCCGTTCTAAATAGTACATTTTTAAACATGATAAATATACTAATATTTCAGACGATACATAAAACAAAAAACAAAAAAAAAAATCCTTTTAAACTCATCGGCAAGCTAAAATCACCTGCAAAATAACTATTTGAAACTAACTAACAAATGGAAATCGAGTTAAACGACAAACCAAAAAAATTGTTCATATATAAAATACAGAACAAAAAAAACACAGTTAATTAATAATAGAACGCATCATTAAAGCAATAAATTAGCATAGTCAAGAAACAAAATTAAAACAGTGAACAAAGATAAGGAAAAGAAAAAAAATTTAAAAAAAATTCCTAAAACAAGATCAAAATATTACTCTAAATATGTTAGTAAGTATTGGATATTTATGTATTTTTGTGTAAATTATTCGCGAAGTCGTGTTAGTTGTTAGTTGTTACTTGCATTATGTGGTGAAATGGGCCCAAATCAGGACTTCTTATCATGTAAAAATTTCATTATGCGAGAGCTAGGATTTCTGTTGAAGAAATATATAAGACGTACTGTTATCTAGTCATTCATAAAAGCCTATAATAAAGGCAATAGAATTGCGAACCAGTTGGGTCAAGGAAACCTGGTAATGTTTTTCAGAATAAGCTAGCTCTTCCACCACAGGTTTCCCGTCCTCGGAACCCTCGCTTTCAAAATAAATTCCCGCCGAATTTGACTGTTCAAATTTTATTCAAGTTGAGGGCGAATACACCTATTAGAATTAAGTTCATAAAAAGACATTGTCTATACGTTCAATAATATCAAAAATACAAATAATATCGTCTCTATTTTTTTCAGACACAACCCATATAAACATAATAAAGTTTCATAAGCTACTTCACGGAACTCGTACAACGGTCAAGGATTACCAACGATAGGGTTGAGAAGTGAATTTGATATTCTTGGTTTTAAAACTTGGCCAGAGCAAAACATTAATGGATCGCAAGCAAGAACGAGAAAACAATTATTCGAAAAAAAGGAGAATATTTTACTCGTTCGGAATCTTTAAATCGCGAAACTTCCTATTTCTCAAATGCATATCTAGTGAGACTTACAAATATTCAATTTTAATGACCAATAAAATAAAGATTCTAAAAATAAGCTGCTGAGTGGCATTACACCCAGGAGACGAAGGCTTAAACATATCATATTTTGTTAGCAAGGTATCTTCCCAGAGAATCAATGGGCTTTGTGGATATAGCATTTTCCTTATTCCGACCCTTAATCTTAATCCGAGCAAGATAATCAGCAGCGATCCACGCAAAACTTAGCATCACCGTCTTCCCACCATCATCAAGCAATAGTAAATCCTTTGACTTCTTCACCCAACTATCATGATAAGTTACTTGATACCAAGCAGATGCCTTTCTTTCATACATGATGTTTTTCTCATCATCCGAAAGCTGATCAAATCCTAGGTCCATACGATCAAAAACTTTCCGGAAGTCCTTCCTCAGATTGCTATAAGCATGCTTGAGTCACTCCTTCAATTCCCCCGTGTTTTTGTTACTGTACTTGGGCATGGACCATATATGTCCAGTAACAACCTCTTCTTCTCTGTGCACTTTTTACTGTCCTAAAAGACCGATTAATTGTCCATCATAAGAACACTTACAATTCCAAGCATCAGTGATGAAGTTTCTAGATCCGGGAATTTCAAGATACCTGATGATGTCATCAATTTCACGACATGGTTCACAGTCTCGGTCATATGCATCTTTAATTTTACGGTAGAGCTTTCCTAGAATTTTGTTGAAATGCTTCTTTCCCCATGAAGTCAGGATACATCTTTGGCTTCAGCTGAGCTGGCATGGTCACTATCTTTCCCGTTTTCGGGAAATCAACCGCAGTAGCTGCAAGTTCTGCTAATTTGACGCACTTCTCATCCAACGCCTTGTATTCACTAAGGTCCGCGTGAACCACATGAGCATTGCATATAGCACCAAGACTTTCGTTCACCATGTTCTTCACAAAAAACTCAATTATGTCCTGTACAAATAAAAAAATGCGTTAATTACTACAATACTAACATTTTTAAAATACATTATAAATTATTTCAAGAATGAAGGGAATTACTGAGTGTTTCACATCACGCGGCAATTCTTTGGCTTCGCCTGGTGCATATTCCATCGGAGGCCAACTTCGCTTGCTAGGAGGAAGTAGATTCTCATCCCCAGTGACAAAATAAAGGTCCCCATCTAAATCACTACCAGATGCATCATTAGTATGTGGTCTAACCCCATTTTAAGGGAAAACAAGACAGTCATTAAGATGATGCAATTCCGGTACATCAACTGCCTCAAGAATTCGAATATTTCCAGGGTGAAGACAAGGGTTCTTTCCAATTGCTACAAGGCCTTTAATAACTTGAAACTTTTTCTTTGCCTCAGAAAATTGTGATCCATGGTTCATAAAACAGTCTTCTAAAGAAGGACTAGAAACTTGGATAAAGCATTGGCCCTGTACAAGTATACCGAGCTCGTCCAAACAGCCCATCAACCACCTTCCAGAAGGAACAAAAATCCTAGCTCTTTCCCTAAGGTCACCAAGCTGAGCAGCTCTAATGCTCGTTAGCATACCTCGTAAATGAGGTTCCGTTTGAGGCTTGAAACCAGCACTTAACATTATTGCAGCTGTATTTCCTTGGTCGGTGCATGAACCAGTAAGTACATCATAAGCCATATCAGCATCTCCAAGCATTTGATCGAGTCTCGAAACCATAGTTTCTTGCATATTCCAAAATATGTCATCATTAACTTCTAAGGCAGAGAGTAAAGTGACTATTTGCCGATTTAGAAAACCGGGCTGGAATCGAGTCCAAGAACAGATCTCGAGTACAGTGTGGTTTGACTCGAACTTCTTCATGCTACGTCGGAGAGATAACCGAATGCCATCGTTTTTCGAGGGCCAACAAGCAACAACTCCTTTGCAGCCAGCATATCTAATTTGATAACCACATGGAGGGCTCATACTTAATTGTAGCTTTTTCGCGACTTCAATTGCAAGATCGTCAGATAATTTTCCTATACCATCAGAAAAAACATAGCCATTTCTCTCGATATCAGAAAGCTTGGAATTGACTTGTCTGGATGGAACTTCAACTGTAGGATAAGTCGAAGAGAAGCACTGACCCATCCTTGCTGAACATTTTGCTACATTACGGTCTGTAAACCTACCCATCCAACTCTTGATGCTGGATACACTAGTAGTCTCATCTTCCGCAAAAAACCAAGCTGGTCTGTCCCTCAATTGATTAGCGGAAAACGCCAAAAAATAATACTTTCGACCACATAGATAAAACCCAAAGTTTAGTATATCTTTCACCCGTTTGAACATCGTAGTCCTTTGTGGATAGGAATTTGAGGTGATATCCCTCACAATAGGACTACTGTAGTAAGTAAGCAGATTCTTGTTAAGAGTTTGCATAGCTTCATCCATAAAAGTTACTCTTAAAAATCGATCGCCTATGCCTCGATAATGTCTAAGAACTCTGTTAGATAGCTCAACCTCAGGTGGAAGACAGTAAGCTTTTGTCGGAGTTCGGACTTCAACAATATCGTCCATTTCTTGGAGCCTCTCGAGGAGCTTAGGGTTCTTCAAAAGCCAATTACGAACGAGCTCTAAGGCTCTGACATCATCATAAACAGGGCGCTTGTAAGAACACATGTGCTTTAGTGCAACCATATTTAGCTCATCGGGTTGACTTCTCAACAGGTCGAAAAATTTCTCAGACATCTGGTGTTGATTTATTATTCCCTTATGCATGACTGCATTCACCAAAAACATAACCTTGAACGTTATACCTTGCTTGTGCTGAATACAGAAGAAAATATATGTTCCTGGCATCCCAAAATTGGGTTCAGTCGAAATCCGAAGCTGGTTTCTTGGGCTGCGATAAAAAACCGGTACCCTTCGATTTCTTATATAATCCAGTGCATTTTCCAGATTAGGACCACTCCGAGGTCTGATTGAAATACGGTAAGTATTACATCTACCAAGTACCCCACCTGGTGTGAAATCTGTAGTTCGAATCCAGGGATCATCATCATCTAACAAATCAAAAGGCACCGACACTTTAATGTCATCATTTGCAGTTCTATAGTACACAAGGGGTGATGAAGCCAGCTGAAACAAGATTATTAATGAAGAAAAGTCTCTGGACTGCTGTATCTCGATAATTTCTCTAGGCAAGAACTCAATTTTGAAATTGCATTTTATTACGGCAGGCCTGGCTTCGTCTTTCAAAGTAAAAGCAGTATCTTTTGTTAGATGTAGTTTGCAGGTCCCATTGAAAAGATCGACCAGGAAATCGACCCTAGTTCGAGACCCTTTCCAGCCAACAATAAACTCATCCTGGCTCTTTAAGAGTCCAATCTCTACATAAACATCAGAGAGCTTAAATGGAGCTGTAGTTCTTCTTCTCTCATTCATTCTGTGTGGATTTTTTGGTCCCAAACTAACCTTCTAAAGTTTTCTTTCCAGTATAAGATCCCCACGGCTTGCGGCATCTAATGCCAATTGGGCAGAATGTGCGACTGCAAAATGGACATATGCATGAAGTTCGACTTTTGAATAGTCCATCTTTCTCTGTACATTTTCTGTATCAATCTCATAGTCTGGATATATCTCAGGTGGAGTCGAGGAAGTCTTTAACCTGCACCTCCATACAAGTCCAATATTGTCTTCAAAATAGTCCGAAAGCCTTTTGGCAGTAATGTTGTTTTCTAGACCACCAACACCGATTTGAGTCACAACCAACTCTTTATTACCACCCCTATATTCCATTTCGTATGTAGTATGAATCGCTCGTTATCTAGCTCCGAATCTGCAGGATAAGTATATTTTCTTAGGTAGAGAACAGAAGAATACTGAATCAATATTATAATGGAGTAATAAATTAGCATTAACATGACATAGAGGAATAAACTGAACTTGGAAAAGCATGATAAAGAAATAAGTTGTTTACAACAAGAAAAAAATTATCTCATTTGTTAATTTATAACTCTAAAGACTTTTATCAAGGACTGTCTCTCGGAACCACCAATTTATAGCGAAAGATATTTAGATCCGACGGTTAAAAGTATAATCGTTTTAGTTCCCTAAGATCAAGGAATGTTTGACGAAAGAATCATGCTTTATTTGATATTGTTAGATCGATGAAAGAATAGAGCAATCGCAGTGGGTGAAGATCCTCTATACCACTTTTATGTATCACTAATAATTAATTGCCACATGTACATTTGACAATTATTATAATTGTCACATGTACATGTAGCAGTTAATTATTAGTGATACACAAAAGTGGTACATTTGACAATTATTATAATTGTCACATGTACATGTGGCAATTAATTATTAGTGATACACAAGAGTGGTACACTAAAAGTGTTACAGATGATCTTGAGCCAATCGCAGTATATCGAAAAACCGGCAGCAGATCCTCTGTGCCAGTTATTCGTACCACTTATATGTTCCACCAATATAAAGCTAACACATGTCCATATGTCCAAATATTTTAACCTCCTGTCAAAATGTTTTGTTTTATTAAAGACTATTACCCGAATAAAACAGAATATTTATATTATCTACGACATGAAAATTAAATAATTGACACAAAACTACTATAACAAAATATATTTCTAAAATATAACAAAATTTATTTCTAAAATATATTAAATGTAAATGTCATAGATTTATATTATATTATAGGCATTTCAATATCGGAACCCATACTACCTGAAAAGTAAAAACTTATTAAACGACCCACATTTACCAGCACCGTTAAATTGGACTGCGCTGTAAGTACACAGATCAATAATAGCAAATTATACCACCTAGGTCTACGAACAATAGACAATACAAAAAGGCAAAAGTATATTGTGTTAGAATCTCACAACTTAATCTCATTTAGATTGAAAATAAATTATTTATAAAGCCGACAAATAATAAAATGCATTAGGAAACAAAATTAAAGCAGGAAAGTTTGATCGAAAATAAAGGTAATTTTTTTTAATCGGGAAGAAAGTATAAAACAAAAAGAGAAACGAAATACAAGCAGAGTATACCGTTTAAAAAAAAAAAGGAAAAGTAGAATCGCACCTGTTTAATAGGTGTATATTTTTATCAAAAAAAAAAAAAAAAAGGTGCATAGTTGAATTGAACTTTTATTTTATTTACAAGACACTCAATCTTCAAAATATAAATTTGACACGTATATTTATAAAAAAAAAAACAAAAATTATAAATTAGGCACCTATCTTTCTAAAAAATTGTATTTAGGTTGGCGAACTTATACGTCTAATGGATTCATTCAATCAATGTGCACCAATTCCACAAATTTATCATCTCCAAAAATTGAATTTAAAAAACAAAATAAAGTTAATTTTGGAATCAAAACAACATAGGCTGTTGTTTTGTTTTTTTATAGCTTATCTGAATTTTTGGTCTAGATATTTTTATCATTGGCAGTTGCGTGTTTCTTCGGTACACTGCATCAATCTTGCACGTCGACCTATATAAAATATTTAACTATTATTGTTTTGTGTACCTAGATTACTTAGACAATAGTCTTTAGTTAAACAATGTACAATGTACACCTATACCACAAATTTATCATCTCAAAATATTATAAGTTGTGTCTGTTTGGGTTGTCAAGACTTTGTGATGTCTTTCGACCAATTTTAATAACTAACCTGGTCAAAACGAATCGATAAAGGAACAGTCCCGCACAATTTACTTTTGCTTTTCTTTAACGGGGTTTAATCGTAAAACGCTGTCGTTTCTTCATTTTCTGTAGTTTTTTCCTCTTGCTTGAATATCGTTTCTCTTTTCATTTAATAAAATTTGTATTTACAAGTCGCAAACAGACTATAAAAAAAGCATTAAATGAAAAGCTGGAGATAAAGGCGAGGTCGAAATTTCACTCGGAATGAAAGTATATCTAAATGAAATTTCTAAGCGAAAAGAGAAACGAAATACAACCAAAATATTGTCTGTATTTTTATCATACATAACCCCGATGAACATAATAAAGTTTCACAAGGACGCATTATAAATAGTAAATTGGAAAAGGATTGGGTTACGTACTACCTGTTTAATAGGTGTATATTTTTATCAAAAAAAAAAAAATAATAGGTATATAGTTTAATTGAATTTTTGTTTTATTTACAAGACACTCAATCTTCAAAATATAAATTTGACACATATATTTATAAAAAAAAATATAAATTAGGCACCTATCTTTCTAAAAAATTGTATTTAAGTCGACGAACTTATACGTCTAATGGATTCATTCAAACAATGTACACATATACAACAAATTTATCATCTCCAAAAATTGAAATTTAAAGACAAAATAAAGTTAATTTTGGAATCAAAACAACATAGCATATAATTAGTTTTATATGGATGATGCCAATTTATCCCTATGTGATATGCATAATGCTTAATTTTAGGTTTAGGATTTTAACGTTCATCATTTATAAACAGGGTCTATATATTATTACTACAGCTATAAAGCTTAACATTTATATTCTTAATTAAATATTTTTTCTTGAGTTTTATCCCAAGTAGATTATTGCCAATGCCGACAAAACGTGTTACTATATTTTTAATTTAATGTTTTTTCCCATGTATATATTTATCAAACAAATATATTATAATAAAAGGCTACGTAATTTTTTTTAAATGATAAGACTCTTAATGCGTCTGCAAAACATAAACTGCTTCCATAATTTATTCTTACATGTTCACATATTAACCACGAATGTAACTTATCCTACACAACAACATATAATATATTTCCAATATAAAGTGAAACACGTGATATTGACGTAGAACAATCAAATCAGCCACTATGGATATGATAAATAACCAATACCTTCATCTATGAATAAGCATTATTTTTAAACTAACCTCAATTAATTCAAACTACGATCATGATTATAATGGATAACTACTAAATAAAATTTAATTAATTGATTAAAATATTCTTAATTAACTTCTTATAACATACGTAAAAGCGCAGATATTTTATTACCATTACAACAGCTAAACAAATAACAAAAGCTGCAGTAGAACGACAAAAATTATAATAGGTAAAAGTAGCAAAAAATATCTTTAAAAAAAAAACCACAAATTCTACGTCATATTCTAGAATATTCGAGCAGACGTTTTGATGCCATGTGAGCTCAGTGTTGTTGTACCTTGTGCATTGCCGATTTTCTATTTCCTTTTCATATAATAGTTGTATTTACCGTCCGTTTGCAAGTGGTGATAAGAGCCGAAGCGGTCAAGAAACAGTACAACACAATTTCCTTTCCAATTTTTTTTGGCCCAGATAATTAGAAAACGGCGTTGTTTTGATACCATGCGCGCTCAGTGTTATTGTACCTCGTGCATTGCTGATTTCTTTTTCCTTTTCATATAATGGTTTTATTCACCGTCTGTTTGTAAGTGGTAGGCCCAAGTGGTCGGCTTGCTTTTTATATATTGCTTTATTTATCGTCTTTATTTACCAAACAAAGATAAATCGACCTCTTCACCAAACAGTTTGTAAGTGGTGGGCCCAAGTGTTTATCTTTTATTTTTTCTCTCTTCTCTCTCATCTTTATCTCATTTTTTTCTCTCAGGTAAATGTCGATGTCCTCATTTTCCTCAATTTTTATCTCATTCTCTCGCGTCAGCGCGTGTCGATCTCCTCATTATTCTCAATTACCCGATCTTCTATTTTTCACTTGTGTGATCTATTAAATCTCCTCAATTTTCCGATCTCATCATTTTTATTTCATTCTTCTCTCTGGCTTTCCGATCCCCTACTATTGTTAAAAAATTAAGATGCAGCATGACAATCCCTCGCATGTCGTCCATTCTGGTCGATTGGGTCATCAATTCATCAAAGTTAGGAGATCAGACAAGTAAGAGAGGAGAATAAATCGCCAGCAAACTTCTGATGAGGAATTGAGACTATAAGGGAAAACTATGTATGAAGGCGGTATGTGCCATATATCGCCAACAAACTTCTGAGGAGAAATTGAGATTGTTTAGAACTATAAGGGATAAACATGGAAAAGTAAGACATAAAAGTTAGAGAAGATAAAAAAATCAAAACTAAAAGTTGGTTTAATTTGCCGAAACAGTCAAGAAACATAGCACAATAATTAAACGGGTTGGAATGAATAATCTTTACGCAAGCGAGACCACCAATTTATAGCAAAAGATATTTAGATCCGGCGGTTAAAAGAAACACAGATGAACGACGAAGATGTATACATTAATTAAAATACTCGTTTCGATTCCCAAGTATCAAAGTTTGTTCGACGAAGGAATCGTGCTTTATTTGGTAATTGTTAGATCGATAATACAATTGAGCAATTGCAGAACTCTCGGAAAACCGTATAATATAATAATAAAATAAACAAGGATAACAAAATACAAATTTTATTAAATGAAAAGAGAAACGATATTCAAGCAAGAGGAAAAAACTACAGAAAATAAAGAAACAGCAACGTTTTACGATTAAACCCCGTTAAAGAAAAGCAAAAGTAAATTGCGCAGGACTGTTCCTTGATTGATTCGTTTCAACCAGGTAAGTTATTAAAATTGGTCGATAGACATCACAAAGTTTTGACAACCCAAACAGACACAACTTATAATATTTTCCATATATAACAAAACGACATGATATTGACGAATAACAATTATTTTCCGAATATAAGCATTTTTTTTTAACAAACACCAATTAATTCAGAATACGATCATGATTATAATAGATAATTACTAAATATAATTAATAAATTCATTAAATTATTTTGAATAATCGAAAAGAGAAATTTAGAATATTACATAATACCTATTCTACCATCAGGACCTGCATCACCTGCATAGCGAAAACTTATATTAGAAGACATGTTTTAACTAAAGACTATTGTCTAAGTAATCTAGGTACACAAAACAATAACAGTTAAATATTTTATATAGGTCGACTTGCAGATGATGCAGTACCAAGAACACGCAACCCAAGAAATATCTAAAGACCAAAAATTCAGATAAGCTATAAAAATCAAAGCAACAGCCGTATATTAATATTATATAATATAAAATTAATACGAACATGAAGGATGATATGAGTCTATGACGCTTAGAAATATCCAAATCCCTAGACACTGTTCAATGGGCTAGTAACATTGGTTACTAAATGTTAAAGTAGCTGGTCAAAGACCAAATACTTGTTCTAGGCGGGAAATCAGTAATACAATTCAGGTCGATAAATAACATACGAACTCGGCGAACATACACGAGTAATAAAACGCACATTCAACACAACAGATGAAAACTCAATAATAGATTCAGACAAAAAGAAAAATAATTAAATAATGAAAACAATCAAGGAAAAAATAATATACGTAGCAACAAAGGCGATTACTAAAGAAATAAAATATTTAATTATTAAGAAATATATTCCGACCTTGGCTTTTCGATCTTAATTCCCCAATGTTTCATTTCTAATCTTTTTTCTTTTCTTCATCTTCGTCTACTGCTTTAGTTTTGTGTCGACCTATATAAAATATTTAACTATTTTAGTTTTGTGACGAACAACTACTTTAGTCTGTCGTAGGTAATAGAGATATCCTCTTTTATTCATATCTTTTATATTTTAAAAATAGATTTTTTTTATAATAGTTTTGCGAGGATTAATTGTTTTATTCTTTCTTAGATAATAAAGATATATAAATTCGAACAATCAAGGCTTGAATATAGGTACAAGAAAATAACAAGAAAATAACAAAAAATCAATATGTTTAAAAGCCAATTGAATAACCAGTGGAAGCAGAGATCAATGCACCGTGCGATACTCCCCCGGAACGTACAGTGTTAGAACTCCTCATCGCTTCAAATATTAAGGAAGGATAACCAGGAACATTTGAAATAACATCTTGAAGATTTTATTAGATAATTCCTGTTTTCTTCGGCCAGGTGGTCGCGGTGGACGATATAATTGTTTATCATATCTATATCATCTAAGCTCAATTTTTTGTTGAGACTTATATTACTGTTTGATTTGCATATATTTTGTTTGGTCGAGTCAAAATATGAAGTCGAAATTAGGTTTGGAAGCGATATATTGTATGATATTTACTAATATGCTGAAAAAGAACATTTGTTGCTTAGGCTGCTCGCAAACAGTAAATAAGGATGTTTAGCCACTTCTTATAGAGGTGGAAATGACGAAAAAGCCAATGAAAAAGTGGCCACCACAATGAGAAAGGTCAAAATATGATTTATTGAAAATTAAACATCGCGCAAGTAATAGCTTTTAAATTCATTAATTTTTAAATTTCCAATCAAAATTTCACGTTATCCATATTTGTAATTTATAATATTAATAATCAAGTTAAATTAAAAATTAAGCGCGATCAAAATAAATTAAAATACAATGTCAGTTTTTCTACCAAAAAAATAAAAGTTTTAAATATATTTTCAAATCAATTTAGTTCCACATAATTACATTATAATATAGATTATCAGAGATAATGAAAAACAAAATTTTCTTCATTTTCATGAACTATTACACAATATTCCAGTTACAAATAAAGATTAATATGAAGTAAAAATTTATAGTAGTTTAAACTAAACAAAAATTACTACAAATTCTACTTCCTATTCTAGGATCTTCGAGCAGGCAGTTGAAGTGTAGGACAAAATTTTTTTGGTACAACACGTGCCCCTGCATACCTTTACACCATTGTCTGAGAAACAAGGATATTTTCTTTTTTTCACCTACTGCCTAGATCAAATCCCAGAGTCATTTGACGAAGACGTTTAAACGGAAAATGGCTACAACAAGAAGGGAAACATCCCTGAATGAATAGTTCAGCAGAGCCTTCATAGATTGTATATTGACCTGTAATTCTGGGTTTACTGAAAAGCTACTCTTATAAGGTATGCTTTCAAAAACAAAATTTATGCCAAGCCATTTCATAAAGGACAACGCAGCTGATTCGCCTCCAGTGGTAAGGAATGCACCAATCAAAGCATCGACTGCGTCTGCTATAGTCTTACTTTTCAACTTCCGGCTATGAAATAATTTTAGGCTTGATGTGTCATGCTTCATTTTTGAATGAATAGATTTGATATATATCGGTCTTTGTTTAAACATCGTCCTTCATAGCTAGGTAATTTTGTAGGTAATTATTAGGGAAAAATGCTAGCATGGGGTGAAATGAAAATTAATTCTGAAGGGATAAAGATGGAGTAGTAAGAGAAAATAGTTTAAGAAGGAAAAATAAAAAAGCAAACACGTTAGAACGAATAATCTAAACGCAAGCTGAGACCACCAATTTATAGCGAAAGATATTTAGATCCGACGGTTAAAAGTAAGACAGATGAACGGCCAAGTTATGCGCATTAATTAAAATGTTTGTTTTGGTTCACGAGAATTAATTAAAATACTCATTTCAGTTCCCAAGAATCAAGGACTGATCGACGAAACAATAGAGCAATCATAGTATCTCGGAAAAACCGGAAAACAGGTTACCTGCAAAGTAAAAAGCGAAACCTCCGAACGAAATTATAAAAGGAAAACGGCGACGTTTTATGATTATACTGTTTTTAAAAAAAGGGCAAAAGTATAGTGTGTTGGAATCTCATGACCATTGCACTGTTTCTGACCCCTATAGTCGGGGAAAAAAAAATGGAAATCGAGCTAAAAGACAAACAAAAAATACACAGTTAATTAATAATAGAAAATATCACTAAAGCATTAACTTATCATGTAAATAAATTATTTATATAGCCGACCAATAATAGAACGCAGTAGGACACAAAATGAAAGCAATAAAACTGGTCGAAAGTTGAGGTCGAATATAATTGATCGGAAGAAAGGTATAAAACGAAAACGATGAAATACAAACAAGAGCAATTAATTCAGGAAAGAAACGGCGCTGTTTCATGTTCATACCGTTTTAAAGAAAAGCCAAAGGTAGAATCGCACGATCAAAACTCATCAGCCAGGCCCACAAGTCGCAAACGGAAAAAATAAAAAAAAGCCAAAGTAATAAATTAGATTGAAAATAAATTATTTAAAGCAGGAAAGTTTAAGCAATAAATTAGATTGAAAATAAATTATTTAAAGCAGGAAAGTTTGTAATTTTTGTTAATCGGGAAGAAAGTATAAAACGAAAAGAGAAACGAAATACAAGCAGGAGCAAACGGTAAACAGCGTCGTTTCATGATTATACTGTTTTCTAAAAAAAGAACAAACGCTTCATGATTATACCATTTTAAAAAAAAAAACATCGCTAAAGCAATAAATTAGATCGAAAATAAATTATTTATAAAGCCGACCAATAATAAAACGAATTAAAAAACAAAATTAGAGCAGAAAAGTTTGATCGAAAATAAAGGTTTTTTTTTAATCGTGAAGAAAGTATAAAACGAAAAGATAAACGAAATACAAGCAGGAGCAAACAGTAAACGGCGCTGTTTCATGATTATACCGTTTAAAAAAAAAGGCAAAAGTAGACTCGCATGACCAAAATTCCCCTGTCGGGCCCACAGGTTGCAAATGGGCGGTGGAAAAAGCATTTAATAAAAAGAGAAAAGAAATTCAACAAAGAGCAAATAATTTCGTGAAATAAAGAAACGCCGCCGTTTTTCGATTAAATCGATTTAACAAAAATCGAAAGTAAATTATGTTGTACTGTTTCTTGACCGCTTCGGCTCTTATAAGCTATAATATATATATACATATATATATATATAAAATACAATATTTGAAAAAAAAGACCAATAGGTGGCTGCCAAGTGGCGATCACCCATTGGCTGGACGGCCATTTCCACCGCGGGCAAGCAGGCGGTGGATCACCCACCACCCACTTGCCATCCCCTCCCCCTTCCACCGCCCCTCCCCTCTCCTTTCCACCGCTCAAACCCCCACCCTACCCCTCCCCCTCCAGTTGGAGACCATCGCCGCCCTCCCCTCTTTCCCTTCTCCCTCATGCTCTCTTGGATGGAAATGGCCTAAGAAACCAAGTAGAATAGTAGAGTGAAGTGAGATGAAAAGTGAAGTCTATTTATCTCATTAAATACTCTGTTTAAAAAAATATTTACTCTATTTAAATATAATGTAAAGTCAATTTTTTAATCTTCTAAATAACTTATTATGTAGATTTTTTTTTTACATTTACAACGTTTTAAACATTTTAAATATATATTGATCTTACGCGTTTTCGTTAGTTCGATAGGGTGATGTAAAGTGTTGCGCAATGTAAGTAAACGGATATAAAAGATCAATAATTTTGTATTCAATATGATCGAGTACAGATTACAATAATTGGGGGTCCTATCCGAGCATTATTGGATGCCGTACAAGCTAGAGGGAGAAATATATACGAGCTAGCCTATGCTATTATTCCCAAGTGAGTCCGAGCGGTAGTCTCAAGAGAAGAGCACCTGGGAAGTTGTGTCGTCGTCATAAATGCTTGGGGTATTTATAGCAGAATTGATGGGCTTGGGCCTAGGCTCGCCCCAACAGCATCTCTCGAGCTCGGGTTCTCGATGGCTCAGAACACTTTATTTAGAACCCTGGGCCAGCTCTTGGTTCCTTGGGGGCAGGATCTGGTGTTGGACGAACTGCACCGATCCTGGGAAAGGCAGGGAATCCAAATTACCCCTCATCAATACTCCCCCACTTCTCGAGCGTGAAGTGGAGCTTGCTCTCGAAGAAGTACAAGTTATGTCACACGCTACTACGAGATGAGCTACTCATGATATGTTTCGGATATGCCTCGTTAAAAACCTAACTCGGAAAAACCCATTGGGATAAAAACCGAGCCAGGGAAAAAGAGTGCATATATAAGAAACAATTTACCGGCGTGTTGTAAAGATAACCTCGTCGTAGGACCTCGAAATAGTAATATTCTTTATTGTTCCACGATGCTTAATTCAATTTCTTGATGAATACTTTCCGAATTTTCCGACCATAATAAGGAGGTTAATGGAATACCATGGGGATAGTTTCTGGGGAATTTACTCCACAATTTCTAAGTAAAGGACCGAAAATGCAATTCTCAGAAGGGTAACATTAGATTTTTTACTCTGAGTAAGTTCAACCGTCGCGGTTACTCGGGGACCTGTTTGCAATTTTACCTTTTTAACCCCGTATATATATGTTGACCCGTTGAAAAATTACTTCCATATTGCATTTTCTCTTGAGCTCGGAGTGTTTGAATCGAAAAGGCACTTACTTTAATACATTCGTTTCCGAGTCCGTAATGTCAAGTTCTAGAAATTCAAAGGGCAAGAATAAGGTCGAAGAGAACCAAGAGTCCGATCCTTTGTTAAAGCTCGTTGATGATTACGAAGATGGAGAATTTCGTCAAGGAGGCGAGGATGATGATCCGAGCGACGATCTCGAAGAAAATGAGGTCGAGAAACGCAGCATCGGCGAGGGTGCCTTTGTTAGGATTTTCAAACACACGCATGCTTCTAAGGCCGTGTCCTCGAATAGGTTAGAACTTCCCGCTAGTGAAACTTCCTGTTATTTCTCAAAGAAGGATCGTGTTCACCTCGAGGCGGAGTTCGGGAAATTTCTTCCCAAAGGGTTTTCGATCGTCATTCCTTCTTATACTGAACGTGCTACCGAGCCCCCGGCTGGCTGTCAAGCCTTCTATGAGTGTCAATTTTCTTGTGGTTTGCGTATCCCATTCGTTCCCCTTATCAGAAACGTCTTGACTTTCTTTTCGCTTTCCCCCGCTCAGCTTCTCCCGCATTCTGTTGCGTATATAGTAGTGTTCAGTGCTCTTATGGAGGCAAAAGGGGAAGAGGCCTCCTTTAGCAACTTTTGGCAAATATTCCGAATGGATCTATGTAAAGGTTCAAATGCAGGGTTTGTGTCCATCCACCAGAGGTCGAAATGGCCTTTTCTTACCAACATAACAACGGGAAAGAGCAAAGGTTGGAAGAGGAGGTTCTTCTTTGTGAAAGGCCCTGATATTCCGATATCATAAGGTAGTTCAAAAACAAGACCATATCGATGGGATGGTGCAAATTCTTGGACATACGGTTCTCGTAGAATTAAAGAGAAGCTCAGCCACAGTCTTTCCGATGACTTTCTCGAGCAGTTGCGATCCAATCCTTACCAGACCAAGTTCCTAATTCAGGAAGGCGTTTTGCGACTGGCTGGGTTGAGTCACTGTGACTATCCTGCCCCGGCGATTAAATATCCCAGTCAATCTTCCGAAGGATCCCTTCCGCGGATCGGTGACCTGCCAGCCTCTAGTGCTCCGCTCCTTGCCCCTCTTTCTTTAGGTATGCTTCTTAGCATCTGCCTACTTTGAGGTGTGACCGAACAATTCTTCTTGTCTAAACTCGTGCATAATTTGTATTTTGTTTGCAGGTCGTGTCGTCGAGAAGTTTCGACTCTCCGTTGTCGGCTCGGTTGAAGATAAGCGATTTTATTTCGATCCGTTACCTTATGCCTCCGAAAGAAGAGCGGACACAAGTAATTTGGGTGGAAATTCGGTCGTCATACCAGTCACGATTCCCGATTTGAGAAGGCTTGGCACCATGAGTTCCCTGAACTCTGCCACTGCCGGACCTCTTTGAACCTTGTTTTCCCCTGATACTTCTGCTCTATCGTCCGTCGGCTATAGTCAACATTCCTGGAACCGAATTCAGGGTATCCAGGAATATAATTCAGGGTATCCAGGAATATGAGAAGCTTCTGAGTCGAAAGAGAAATGCTGACCACCCCGGACCCTCAAGGAGAGTAAAGCCCTTTGGCGTGAGTTCTGACTCTGTTCCATGTCGAGAAGGTAGGTCGGAGCCCGATGTGGTGGATTTCATGGACGAGCACCTCCGCGGTAGCAGGGCTGCTGGATATCCTGAAGATGGTACCATTCTAACCGATCTGGATTCGGGTGGTGAGAATGAGTTCGATAAAGCCGCTAGAATCTATATGGCTAGTCGGTTTAAACGGGATATCCTGCTTCATTCCGTCAAAGGTGATTTTGAGGTTCTGAGTGATTTCTCCCGAACGTATCACGAGGTAAATACTCATCTTTTGATTATCTGTTCTTTCTTTAGTGCCCTTAACATTTCGGTGCTATCTTAAATTACTTTATAGATCGGGGATTTGTTCGCTATCCAAACCTATCGCTTAGCATTGCTGGAGCAGGAGTCGCAGGATGCTCACGATGCGTATGCGCAAATTTTCGTTGATAATCAAACTCTTCGATCTCAATTAGCAGAAAGTCAACGAGAATTATCTCGAATAAAGAAGGAGCTCGAAGAAGCGACTATGAAACGTTCCTCGTCCGTGGAAGAGGATTTGCTGTCATCCGTTAAAGAGAGAAGTGCCCTTGAGGAAGAGCTGAAGACGGTAAGGATCGAACTTGAGCTAGCAAAGCAAGATTTCGAGCGTGCATACGCCCAAGGCCGGGAAGAGGCTGTGATTCCAGCCATTCGAGAATTCTTGAGATCTCATGTCTTAGATCCCTTAGTCCAAAGGAGAATGGGAGGGATTCTTCAAACGATCTTCTATAAAGGGGTTCGACAATTGGTTTCGGCCGAGAGAATTCCAGATAATATGGACGAATATTATCAGCATATGAATCCCTTTAAAAACGCTGAAGGAAAGGATTACAAAGCTTCCTCTTTACCCAAAACGGATATAAAATGGCAGGATCATCGCTTTGCCCCCTTAGTAGAGGAGTTTGGCATTCCGATGCCTAACCCTGACTTGCTCGAGCGCTCTAACGACGATTACCCTTCTGCTTCAGGGAAAAAGGAAGATGTTGACATAGAGGGCGGATCGGATAAGGAAAATGATCGACCCGTTGACCAGACTAATCCATTAGGCAGCGGCGGCGAAGATGGCGTCGATCCGAATGCTAAGCTCGATCATGTTGGAGGGGGTGATCTATAGTCTCGTAATTAGGGATCGAATGTATTCATGTATGTAACCCACTTTTGTAATCGAACCTGTTTTCCTTCTGGCTTTAACTCGTGTAACTCGTAAATTCCAATCTTGCAAATATTTGGACACCTGAAGCTTTTCGTAGTTCGATGTTTTTTCGTATTTTATGCTCGATATCTTTTTATTCCATATGGAATCTTTCTTGAAAGTCGCGTCGATTCCACTATTATATTTATAGGTTCTAACGCCTATAAATATGAGGACCTCTTCAATCTTTGTCAGAAAATATTTTTTAGAGATCGGAGCTCTTCCTCTAATTTCTTCACTTTTATAATTTTCTTAATTCTCTCCTCGTTTATCATGGAAAATATTCTAGGGAAGGCAATCGACCCCAAACTGCTGTTTGGTGGCTTGAAGAATAAGAATCCGAGCAAATAGCAGAAAGCTGCCAAGGAGGCCAAACCCTCCAAATCCTCTTCTAAGACCTCTGTGTCTTCCCGGAAAGCCTCTAAAGGAGGGGAAAACAAGAAAGATAAAAGTATTTCTTCGAGGCAAGTCAAGGGCGGTTCCAACAAGTCCATTTTGGATGAAGAGCTCGAGGCTGCGTTCGGGGGTTCTTCCCCGAAAGTTGTCGATTCTTCGAGTGAAGATCCTGTCAGAGAAAAGACTCCCGTTCCTTCTTCGAACAAAAAGCCTTATTCCGATGGGGTCACTCCCATCGAAGCTTTGCAGAATCTTGCTATCGGTAGCAAACCACCCTCTGATGATTCTTCACCCGTTCCCCCCGCAGGAGGTCTTAACAAAAAACCCAAGTTAGAAATTGGTGGAGGGGCTTCTGCTGAAGCTTTAAAAATTGATAATCCTCCCGAACCCCGCATTGACCTCACTCCTCCGAAAGTTACTCCTTCCCTGCCCGAGGAGTCGAAAGATGGGTCTCCTTCTAAGGCTGATCCCATGGATAGTCTGCTGCGAATCGACTTTACTTCTTCCGAAACCAACATGTCCAAGGAGAGAAACATAGAAGAGTTGTTCGAGTCTGGGACGCACTTCCTTTTTCAGGTATATATATTTATTTATTCCTTTTTTTTTTTGTGTGTAACGCTGCCGATCTTTTAAACAGGCCGGACAGGATTTTATCGAACTTAAAACGTTTGCTGAGCGGGAAACAAATCAGCGTGCTGCTATTTCCCTCGAGCTGGAGGAGAAGAAAGTCGAATTCGACCGTGTCTTCACGGAGAAGCTTGCTCTAGAGAGGGAGAAGACTGTTAAAGAACATGGAGAGGAGATCCACAAGCAGCTGAACGAGGAGCTCGAAAAACTGAAAAGTGTTCATGAGCAGGAGAAACAAGACTTTACGCGTCGAGAGAAGGAGGCTTACGACCGTGGATATGAAGCGGGTTGTGAGGCTCGTAATGCCGAGCTTCGTAAGATTTTCTCCGACAATAAGCTTCTCTAGATGTTGTCTTTTATTTACTCAGACTTGATGTATGGCTATATTATTTTTACTTCTGTGTTATCATGAATAATTTCAGACATTTTTATCCCCTATGGTTTGTAATAATCTATTTACTTCTCGGATTGCATGTTCTTCTATAATTTGATGTGCTCTTTTCTATTCATGCTTCAGTTTGCTCTCTTCGTGTGACCTTGTGGTCGGAATTCTTGATCTTCGATCTTGGACATTAAGTCTGTTTAATTTCCCAAATTAGATCACTTTCTCTTCCCGCTCAAATTCTCGGGAAGCGTAACAGTCTTTTGATCTCGACCGTTGCCTTTGCCTCCTGCTAGCCGTTGGATTTTTGAGAATAGAGCCTATAAATGGTGCTCTTCGTTTTATATCCTTATAAGATTTTCTGAAAGCAGATTCCTTCGACCATGCTGACTAGAAGGTCTTGTTGCATGGTTCAATATTTTGAATTTCGAGTTAGGACCTATTTTGCAGATCATAGGCTAATTAGTATTTCAGTCTCGACTAGGATATCTGCAGGCGAACTTTATTTCGACCCTGGAGGCCAAAAAGCTTTATTGCTGACCATCCACGACCCATGTAGTCCCCACGACCTTCAGTGGTCTAGGAGAGGCTTAAGCATCATGTTTTTTAAAGGGTCTTCAGCGGTTTGCTCGGTTCTTCATTGAGGATGTTAGGGGTGGAGCTTCGAGGATCGAAGTTCTCAATAAAGTATTCACGTTACACCTAGAAAAAGATGCATTACCCCTCTCCTCCTCGAGGTACTATAAATACAGACAAAAGCTTATTGGCTTGACAAGCTCCTCCTATTCGAGTAAGGACATTATCGTCCGCCGAAAATTTCATAGGATGGCCCGGTTATGAAGTTCCTCTCACGTTCGGATATATAGATTGGTTCTTCATTAATCTCCCAAGGTTGTAAAAAGTACTATTATCAAGAGATTAATTTGATATGTAATAGGAGTTGATTTCTTGTAACTTGTAATTGCTTGATATGTCAGGCTCGGAAATTAATAGTCTTTTTTATCGATCTTTACGACCGCTTTACTCAAATATTGTACTTCATTGGTCTCAGTCATCCTCAGGCTAATTACTGATAACGCTTTCTTTATAAGTTGTATTCTGAATTTTTCTTCATGATTTTCTTTTGACGATTCGAACTGAGATTATAATGAATTCGGACAGGACGAACTCGAGCGAGAATAAATTTGACATTTTCTTCATTTACCCCAGACAGTTTCTGTATTCTCGGGAACCGTAACGGTCGGCGCATTTACTGCTTGTATCTCAGCCGTTAGTATTATCAAATCTGAGTTGTTAATTGCCTTTTCCTTCCACTATATATAGTTTCGTAGTTACCTTCAAACTTTACATTTCAGTAATTGTTTTGATCGGCTCTATGATTGAGATTTTACTTTCTCTGGCCATCATGTTTCGTTTGTTATCCCCGACCAAACGGTTCGAGGTTCGAGTTCGAACTATCTTTCTTTATAATTTCTGCTGTCTCCTAATGGCAACTTATTTCGACTAGGGTACCGACAGGCGAAAATAATTGCGACTGGGGTACCGGCAGGCGACCAGCTCTCTTTGATTCCAAGTCTTTGAGGCGGGCTCGACTTCCTGTACTCTGTCCTCTATCCAGTCGGGATAGTGGGTCAACTGCTGGAGGAGTTTTCCTGCACTCGATCTCCACTTCTTCAAGATGTTTCTTGAAGAATGTTGCCTTCGAGATTGCGTGGAGTAATTTTTCTAGGGATTGCTTCCCTATCTCTCGATCTGGTCCGGCGTGGAGCAATTATTGAGGAAGTGATGGATGAAGGGTAGAAGTGTTATTCTAGCCCCGCCTTCCTCCTTTGATTATGAAAATATTCTAGCGTAGGGTTAATTTGTAATAGGGTTACATTAAATGTAAAGTCTCAGCTTTGCTCGATTTTCCTTATTATTGTAATCACGAATTCTCTTGTAACTGTTTGGAAGATCATGAATGAGATATTTATTTCCTTTATCATCCTTACTTGTTAACCTGTAGAATTGCTTTCGTATATTGTTATCGAGCATCAATTTCTTTGCCTCAAAAATATGGACAAGTGCTATTCCCCAGCGACTTTGATAAGTATTTAGATAATAGTCGACAATAGACATTCTTCGATCTTTGATATTCAGATATAGATGATAATTGACGTTCTTTGCCGATTTCATTTGTTGGTAGTGTGATCGAAAATTAATAATATTCGAATAATAAAAGGCGATCTTAGCGGATCATGATCGTTGCATTTCGAAATAAGATATATATCGGAATTTTGTACAATCGATAATTTGCACTTAGGGTCGTAGCAACAGCTTTCACCCATTTAATAATTCGATCTATGGGGCATAGCAACGGCTTTCACCCTTAGTCGTTTCAGAGCATTTTTAGCCCGAGGGTCGTAGCAACGGCTTTCACCCATTTAATAATTTCGATCTAAAGGGCATAGCAACGGCTTTCACCCTTAGTCGTTTCAGAGCATTTTTAGCCCGAGGGTCGTAGCAACGGCTTTCACAAATAATAATTTCGATCTAAGGGGCATAGCAACGGCTTTCACCCTTAGTCGTTTCAGAGCATTTTTAGCCCGAGGGTCGTAGCAACGACTTTCACCCATTTAATAATTTCGATCTAAGGGGCATAGCAACGGCTTTCACCCTTAGTCGTTTCAGAGCATTTTTAGCCTGAGGGTCGTAGCAACGACTTTCACCCATTTAATAACTTCGATCCAAGGGGCATAGCAACGGCTTTCACCCATAGTCGTTTCAGAGCATTTTTAGCCCGAGGGTCGTCACCCATTTTTATTTTTCGATCCAAGGGGCGTAGCAACGGCTTTCACCCTTGGTCGATTTTCGAGGGTCATAGCAACAACTTTCACCCTTTTATAATAGTAGATGGAGACAAGTAGAGATAGAATAACAGAGATCGATAATATCAGAAAGAGATGAATGAATATGAATATTGACGAGATTAGTTTCCACTGAATATATAACTCTGATCGAAATAAATTTTGATGAGATAATAGTCTTCTGCAATCATGAGAAAAGATGAATCATAGAGAAACAGCCAATAGTGAATATCCTTAGGACTTAATAAATAAATCTTATGCCTTGTTAAGAAAATTCTTTGTCTATAAGTTCCCGATTTTGTCATGTTTGATTTTTTCCAAACGGTTCCTCATTTACTGAGAATTGCAAGGGTCGACAAATCTCATCCATTCATTTCGCGAATTATCTGCCGCCGGATTCTTTCATCTTTTACTATAAAAAGGGGTGTCATACTGTTGAGATTTTCTTATTCGTTGTATCGGCGTTTTATCTGTCCGATCATGGTAATCAAAATTGTTATTCAATCAACTCAGCTTTTTGAGCTCAGACTTCGAACAATTTTCAAGAGGGGCAGTCTTCTAACCCGACCTCGCTTAGAATATCGACAGGCAAATACAATTTCCATCTTGAAGGCCAATAAGCCAGAATTATGGAGTCCGCAGCTCATCGCGCAGGTCTTCGAACAGGGACCTGTTGCTACAATGCATTTAGGAAGACATACTGGGGAGGGAACGATCCAGAATATAGTTACTCACTAAATTGTCCGTTCGCCCCAATGTCTTCGGAAGATCATAAATAAAGTTTAAAGCCTGCGGATCCAAAGGAGATTCCCTGCTCGGAGCTAGGTTACTTTGAGTAGACGATAGGAGAGGAGACCGAAAATTTCATAGGATTGTAGAAAGTAAAGGTGTTCTTATGTAACATATTAGCTTGTACTATGTTCGAAATGTATCTTCCATATTTTCCTTCTGAACTCTTGTATCTTTTTTAAATAAATTTATGAATAGAATTTTCACTTTTCCTTGTTGATAGAATAAAGGACAACCAGATACTCTTATTTCCAATAACTTCGACCACAAATATCTATGATTAATGATGAAATACCCGAACAGTGGTTTCTAAGAATATTAATGTCTTGGTAGATTTGAAGTTAATAAAGAACTTGTTGTGATCGATCCTTGCTATCGCCGAATTTCAAAAGCTGTCGAATTTCTCAGTTCGTTAGTTTTGTTCGAGTGGATCAAACGTAGCTTTTCCGATTCGAACATCTCTGATCAGTTATAAAAATAGCGGTTTCATATCTAGAGTATCAAGTGCATGAGGGTTGATATTCCAGACAAGTGTCCCCGTTCTTCGCGCTATTTTTGGAGTAGGATAGTAAGTGAAAACATTGTTCGAACGAATGTTTCGAATAAGCCATTCTTTGTATCGTTGGGCCGTACGTTCTTCTAACCAAACAGGACCCTATTTCTCGGGAAATGTATCGGTCAGTCCATTTAATACGGACATTCTAGCCGTTCGCGATCTGTTATCTGTGCCGTTGATTCAAAATCCTTTACTACTATAAATAGGTCCCTTTTTGTATACGACACTCCTTACTTATGCTTCCTCCGATCACTATGGGTCGAGATTTAAATTTGACTCATGTTTTCTCCAAGATAAAGGAGTTTGAGATTAGACTCAGAACCCTGTTTTTCGATCTTAGCTCCTTAAGCATAAGCTTTTTCGCTTAGAATATCGACAGGCAAAAGAAAATGCGCCTAGAATACCGGCAGGCAACCTGTTTTCCCAGACATATCTTGTCTGGTGCGGGTTAGAATTCTGGTTTTCTGGCGCTGTATCCGATCGGGCAGCTGGTTATTCTGAGAGGAGTTCTTTAAATCTGAGGCACCAGCTTCCTCGAGGGCTTTCTTACAGTATAGTTCCTTCGAGTTCCCTTGGGGTGCCTCTGCTGAGATAACCCCTTGCTGCTCCGGTTCGGATTAATCTGTAAATAATGATTGAGTGTTTCAATCATTGTTAACAGATGAAGACCTAAGGTCGGTCTGAAGCCTTGGAGTGGAGCTGCGATCCGGCTTTTATCCCGTTCGAAGACGGATGTGCGACACGTGGCGAGTGATTGCCAATAAGAATCACTGCTGAGTTCTGCATCTGGAGCAATCTTAGGGAATGAAGACCGAGCACGAAACAGGGTAGAATTATTCGTAGAGCTTGCAATAGGGTAGGAGTGATTGTATTGTACTTCTTGAGTTCGAATTATATTCGGGGCTTCACTTTGTAACTTGTTTGAAGAATACTAATAATAAAGTTTTGTTCTCTTGATCGAATTTCATTATTTAACTCCTTTACTATTGACAATACTTAGCTGCAACTTCAAGGATTTATATATAATTTGTTGCCGTCGTTCAAATATTCAACCTATCCCAACCGACTCGAGAAAAATACAAATAGCCGACCAATAATGTATATAGATTATGCGACTGATCTCTTAAATAACTGATTCGAGGAATTTGTCTTTGAAATTAATAAATATGATGATCGGAAAAATAAATTCCGACCATCAATAAGCTGTAATTGCATAGATTATCTAAGCCTTTGACATTAACCGGTGATCGAGTTGACGGGGTTAATTCTACGTTAATCTGCTGTGGACGATATCTGTGGAACTTCTTATTCGCTTATGTATTAGAAAAATGGATCTTCTGTGGAAAATAAATCCATTGAAGAAATAAACGAACTCTGCTATCATAGAATAAAACCACTAATCTTAAGCTCGGAAATTCATCGTATGGGTCTTATCTTCGACCTTGAATTGACGAACGCTCCGATGGTCGGAGGATCGCCTTGGATAGTGAATGGCGGAGTTTATTTCTAGTAAGGCTTTCCGCTGACGTACGTATTTCTCCTCGTGGTAGGCATATTTCGATCTAAAACTCGAATAAGGCCCCTCGGTGGGCGCCAATTGATCTTACGCGTTTTCGTTAGTTCGATAGGGTGATGTAAAGTGTTGCGCAATGTAAGTAAACGGATATAAAAGATCAATAATTTTGTATTCAATATGATCGAGTACAGATTACAATAATTGGGGGTCCTATCCGAGCATTATTGGATGCCGTACAAGCTAGAGGGCGAAATATATACGAGCTAGCCTATGCTATTATTCCCAAGTGAGTCCGAGCGGTAGTCTCAAGAGAAGAGCACCTGGAAAGTTGTGTCGTCGTCATAAATGCTTGGGGTATTTATAGCAGAATTGATGGGCTTGGGCCTAGGCTCGGCCCAACAGCATCTCTCGAGCTCGGGTTCTCGATGGCTCGGAACACTTTATTTAGAACCCTGGGCCAGCTCTTGGTTCCTTGGGGGCAGGATCTGGTGTTGGTCGAACTGCACCGATCCTGGGAAAGGCAGGGAATCCAAATTACCCCTCATCATATATGGTGTTATATAATATTATCAAATTGTTGTTTTTATAAAATAATCAGAATACTTATTATAATTTCTTAAAATTTAGTCAAGTTGATTGGTCAACTATAACAATTCAGTTGGCTAGAATCCGTTACTTGAACGAAACTGGATCTTGTGGAATCATATTGAATATTTGACGATACATTCCGTACCTTTATAAAAAACCGATCCTTGTTTACCAACCATACATTGTCTAACCAAATCAAATTCTATCTCGACACGTTCCTCAAAAAATTTGATTCGTGCGGGGGTAAAAATTTGGGATGGAGGTAGTATAAAAATGAGACTAAAGTCTCAAAACCCTTTCAGATGAAAAAATTAGACCTTTCAGATTGCTTGATTTTGAAGTTATTATGGTTGCTATATGAAGACAAGTTGTGGTAGCCGCTAGTTGTGGTCACTCGCGGTAAGGAGTTAACAATGAATTGGATACGAGTAAAGGGAATGAAAATGTGGATCTGCTCCCGCTGCTGAATTTGTGAACTTTGATGGAGCAATTTTCTAGAAGGAAACCATCGGTGAAACTAATATTATATAAGGAATTCGTTATCAAAGTTGTATACGATGTTCTATCATAATATAAAATTCATTTATGAAGAATGAGTACGAAATTTTTCAATTTTCTTAATGGCTATTTATTACCAGTTTTATTGTTGAAAATGATTTTTCGCTTGTTAGCAAGAAGACTTTTTTTTGTTAATATATTAATAGAAAGAAAATTTAATATCAAGCAAATCAAAAGATCAATTAAAGATTACACCATAAATTTTCTTTTACATATAGCTTATAAATGTCGACAACCCTTTCTTTTATTCAAATCTAAGCTGATATTTAATTAAATTAAATTGGTGTAATAAGTAATTTAACATGGAAAGTTACAAATTTCTAAAAAAAATTGGAAAGTTACAAAGAATAAATCTATTCTTTTTATTAAAATTTTGTTGGGTCAGTCTAAAATGAGATTTTGAGGGATGGAGAGCATATAAGATAGCATTTATCTTGGTGACACGTGTCCCCTTAAAATTTAAATTAAAATAATTTATTTTCTTCAAGATAAATTTACCCTTTTTAATGTGTGAAATTCAACATCCATAGGATCTTGCATAAACAAAAAAAAGTTATGTTATTTTTATTAGCAAAAAAGCCCCGAACTTTTTTTATTATTATCAAAAAATATTCCTCTCATTCAAAATGACAACTTTGCCCCATCAAAGGATGAAAAAACATCCCATTAACTTAAAAGATTATCAATAACCCCTCGTAGTTTTAAATTTTGCAATAAACCCCATTTTTTTAAATTGACAAAAACTTCCATACGATTTATGAAATCCTCTTTAAAAAATTGACAAATATCTTATCCCCCAAAGTTATATATTATGTCACTTTATGTACAAATTAAGCATTTTACAACCTCAAATAATTTTATTTGATTTTTGTTCGACGGAAAATGATACGAACCTCGCCACGAATAACAAGACCCGAATTATTAGGACTCCAAGGATCGTTCTACAATCAAGTTTAGATGGATTTAATGAAAATGCCACAAACGATGATGGATGAATCGCTTGAAAAGTCAATGGATGAACGCCACGAGTCTTCTTGATAAGTTCATGAGGACACCATAAACGATGTTGACTGAATCATTTGATAAGTCGGAACGCCACAAGAATGCTTGATAAGTTCATGAGGACGCCACTGGTGGGGAAGGGTTGGGCGGTGGTTGTGGTTCCAGAGGTAAGAAAGAGGAATTGGTGGCGACAATAATTGCAGGGTCTATTTGGATGGGTTTTGGCTCGGTTTCGCGGGTCTCGGTTTAAAAAAATTGGTTTGGGTGGTTTCGATGAAACCTTTGAGACCTCACTTGGATTGAGTTTGGATGTTGGAGTTTAGGGAAAAAAGTAGGTTATAGGTGTCAAATCAATGTCTGTTTTAGTGAAATTTGAGGAAAAAAGTAGATGACATGTGTCAAATCAATGTTTTATAGGTTTTTAATGGTTTTATGGGTTTGGCAAAAACTCATTTGGATGGGTTTTGGCTCGGTCTCGCGAAACCCACGAGACCGGGCCAAAACCCATCCAAATACAGCCGCAATTACTCCCTCCCAATGTTTACCTTTTTAAGTATTCTTTACCAGTTGTAAATATCCCCTAATGAGATAAAAATGGTGACTTAAACGGACACGTGCTTGACGAGTAATCTTATTCATCCAAAAACTAACGGCCGAATGATATGTAAAACAAGTTGTCCAACTTTTGTACGAAATGTGTATTTTTTAAAAGTTTGGTATGAAATGCATAAAGTAGGCAAAATTTGGTATGAAAAATGTAATTTTTTTTTCCTTTCTTGTGCGAAAAATATTTGGAATTAATTAGAGTTTAGGGAGATTTTTTAAATATATTAATTAAAGGGTTAGTATATAATTTAACATATGTTTATTATTCTTAAACGTCTGATGCCACGTCATCATTAGACATTTTGACCATAAATTGTGGTTCAGATTTATAATTGATTTTTTTTAATGATTAAGAAGAAATATCTCATTTACACTTATGTTATATATAATTTTATTTAGAAAGACCCAATTTTGTTGTGCGGATAGATTTGATGGATGAAGACTTTTGAAACTTGTATTGTCAGTTCTCGTGAAGTATGTATATTTTTTGATTAACGAAGTATTTATAATAAATTAATAAATATAATATTTGAACTAGGATAAATTCTATATCAATTTCTACTTTTGCTACCTAACAAATACATATCAACACATATGATAGCATAATTTAACAAATCGTCTATATTTGGTCAAATTGATGACGTGTTAAGTCAGTTTCAATTATTGCAAAATTAGTGTCATAATTTATACTTGCTGATAATTCTATTGAAATGATATAAGGTAGAATTGTCAGATAGTATAAGTTATGACACTAATTTTGCAATAATTAGAATTGACTAAACGACCATGTCACTAATTTGACGGTAATTCTCAAATTTAGTTAATGACAATATTAAATGTGAAACGATTTATTAAATTGTGGTACCAGATATGTTGATATGCATTTGTTTGATACAATGAAAGTTAGGGAATTTCTTTCCTGAACATGATCTAAGAAAATATGATGTCAAATAAGAACGAGACTCTAGGTGCTTTTTGCAAGATAAATTATGTTCATAGGTGAATTTTGACTTTTGTAAGATGTGAGGGTGCAAATCATCAACAATCAACTTTATATTGGTTGTTTTATAATATTTCTTCCGTCCCATTAATTTTTATTTCTTGATACCACTGACTAGTCAACTTGACTAAATTTCAAATAATTATAATAAATAATTTAATTAATATATTTGATTAAGCCGAATTTCGTCGGGTGAGATTAAATCAGTAAGGGGTGTGATTAGGAGTTCTTAATCAATATGAATTAAAGGGCTTTGTTACTTTATTCTGGATGGATCAATCTCAAGGAAGAACAATTAAATGGAACAATCAGTAATCAAGACAATCAATGAATAAAATAGTATAGCAAAAGCTTTTCTATTCAATAATCTTAGATTATTTTGTATACAGGCGTAAGCTGAGTGTGTAAAGCGTGTGTAATACAATGATTAACTAGATATTTATATCACAATTAACCTAGTTTTACAAGGAAACATAATTCTAATAGGACTCGACCCAATCGTCCTTCTTGAGTCCGGATTATAGTCTGCTCGTTGAGGAGAGTCGTATTCTACCGGGTCGATAGATGATTCCGAACGGACTCGTCTGGTCGAACCGATCTTATATCCCTAAGTCGATCCGAACATTATAAAGGGTGCGAAATAGTCCCCATCAGTACTCCATCACTTCTTCGAGCGTATACGTAGTAAAAGCTCGTAGAAGTAGATGGTTAACTACGGCTGTATTTTCTATGAGTTGTGCCTCGTTAAAATCCTTACTTAAGAAAAAACCCTGTGGGAAAAAATCCTAAGTAAGGAAAAGAGTGCTACGCGTCATAGATAGTCGTTTTCTCATTCCAATTATGAACCGCTACGTGTCCCTTTGGGGAAGCGTTTCATCTTGTTCCGTTTGGCGGGAATGTGATTAGCTGTGAGGAGTTCGAAACTTCTTTTCACTTCTCACTATAAATAGGTGACCGTTATATTAGTCATCTTTTACTCTATACTTCCTTTAATCTCGCAGTCATTTTCTTGCTTGATCGTTTATCCTTTCAAAAATTGCTTCTATCGACTTATATCCTCCGAGGATCCCAAAAAAATGGCTTCTATAAGAAAATATTCCTCGTCTTTAGGGGAGAGTGTCGCTCCTATTATCGAGGAGGTGATACATTCTAAGCATTCGAGCGAGCAGATTGGAGTGTCTGAATTCATTGTCCCAACTAAAGACACCTTTAAGGTGCAAATTCTGTCTGATACGGACGTCGCTGCCCGAGCTAAGAAAGGCAAGGGTACGGCTCCTAAGATCTCTGAACCAATCGAGGATCTTGCTTGTGCTTACACTGAGGACACTTTCCCTGAGGTCGTGAGTAATTATGCCAAATATTTTCCGGACGGTTCCGATATTATTCTCCCTTCTCCTTCTGATAGGGTTACATCACCGCCGGAAGGGTGTCGAGCCTTTTACACAGCCCATTTTAACTGCGGTCTGCGTCTCCCCTTGTATGCCCTCTTTCTTGATATTTTGAAAATATTCAGTGTGTCCTTGACTCAATTAGTCCCTAATTCCGTGGCCTTCGTGGTCTGTTTTTCTGTTTTGATGATAGCGAAAGGATTCCAACCCTCCTTTCGTAATTTTACGCAATTGTTTCGTTTTAACGTTTCTAGTTCCTCCAATCGCGGATATTTCTTTGCTAGCCAAACGACTAATCACGCAATCTTTGACACCCCAGTTTCCAGCAATCTTTCCTGGAAATCTCATTTCTTCTTCGTCCGTCCGTCATCTTTGTTTGGCGGATGGTTCTACTGAGCCTTTTTTGTGGGACCATGAATCCAAATGGATTTATGGTGGTCGTTTGGCAACTGGTGATTTTATTCCTGACGACCCCCAGTTCATTGGCGAAATCCAAGCTATGCGTGTCAACAAATATCAGAGTGCTCTTCTTATTGGTGAAGTTTTTCTTCGCAAGGCGGGACTAAGTACTCATATTTTTCCAATTTCTTCTTCTCCTGAATCATTGGGTAAGTATCCTTTCTATATTGCGTTGTCATAACTCTTTTTTAGTACTAAGTCTAATTCCGATTTTGTTTTCTCCTCAGCTCTTATGGTAGAAAACTCCCGACGCTCTTCAAAGGGAAAAATGGTGTTGTCTAAATCCACCAAAACCATAGAGAATGTTCCTATCGAGCAGAGAGCGTCTCGGAAGAGAAAACTGGAATTGAGTCATGATTCTGAGGAGAACATAGAGGAATCTCCAGATTCTTCTCAAGAATCTCCTGTTCGCCAGGTGACAGGATCTGGTTATCCTCCTCTCCAACTCAGGACATCTTTGGGTATACGTGGATGCCGAAGTTGGTCGATGCCTCATCCTAATGACAATCCGGTGGAGAGAAAAAGGAGTTATTATGGTCGTTCTGGTAACGATCTTTCTTTACTCGGTGAGAATCATCCAAAACCCACTTTGGTCGAGATGATCGAGGATCATTTAGAGGGAAAAAGAGCCGCTGGCTATCCTGAGAATGATTCTTTAGTTCATGACGAGAGCGAAAATGCAGTGGATAAGGCAACTCGCATTCTTCTGTCCGGCATTTTTACCCGTGACATGAATAAGCTTCTTCGGAAGGATCCTTTAGAGAAATTTCAGCGAGCTTCTCTTTATGCTGAAAAGGTGATCTCCTTTTAAGTGTGCTTGTAGGGTAATTTTCCTCAATGAATACTTTAGTTTGCTAATTCATTTCTTTTATCTTTTTCTCTTTCAGACTAAGACTTCTTTGGCATCATATGCCTATGAAACTGCTCTCTGGAAACAACAATGTGAGTTTCTGGATGAGAAATATAAAACTTTACTTCATAAGACTTCTGGTTCAGAGGTTGGTCCCTCAATGACTTCTTCTCTTCCGGTCGTAGAGACTTGGGCTACGGGGACTGATGACCAGGAGATTATAGACAGGGTTTTGGAGACTTCTCGTGCTCAAGAACAAGCCGATCAATCTGCTAAAAAGTTGGAAGAGTTCCAATTTCAGAGTATTGCTCGAATTAGCGAGTTGGAATCTCAAGTGTCGAGTCTTCAGGCTTCTTTAGAGGAGTATGAGAGGGACCTTCCTCTTAGCGGACTCAGGGATCGTTATGGTCGGAATCCTGATGAGAAAGTTATTTGTGAATTCCATAGCTCTCCTGTTCATACAGCGTTGGTATATCAAATGGTCGGTCCGCTCCTGGAGAGTACGTTCAAGAAGGCGATTCATCAGTTGGTCGCTTTTGAACTGATAGATGATCGTCGAAGAGAATATTTTAAAGCGGCGCACATACATTCGGTTGAACCGTTATGGCGAAGTATATTCTCCTTCCGAGCTGCCAGACGTCATTTATCAAAAGTTTCCTTTGGCTCATCTTGTCAAAGAGTTCGAAAAGCCATTGCCGATTCCTCCTTCAGATATTGATGACGAGGTCGATAATGATTTTATCGATCCAGAGGAAGAAGAGGAGGATATTGAATCAGCGAAAGAAGGAGACGTCGCTGGCGAACAGAGAATTCCAGATGGCGACCAAGTTGTATGATATATTGATCTGTGAAATAACCTTTGTAACTGTTATCGTAAGTTGAATTGTAATATTACTCTTTTATCCCTTTGTAAGATAGACGATTCATATTCTGACAGTTACGTCCTTTCGTCTTCTCTGTAATAATTTAGACAAGTTAATAACTTTGCCGTAATCATTATGCATATGTCTTTTCGAATTCTTGCATCAATTCCTAGGCTAGTTTCTGTGTTTCGCGCCTATTCTTTGAGTCTCTTGCATCTTTTCGTATAGTATAAATACGAAAGGTAAAACTTTACTCGCTGGAATTAACCGGATTTCGTCGGGTTAATTATATCAGTGAATATGGGATACTGGAGATTCTCAATATATATGATATAAAGGGCTCTGTTACATTATTCAGGATGGATCAATCACAAAGAAGAACAATTTTGAGGGAACAATAAGTAATCATGACAACCAACGTAAAATAATATGAATATGAAGAAAAAGCTCTTTTCTTATTGAATAATCATGGATTCCGCTGTTATGCAGAATTTAGTAGCGCATTTGCCGTGTGTGTAATACAATGATTAACTAGGTATTTATATCATATTAAACCTAGCATTACAAGGAAACATAATCCTAATAGGACTCGGCCCAAATGTCCTTCTTGAGTCCGGACTGTAGTCTGCTTGTTGAAGAGAGTCGTATTCTGCCGGGTCGACAAGATGATCCCGAACTGACTGGTTTGGTCGAACCGATCTTTTATACTTTAGTCGATCCGCACATTATAAGGGGTGCGAAGTAGCCCCCATCAGTACTCCCTCACTTCTTCGAGCGTATAGGTAGTAGAAGCTCGTAGAAGTAGACAATTTTTTACGACTGTTATCTTCTATGAATGGTGCCTCGTTAAAAACCTTACTTAAGAAAAAACCCTGTGGGAAAAAATCTTAAGTAAGGAAAAGAGTGCTACGCATCATAGATAGTCGTTTTCTCTTTCCAATTATGAATCGCCACGCGTCCCTTCGGGGAGGCTTTTTATCTTCTTCCGTTTTTGGCGGGAATGTGATTAGTTGTGACGAGTTCGAAACGTCTTTTTTCTTCTCAGTATAAATAGGTGACTGTTAAGTTTGTCATTTCTACTTTATACTTCCTTATACTTTGCAGTCATTTTCTTGCTTAGTCGTTCATCATAATATGGCCTCTTTAAGAAAATCTTCTTCATCCTCTAGGGAGAATGTCGCTCCCAGTACCGAGGAAGAGTTGCATTCTAATCCTTCGAGCGAGCAAACCGGAGTTTCTGAATTCGTTGTTCCTGCTGAAGATACCTTTAAGGTACAAATTCTTTCTGATAAGGATGTCGCTGCCCGAGCCAAGAAAGGCAAAGGTACAGCTCCTCAAATTTCTGAACCGATTGAGGACCTAGCTTGTGCTTACACGGTGGATACTTTCCCTGAGGTTGTGAACAATTATGCCAAATATTTCCCGGAGGGTTCTGAGATAGTGCTCCCTCTCCTTCCGATAGGGTTACATCACCACCGGAAGGATGTCGAGCCTTTTACACGGCCCATTTTAATAGTGGTATGCGTCTTCCGTTGTCTCCCCTCTTTCTTGATATTCTAAAAATATTCAGTGTGTCCTTGACACAATTAGTTCCTAATTCCGTGGCCTTCGTGGTTTGTTTTTCTGTCTTAATGATCGCGAAAGGGTTCAAACGTTCCTTTCGTAACTTTACACAACTGTTTCGGTTTAATATTTCCAGTTCCTCCAATCGCGGATATTTCTTCGCTAGTCAGAAGCCTAGTCGAGCAATCTTCGACTCCCCAGTATCTAGCAACCCTTCTTGGAAATCTCATTTTTTCTTTGTTCGTCCCCCATCTCATCTTCGTTTGGTGGATGGTTCGACCATGCCCTTCTCGTGGGATCATGGCTCCAAATGGGTTTACGGAGGTCACCTGCCGACTGGTGAACTCATTCCTGATGATGCTCAGTTTATTGGCGAAATCCATACTATGCGTGCCAACAAATATCAGAGTGCTCTTCTGATTGGGGAAGTTTTCCTTCGTAAAGCGGGATTGAGTGCTCATGATTTTCCAACCACTTCATCATCTGAATCACTTGGTAAGCATTTTATTTCAGCTTAGTGTTGTGATGATCCCTTTTCTTCAGAAAGTCTAACTTTTGTCTTGTTTCTTTTTCAGCTCATATGGTAGAAAATTCCCGACAATCTTCAAAGGGAAAAATGGTGTTGTCCAAATCCTCCAAAACCAAAGAGAACGTCCCTATCGAGCAGAGAGCGTCTCGGAAGAGAAAACTGGAGTTGAGTCATGACTCCGAGGAGAATGGAGAGGAATCTCCAAATTCTTCTCAAGAATCCCCCATTCGTCAGGGGACAGGATCCGGTTATCCCCCCCCCCTTCAGCTTAGAACATCCTTGGGTATTCGTGGATGTCACAGCTGGTCGATGCCTCATCCTAATAATAATCTGGTGGAGAGAAAGAAGAGCTACTATGGTCGTACTGGTAACGATCTTTCTTTACTCGTCGGCAATCATCCAAAACCTACTTTGGTCGAAATGATTGAGGATCATTTAGAGGGTAAGAGAGCTGCTGGCTACTCTGAGAATGATTCACTTGTCCACGACGAGAGCGAGAATGCGGTCGATAATGCAACTCGTGTTCTTTTGTCCGGCGTCTTTACTCGCGACATGAAAAGCTTCTTCGGAAGGATCCTTTGGAGAAATTTCAGCGAGCTTCTCTTTATGCTGAAAAGGTGATCTTTTTAAGTTTGCTTTATAGTATATTTTCCTTCGAAGATCTTTTTAGTTTGCTAACTCATTTCTTGTTTTACCCCTTTACTTTTTCAGATTAAGACTTGTTTAGCATCATATGCTTATGAAACTGCTCTCTGGAAACAACAATGTGAGTTTCTGGATGAGAAATACAAAGCTTTACTTCATAAGTCTTCTGGTTCAGAGGTTGGTCCCTCAACGACTTCTTCCGTTCCAGTCGTAGAGACTCGGGCTACGGGGACCGAAGACCAGGAGATTATAGACAGGGTTCTGGAGACTTCCCGTGCTCAAGAACAAGCCAATCAATTGGCTAAAAAGTTAGAGGAGTTCCAATTTCAGAGTACTGCTCGGATTAGCGAGTTGGAATCTCAAGTATCAAGTCTTCAAGCTTCTTTAGAGGAGTATGAGGGGGACATTCCTCTTAGTGGACTCAGGGATCGTTATGGCAGGAATCCTGATGAAAAAGTGATTCGTGAATTCCTTAGCTCTCCTGTCCATACGGCGTTGGTATATCAAATGGTCGGACCGCTCCTAGAAAGTACTTTCAAGAAGGCGGTTCATCAGTTGCTCGCTTTTGAAATGATAGAGGATCGTCGAAAGGAATATTTTAAAACGGCACATATTCGGTTAAACCGCTATGGCGAAGTATACTCTCCTTCCGAGCTTCCAGACGTCGTTTATCAAAATTTTCCTTTGGCTCACCTCATCAAAGAGTTCGGAAATCCATTGCCGAATCCTCCTTCTGATATTAATGATGAGGTCGATGACAATTTTATCGATCCAGAGGAAGAGGAAGAGGTTATTGAGCCAGCAAAAGAAGGAGACGTCGTTAGCGAACAGAAGATTCCGGAGGGCGATCAGGCTGCATGATATATTGATCCATGAAAATATCTTTCTAATTATTTATCGTAGGTCTAAATGTAATATTACACTTTCACCCCTTTGTACGTTAAACGTTTCATATTCTGACAGTCACGTCCTTTCATCTTTGACGTAATAATTAAGACAAGTCATTAACTTCGCCGTAATCATTATGCATGTGTCTTTTCAAATTCTAGTGTTCACTCCAAGGTCAGTTTTTGTATTTCGCGCCCTTTCTTTGGGTTTACCGCGTCTTTTCGTATAGTATAAATATAAAAAGGTAAAAACTTGTCTCGCTATTTACCGCTTTGCTTATCTCTCAACAGAATACTCTTTCTTTATTAGGTCGATAAGCTTTCTCGATATTTTAAATTTACTTCTTGAATTCCGATCATGACTAATCTTTTCGGTAATACATCAAAGCGTCCTTCCCGTGAGAACGCTAGAAATCCCAGATTGAAGAAGTCTCGAACAGAAGGACCCTCGATGGAACCTCTTCGTTCGTCCTCTGTTAGCAGGTCGGTGACCGATACCCTTGTCGTCCCCTCCGAACCTTTTTCTGTAGTTAGTTCATCCTTTGTAGAACCAAACTTTTCTTCTTCCGCTGATGTTGGAAACATGCATTCCCCTGGTCGGGTGGCTTTTGGCGATATGTCCAATGTGGAGCAGAATTATAATATACCCGTTACTTCAGGTGTTTCTTCCTTTGAGCAGGCTTTTCACGGAGAGGTTCCTAACAGCTCCGTTTCTTCCTCTCTTTCTACCGCCCAGCTTGTCAGCGGGCCCCTAAGGGGAGATGCTGCGGGGGCATTTGGTGGTGATTCTTTTTTGGATTCGTCTATGACACAATCTGTGTCTCATGATTTTTCTGATTTTTTATTTAATGATACAACTGATGTTACTACCTACTTTGAATGTGGCGGGCCTTCTGGAGGTCGAACTGAGTCAAGGCCTGGTCGCCAGACCGTTATATCTGCTTCGGGTAAGGAAACCTCGGTTAGTCCCAACGAGAGGGAATCCCCTCGTCTGTTAGACGATCGTTGTATCCTTGAGCAGGTTAAGGATATCATGCGGTCAGCGACTCCCCGCCCTGACAATGTCCCTCTTGTTAGTGAACTGCCTGGTTCTGTTGAGCCAGATGCTTTATCCTGGGATCTAGGCTTGAGCACTATTTTGCCCGGTGAGTTGAGGAAGCTTGAGGGTACTTCCAATGTACGCCTTGTTCAGTCGCTAGTGAAGTTGTGCAAGCAGGTAGACCTATCTTTCATTATTATTACCGCTTTTATTTTGATTGCTTTGTTATATGAGGATTGTTTTCTTTTTCCAGGCTAAGTATTTTGCACTCCAGCTGGGTGTGTAAAACGACGATCTGTGGATAAGTAGAAATGCTTATCAACGTCGTTTGGAATCAGAGTCGGCGAAGGTCACAGGGCAGAGCCTCCAACTGCAGCTTGCCAATGATGATCTGAAAAAACTACAAGAGGAGAAATCTGTTTGGGAGAAAGAGAAAAATGACTTGGTTCAGGCCGCTGCCCTAGCAGAGGAGTCTCGACGGCAGGCCTATGAGGAAGGTTATGATGTCGGTTATCTAAAGCGTCAGGAGGAGTTGATGGCGTTTGTAGGTAACTCGACTCCTCGGAGGACTGTTTCTGCTAGTCGGCCTGTTGATAACAACCCTTCTCGGTGATCTGTTCAACCCGGTTCTTTCCTTTTTTTTTTCTTTTTTTTTGTAGTGCCCAAACTCTTTGTGTAGTTGCTTGGGCTGAAGTTTTTGTATTGGAAGAATGATTTAATTAAAATTTGATCCATGCCTTGATCAATTTCAATCCATAGATATACTTTGTTATGCATATCTTGCCGTTATGCATAAATATAACTTTGTTGAAATAAACAGTATAGATTAGCATACTTATCTCGTAGTGATCTTCTGGGAGAATATTCAGAATAGAGAAAATGTAGCTTAATCTTGCTCGATCAGTTTTTAAGTAACTGAATGATATAATGTTTGTTCTGGAAATCAAACTTTTTTGATGATCAACCCAGTATGGTCCCTTGGGTTATATCCAAAGTCACGTTATACTTTAAAATGTAGACAGTAGGCCACTCGTATCGATAGTCGATTAAATAACTGTTAAGGAACGCTCAGCATTCTGATCGATGTTCAATCTATGCCTTGCAAATTTGTCTTTTTGTCATGTATATCTTATATAAGGAGGCTATCATTCCTTCTGTTGAACTCTGGTTTTCTTTCCATAGGACTAAGTTTGAAGAGAAGATATCCCTCTAGGTATCTTTCCTAAACTTTATGTTTCTCTGTACTGACTGTGAGTTACATGTTCCTTAAACATAACAACCAGTGTATCATTATATCATTTCTTTGATATGGGAGGAATTGGAAAACGTAGAATTATTAGCCAGATCTGGCCTGTTCAGACCTCCTTCAGCAATTATTTGGAATGTTAGGCAGTGTCGATAGTGCAGTCTGGAATGATGGAATTTACTGCCTAAATATCGGCGTCAGACTTCTTGGACTCCAGTGGAGTTCTTGTATAGTCAAGTTAATAATTTTCCATATAATATATGAGGCAGTGACGATCCTCGTATGCTGGAGGGTTTGGTCTTATATTTCTAGGCGAGCCAGTATTCTTTTTACAATCGGTGTAAACTTGCATGCCTTCGTTGAGGATCTTAAGTTTTCTGCCGAGCGACTATCATATGTGAGCGTGCAAACCTTTCTGGTCCGGAGCTCCTTTAGATCTGCTTCGATTTTTCGTTGATCGCTTCGATCTAAGGTTTCTTTTGTTATCGATCTGTTGAGTCGATCAGAGAGGTGCCGTTCCAACTTACTCGCATTAATTACAGGAAGTCAAAAGGTCGCATTTCCGTCCCTTGATCAAATATTTATCCAGCCGTTGGATTACTCAGATCTATCCCTATAAATAGGGAGGTGGTTTGCATATTTCATTTGTTATTTCTCAAACAGGATGGAGATCTCAGCTTACTTTAATTTCACTTTGCCTTCTGATCCCATAATATTCAAAAAGTCACATTATCGTGATTCATATCATAATAACTTAAATTTCTTCTGCCTCATACTGACGGGTCCCATTGATGCCCTACCTTGTACTAACGGGTCCCATGTGGCCTCTGCTTTATTCTTCATGGGTTTGAGGTCCGTGGTTTCTGTTTGCACATGGAGGGTTCATATTTGCCAGTCACCCCCGCTCTTCGATGTTACCTCCGGAGTGATAGACTACCGGGGTGTGCTGGTAAATGTGCTTACCGCGACGGTCCTTGCGAGATGCTGCTTCAGAGTAAAATGTTTTAACTCTTAATGTGAAAGTAGTATCTTGTTGTGGGTGAATGAGTATTGCCGGTTATCTGGCTGGTAATGCTCATTTCGTCTGGAAGAACATTTGATCTTCAGAGCCTGGCATCGAACTAAAGAAGTCGACCATTTTGAGCAGCATGCTTCTTATGCGGTCGATCATAATTGTCGAGGCACTAGGGAGGAGATTGATGTTTCCGTGGACATTGTCGTGAAGAGCACCAATCCATAAAATAGGATTAGTTAAACAATTGTAACGATGTGTAAATCGTATATAGACCTTTGTAATCTAATCAAAGCTTTTGTATGTAATATATTACATGTTCACAGATGAATAAAACTTTATTTTATTCCTTGCATTCTTCTTGTTGTTGATTTTGTCTCAATCTTAGTTATTTATTATCATCGAGGAGCGTTTATCGAGCGGATCAACGTATACTCAACTATTTTTTTGTTTAGACTTAGGTTTTTATACCAAAAGCCTTATAATCGTTGAAAAATAATCGAGGAGTGTTTATTGAGCGGATCAATGTGTACTCAACTCTTTTTGTTTAGACTTAGGTTTTTAATACTAGAAGTCTTTTAATCGCTGAAAAATAATCGAGTAGTGTTTATTGAGCGGATCAATGTATACTCAACTCTTTTTGTTTAGACTTAGGTTTTTAATACCAGAAGTCTTTTAATCGCTGAAAAATAATCGAGGAGTGTTTATTGAGCGGATCAATGTATACTAAACTCTTTTTGTTTAGACTTAGGTTTTTAATACCATAAGTCTATTAATCGTTGAAAACAGATCGAGGAGTGTTTATTGAGCGGATCAATGTATACTCAACTCGTTGTTTTATTTAGACTTAGGTTTTAATACAAAAAGTCTTTTAATCGTTATAATAGATCGTGGAGTGTTTATTGAGCGGATCAATGTATACTCAACTCTTTTTGTTTAGACTTAGGTTTTAATACCAAAAGTCTTTTAATCGTTATAATAGATCGAGGAGTGTTTATTGAGCGGATCAATGTATACTCAACTCTTTTTGTTTAGACTTAGGTTTTTAATACCAGAAGTCTTTTAATCGCTGAAAAATAATCGAGGAGTGTTTATTGAGCGGATCAATGTATACCCAACTCGTTGTATGGTTTGATCGAGGAGTGTTTATTGAGCGGATCAATGTATACTCGACTCGTTTGTTTGGTTTTATCGAGGAGTGTCTATTGAGCGGATCAATGTATACCCGACTCGTTTCTTGTTAGATCGAGGAGTGTTTATTGAGCGGATAATTGCATACTCGACTCGTTTGTTGTTAGATCGAGGAGTGTTTATTGAGCGGATCAATGTATACTCGACTCGTTTGTTGTTAGATCGAGGAGTGTTTATTGAGCGGATCAATGTATACTCGACTCGTTTATATCTTGAACTTGACCAATACTATCGTAGGATTGCGAGGAGTGTTTACCGAATCAATCGATTTGTACTCAATCTTGATTTAATATTTAAAATCGCTAGAATCTTTAATAATTGAACTGTATGCTAAGGCCTTTATTACAAAGAATAAAACTTACTAAAATAAAATAAAGCAGTATGATCCACTAAAATTTATTTACCATAGTATTTTCTAAGGTTGACTGCATTCCAGGTTATTGGTAAGGCTGTTCCATCCAAGTATGCAATTTTGTATGAACCTTTCTTTCCTACGCCAATGACAACGTAAGGTCCACCCCAATTTTGTTGTAACTTTCCCACATGCTTGGATACTTCTACCTTTTTCAAGACCAGGTCCCCTTCTTTGAAGGTTCGGATGCGTACCTTTTGATTATACGCCCTTTCCATGTTTGCTTTAGTGACTTGCAACCGTACAGCGGCTTTTTCTCTTAAAGCTTCTGTTAAATCAATATCATTTTCTATTGTCTTTTCATTTTCCTGATCGTCATACATTTCAATTCTTGGTGTTTTGGAATTAGAGTTTCGATCGGAATAACAGCTTCGGAGCCATATACTAGGCTAAATGGGGTTTCCCCGGTTGAGGTCCTGACAGTGGTTCGATTAGCCCAAAGTACTCCTGGGAGTTCATCAAGCCATTTTCCTTTGGCTGCCCCTAATCTCTTTTCCAAGGATTTTATTATTTCTCGGTTTCCTACCTCAGTCTGTCCGTTCGCTCTAGGATGCCCGACCGAAGTGAAATTTTGCTGAATTCCTAGTTTTGAACACCATTCTATTACCTGTTTTCCCACGAATTGGGTCCCATTATCCGAAATTAGAATTCTCGGGATGCCAAATCGACATACTATGAATTTCCAGAGGAAGTTGATCACTTGGAACTGAGTTATCCGTGCAAGGGCGACGCATTCTATCCATTTGCTGAAGTATTCAACAGCAACCAGAACGTATGCTTTCTTGGATCTAGCTGCGGGGAAAGGTCCTACAATGTCCATTCCCCATTGATCGAACGGCCAACACACTGGTATCGGGTGTATGTTTTCGGCTGGTTGATGACATATATTAGCATGGACTTGGCAATGATGACATTTTTGGACATATTGTATGGCATCGTTGTTGAGGGTAGGCCAATAATAACCTGTTCGAAGGCATTTTAAAGCCAAGGCCCTTGCTCCGCTGTGATTCCCTGCTTCTCCTTTGCGTATTTCTCGGAGTATATCATCGATTTGAGATTCGGAGATGCATCTTAGAAGAATTCCCGATACCGATCTTCGGTAAAGTTTTTCTTCTATCAATGTATATTTTGGAGCACGATATTTTATTTTACGAGCTTCGTTTTGGTCGAGCGGCAGTTTTCCTTCTCGAAGGTACTCTATCATCGGAGTCATCCAATTTGCTTCGGCCTCTTCGATTTCCATTACTTGAGCGATAGGCATTTCATCGATATCGATTGCTGGTGTATTAGACATTAGCCAAGTGATCACTCTTTCAGTCTTTCCGTCGTTGGATGCTGTAAATCTAGAGAGTTGATCGGCCCATTTATTTTCCGATCTTGGAATGTTTTGTATCCCAAATTCTTCGAATTTTTCAGCCAGTTGTTTCACTTTGGCCAGATATTTGATCATGTTAAATTCCTTTGCCTCATATAGGCCCTCTATTTGCCATTTCCATTCCTGCGATCAATGCTTCATATTCTGCTTCATTGTTTGTCACGATGAAGTCTAATGTTATCGCGTAATTGATATCCTCCATATTTGGCCCGGTAAAGTTGATCCCAGCACCTCCTCCTTCTCGGCATGAAGCGCCGTCGACGTGCATTAACCAGGTTTGCTTTTCTAGGATCAGGATATCATGTGCATGGCTGGTTGATTCAGGATTTTCAACTTCCTGGCTCGGAGTCTCTAATAGAAAATCGGCTAGGACTTGCGCTTTAATTGCAATTCTTGGTTTGTACTCGATGTCGAACTGACCGAGTTCGATCGCCCATTTGATCAATCTTCCAGAGGCTTCTGGCTTTGCTAAGACCTGTCTTAATGGTTGATTGGTTAATACCACAACTTTATAGGTCAGAAAGTAGGGTCGGAGTTTTCTTGCTGCCACTACTAAGGCCAAGGTGAATTTCTCTATTTCCAAGTAGTTTTTCTCGGCCCCCTGCAATAGTTTGCTTAAGTAATAAACAGGCTTATGTTCTAAGCCATCCACTTTAACTAGTACCGAACTAATGGCCACTTCAGAGATCGATATGTATAAATATAATGTTTCCCTTCGGTTGGTTTGGCCAACAGTGGGGACGTCGTTAGGTATTCTTTTAATTGTTCAAAGGCCTGGTCGCATTCTTCAGTCCAAGCAAAGTTTTTCGCTTTTCGAAGCGTTTGGAAGAACGGCAAGCTTCTGTCAGCTGACTTGGATATAAATCTGTTTAGCGCCACAATTTTGCCTACCAAGCTCTGTACTTGGGAGATCGTTTTTGGAGGCTTCATTTCAGTTATTGCTCGAATTTTTTCTGGGTTGGCCTCAATTCCACGTTGATGTATCAGATATCCCAAAAACTTTTCGGATTTAACCCCGAAAGTGCATTTGGCAGGGCTTAGCTTCATTCGATACTTTCTCAATATTTGGAAGCATCGATCGAGGTGTTTTACGTGATCAGCTTCATTCATGCTCTTGACCAGCATATCATCCACGTATACTTCCATTATTTCTCCAATTAATTCTTTAAACATCAGGTTAACTAACCTTTGGTAGGTGGCCCCGGCATTCCTCAAGCCGAACGGCATTACTATAAAGCAATAGACTCCTTGCTCGGTTACGAACGCAGTTTTCTCTTGGTCCCGCTCGTCCATGTATATTTGATAGAAACCTTGGAAAGCATCCATCATACTGAAAATTGCAAAACCAGTGGTGGAGTCGACTAATAAATCGATCCTTGGGAGAGGATATGGATCTCGCGGGCATAATTTGTTAAGGTCGGTGAAATCGTTGCACATCCTCCATTTGTTATCCTTTTTGTCTCCCTTTGCTACTAGCACGACATTACATAGCCACTCCGAGAAGTGTATTTCTCGAATTTGTTTTGCTTTGAGTAGCCTTTCTACTTCGGCTTTAATTATTTTGTCCTTTATTGGTCCATGATTCCTCTTCTTTTGCCTAGCAGGTTTTCCCAGAGGGGTCGATTTTTAGGGAATGACTGATTACCCGGGGGTCGATCCCTTCAATGTCGTTCGCGCTCCAGGCGAAGATATCTACATTATTTCTGAGAAAGTTGATCAGCATTACTTCTCCTTCCTTTCTTAACTCTGTACCTATTCTTGTTGTTTTTTATGAGTCCCCTGTACTAGTATGAAATCCTTATGTTCTGGTGGTTTTAAGGCTAAATCCACCGGCTCCTTTCCTTTTTTATCTATTCGGTCAGTGCTAGGGATTTCAACCTCGTTTCTACCAACATCGTCTTCGAGCTTTCTTTTGCTCGGGGTAATCGCCTTAGGGGGGCTTTTCAAAGTTAACGATGTGTTGTAGCAATCCCATGCCATACAATGGTCATTCACTATTTCCCCGATACCTGAGTCGGTCGGCAATTTTATTTTTTGATGGTAAGTTGAGACGACAGCTCGGAACAGGTTGAGGGCAGGTCGCCCTAAAATCGCATTGTAGGCGAACGGAGTTTCTACTACTAAAAATTTTACCAGCTTCACTGTTCGATATGGTTTCTTTCCGAGTGAAACACTCAAAGTAATTGTTCCACTGGGGACAATTTCGGATCCTCCGAATCCCACCAACGGCGTAGCTACCTTTTGGAATGTTATTTGCCCCAAGTTCATCTGGGCTAGTACCTCTTTAGAGATGATATTTGCAGAGCTTCCATTATCAATTAGGATTCTTTGGACGTTGTAATTTGCTATCTCTAGGGATACCACCATCGAAAAATCGGGGCTATCCTCTTTCGTGTCCCAAACAAGGTTTTTGGGTACTTCGCCTCCGTTGAAACTAATTAGCTTGTGCGTCGTTGCTTTGTTTTCTAAGGTCCATATTTCCTTCGGGTATTTAATGTTTTCGACTATGGATCTAGCGGTCCTTCGACGAGCATTACGACTATCTCCCCTTGCGGGTCCCCCTGAGATCGTGTGTATGGTTCCGTTGATCTGATCATTATTTAGTTCTTGAGGGGGGCCTTTATTAGGGGACCTTCTACGTGAATTTCTTCTCGGGTGGTTATACCGAGGACTCCCGCTTCTTTCTCGCTTGCGGTTATCCCGCTCCAAATAGTCATTTAGTTTTCCTTGTTCGATCAGCTTTTCGATCTCTCTTTTAAGGTGAAAACAATCTTCAGTGCGGTGCCCTTGTGCCCGGTGATACTTGCAGTATAAGTCATACTTTCGTCCACCTGGTCTGGGCTGAGCGATTTTCTTTGCTTCTGGGATCCAATTATTCCTTTCTAGTACAGCCAAGATTTCTTCTATTGGAACGGTTAGTCTTGGGTGATCTACTTGATTCACCCTGCTTCGGATTGCCGGTTCACTGATTCCAGGTCTTTGATAGACGTTAGGTCGTCTTTCCTGGTCGTTTTTATTATATTCTAATCGCTGGAAGATGTTGCCTTTTCTAAAAGATCGTTCGTAGTCCATGGATCTTTGGGCAGGAATTCTATCTTGTCGTTTGGAGCCTGAGGTCGTAACTTTATTTTTGTTCTTATCTTTAAAAGAATTCATCTCTTCTTGGGTCATATACTTAGATGCCAGGCTCATGATGTCCGCGAACGTTCTTGGTTGTTTTCGGCTGAGGGCGTTTCCAAACTGCCTATTCTTTGTGAGGTCGAAGAGAATCGAGATTATGTAATCAATATTGGGGGAATCGATTTTGAGTAATTCGACATTAAATCTTGCCAACCAATTCCTTAAAGATTCACCTTCTCGTTGATAAATGGTTCCTAAATAGCTCATTGGCAATTTTTGTCTTTTTTGACTGGCGAATTGCTGTGTCAGTTTGTTACATAATTCTCGAAAACTGAATATGGAGTTGGCTGGTTGTTTGGCGAACCAGTCCAAAGCTAATCCTTCTAACGTGGTCACCATCAGCTTAGCGGTGAACTCCGCTGAGTGAGAATACAAGTTCATTATGTTTGTGAAACTAAAGATATAGTCATCTGGATCAGTGGTTCCGTCATATCTGGGTAGTCTACCCGGAACTTGTCCGATTGACCGTGCTTCTTTTATTTCTCTGCAGAAGGGAGAGCACGCTGCTAGGCTATCCTGGAGTTCTGTGGTTCTGGTCCACGGGTTTTGAACGGATCGTAAGCGTTGCTCGAGTCGTTCTTGTACCATCTTTTCGATTTCTATTTCCGAGAATCATATTGTTCTTGGTCGATTCGGGATCGCCTCGCCAGCGTCATCCTCGATGGGGATTATGGTGTGTTCCTTTGATTTGTTGCGTTGTGGTCTCCTTCGATCCGCTTTTCTTCGGATGTTGTCATCGGAGGGTTTTGAATTGCCCTGCTGCGGACTGTGCAGCGAGCGTCGCTCGCTTGCCGGGCTATCAGCTTGTTGAGAGATTTGATCGTTCTGCCTCGGCTTTCTTTGAGCGGGATTTGCCCTAGTAGTTCTAACGTTTTGGGGGACATGTTCGAGTACAAGTAATTCCTCTGGGGAGAGTGATTTAAGGAGCATAGCGATCTGTCGTAACTTCTCCTGAGCATCTGACAGTGGGACCGGGATCGTTGGAGCTACATGTTCTTCCGGTATTGTGCCAGTAGGGATCCCTTGTGGTTCCACCTGATTCTGATGATGCTCATTCTGTTGCTGGCTGTCGTTGGATATACGGGCGTTATTATCGGTATTGCCCAGTAGATCCTCAGACGCATCATGTTGGTTGGTCGTGTTACTTCTTGCTCCGTTACGAGCGCTCTTCCTTGGGCGAGCCATATGTCGTTCGAATAATTAACCTAGCCCCACGGTGGGCGCCAACTGATTTAACCGGATTTCGTCGGGTTAATTATATCAGTGAATATGGAATATTGGGGATTATCAATATATATGATATAAAGGGCTCTGTTACTTTATTCAGGATGGATCAATCTCAAAGAAGAACAATTTTGAGGGAACAATAAGTAATCATGACAACCAACGTAAAATAATATGAATATGAAGAAAAAGCTCTTTTCTTATTGAATAATCTTGGATTCCGCTGTTATGCAGAATTTAGTAGCGTATTTGCCGTGTGTGTAATACAATGATTAACTAGGTATTTATATCATATTAAACCTAGCATTACAAGGAAACATAATCCTAATAGGACTCGGCCCAAATGTCCTTCTTGAGTCCGGACTGTAGTCTGCTTGTTGAAGAGAGTCGTATTCTGCCGGGTCGACAAGATGATCTCGAACTGACTGGTTTGGTCGAACCGATCTGTTATACTTCAGTCGATCCGCACATTATAAGGGGTGCGAAGTAGCCCCCATCATCGCTATTTACCGCTTTCACTCATTTCTCAATAGAATACTCTTTCGTTAGCAGGTCGATAAGCTTTCTCGATAATTTAATTTTTCTTTTTGAATTTCGATCATGAGTAATCTTTTCAGTAATACTTCGAAGCGTCCTTCCCGTGAGAGCGCTAGAAATATCAGACCGAAGAAGCCTCGAACAGAGGGGCCCTCGATAGAACCTCCTCGTTTGTCTTTCGTTAGTGGGTCGGAGACCAATACTCTTGTCATTTCTTCTGAACCTTTTTCCGTAGTCAGTTCGTCTTTTACACAACCAAACTTTTCCTCTTCTGGTGAAGCAGGAAGTAGGCCTTCCCCTGGTCGGGTGGCCTTTGGTGATATGTCCAACGTGGAGCAGACTTTTAATATTCCTGTTTCTTCTGGTGTTTCTTCTTTTGAGCATGGCTTTCATGGACGGGTTCCTGATGACTCCGTTCCTTCTTCTACTTCTACCGCCCTACTTGTCGGCGGACACCGAAGGGAAGATGCCACGGGGGCACTTGGTGGATATTCTTTTTTGGATCCATCCATGACACAATCTGTTTCCCAAGATTTCTCTGATATTTTATTTAATGATACTATTGTTGTCACTACTTCCTTTGAATCCGGCGGGCCTTCTGGAGGTCGGACCGGATCAAGGTCCGGTCGGCGAATTGTTATTTCTGCTTCAGGCAAGGAGACCTCGGTGAGTCCTAACGAGAGGGAATCACCTCGTATGTTAGATGACCGTTGCATTCTCGAGCAAGTTAAGGATATTATGCAGTCGTAGACTCCACGTCCTGACGGTGTTCCTTTTGGTAGTGAATTGCCTGGCTCTGTTGAGCCTGATGCTTTGTCTTGGGACCTGGGCCTAAGCACTATTTTGCCCGACGAGTTGAGGAAGCTCGAGGGTACCTCCAATGTTCGCCTTGTTCAGTCGCTGGTGAAGATATGAGAGCAGGTAAACATATTTTTTATTATTTTTCCCCGCTTTTATTTTGATTGCCTTGTTGTGTAAGGGCTTTTCATTTTCTTTTCTTTTCTAGGCCAAATATTTTGCACTCCAGCTGGGTGTGTAAAATGACGATCTGTGGATCGGTAAAGAAGCCTATCAACGTCGTTTGGAGTCGGAGACGGCGAAGGCCACAGGGCAGACCCTCATGCTGCAGCTTGCCAATGATGACCTCAAAAAATTACAAGAAGAGAAGTCTGTCTGGGAGAAGGAGAAAAGTGATTTGGTTCAGGCTGCTGCCCTAGCAGAGGAGTCTCGACGGCAGGCCTATGAAGAGGGTTATGATGCCGGTTATCTAAAGCGTCAGGAGGTATTGATGGCGTTTGCAGGTAACTTGACTCCTCGGAGGAGTGCTTCTGCTGGTCAGCATGTTGGTAACAATCCTTCTCGGTGACCTGTTCGACCCGGCTGTTATTTTGAGTTTCCTCTCTTTTTTTTTTATCTTTTTTTTTTGTGGTAGTGCCCCAACCTTTTGTGCGGTTGTTTGGGCTGAATTTTTTGTATGGGGAGAATGAACTAATGAAAATGATGATCTTTTACGAGCAGATCCATGCCTTGATCAATTTCAATCCATAGATTCATTTTGTTACGCATATTTTGCTGTTATGAATAAGTATAACTTCTTGAAATAATCAGTATAGATTAGCATACTTATCTGATATTGATCTTCTGGGAGAATATGCTTTGTTTGATAGAGTAGCTTAGTCTGGCTCGATCAGTTTTTAAGTATCTGAATGATATGACGTTTGTTCTGCAAATCAAACCTTTAAATCAAGTATAAGAATGATGATCGACCGAGTATGGTCCCTTATGATTGTTCCGCAGTCGCCTTAGTCATGAAAATGTGGACAGTGGGCCATCCATGTAGATAGTTGATTGAATAATTGATATGGAACGCTCAGTGTTGTCGTCGATGTTCGACCAGTCCTTTGTAAATTTGTCCTTTTGCTAAGGATATCTTATTTAAGGACGCTGTCATTTCCACTGTTGAGATCTGCTTTTCTTATCATAGGTTTAAGTTCGCCGAACCTTGTGAAGAAAAAAAAAATATCGTTCTAGGTATCTTCTTTAAATCCATGTTTCTCTGTACTGATTGTGAGTTCCATGTTCCTCAAATAAAGCAACCAATGTATCAAATATGTTAAATTTTTTGATATGGGAGGAATTGGAAAATGTAGACTTATTAGTTAGATCCAGTCTGTTCAGACCTCCTTCAGCAATTCTTTAGAATGTTAGGCAGCGGCGATAGTGAAGTCTGGAATGACGGTGTCAGGCTTCTTGGACTCCAGTGGAGTTCTTGTATAGCCAATTAATAATTTTCCATACAATATATGAGGCAGTGACGACCCTCGTATGCTGGAGGGTTAGGTCTTACACTTCTAAGCGAACCAGTATTTTTTCATAATGGTGTAAATTTGCATGCCTTTGTTGAGGATCTTAAGCTCTTTATCGAGCGACTAGCATATGAGAGCGTGCAAACTTTTCTGGTCTGGAGCTCTTTTAGATCTGCTTTTATTATGCATTGATCGCTTCGATCTGGATTTTCTTTTGTTATCGATTCGTTTAGTCGATCAGAGAGGTGCCGTTCCAACTTACTAGCATTAATTACGGGAAGTCAAAAGGTCGCATTTCCGTCCCTTGATCAAATCTCCATCCAGCCATAGGATTAATCAGATATATCCCTATAAATAGGGAGGCGGTTTCCATATTTTGATTGTAACTCTTAAAAAAGGATGGAGGTCTCAGTTTCCTTGAATTTCACTTTGCCTTCTGATCCCATAATATTCAAAAAGTCACATTATCGTGATTTATATCCTAACATCTTAAATTTCTTCTGTCTTGTACTGACGGGTCCCATGGAAGCCCTACCTTGTACTGACGGGTCCCATGAGGCCTCAACCTTTGTCTTCACAGGTTTGAGGTCCGTGGTTTCTGTTTTCACATGGAGGGTTCATATTTACTAGTCACCCCCGCTCTTCGATGTTACCTCTGGAGTGATAGACCACCGGGGTGCGCTGGTAAATGTGCTCACCGCGACGGTCCTTGCGAGATGCTGCTTCAGAGTAAAATATTAACTCCTAATGTAGAAGCAGTATCTTGTTGTGGGTGAATGAGTATTGTCGGTCATCTGGCTGGTAATGATCATTTCCTCTGGAAGAACATTTGATCTTCAGAGCCTGGCCATCGAACTAAAGAAGTCGATCATCCTGAGCAGCATGCTTCTTAGGTGGTCGATCATAATCGGCGAGGCACTAGGGAGGAGATTGATGTTTCCGTGGAGATTGTCGTGAAGATCGCTGATCTATAGGATAGGATTGTTTTATCTAAACAATTGTAACGATGTGTAAATCGTATATAGACCCTTGTAATCTGATCAAAGCTTTTGTATGTAATTTATTACATGTTCCTTGAACACCGATGAATAAAACTTTATTTTTATTCCTTGCATTCTTCTTGTTGTTGATTTCGTCTTAATCTTATTTATGAGGAGCATTTATCGAGCGGATCAATTTATACTCAATTCATTTCTAAGACTTAGGTGTATTTACCAAATCTTTTTGATCGTTAAAATAGATCGAGGTGCGTTTATTGAGCGGATCAATTTATACTCAACTCTTTTTATTTAGACTTAGGTTTTATACCAAAAGCCTTTTTAATCGATAAAAATAGAACAAGGAGCGTTTATTGAGCGGATCAATTTATACTCAACTCTTTTTATTTAGACTTAGGTTTTATACCAAAAGCCTTTTTAATCGATAAAAATAGAACGAGGAGCGTTTATTGAGCGGATCAATTTATACTCAACTCTTTTTATTTAGACTTAGGTTTTATACCAAAAGCCTTTTCAATCGTTAAAATAGATCGAGGAGCATTTATTGAGCGGATCAATTTATACTCAACTCTTTTTATTTAGACTTAGGTTTTATACCAAAGCCTTCGGATGTAGATCGAGGAGCGTTTATTGAGCGGATCAATTTATACTCGACTCTTTGTATTTTTAGATCGAGGAGTGTTTATTGAGCGGATCAATTTATACTCAACTCTTTTCATTTAGACTTAGGTTTTATACCAAAAGCCTTTTTAATCGATAAAAATAGAACGAGGAGCGTTTATTGAGCGGATCAATTTATACTCAACTCTTTTTATTTGGACTTAGGTTTTATACCAAAGCCTTCGGATGTAGATCGAGGAGCGTTTATTGAGCGGATCAATTTATACTCGAATCTTTGTATTGTTAGATCGAAGAGCGTTTATTGAGCGGATCAATTTATACTCAACTCTTTTCATTTAGACTTAGGTTTTTATAAAAAAGCCTTTGGATGTAGATCGAGGAGCGTTTATTGAGCGGATAAATTTATACTCGACTCTTTGTATTGTTAGATCGAGGAGCGTTTATTGAGCGGATCAATTTATACTCAACTCTTTTCATATAGACTTAGGTTTTTATACCAAAGCCTTTGGATGTAGATCGAGGAGCGTTTATTGAGCGGATCAATTTATACTCGACTCTTTGTATTGTTAGATCGAGGAGCGTTTATTGAGCGGATCAATTTATACTCAACTCGTCATATTTTTATTGGATCTTAACCAAGATGATCGTAGAATTCCGAGGAGCGTTTACCGAATCAATCGAATTATACTCAACTCGTTTTGATATTTTCCTTTAATCGAGCTTTGATTTGATATTTAAAATTACTAAAATCTTTAAAAATCGAATCGTAGGCTAAGGCCTTTATTACAAAGAATAAAACTTACTAAAATGAAAATAAAACAGCATAATCTACTAAGATTTATTTACCATAGTATTTTCTAAGGTTGACTGCATTCCAGGTTCTTGGTAGGGCTGTTCCGTTCAAGTGTGCAATCTTGTATGAACCTTTATTTCCTACACCGATGACAATGTATGGTCCATCCCAATTCTGTTGCAACTTTCCCACATGCTTGGATACCTCTACCTTTTTCAAAACCAGGTCTCCTTCTTTGAAGGTTCGGACGCGTACTTTTTGATTGTAGGCCCTTTCCATATTTGATTTAGTGACTTGCAAACGTACGGCCGCTTTTTCTCTTAAAGCCTCTGTTAAATCAATATCATTTTCTCTTGACTTTCCATTTTCCTGGTCGTCATACATTTCAATTCTTGGTGTCGGAATTAGCATTTCGACTGGAATAACAGCTTCCGAGCCATATACTAGACTGAATGGGGTCTCCCCGGTTGAAGTTCTGATTGTGGTTCGATTAGCCCACAGTACTCCTGGGAGTTCATCTAGCCATTTTCCTTTGGCTGCCCCCAATCTTTTCTCCAGAGATTTTATTATTTCTCGGTTCGCTACCTCAGTCTGTCCGTTCGCTCTAGGATGCCCAACTGAAGTGAAATTTTGCTGAATTTCCTAGCTTTGTACACCATTCCATTACCTGTTTTCCCGCAAATTGGGTTTCGTTATCAGAGATCAGAATTCTCGGGATGCCAAATCGACATACTATTAATTTCCATAAGAAATTGATCACTTGGAATTGAGTTATTCGGGCAAGGGCGATGCATTCTATCCATTTGCTGAAGTATTCAACAGCGACCAAAACATATGCTTTCTTGGATCTAGCCGCTGGGAAAGGTCCCACGATGTCCATTCCCCAGTGATCAAACGGCCAACATACTGGTATTGGATGCATGTTCTCGGCGGGTTGATGACATATATTAGCATGGACTTGGCAATGATGACATTTTTAGACATATTGGACGGCATCATTGTTGATGGTAGGCCAATAATAACCTGTTCGAAGGCACTTTAAAGCCAAGGCCCTTGCTCCGTTGTGATTCCCTGCATCTCTCTCGTGTACCTCCCGGAGGATATCATTGGTTTGAGATTCGGAGACGCATTTCAGGAGAATTCCCGATACTGATCTTCGGTAAAGTTTTTCTTCTATCAATGTATATTTTGGAGCCCGATATTTTATTTTCCGAGCTTAGTTTTGGTCCAGCGGCAATTTTCCTTCTCGAAGATAGTCTATCATTGGAGTCATCCAGTTTTCTTCAACTTCTTCGATTTCCATCATTTCAGCGATCGGTGTCTCATCGATATCGATTGCCGGCGCATTGGAGATTAACCAGGGGATCACCCTTTCAGTTTTTCCTGATAGGATAGTGCCCAGCAAGCCAACAAATATAAGCTTGTTAAGGAACTTCCTTTAGAAGCAATCTTATGATTCATAAGATAATACGCCCGTTTATTCATAGTACGTGAATTAAACAATGGCCAACTTCATCTCTCGCGAACGTATCTAAGCGATTGGATGAAACCCTGAGATCACTCATGACTACGGGATTATTCACTTCAGTATTGGGTGCGATTAATCATGAAACAGTCTCAAAGGTCGTGATCTCAAAAACGTTCCAAGTCATAGATTCATATCGAGACGGGGTATCGAATGAATCGTCAAGACTTGTAGGATTATGCATGATTCACATGAAGTGAATTTGTTGTCGTTTCATGAACAAGGCATTGAATGCTAGTGCATATGACTAGATGGTTCGATAGGGGATCGAACGCATCGAACGACCCGAACAGAGAGACCCATCGTGGAAGTGCGTTAAGCATATCGGTAATGGGATGTCTATCAAGACTTATAATAGTGTACGATTTAGTCCTTTGACTTGAGGTACTAGGGCGAATTCAGTACACGGGAATACGTACTTTGATTTAGGAGCCGACCACATAGCTTGGTCATTGTGCGACTACTTTGGGTGCGTACGAACGTGTGCGCGGATGGTTAGTACTAATATAGGATCTATCGACTCATCTTGATAAGATGAGAGAATTTCCTGTACGTTCTTAGATAATGATATCCGAGGAATCTGCGGCCGCAGTCAGTGACGGATTTGGAAAGGGGTTTCCAAATTTAGCAGTCACACTGGAATTATTATCCTGAATTAGAAAGTACAGAATTGATATAATTAGAGGTGCCGACCAATTCACACACCCTAGGTCTCAATCGGGAAATTAGTCGCTAGAAGGACCGTATGTACATGGCATTTATAAGAGTTGGAGGTTCACGAATATCAATTCACCTGAAGTTGGGCCTCATGGGCTTGTGGCTAGACATCGACCATGAGGTGTGGGTACTCCTGAATTAATAAGGAAATTAATTCTGGAGTGGTCAATTAAAGTGGTTAATTGATCGGAGCAATTAATTGCTCACTAATTAAATCACGAAAGTCGTGGGCCTGCTGCCAATTGATGGTGAACCTAGAGGGTCACACACAATACAGTTGGACAGTGACAGTCTGAAAGGAATCAATTGATTTAAGGAATTAAATCAATATATGAATTAAAGTATTAATTCATGAAGAAAAATAATTAATTAGAAGTAACTAATTAATTAATCAAGAATTAAAGTGTTAATTCAAAATGGAGAATCATTAATTAGGAGTAACTAATTAATGAATCAATTGGAATTTCTGATTGATTATATCCTCAATTAAAGTGTTAATTGGAAAGGATTAATTAATTAATAGTGGATTAATTAATTAAAACACATGGGCCGATCCATATGAAAGTTAATTGATCTTTTATTAATTAATTTAAGCATATGGGCCAATTATTGTAAAGATAAATTAGTCTAGGATTAATTAATCTTGCATGGGCCGATTTTGGGAACAATGATCAAATTAAGTTTAGGATTAATTAAAAGCATATGGCTGATTTTTGTTAATTAATTGGGCCGATTTTCTGCTTAATTAATTAGTCTTGAATTAATGTTAATCATGTTTGATTATGATATGGATCAAAGAGATTGTGTTAGCTTGTGTAACTAGGAAAGAGATTGAGATATATCTTGTTTCCTAAAGTGATAAGATTATGTATATCTTGTTTCTTGATAAGAAGATATTCTTTCAAGATTTAGATATCTATTAGGAGAAGGAGTCATCTAAATAATGATATCTATAAATACTAGATACACATAATCTAATCAAGAGTTGAAAAACCTAAAAGATTTATTCTAAGCAAGAAAGAAAATCAAAACACAAGAAAACAAGAGAGGCCGAAAAATTCAGCCCCCTTCTCGCCCCATTGCATAACCGAACCCTGTCAAGAAAAATCGCCCCTCCCTGTGTAGGATTTTTCTCCAAGTTTTCTTCCCGGATCTGAATCCAATTCCTGACGAGACAATTCCTTAATCCTAGTTCTGAGCCTGGGGATTTCGCGAAGTCACTCAAATCCATCTGGTGTGGACTTTCTCTAGAGGCACAACACTTGGGGTGCTCTAGTGAACAATTGAAGACCGGAGGAAAACCACCACCTTGCCTGTGGTAAGGTAAAACACTTTTTACCATTTATTTATTTTAGTATATGCATGCTGAAATAAATTCAACCTTTATTCATATGTGCTAATAAGAAACCCTGGGATTTGTTGTATAAATAAAAATTTTAAATTCCGCACTGTTGTAGTTGACAATTATACCCATAAAAACCCAACAGTGGTATCAGAGCCTAACTTATTATGCACATATGAAAAAAGGCCTGAACACTTTAAATTTTCGTGAATATGTTTATTTGTCGTGTTCTATGCATGGATCTTGCTGATTATGACTAATTATGTGTTCGGGTAAATAGCATAATTCTTATTTGGGCCAGATCTGCAATTTACGAATTTTACAGGACTAAAACTGCAATTTACGATTTTTAGAAAATCTGGACGGAATCTGAAATTTTAATTTTTCTGGAAATTTTGGGCTGAAACTGAAAATCTGTTTTTCTAGCGATAGGGGTCTGTTTGCAATTTTCGTAAGTGTGGGGCTGTTTTGCAATTTACGAAAACTTCAGGGGCTGTTTTGCGATTAATAAAAGTTTCTGGAAATAAAATAATAATTTCTGTTTTCTGGGCCAATTTGCAAGCTCTGGAATTTTTGGGGCTAATTTATTATTTCCGAAAGTTTTGGGGTCAAAACGTAATTTTCGAAAATTGAGGGACCAAACTGTAATTTTCAAAATTTGAAATTTCCAGAACCTGAATTATGTTTAAAAGGTGTTTTATTATCCGAAGGATTAATTTTTCATAATTAGTAGTGGACTAAAGTAAGAACCATGAGATATTTTAAAAGGTGGTTTTAAAATAGAAGTTGTGATTTAATTTTAAAAGGGGTTTTAAAATAAAATCAAAGGGTCATTTTAAAAGAGGTTTTAAAATGATAGTTAAAAGATTGTTTTAGAAAGTTTTTTTTTAAAACTAGAATCTAAAGTTATTTTAAAAGGTAGTTTTAAAATAATAAAAGAAATAAGAAAAATTATAATTTTGCTTGTTTCTTGCTCAACGTGAAATTGTTTACGTGGTTTTCGATCGCGCCGAGCCTTGACCCTTAGGTTAGATGTGATTGGTTAATTTTAATCTTATTGTTTTTATTGGGCCTGCGAGCCTTAAGTTTTGGGCCACTTTGAGCCATTGTAATAGATATGGCTTTACTGTTTTATTAGTTTAGGATGGAGGTCCGTTACAAGCAAGGTGGGAGCCCAAGAAGACTAAAGGCCATGTATGCATGGTAAAATGTGTAATAGAGTAGGTCTCCGTGAAACCTAATAGATTGACCAATAGGACCATCGTCTTTGGCTCGATGGTGGTCCGCATAGGAGGCTCCCGATCGAAAACATACTGTGGTAGCATGCATGCTAGGTGTGAATGTTTTATTTTTATTTGTTGATTTATTTTAGGCTTGCGCGCTAGAATTTAGATCACTAAATAAATAATAAAGCATAATTAATGCGGTGAGATCTCGAGGAGAGTTACCTCAAACTTCCTAAAACCGAAAATCCCCTCTCGAATTAAAATATTAAGTCATATTGGGTAAAATATAAAATGATGTTTTATAGATCCAAGCCTTCCATCAATAGGGACTAGTGTATGTTGTCTACTTATCGATAAAGGTGATCCAGAGTCTGGCACCCGAGTCGAAGAAAGGGACAATACACGAAATTCCTTGATTCTTGTTTTTAACTAAACTCGACAAGGGTGGGGACTGGTCGGGACGTGAAAATCGACCGATAATCAGTTACGGGGATTTCATGACCGGGCCAGTTGCTCATCAAGATTGACTGGGTAAGACTTAAACGAGTAGTAACATTTATGATGTAGCAGTGCTAGATAAATGCGAAAATCGAGGCAAAATAGCTTGAAGGTTGTGGAGTAACACAATTGGTAAAAGTATACCTACCTAGGGAGTTAATTGTATGGCCGCGAGTCGTGGGTGCAATTAATGTCTGCTGGGACGTCAAGACCTACTAGGAAATAGAATTTCCCGAACAATGCAAGGGGTTATTGTTTCGATAAAATAGTGAGAGAACTTTTTCGATAGAAAGACCAATCTTCGTTAATTATAAGTATTATCTTAAATCTGTCTGCTTATTGTTGTCTATTATTTATATTTAGCCATGCCAAAATTCACTGCCGATTACGAACAAACAATATTGCAAATCTGGATATCATCACTCCACGATAAAGACATGACTGGGTTCAACAATATTAGTGAATATTGTACTTACCTGATCAAGAGGCTAAAACGAATCGATAAGCTTAGAGCTATATTGACACTAGATGATAAAATGGTAATCATCACAAATGGCCTGCCTGAATCATTCTCTCATTTTATCGATCATTGTGAAGTTCCAAGTAAAGGAATTGAGACCAATGATTTGCATAAATTGTTAGATAAATATGAGAAAGCCCTCGAAAGAGGACAAGGATTGATCGAAGGAAAGAATTGTCCCTTATGTAAGAAAGATGACGAAGTGAGGAACATGACTGATGAGGAATTCCGAAACATACTTGACCAAGGTATAACCTAAGTTATTTCCTTTTGATGAAAAACATCTTAAGATTTTCTTTTGTTGTAAAACATCTAACATTTCTGGTTTCTGTAAAAGTGTTTACAGAGGATGACTGGAACGTGCTGCATGTAACCAAGTTTGGGTTTCGACTGCACATGAGGGAAACATACTTCAGGGAATGGGTCAAGGAGCATCTGGATTTTTCTTATTAGTATATGTTTTTCTTTAATTCTGGATTTAGGAATTAGTTAGAGTTTTGTCTATTTATTTCGAACTTTGTACGAAACTTCTTAGCTTTACCATTATGAATGGAATTATTTTAATTAAAGCTTTTAATTCGTACATAATTGCTTTACCATTGTAAATAAAGCAAAGAAATAAGCATTGATAAAATTTAAACAATTATGCTAAATCAAGAAAAGAAAAACAAATTAGATGATTATCCACATTCGATCATAATTCCTGAAAGAAGGAATCGATGAATTGTTTTCTATCATGACTCTTGAAAAATAGAAGATTGATAAATTCAAAACATGTGAATCCTATCTGAATAGGAAATTGATCGATCAAAGGTATTTTGAAATACCAAGTGTTTAATGGATGAAAACCGTTAATACACATGTGGATCACTAAAGAAATAGTGCGAGTAATTAATTGCTTCATAAAGTATCCTGACAGCATTTAGGATACGAGTACTTTGGAAGGTACAAGTTTTTGGAAAGGTTGAAGGGTTCAAAGTGTTTCATAAAGGCACTAAGTAAAGTGCAAGTATGAAAATGTTGAAAGGATTCAAAGGATTCCAAGACCGAAGCAATTAAGGGCATTAAAGTATGATCATTCGATTTAATCGAAGTGATTAATACATAAGTCCTAAATTACTCAAATTATCTAAATCGAGAATAGAATTCTTGAATAGCGAGTTAAATCTAATAAAAGGAATCGAACTATGAAAGACTAGATTCATTCCTTAAAATTAGTATTGCTATAACTCCTCAATCAATTCTGGGGTTCAACCCCATGACTCTAGAAGGATACTTTGACTAATAACCTTTTTAAGTCAATTCCTACGAAAAACCGTACTAACCCTAGTATGGTATATCATCCATGAATGATAAAATTGGATAGTGGATCCAATTGAGAAAATTTGTAGGGTATCCAACGAAATCCATTGGATACATGTTCCATGATCCTAAAGAGCAAAAGGAGTCAGTTCCTGAGGATTCCCAATTCTTAGAAGGTGGTTCCCTCGCTAATAGAAATGGGATATTATCATGGAACTTGATGAAGTCCTAGACTTGGACACATCCCTACAAATAGTGGGAGTATATTTTCAAACCTACTGAACCAAAAATTTTGTACACCAAATTTCGAAGATTCGATCGAATTCGAAAAGAACTAGTACGTTCACGAATATGATCGATTGGATAGTGATCCAAGAACTTTCGAAATATCTATGTAAAACATAGATTCGGGCACATAGCTTAAACGCCATGTGATCTAAGTGGATTGTAAATAATCCATTTAGAGACAACGAATCATAGAAGCTTCGTGTGACTACGAAGTATATCCATTGAATTTAAATCCAAAGGAAAAATCTATGACTCTGGACCATTATCCCGAAGCTGGAACATGCAACTATATGAGACAGTCAGAGTAGTTGACTTTATCAAAATTGCATGTAAATCTATATGTACAAAAGAATCAGTGGGAGTTTTTGCATTGTTCGTAATATAAACACTAAAGTTGACATAGATGTTGTAAGAGTGTTGAACGCAGACGAAAGCGTGTTCATTCATGCAATTCTTCATTAAAAGATTTAAGGGATACATCTCACGTATAGGCAGTACGTATCTATTGTGATAGATTAGAGAAGATGTTTGAAATCCCAAATCTTAGTACATGGACTAAAACTGAATAAAATCAGTATGGAAAGTCATAGTGAGGACAGTTTCCATAGAGATATAAGATCTCTCTCAAAGTCAATGAACCCTACATTTGATGAGTAAAGAGGATAATATCTCTATACACCTTCCATATAAAAGGTAGCATAGTATATGCAACGTCATGTACAAGACCAAACTAAACAGAAGCTATGAATATCATAAGCTACTGTTTGTCGAACACCAGTAAGGAGTACTGGATTACCGAAAAGAGCATTCCTTAAACAACTCTGGGAGTTTTGAGGATATATTGCTGGTTAACGGTAATAATGAAGAATTGGAACTCGAAGGATTTAGTGATTCGAGTTTCCCGTCTGAAGTGAATTTAATATTCTGGTTTTATGGGGCAACGATGATTTGAAAGGGTTCAAAAGGACAATCGATGCCGGGATAACCACTAAAACAGAATATTTCGCAGTATTAAATACAGCGAAGGAAAGTGTTTGGACGAAAAACTTCTTCCAATAAATTGGAAGAAGTACCTAGCATTGCGAGGCCTATAGTTATCTTCAATGATAACTTAAGGCAATTGCTTTAGCAAAGGAATCGAGATCTCACCCATGATCTAAACACAAATATACCATATGATCTGGAAAATCATAGGTAGAATAAGACGTGGGTGATCTTACCGAATTTCGTACGTGATGTTCGTGCGTGGTGTGATCGATCGAATGCTTAATCAATAGATATAGAAGATCAATATTATTGTATTCAAATGGTTCATTTACAACGTTACAATAATACAATGATTCGGAGTCCTATTCGAGCCCTATTGAATGCCGTACAAGCTAGAGGGCGAAATACATATAAAGGTCCTAGGCCTATATTCCGAGCGGTAGCTTCGAGTAGGGAGCACCTGGGAAGTTGTGTCGTCGTCATAAATGCATGGGGTATTTATAGCTGAAGGTAGGGTTTAGGTGATCCATCCACAGGTCGGTATTTCTCGGCCCATAACCTTGGATCAGGGCTTGGCCCAACAGTAACTTTGGACCCGTAGCCATCTATCCTATCCCGTTCGATCTCCCTTGGTCGAGATAGATGCTTTTCCGAGCTCTCATGCTGGATGGAGAAAGGAATCCGAAATACCCCTCATCAATACTCCCCCACTTCTCGAGCGTAAAGTAAAGCTGAAGCTCTGAGAAGTAGATATGGCGCATGACGAATTAGTGAAGTGAACCCGTGGGATGAATTAACCTTGGTGCAAGTTTTTAGGTATGCCTCATTAAAAACCTGATTCGGAAAAACCCTTTCGGGATAAAAACCGGATCGGGGAAAAAGAGTGCATACTTAAGAAACTTTATAATGGAGTCGTCGAGGGATTTGTTCTTATCATCCGTTGTTAAAAAGAGAATTCATGCTTCAGCCCTTTTTCTCAACACCTTATTGGGGAGGCGCAATTTGGAATTCTTATTATCCTTCAGGCTGATAAACATAAGGGTCCGATAAATCTTTGAATGTGTCATATTTCTCCTGGGTCTTTGATTTCGGAGTCCTTAAAAATATAAGGACCGTAAGTGTAATTTCTGAGAATACGATCATTAGTTTACCCTGGGGGAGTTCAACCGTCGCGGTTACTCGGGGGCCAGTTTGCAATTTCCCATTTTGTCCCTGTATATATACTTGATCGGATCGGATCAAGCAGATCGATAAGCGAGTCGAAGTAGTCGTATTTCGAGCAACTTTCACATATTCACTATGTCTAATCCCTCAGATTTGAAGGGAAAATCCCCCTTGGAGGAAAATTTCGCTGATGATCGAGAGGAAAAGGAATTTATAGCAACTCGTTCATCCGAGGTCGAGAATGCGCAGGACTCAAATTCGACTTCCGAGTCCGGCGGGGATGAGCGGGAATCTAACTCTAACTCAGAAGATAGCGAAGATGAGAGTTCTAGCGGGGCGACTGTTTCCGACGATGGACCCGATGAGGATCTATCTTTAGGGGAAAATGAGCAAAAGAAAATTAGACTGAGCAGAAATGCCGTGGTTACCATTTTTGACTGGGAGGAACCTTCGACCAGCGCGGGTCTGAATAGGACGGAGGAGAGGGCTGACGAGATAGTTTGTTCTTATAAGGAAGAAGATCTAGGGGATTTGCAAGAGGAGTTTGGAACATATCTTGGCGCTGGTTTTTCGATTGTCCTTCCTTCTTCCGACCAGCGGGTTACCAGTCCTCCTCCTGGTTGTCAGGCTTTTTACTCCAAACATTTTCATTACGGCCTTCGTATCCCCTTTCCTCCTTTGATAGAAAAAATTCTGGAGGCCTTCGAGTTGACTCCTAGTCAGATCCTTCCGAACTCAATTGGTCTTATCATAGCTTTCTGCGTGCTGATGAAGGCTAAGGGAAAAAGAGCGGTTTTTCAGAATTTTTGGCGGGTATTTCAGATGAGTGCTTCGACGTCTTCGAACGCTGGATACGTGTATTTCTCCCAGAGGCCTAAAATTTCAATTTTATCAGCCAACGTCAGTAGCAATCTCAAGGGGTGGAAGCATGAATTTTTCTTTGTTCGAGGACCGGATTCTTCATCCTTTGAAAATAATCCCGAGCCAATCCCTTACAACTGGCCTGGGGCGAAGTCATGGATATATGGTAAACGCCACCTCAAGGGAAGTATGAAAAGCGAGATATCAGATGAAATGCTGCAAATTCTTCGTGCTGATACTCACCAAACTGCGTTATGACTCAAGAGGCCGTCTTGCGGTTGGCTGGCCTTAGTAGCTGTACTTTTCCCACCGATCCAATTGTGTACGGAAAGGCTCGGATTGATCCTGCCAACCCTCCTTCCAGCTTAGCAGATATCGTCGATAAATTCCGAACATCAGTGGCTGGCAATCACGTTGCTTCTTTCTCGAAGGGTAGCAAAGGACGACCTCGTCCTCAAGTATTAAAAACATCTCGGAAGGCGAAAAAGTCTAAAACCCGAGCTGTGGCTGCGGGGGCTCCGAATACCTTAATGGTCATTCCCCAGGTTACTGATGCAGGAGCCTCCCGTTTTCGGGTCGAGGCAGAGGGGACTTCCGATCCCCAGGCTTCTGCTGTTATTCGATCTATTTTTCCGACCGGCTCTTCTAATCCGAGTGATGCGGGGTATAGCCGCTATACATTGATGGAGGATCAAGCTAAGGAAATTCTGCAGGTTAGGATGGCTCGCAAAAGAAGTAGCAATGCTTCGGAGTCATTCAGACGAATTAAACCTTTTGGTCGAGGACAGGATCCGATTCCTTGTCGGCCTGGTTACTCCGAGCCGGATCTGGCCGACTTTATCGAAAATCACCTGCAAGGACCCAGGGCAGCAGGATATCCCGAGGATGGAACAGTCGAATCCGACCTAGGCCCTGGGGGTGAGCATACGGTAGACAAATCCCTTCGGATGTTTCTGGCGGGGAGGTTCAAGGATGATATCATTCAATCTTTTACTAAGCCGGGCTTCGAGATAATAGGCGACTATGCCGAAGCTCATCAAAGGGTATTGTTCTAAAAAAAATCTAAAAAAAATCTTAACACTTCTTCCTTCTTTTTTTTTTTTTTTTTTTTTTTTTTTTAGTCCTCGCGCCGTGTTTCATATCTTTTCCTTTGCAGGCCGGTGATCTATTTATTCAAAACGCTCTTCGAGCGGCCGTACTGAATGAAGAATCCCAAGCAGCACAGAAAGGTCTGTACAATGTCCTGAAGGATGAGGCTGCTAAAACCAGCCAATTAGAGGAGACCAGAGCCAGGTTGTCTGAAACCGAAACAAAGCTCGAACAGAACAAGAAAGAGTTGGAAGCTATGAAAGCTTTAGAAGGGGAGGTGGAGAAGTTAAAGTTAGAGCTCGAACAGGCCAAAGCATCGGCCGAACGATCTTATGAGCGAGGCCGTCAAGAGGCCAGATTTCCAGCCATAAGAGAATTTTTGAAATCTCCGATTTTGGATGCCCTGGTTCGCTTGAGGTCCGGGCAAATAAACCAATCTTTCCACTATAAGGGGGTTCAACAGCTTATCTCGGCCGGACAACTTGCTGGTTCCATCGAGAAATATCTTAAGTTTTTGGACCCTTCTAAAAATATTTATGGGAAAGATTACAGGCCCAGTTCTCTTCCTCCCAAGATTTCAGACTTCAAGAATCATGAGTTTTTCTCCTTTCTCGAAGAGTTCGGAGTTCCCATGTCCAATCCCGACGTTCTCGAAGCGCAATTTGATGATCAAGATGTGGACATCGAAGGTGATTCCAGCACTCGTGGAGAACCGGGTAATAGTTCTACCAAACTGGAAGGATCGACCTCCGGTGGTCAGGATGATGGTGGTGAAGAGAAGACTAGTTCAAGTAGTGAAGATTCCGAGAGCTCGGGGAACGGTTCAGGGAGCAGGAATGAGAAGGCGAGGTCGGATGACGACTCCGACTCTGAGGATTCTAGTAATTGAGGGTTCTTTCAATGTAATAGACATCCCTTTTTGTTAGATTGTAATAGCCACTCTTCCTTAATTTGTATTTTGTTCTTGGAGTTATTTTTGACGTGATGTTGGTATGAATTTAATATGAAATATTTTTTTGCGTCATCCTTACGTTTTTGGTTACGTCACCGAATCTTTTCTTGGGAAAAGATAACTCGTCTATGGCCTACTTTTCTTTTCTTTCTGAGTAACCTGCATCCCTTATAAATACTTAGGCTTACGATAGCCTATCTTAATAATATTTCTTCCCTTCTGACGATCGAAGCTTAGGAGAATTTACGCGAGTTCGGACTTCTCGAACTTATTGATTAAGAAACTGCTTTTTCTTTTTCTTGAATCTATTGTTATTTGGAAATATATCAACTGTTAGAGAAATGAACCATAATCCGAAAATTCCCTTATTTCCTTCTATAACATCAGCCCTACCCGATAAGGGTAGCGTCTTGAAGAGAAAAAGGCACACTCCTGCTATGTCTAGATTTTCCTTCGACCAGGCTTTGTGTGGAGAAGGTAGCTCCTCCGATTTCGTTCCCTCCTCTTGTTTGAGAAATAGGAGCGCCTATAAAAAGGCTAAAAAAGTCTCTTTTGCGGATGAGGTCTTCCCGATCGGACGAGGCGTTGCTCGCGCTGATAAGGTTTTTCGAGGAAAGTCCGATCTGAGTTTAGTTCGGGCTGACATTTCTCTTTCCGAGTCAATTTTATCGGGTGGAGACTATTCCTCGTTTCTGTTTCACTCTGGATCTGAGTTTCTCGCCCAGGTAATTCTAATCACCGTATCATGTATTTGTGGATTTTTCTGTTTTTGTCTTAACGTGCTTTCTCGCAGGTTGGCGAATGTTTTTCTGTGCTTTATTCGTTGGCGAAACGTGAGGTCGAGCAACGAACTAGTATTACCCTTGAGCTGGCCCGGAAAAAGGCTGAGCTGGATCGGGCCTTGGAAGCCAATAGATTTTTCAAAGAGAAGTTGTCTTGTGAGAAAAGTAAAGAGATCCGAGTTTGTGGCGGAAATCTTCCGGAAAAGCTGAGCTTGGAGTTAAAAAGGCTAAAAGATGCTTGCGAATTTGAAAGGAAGAATTTCGATCTTCGCGAGAAAGAGGCTTATGCTCGCGGATATGCTGATCGTAGTGCCGAAGTTCGAAAATTTCTTTCCGAGAATGTTTAGTTATATTACTTTGTTGTAACGATATCAATAAGCCGTTGTATTTCAATAAACTGTTCCTCGAGACTACAAGAAGTTTTCATTGGTCTCGTAGTTAGCTGGGAATAAATGTAATTTCATCTCGATTTGGACTTGTATTTCAACCCGGTATTCCCAGGACCTGTTTGTAACCATTTGAATGTAGAATGTATACTCTTTTTAATAAGAAATACTTTTACTTTGCCTTGTAACGATAATATCGTCGTTAATTCTTTATGAATTATGAGAATTCTTCGAGCTTGAAAGGATGCGCTCCTCTGATTCATATAATATCCTTGATTTGTAATTGCGCAATAGATATAGGATATAATTTCGATTTGATTCTCGATTAGTAAATTCGATCTAAGGGGCGTAGCAACGGCTTTCACCCTTAATCGTTTCAGAGCATTTTTAGCCCGAGGGTCATAGCAGAGGCTTTCACCCATTTTGATAATTTTCGATCTAAGGGGCATAGCAACGGCTTTCACCCTTAGTCGTTTCAGAGCATTTTTAGCCCGAGGGTCATAGCAGAGGCTTTCACCCATTTTGATAATTTTCGATCTAAGGGGCATAGCAACGGCTTTCACCCTTAGTCGTTTCAGAGCATTTTTAGCCCGAGGGTCATAGCAGAGGCTTTCACCCATTTTGATAATTTTCGATCTAAGGGGCATAGCAACGGCTTTCACCCTTAGTCGTTTCAGAGCATTTTTAGCCCGAGGGTCATAGCAGAGGCTTTCACCCATTTTGATAATTTTCGATCTAAGGGGCATAGCAACGGCTTTCACCCTTAGTCATTTCAGAGCATTTTTAGCCCGAGGGTCATAGCAGAGGCTTTCACCCATTTTGATAATTTTCGATCTAAGGGGCATAGCAACGGCTTTCACCCTTAGTCGTTTCAGAGCATTTTTAGCCCGAGGGTCATAGCAGAGGCTTTCACCCATTTTGATAATTTTCGATCTAAGGGGCATAGCAACGGCTTTCACCCTTAGTCGTTTCAGAGCATTTTTAGCCCGAGGGTCATAGCAGAGGCTTTCACCCATTTCGATAATTTTCGATCTAAGGGGCATAGCAACGGCTTTCACCCTTAGTCGTTTCAGAGCATTTTTAGCCCGAGGGTCATAGCAGAGGCTTTCACCCATTTTGATAATTTTCGATCTAAGGGGCATAGCAACGGCTTTCACCCTTAGTCGTTTCAGAGCATTTTTAGCCCGAGGGTCATAGCAGAGGCTTTCACCCATTTTGATAATTTTCTATCTAAGGGGCATAGCAACGGCTTTCACCCTTAGTCGTTTCAGAGCATTTTTAGCCCGAGGGTCATAGCAGAGGCTTTCACCCATTTTGATAATTTTCGATCTAAGGGGCATAGCAACGGCTTTCACCCTTAGTCGTTTCAGAGCATTTTTAGCCCGAGGGTCATAGCAGAGGCTTTCACCCATTTTGATAATTTTCGATCTAAGGGGCATAGCAATGGCTTTCACCCTTAGTCGTTTCAGAGCATTTTTAGCCCGAGGGTCAGAGCAGAGGCTTTCACCCATTTTGATAATTTTCGATCTAAGGGGCATAGCAACGGCTTTCACCCTTAGTCGTTTCAGAGCATTTTTAGCCCGAGGGTCATAGCAGAGGCTTTCACCCATTTTGATAATTTTCGATCTAAGGGGCATAGCAACGGCTTTCACCCTTAGTCGTTTCAGAGCATTTTTAGCCCGAGGGTCATAGCAGAGGCTTTCACCCATTTTGATAATTTTCGATCTAAGGGGCATAGCAACGGCTTTCACCCTTAGTCGTTTCAGAGCATTTTTAGCCCGAGGGTCATAGCAGAGACTTTCACCCATTTTGATAATTTTCGATCTAAGGGGCATAGCAACAGCTTTCACCCTTAGTCGTTTCAGAGCATTTTTAGCCCGAGGGTCATAGCAGAGGCTTTCACCCATTTTGATAATTTTCGATCTAAGGGGCATAGCAACGGCTTTACCCTTAGTCGTTTCAGAGCATTTTTAGCCCGAGGGTCATAGCAGAGGCTTTCACCCATTTTGATAATTTTCGATCTAAGGGGCATAGCAACGGCTTTCACCCTTAGTCGTTTCAGAGCATTTTTAGCCCGAGGGTCATAGCAGAGGCTTTCACCCATTTTGATAATTTTCGATCTAAGGGGCATAGCAACGGCTTTCACCCTTAGTCGTTTCAGAGCATTTTTAGCCCGAGGGTCATAGCAGAGGCTTTCACCCATTTTGATAATTTTCGATCTAAGGGGCATAGCAACGGCTTTCACCCCTAGTCGTTTCAGAGCATTTTTAGCCCGAGGGTCATAGCAGAGGCTTTCACCCATTTTGATAATTTTCGATCTAAGGGGCATAGCAACGGCTTTCACCCTTAGTCGTTTCAGAGCATTTTTAGCCCGAGGTTCATAGCAGAGGCTTTCACCCATTTTGATAATTTTCGATCTAAGGGGCATAGCAACGGCTTTCACCCTTAGTCGTTTCAGAGCATTTTTAGCCCGAGGGTCATAGCAGAGGCTTTCACCCATTTTGATAATTTTCGATCTAAGGGGCATAGCAACGGCTTTCACCCTTAGTCGTTTCAGAGCATTTTTAGCCCGAGGGTCATAGCAGAGGCTTTCACCCATTTTGATAATTTTCGATCTAAGGGGCATAGCAACGGCTTTCACCCTTAGTCGTTTCAGAGCATTTTTAGCCCGAGGGTCATAGCAGAGGCTTTCACCCATTTTGATAATTTTCTATCTAAGGGGCATAGCAACGGCTTTCACCCTTAGTCGTTTCAGAGCATTTTTAGCCCGAGGGTCATAGCAGAGGCTTTCACCCATTTTGATAATTTTCGATCTAAGGGGCATACCAACGGCTTTCACCCTTAGTCGTTTCAGAGCATTTTTAGCCCGAGGGTCAGAGCAGAGGCTTTCACCCATTTTGATAATTTTCGATCTAAGGGGCATAGCAACGACTTTCACCCTTAGTCGTTTCAGAGCATTTTTAGCCCGAGGGTCATAGCAGAGGCTTTCACCCATTTTGATAATTTTCGATCTAAGGGGCATAGCAACGGCTTTCACCTTTAGTCGTTTCAGAGCATTTTTAGCCCGAGGGTCATAGCAGAGGCTTTCACCCATTTTGATAATTTTCGATCTAAGGGGCATACCAACGGCTTTCACCCTTAGTCGTTTCAGAGCATTTTTAGCCCGAGGGTCATAGCAGAGGCTTTCACCCATTTTGATAATTTTCGATCTAAGGGGGCATAGCAACGGCTTTCACCCTTAGTCGTTTCAGAGCATTTTTAGCCCGAGGGTCATAGCAGAGGCTTTCACCCATTTTGATAATTTTCGATCTAAGGGGCATAGCAACGGCTTTCACCCTTAGTCGTTTCAGAGCATTTTTAGCCCGAGGGTCATAGCAGAGGCTTTCACCCATTTTGATAATTTTCGATCTAAGGGGCATAGCAACGGCTTTCACCCTTAGTCGTTTCAGAGCATTTTTAGCCCGAGGTTCATAGCAGAGGCTTTCACCCATTTTGATAATTTTCGATCTAAGGGGCATAGCAACGGCTTTCACCCTTAGTCGTTTCAGAGCATTTTTAGCCCGAGGTTCATAGCAGAGGCTTTCACCCATTTTGATAATTTTCGATCTAAGGGGCATAGCAACGGCTTTCACCCTTAGTCGTTTCAGAGCATTTTTAGCCCGAGGGTCATAGCAGAGGCTTTCACCCATTTTGATAATTTTCGATCTAAGGGGCATAGCAACGGCTTTCACCCTTAGTCGTTTCAGAGCATTTTTAGCCCGAGGGTCATAGCAGAGGCTTTCACCCATTTTGATAATTTTCGATCTAAGGGGCATAGCAACGGCTTTCACCCTTAGTCGTTTCAGAGCATTTTTAGCCCGAGGGTCAAAGCAGAGGCTTTCACCCATTTTGATAATTTTCGATCTAAGGAGAGGTCGATAACGGATGAGCGAATTAAAGAGATCGGCAATATCATAAATATCAGAACAAATAGTAAATCTGAAGGAAAACGGATATTCATTAAAGAGATAATTCAGTCGAAATAAGCTTTCGCGACAGATACATTCTTTTTAACTGAGGAAATAATAGATCCAACCAAACTAGATGACTGATTAAGAATTGCTACTTTATCTTCCATAATATCTTCTCAAGTTAACTGCATTCCATGCTCTGGGTAGGGTTTCTCCATTGGGATAAGCAATCTTGTAAGATCCCTTCTTCCCTATCTCAACGATTACGAAAGGGCCATCCCAATTGGGCTGAAGTTTCCCGACGTGCTTTGATACTTCCACCTTTTTAAGCACGAGATCTCCTACTTTAAAAGATCGAACTCTCACATTTCGATTATACGATTTCTCAATGCTGGCTTTGGCGGCTTGAATTTTTAATTTTGCGCGGTCCCGTCGGCTATCCGCATGGTCGACTTCCATTTCCCTTAGAGCTTGATTTTCTTTAGGATCGTAAAATTCGACCCTAGGCGAAGGTATAAGATTTTCCACTGGGATAACAGCCTCCGACCCATAAACCAAACTGAATGGAGTTTCTCCGGTTGCAGCTTTAACCGTTGTTCTATTGGCCCATAAAACTCCAGGTAATTCATCTAGCCACTTTCCTTTTGCCTCCGATAAGCGCTTTTCGAGAGATCGAACAATATCTCGATTTGCAACTTCAGTATGTCCGTTAGCTTGAGGGTGTCCTACCGATGCGAAATTCTGTTGTATTCCGAACTTTTCACACCAATCCGTAATTCTCTTCCCGGCAAACTGTGTTCCGTTATCGGATATCAAAACTCTGGGAATTCCGAATCTGCAGATAATATTCTTCCATAGGAAATTTATAACTTGAAACTGGGTTATCTTGGTCAAGGCGACACATTCGATCCATTTACTGAAATACTCTACTGCCACAAGTACATAGTTCTTTCTTGTTCGAGCTGTTGGGAAAGGTCCAACAATATCAACGCCCCATTTATCAAAAGGCCAACAAATGGGAATAGAATGCATATGCTCGGCTGGCTGATGAATCAGGTTCGAGTGGATCTGACAGTGATGGCATTTTTTTACATATTCTACTGAGTCAGAAAAAAGAGTAGGCCAATAATATCCAGACCTTGAGCACTTAAGAGCTAATGCACGAGCACCACAATGATTTCCTGCTTCCCCCTCATGAATCTCCTTTAGGATAGAACCATAATGAGTTTCGAGGACACATTTTAATAGAACTCCCGAAGAGGATCTCTTGTAAAGTTGATTGTTTATTAAAGTAAATGACGGCGCTCTATATTTGATTCTCCGAGCCTCATTCGTGTCTTCCGAAAGTTTTCCTTCCTTTAAATATGCGATAAGAGAATCGCTCCATGATTTGCTTGGTTCTTCGATTTCCATGATATCGATCTCCGGGGCTGCATCTAACTCGATGGCGGACATATTTGATAGCAGCAAGTGATGGATCTTTCGGTTTTTCCGTCGACCGGTCCCGTGAATTTTGACAATATGTCAGCCCAAAGATTCTCCTCTCTTGGTATAGGTTGAATGTCGAACTTATCAAATTTGGAGATTAACTCCTTTGTTTTGTTCAAATATTTTATCATATTGAACTCTCTGGCCTCGTATGTACCCTTCACCTGCCTATGAACAAGCTCTGAATCAGTTAACACAACAATCGATTTTACCTTTGCCTTAATGGCCATTTCTAATCCGGCGATCAGTGCCTCATATTCGGCCTCGTTGTTGGTGACGACGAAATCCAAGGTTATCGCGTAACTTAGATCCTCATCGTCGGGCCCTTGGAAATGAATTCCAGCTCCGCCTCCTTCCTTGGTTGATGAGCCATCCACATGCATCAACCAAGCTCGGTCGCTGATTTCTTCGATCATACTTAATTCCGAGGATGCTCCTTCATTCGCTTTTGATATGCCGGTTGATTCGAGCACAAAATCAGCTAGAACCTGAGCTTTCACGGCGACACGCGGTTGATATTCGATCTCGAACTGGCTGAGTTCGATCGCCCACTTTATTAACCTGCCTGAAGCCTCTGGCTTCGACAGGACCTGTCTCAAAGGTTGATTAGTTAAAATAATGATCTTGTATGTTTGAAAATAAGGCCTCAACCTTCGGGCGGCCACCACTAGGGCCAGTGCGAATTTCTCGACTTCCATATAGTTCTTTTATGCGCCTTGCAACAATTTACTCAAATAGTACACTGGTTTATGCTGGCCTTATCCAGTTTGACCAAAACCGAGCTGATGGCCTCTTCTGACACGGCTATGTACAAATACAAAGGTTCCCCTTCAGACGGTTTTGCTAGCATTGGAGGTGAGGTTAAGTACGCCTTCAGCTCCTCGAATGCCTTATCACACTCTACGCTCCATTCGAAAGTTTTAGATTTACGTAAGAGTTTGAAGAAAGGTAGACTCTTGTCAGCAGATCTGGATATAAATCTATTCAATGAGATAATTTTTCCAATCAGGCTTTGAACGTCGGAAAGCTTCCTTGGCGGATTAAGGTCAGTGATTGCTCGGATTTTTTCAGGGTTTGCTTCGATTCCCCTCTCGTGAACTAAGTACCCTAGGAACTTTCCTGACCGTACACCGAAAGTACACTTAGCCGGATTTAGCTTCATTCCATATCTCCTCAAGATTTGGAAACATCTATCAAGGTGATCGATATGATCCTCCTCGGACATGCTCTTTACGAGCATGTCATCCACATACACTTCCATGATTTCTCCTATTAGTTCCTTGAACATCATATTAACCAACCTCTGATAAGTTGCACCAGCGTTCCTTAACCCGAAGGGCATAACGATGAAGCAGTACACTCCCCGTTCGGTAATAAACGCCGTTTTATCCTGATCTTTTTCATTCATGAAGATTTGGTAGAAGCCTTGAAAAGCATCCATCATGCTGAATAACACGAACCCCGCGGTGGAGTCCACGAGCATGTCGATTCGGGGCAATGGGTAAGGGTCTCTTGGACACAATTTGTTCAAGTCGGTGAAATCGTTGCACATTCTCCATTTGTTTTTGACCTTTTCGCCCTTGGAGACTAAGACCACGTTGCATAACCATTCTGTGAATTTTATTTCCTTGATTTGCCCCGCAGCTAGCAATCTATCGACCTCCGCATTGATAATTTTGTCCTTTTCACGACCGTGATTGCGCTTCTTCTGCCTTACCGGTTTGGCCTTTGGATCGATATTTAATGAATGAGTTATCACACGCGGGTCGATTCCTACTATGTCGTCCGAACTCCAAGCAAAGACATCCACATTTTCCTGTAGGAATCCGATGAGTTTTGCTTCCATGCCGCTGCTTAGCTCCGTTCCTATTTTCGTGAATTTTTCTGGAGATTCAGGTACCAAATTCACCTTTTTGTGGTCGGGTGCCTGTACACTCATGTCCACGATTCTTCCTTTCTTTCCTTGTAGCCTTTCATTATCGGGAATCGGAAACTCGGAGTTAGGAATCGATTCATTTAGCTTTCTTTTAACAGGGAGCTCAGGCTCTACTTTCTCCTTGATAGTTAGAGATGAATTATAACACTCCCAAGCCATGTACTGATCGTTCCTCATCTCTCCTACTCCTCCTTCGGTTGGAAACTTAACCTTCTGGTGATAAGTAGATACGACAGCCTTAAAGGTATTCAAAGCTGGTCTTCCCAAGATGGCATTGTAAGCAAATGGTGTGTCCACCACTAAAAATTTGATCATTCTTGTGACGTTCTTCGGCTTGAGTCCCAAGGTGGTACTCAAAAGTATGGTTCCAAGTGGAACGATCTCCGATCCCCCGAATCCAACCAATGGGGTGGTTACTTTATCCAAACGAGGATGGCAGAGATTCATTCTTGTAAGTGCTTCTGAAGAAATTATATTTGCCGAGCTCCCGTTATCAACCAATACTCTTTTGACCTCGAAGTTCGCAATCTTCAGTGTCAATACCATAGAAAAGTCTGGATCGTCCTCATTTGTATCCCAATGAACATCAGCAGGTCGATTTGCCTCTGTAAAACTGATGACTTGGTTCTCCATTGACGAAAATTCCAAGGATAAAATTTCCTTTTTCGTGGAGACTCCTGCCCTAATCGACCTCAAGGTCCTTTTCCTAGCATTCCTGCTATCTCCCTCAGCGGGTCCGCCAGCTATCATGTTTATTACTCCGTTCAACTGTTCTTCCGCTTGGTTTCTAACCTGTCTCTGCTGAGTGTTGAACTTTCTCGGGCTACGAGATCTATAACGATTGCTATAGTTGCCGTTTTTGACAAACTCTTTTAGTTTTCCTTGTGCGATTAATTTCTCTATCTCAACTTTCAATTGGTAACAATTTTCAGTACTATGCCCTCGGGTTCGATGATATCGACAGTATTGGTCATATCCAGGTGCACCAGGCCTTGCCTGCGTGATCCTTTGGGCCTCCGGAATCAAATTCCCTTCTTCTAATACAGTCAACACTTCTTCCTTCGAACTGTTAAGTTCAGTAAACTGAATTTTGCCCGGTCTCGGGGCCCGGTTCCGATCATAGGGAGGTCCATAGGAATTCGGTGCCTGAGGCGGCATGTGTGGCTTATAGGTGTTGATTCGTTGCCAGACGGATCCTTTAGTCGATCCTCCGTAATCACCAGGTTTTGGGATCGGGGCCCGATCTGGTTTTTTGCTGAGGAGAGATTTGTCGATATGCGAACTCTTTAATTTATTCATTTCCTCCTGTATCATATATTTTTCAGGTATTTCCATTATCCGCTCGAAAGACTTGGGTTGTTTTCTACATAAAGCATTTCCGAACTGGGTGCTCTTAGTCAGTTCGAACATCAGGGAGGATAGATACTCGATATGTGGGGTATCTACCTTCAAAAGCTCAATACTGAACCTCGCTAACCATTGCCTCAATGTCTCTCCTTCCAATTGTTTCACAGTGCCCAAGTGATTTGCTGGCAGCCTCGGTTTCCTCTGGCTGGCAAACTGATGTTTTAGCTTATCACAGAATTCTTCAAAAGAAAAAATGGAGTTCGGAGGCAATTTTCCGAACCAGTCAAGGGCAATTCCTTCGAAAGTAGTGACCATGATCTTGCAACAGAAATCCTCCGAATGACCATATAAGTTCATCACATTAACGAAACTGTTAATGTGTTCTCCGGGGTCGGTAGTCCCGTTATACCGTGGCAGCCTGGTTGGTACTGTTTCCGTGTTTCGTGCTTCGCGTATCTCTCGACAGAAAGGTGAGCAACGCATGATATTATTCGAGATCTCCCTATCTCGGAGGTTCTCTCCGACTAGTGCGTTCCCCGCACGCCTTGTGGTCTGATTATTGAAGGGGATCTCAATCACATTATCTTGCTCCTCCAATTTTTTTGCCACCCTTTCCTGTACTATCTTTTCCAATTCCGATTCGGTAATTCTCTTATAGGTTGGTTTGTTTCTCACTACGGCACCGGCGGTATGACTCTCTCCCACGACGGAATCCTCCACATCATTTGCTCGCGCAGCTGGATTTTCAGATCGGACGTAGACTTTCGAGGGCGCAGCTCGATGCGGATGTGTTGGTGGAGCATGCGACACACTGTTATCCTTCTGTAAGTTCGAGGAGGGTAGCTCCGGTCTTGCCTGAACTCCTGGTTGGTCGACAGGCGATTGATCTGCCCTCCCGCTGTTCATGAATTCCCTGCACATCGTGCCTATTATAGATCTTAAGTCACCCATGGTCGTGTGTATTGGAATGTTATCTTGAGGAACCGCTGGCGGCACTTCTGGTTGTTGTTGAGCTGCGCGTGACAGATTATCGGGCTCATTATTGACAGAATTTTGTGCTCCCACTGCATGGGAAGGCTCTCCTCTATTGTACGTATTTCTCCTCGTAGTAGGCATATTTCGATCTAAGACTCGAATAAGGCCCCACGGTGGGCGCCAATTGATCTTACCGAATTTCGTACGTGATGTTCGTGCGTGGTGTGATCGATCGAATGCTTAATCAATAGATATAGAAGATCAATATTATTGTATTCAAATGGTTCATTTACAACGTTACAATAATACAATGATTCGGAGTCCTATTCGAGCCCTATTGAATGCCGTACAAGCTAGAGGGCGAAATACATATAAAGGTCCTAGGCCTATATTCCGAGCGGTAGCTTCGAGTAGGGAGCACCTTGGAAGTTGTGTCGTCGTCATAAATGCATGGGGTATTTATAGCTGAAGGTAGGGTTTAGGTGATCCATCCACAGGTCGGTATTTCTCGGCCCATAACCTTGGATCAGGGCTTGGCCCAACAGTAACTTTGGACCCGTAGCCATCTATCCTATCCCGTTCGATCTCCCTTGGTCGAGATAGATGCTTTTCCGAGCTCTCATGCTGGATGGAGAAAGGAATCCGAAATACCCCTCATCAGTGGGGGCACGTCAAGAGACAACATAGCAGATCCACTAATTAAGTCATAATCACAAAAGGGTTCGACGGACATCTTGAGAGAGATGGGCCTTAGAAACGTATGTGGTTGGCTTTAGGGCAAGTGGGAGATTGATAGGATAGTGCCCAGCAAGCCAACAAATATAAGCTTGTTAAGGATCTTCCTTTAGAAGCAATCTTATGATTCATAAGATAATACGCCCGTTTATTCATAGTACGTGAATTAAACAATGGCCAACTTCATCTCTCGCGAACGTATCTAAGCGATTGGATGAAACCCTGAGATCACTCATGACTACGGGATTATTCACTTCAGTATTGGGTGCGATTAATCATGAAACAGTCTCAAAGGTCGTGATCTCAAAAACGTTTCAAGTCATAGATTCATATCGAGACGGGGTATCGAATGAATCGTCAAGACTTGTAGGATTATGCATGATTCACATGAAGTGAATTTGTTGTCGTTTCAAGAACAAGGCATTGAATGCTAGTGCATATGACTAGATGGTTCGATAGGGGATCGAACGCATCGAACGACCCGAACAGAGAGACCCATCGTGGAAGTGCGTTAAGCATATCGGTAATGGGATGTCTCTCAAGACTTATAATAGTGTGCGATTTAGTCCTTTGACTTGAGGTACTAGGGCGAATTCGGTACACGGGAATACGTACTTTGATTGAGGAGCCGACCACATAGCTTGGTCATTGTGCGACTACTTTGGGTACGTATGAACGTGTGTGCGGATAGTTAGTACTAATAAAGGATCTATCGACTCATCTTGATAAGATGAGAGAATTTCCTGTACGTTCTTAGATAATAAATCCAAGGAATCTACGGCCGTAGTCGGTGACGGATTTGGAAAGGGGTTTCCAAATTTAGCAGTCACACTGGAATTATTATCCTGAATTAGAAAGTACAGAATTGAGATAATTAGAGATGCCGACCAATTCACACACCCTAGGTCTCAATCGGGAAATTAGTCGCTAGAAGGACCGTATGTACATGGCATTTATAAGAGTTGGAGGTTCACGAATATCAATTCACCTGAAGTTGGGCCTCATGGGCTTGTGGCTAGACATCGACCATGAGGTGTGGGTACTCCTGAATTAATAAGGAAATTAATTCTGGAGTTGTCAATTAAAGTGGTTAATTGATCGGAGCAATTAATTGCTCACTAATTAAATCATGAAAGTCGTTGGCCTGCTGCCAATTGATGGTGAACCTAGAGGGTCACGCACAATACAGTTGGATAGTGACAGTCTGAAAGGAATCAATTGATTTAAGGAATGAAATCAATATATGAATTAAAGTATTAATTCATGAAGAAGAATAATTAATTAGAAGTAATTAATTAATTAATCAAGAATTAAAGTGTTAATTCAAAATGGAGAATCATTAATTAGGAGTAACTAATTAATGAATCAATTGGAATTTCTTATTGATTAAATCCTCAATTAAAGTGTTAATTGGAAAGGATTAATTAATTAATAGTGGATTAATTAATTAAAACACATGGGCCGATCCATATGAAAGTTAATTGATCTTTGATTAATTAATTTAAGCATATGGGCCAATTATTGTAAAGATAAATTAGTCTAGGATTAATTAATCTTGCATGGGCCGATTTTGGGAACAATGATCAAATTAAGTTTAGGATTAATTAAAAGCATATGGCCAATTTTTGTTAATTAATTGGGCCGATTTTCTGCTTAATTAATTAGTCTTGAATTAATGTTAATCATGTTTGATTATGATATGGATCAAAGAGATTGTGTTAGCTTGTGTAACTAGGAAAGAGATTGAGATATATCTTGTTTCCTAAAGTGATAAGATTATGTATATCTTGTTTCTTGATAAGAAGATATTCTTTCAAGATTTAGATATCTATTAGGAGAAGGAGTCTTCTAAATAATGATATCTATAAATACTAGATACACATAATCTAATCAAGAGTTGAAAAACCTAAAAGATTTATTCTAAGCAAGAAAGAAAATCAAAACACAAGAAAACAAGAGAGGCCGAAAAATTCAGCCCCCTTCTCGCCCCATTGCATAACCGAACCCTGTCAAGAAAAATCGCCCCTCCTTGTGTAGGATTTTTCTCCAAGTTTTCTTCCCGGATCTGAATCCAATTCCTGACGAGACAATTCCTTAATCCTAGTTCTGAGCCTGGGGATTTCGCGAAGTCACTCAAATCCATCTGGTGTGGACTTTCTCTAGAGGCACAACACTTGGGGTGCTCTAGTGAACAATTGAAGACCGGAGGAAAACCACCACCTTGCCTGTGGTGAGGTAAAACACTTTTTACCATTTATTTATTTTAGTATATGCATGCTGAAATAAATTCAACCTTTATTCATATGTGCTAATAAGAAACCCTGGGATTTGTCGTATAAATAAAAAATTTAAATTCCGCACTGTTGTAGTTGACAATTATACCCATAAAAACCCAACATTTCCGTCGTGGGATCCTGTGAACCTAGACAATTGATCGGCCCATTTATTTTCCGAGCGTGGAATGTTCTGTATACCGAAACTTTCGAATTTTTCAGCCAATTTTTTCACTTTGGCAAGGTATTTGACCATATTAAATTCCTTAGCCTCATACAGTCCTTCTATCTGTCTTTGTACTAACTCTGAGTCGGTTAATACCTTAAGGCTTTTTATGTTGGCCTTGATCACCATTTCCATTCCCGCGATCAGCGCTTCATATTCCGCCTCGTTGTTTGTCACGATGAAGTCCAACGTAATTGCATAATTTATATCCTCATTATTAGGTCCGGTAAAGTTGATTCCGGCACCTCCTCCCTCTCGGCATGAAGCACCGTCGACGTGCATTAACCAGGTTTGATTTAATGATCAAGATATCGTTGTTATGGCTAGTTGATTCGGTGTGTTCGCTTGCCTGGGTTGGAGTTTCCAACAGGAAATCAGCTAAGACTTGGGATTTTATCACAATTCTTGGTTTGTACTCGATTTTGAACTGACCGAGTTCTATAGCCCACTTGATCAATCTTCCAGAGGCTTCTGGTTTCGCTACGACCTATCTTAGTGGTTGGTTCGTTAAGACCACAATTTTGTAAGTTAGAAAATAGGGTCGGAGTTTTTGTGCTGCTACCACCAAGGCTAATGCGAATTTCTCTATTTCCATGTAGTTCTTCTCGGCCCCTTGTAGTAATTTGCTTAAGTAATAAACAGGCTTATGTTCTAAGCCATCCACTTTAACTAAAACCGAACTGATGGCCACGTCGGAGATTGATATGTAGACATATAATGGTCCTCCTTCGGTTGGTTTGGCTAATAGTGGGGCTTTCGTTAGATATTCCTTTAACCGTTCAAAGGCCTGGTCGCTTTCTTCGGTCCAAGCAAATTTTTTTGCTTTCCGAAGGGTTTGGAAGAACGGCAAACTTCTGTCAGCCGATTTGGATATGAATCTATTCAAGGCCACGATTTTGCCTACCAAGCTCTGTACTTGGGAGATCGTTCTGGGAGGCTTCATTTCAGTTATGGCTCGAATTTTTTCTGGGTTGGCCTCGATTCCTCGTTGATGTACCAAATATCCCAAAAATTTTCCCGACTTAACACCGAAAGTGCATTTTGCAGGATTTAGTTTCATTCGATATTTTCTCAATATTTGGAAGCATCGATCGAGATGCTTTACATGATCAGCTTCATTCATGCTTTTGACCAGCATATCATCTACGTATACTTTCATTATTGATAGGATAGTGCCCAGCAAGCCAACAAATATAAGCTTGTTTAGGAACTTCCTTTAGGAGCAATCTTATGATTCATAAGATAATACGCCCGTTTATTCATAGTACGTGATTTAAACAATGGCCAACTTCATCTCTCGCGAACGTATCTAAGCGATTGGATGAAACCCTGAGATCACTCATGACTACGGGATTATTCACTTCAGTATTGGGTGCGATTAATCATGAAAGAGTCTCAAAGGTCGTGATCTCAAAAACGTTCCAAGTCATAGATTCATATCGAGACGGGGTATCGAATGAATTGTTAAGACTTGTAGGATTATGCATGATTCACATGAAGTGAATTTGTTGTCGTTTCATGAACAAGGCATTGAATGCTAGTGCATATGACTAGGTGGTTCGATAGGGGATCGAACGCATCGAACGACCCGAACAGAGAGACCCATCGTGGAAGTGCGTTAAGCATATCGGTAATGGGATGTCTCTCAAGACTTATAATAGTGTACGATTTAGTCCTTTGACTTGAGGTACTAGGGCGGATTCGGTACACGGGAATACGTACTTTGATTTAGGAGCCGATCACATAGCTTGGTCATTGTGCGACTACTTTGGGTACGTATGAACGTGTGCGCGGATAGTTAGTACTAATATAGGATCTGTCGACTCATCCTGATAAGATGAGAGAATTTCCTGTACGTTCTTAGATAATAAATCCGAGGAATCTACGGCCGTAGTCGGTGACGGATTTGGAAAGGGGTTTCCAAATTTAGCAGTCACACTGGAATTATTATCCTGAATTAGAAAGTACAGAATTGAGATAATTAGAGGTGCCGACCAATTCACACACCCTAGGTCTCAATCGGGAAATTAGTTGATAGAAGGACCGTATGTACATGGCATTTATAAGAGTTGGAGGTTCACGAATATCAATTCACCTGAAGTTGGGCCTCATGGGCTTGTGGCTAGACATCGACCATGAGGTGTGGGTACTCCTGAATTAATAAGGAAATTAATTCTGGAGTGGTCAATTAAAGTGGTTAATTGATCGGAGCAATTAATTGCTCACTAATTAAATCACGAAAGTCGTGGGCCTGCTGCCAATTGATGGTGAACCTAGAGGGTCACACACAATACAGTTGGACAGTGACAGTCTGGAAGGAATCAATTGATTTAAGGAATTAAATCAATATATGAATTAAAGTATTAATTCATGAAGAAGAATAATTAATTAGAAGTAACTGATTAATTAATCGAGAATTAAAGTGTTAATTCAAAGTGGAGAATCATTAATTAGAAGTAACTAATTAATGAATCAATTGGGATTTCTAATTGATTAAATCCTCAATTAAAGTGTTAATTGGAAAGGATTAATTAATTAATAGTGGATTAATTAATTAAACACATGGGCCAATCCATATGAAAGTTAATTGATCTAGGATTAATTAATTTAAGCATATGGGCCGATTATTGTAAAGATAAATTAATCTGGGATTAATTAATCTTGCATGGGCTGATTTTGGGAACAATGATCAAATTAAGTTTAGGACTAATTAAAAGCACATGGGCCGATTTTATTGAACTAGGTTGGCCGATTTTTTGCTTGTTTATTTAGTCTTAAATTAATGTTGATTATGATGGATTATGATAGGGATTAAAAGAGTTTGTGTTATCTTGTGTAACTAGGGAAGAGATTGAAAGAGATCTTCTTTCCTAAAGAGATAAGATCTTGTGTATCTTGTTTCTTGATAAGGAGAGATCCTTTCAAGATTAGATACCTATTAGGAGAAGGAGTCTTCTAATTAGGGGATCTATAAATACAAGATACACATAATCTATTCTAAGAAGGGAAAAAGAGAGAGATTAATTTCTAAGCAAGAAAGAAAATCACAACACAAGAAAACACATCAAGGCCGAAAATTTCAGCCCCCTCTCGCCCCTAATTGCATAATCGAACCCTGTAGAAATCGCCCTCCCTGTGTAGGATTTTTCTCCAAGTCTTCTTCCGGATCTGCATCCAATTCCTGACGAGACAATTCCTTAATCCTAGTTCTGAGCCTGGGGATTTCGCGAAGTCACTCAAATTCAACTGGTGTGGACTATCTCTAGAGGCACAACACTTGGGGTGCTCTAGTGAACAACCGAAGACCGGAGGAAACCACCACCTTGCCTGTGGTGAGGTAAAATGGCTTTTACCACCTATTTAATTTTAGTATATGCATGCTTTAATTAAATTCAACCTTTATTCATATGTGCTAATAAGAAACCCTGGGATTTGGTGTATGATAAAAATTTTAAATTCCGCACTGTTGTAGTTGACAAATTATACCCATAAATCCCAACAATTATTTCTCCAATTAATTCTCTGAACATCATGTTAACCAAACTTTGGTAAGTGGCCCCGGCGTTCCTCAACCCAAATGGCATAACTATGAAGCAATACACTCCCTGCTCGGTTATGAATGCAGTTTTCTCTTGGTCTCGCTCATCCATGTATATTTGATAAAAACCTTGGAAAGCATCCATCATGCTAAAGATTGCAAAGCCAGCGGTTGAGTCGACTAATAAGTCGATCCTTGGGAGAGGATATGGATCGCGCGGGCATAATTTATTTAGGTCGGTGAAATCATTGCACATTCTCCATTTGTTATCCCTTTTGTCACCATTTGCTACCAACACAACATTACATAGCCATTCCGAGAAGTGTATTTCTCGAATTTGTTTCGCTTTTAGTAGCCTTTCTACTTCTGCCTTGATTATTTTATCCTTTATTGGCCCATGATTCCTCTTCTTTTGTCTGGCAGGTTTCGCCAAAGGGTCGATTTTTAGCGAATGACTGATTACTCGGGGGTCAATCCCTTCAATGTCGTTCGCGCTCCAGGCGAAGACATCTACATTATTTTTGAGAAAGTTGATTAACATTACTTCCCCTTCCTTGCTTAATTCGGTACCTATTCTTGTTGTTTTTGTTGGGTCCCCTTGTACCAGTATGACATCCTTATGTTCCGGTGGTTTTAAAGCTAAATCCACTGATTCTTTTTCCTTTTTATCTATTCGGTCGGTACTAGGGATTTCAACTTCGTTTCTATCAACGTCGACTTCAAGCTTTCTTTTGCTCGGGGTAATCGATTTAGGGCGGTTTCCTAAGGTTAGTGACGTGTTGTAGCAGTCCCATCATGCCATACAATGGTCGTTTACTATTTCTCCGATCCCTGCGTCAGTTGGAAATTTTATTTTCTGATGGTATGTTGAAACAACGGCTCGGAATAAGTTGAGTGGTGGTCGCCCTAGAATTGCATTGTAGGCAAAGGGCGTTTCCTCTACTAAAAATTTTACTAGTTTCACCGTCCGATATGGTTTCTTCCCGAGTGAGACACTTAAAGTTATCGTGCCACTGGGGACAATCTCGGATCCCCCAAATCCTACTAAAGGCGTGGCTACTTTTTGGAATGTTATTTGTCCCAAGTTCATCTGAGCTAGGACCTCTTTAGAGATGATATTCGCTGAGCTTCCATTATCGATTAGGATTCTTTTGACATTGTAATTCGCTACTTCTAGCGATACCACCATCGGGAAGTCGGGGCTATCCTCTTTCGAGTCCCAAACAAGGTTTTCGGGTACCTCGCCCTCGTTGAAACTAATTAGCTGGTTGTTTGTTGCTTTACTTTCTAGAGTCCATACTTCTTTTGGGTATTTTAAGCTTCCAATTATGGATCTAGCGGTCCTTCGACGAGCATTACGACAGTCCCCGCCCGTGGGTCCTCCTGAGATTGTATGGATGGTACCGTTAATCTGGTCGTTGTTTAATTCTTGTGGGGGACCATCATTAGGGGACCTTCTACGGGAATTTCTTCTTTGGTTGTTATACCGAGGACTCCTACTTCTTCCTCGCTTGCGGTTATCCCGCTCCAAATAGTCATCTAGTTTTCCTTGTTCGATCAGTTTTTCAATCTCTCTTTTAAGGTGAAAGCAATCTTCAGTGCGATGCCCATGTGCCCGGTGATATTTGCAGTATAACTCATAGTTTCGTCCACCTGGTCTGGGCTGCGAGATTCTCTTTGCTTCTGGGATCCAATTATTCCTTTCTAGTACAGCCAAGATTTCTTCTATCGGAACAGTTAGCCTTGGGTGTTTTACTTGATTAACCCTGCTCCGGATTGCCGGCTCGGCGGTTCTAGGTCTTTGATAGATGTTAGGTCGTCTGTCCTGGTCGTTTTTATTGTATTCTAATCGCTGGAAGACGTTGCCTTTTCTAAAAGATCGTTCATAGTCCATGGATCTTTGGGCAGGAATTCTGTCTTATCGTTTGGAGCCTGAGGCCGTAGCTTTATTTTTGTTCTTATCTTTAAAAGAATTCATCTCTTCCTGGGTCATATATTTAGATGCCAAGCTCATGATGTCAGCGAACGTTCTTGGTTGCTTTCGGCTGAGGGCATTTCCGAACTGCCTATTCTTCGTGAGGTCGAAGAGAATGGAGATTATGTAATCGATATTTGGGGAATCGATTTTGAGCAATTCCACATTAAATCTTGCCGACCAGTTTCTTAGGGATTCGCCCTCTTGTTGATAAATGGTTCCTAAATAGCTCATTGGAAGTTTTTGTCTCTTTTGACTGGCGAACTGCTGTGTCAGCTTGTTGCATAATTCCCGAAAACTGAATATGGAGTTAGCTGGTTGCTTGGCGAACCAGTCCAAAGCAAGTCCTTCTAACGTGGTCACCATTAACTTAGCGGTGAATTCCGCCGAGTGAGCATATAAGTTCATTATGTTTGTGAAGCTAAAGATATAGTCATCTGGATCAGTGGTTCCGTCGTATCTGGGTAGTCTACCTGGAACCTGTCCGGTCAACTGTGCCTCGTTTATTTCTCTGCAGAAGGGAGAGCAAGCCGCTAAGCTCTCCTCGAGCTCTGTGGTTCTGGCCCATGGGTTTTGGACAGATCGTAAGCGTTGCTCAAGTCATTCCTGCACCATCTTTTCGATTTCTCTTTCTGAGAACCGCATAGTTCGAGGTCGATCAGGGATTGCGTCGCCTACGTCATCCTCGATGGGGATTATGGTATGTTCCTTGGATCCGCTGCATCCCGGCTGCGGTCTCCTTTGACCTGGTTTTCTTCGGAGATTGTTATCGGAGGGTTTTGAGTTCCCCCTTTGCGGACTGTGTAATGAGCGTTGCTCGCTTACCGGGCTATCAGCTTGTTGAGAGATTTGATCATTCTGCCTCGGCGTCCTGTGAATTGGATTTGCCCTAGTAGCCCTAGGGTTTCGAGGAACCTGTTCGAGTACGAGTAGTTCCTCTGGACTGAGAGATTTAAAAAGCATAGCAATCTGTCGCAATTTCTCCTGAGCGTCAGAGAGGGGAACAGGGATCGCTGGAGCTACAGGTTCTTTTGGTATCGTACCAGTAGGAATCCCTTGCGGTTCCTACTGGTTCTGAAGAGGTCCCTGCAAATTGTTGTTGATCTCAGGGGCGTTATTATCAGTATTGCCCTGTGGATCCTCAGACGTGTTATGAGGGTTAGTTGTGTTACTTCTTGCCCCATTACGAGCGCTCTTCCTCGGGCGAGCCATATGTCGATCGAATAATTAACCTAGCCCCCACGGACATCTCCTGTTCGCCAGGTGACAGGATCTGGTTATCCTCCTCTCCAACTCAGGACATCTTTGGGTATACGTGGATGCCGAAGTTGGTCGATGCCTCATCCTAATGACAATCCGGTGGAGAGAAAAAGGAGTTATTATGGTCGTTCTGGTAACGATCTTTCTTTACTCGGCGAGAATCATCCAAAACCCACTTTGGTCGAGATGATCGAGGATCATTTAGAGGGAAAAAGATCCGCTGGCTATCCTGAGAATGATTCTTTAGTTCATGACGAGAGCGAAAATGCAGTGGATAAGGCAACTCGCATTCTTCTGTCCGGCATTTTTACCCGTGACATGAATAAGCTTCTTCGGAAGGATCCTTTAGAAAAATTTCAGCGAGCTTCTCTTTATGCTGAAAAGGTGATCTCCTTTTAAGTGTGCTTGTAGGGTAATTTTCCTCAATGAATACTTTAGTTTGCTAATTCATTTCTTTTATCTTTTTCTCTTTCAGACTAAGACTTCTTTGGCATCATATGCCTATGAAACTGCTCTCTGGAAACAACAATGTGAGTTTCTGGATGAGAAATATAAAACTTTACTTCATAAGACTTCTGGTTCAGAGGTTGGTCCCTCAATGACTTCTTCTCTTCCGGTCGTAGAGACTTGGGCTACGGGGACTGATGACCAGGAGATTATAGACAGGGTTTTGGAGACTTCTCGTGCTCAAGAACAAGCCGATCAATCTGCTAAAAAGTTGGAAGAGTTCCAATTTCAGAGTATTGCTCGAATTAGCGAGTTGGAATCTCAAGTGTCGAGTCTTCAGGCTTCTTTAGAGGAGTATGAGAGGGACCTTCCTCTTAGCGGACTCAGGGATCGTTATGGTCGGAATCCTGATGAGAAAGTTATTCGTGAATTCCTTAGCTCTCCTGTTCATACAGCGTTGGTATATCAAATGGTCAGTCCGCTCCTGGAGAGTACGTTCAAGAAGGCGATTCATCAGTTGGTCGCTTTTGAACTGATAGATGATCGTCGAAGAGAATATTTTAAAGCGGCGCACATACATTCGGTTGAACCGTTATGGCGAAGTATATTCTCCTTCCGAGCTGCCAGACGTCATTTATCAAAAGTTTCCTTTGGCTCATCTTGTCAAAGAGTTCGGAAAGCCATTGCCGATTCCTCCTTCAGATATTAATGACGAGGTCGATAATGATTTTATCGATCCAGAGGAAGAAGAGGAGGATATTGAATCAGCGAAAGAAGGAGACGTCGCTGGCGAACAGAGAATTCCAGATGGCGACCAAGTTGTATGATATATTGATCTGTGAAATAACCTTTGTAACTGTTATCGTAAGTTGAATTGTAATATTACTCTTTTATCCCTTTGTAAGATAGACGATTCATATTCTGACAGTTACGTCATTTCGTCTTCTCTGTAATAATTTAGACAAGTTAATAACTTTGCCGTAATCATTATGCATATGTCTTTTCGAATTCTTGCATCAATTCCTAGGCTAGTTTCTGTGTTTTGCGCCTATTCTTTGAGTCTCTTGCGTCTTTTCGTATAGTATAAATACGAAAGGTAAAACTTTACTCGCTTGAATTAACCGGATTTCGTCGGGTTAATTATATCAGTGAATATGGGATATTGGAGATTCTCAATATATATGATATAAAGGGCTCTGTTACTTTATTCAGGATGGATCAATCACAAAGAAGAACAATTTTGAGGGAACAATAAGTAATCATGACAACCAACGTAAAATAATATGAATATGAAGAAAAAGCTCTTTTCTTATTGAATAATCATGGATTCCGCTGTTATGCAGAATTTAGTAGCGTATTTGCCGTGTGTGTAATACAATGATTAACTAGGTATTTATATCATATTAAACCTAGCATTACAAGGAAACATAATCCTAATAGAACTCGGCCCAAATGTCCTTCTTGAGTCCGGACTGTAGTCTGCTTGTTGAAGAGAGTCGTATTCTGCCGGGTCGACAAGATGATCCCGAACTGACTGGTTTGGTCGAACCGATCTTTTATACTTTAGTCGATCCGCACATTATAAGGGGTGCGAAGTAGCCCCCATCAGTACTCCCTCACTTCTTCGAGCGTATAGGTAGTAGAAGCTCGTAGAAGTAGACAATTTTTTACGACTGTTATCTTCTATGAATGGTGCCTTGTTAAAAACCTTACTTAAGAAAAAACCCTGTGGGAAAAAATCTTAAGTAAGGAAAAGAGTGCTACGCATCATAGATAGTCGTTTTCTCTTTCCAATTATGAATCGCCACGCGTCCCTTCGAGGAGGCTTTTTATCTTCTTCCGTTTTTGGCGGGAATGTGATTAGTTGTGACGAGTTCGAAACGTCTTTTTTCTTCTCAGTATAAATAGGTGACTGTTAAGTTTGTCATTTCTACTTTATACTTCCTTATACTTTGCAGTCATTTTCTTGCTTAGTCGTTCATCATAATAAGTTTTCCTTTTATCGACTTATATCCTCCGAGAATCCAAAAATATGGCCTCTTTAAGAAAATCTTCTTCATCCTCTAGGGAGAATGTCGCTCCCAGTACCGAGGAAGAGTTGCATTCTAATCCTTTGAGCGAGCAAACCGGAGTTTCTGAATTCGTTGTTCCTGCTGAAGATACCTTTAAGGTACAAATTCTTTCTGATAAGGATGTCGCTGCCCGAGCCAAGAAAGGCAAAGGTACAGCTCCTCAAATTTCTGAACCGATTGAGGACCTAGCTTGTGCTTACACGGTGGATACTTTCCCTGAGGTTGTGAACAATTATGCCAAATATTTCCCGGAGGGTTCTGAGATAGTGCTCCCTTCTCCTTCCGATAAGGTTACATCACCACCGGAAGGATGTCGAGCCTTTTACACGGCCCATTTTAATAGTGGTATGCGTCTTCCATTGTCTCCCCTCTTTCTTGATATTCTAAAAATATTCAGTGTGTCCTTGACACAATTAGTTCCTAATTCCGTGGCCTTCGTGGTTTGTTTTTCTGTCTTAATGATCGCGAAAGGGTTCAAACGTTCCTTTCGTAACTTTACACAACTATTTCGGTTTAATATTTCCAGTTCCTCCAATCGCGGATATTTCTTCACTAGTCAGAAGCCTAGTCGAGCAATCTTCGACTCCCCAGTATCTAGCAACCCTTCTTGGAAATCTCATTTTTTCTTTGTTCGTCCCCCATCTCATCTTCGTTTGGTGGATGGTTCGACCATGCCCTTCTCGTGGGATCATGGCTCCAAATGGGTTTACGGAGGTCACCTGCCGACTGGTGAACTCATTCCTGATGATGCTCAGTTTATTGGCGAAATCCATACTATGCGTGCCAACAAATATCAGAGTGCTCTTCTGATTGGGGAAGTTTTCCTTCGTAAAGCGGGATTGAGTGCTCATGATTTTCCAACCACTTCATCATCTGAATCACTTGGTAAGCATTTTATTTCAGCTTAGTGTTGTGATGATCCCTTTTCTTCAGAAAGTCTAACTTTTGTCTTGTTTCTTTTTCAGCTCATATGGTAGAAAATTCCCGACAATCTTCAAAGGGAAAAATGGTGTTGTCCAAATCCTCCAAAACCATAGAGAACGTCCCTATCGAGCAGAGAGCGTCTCGGAAGAGAAAACTGGAGTTGAGTCATGACTCCGAGGAGAATGGAGAGGAATCTCCAGATTCTTCTCAAGAATCCCCCATTCGTCAGGGGACAGGATCCGGTTATCCCCCCCCCCCTTCAGCTTAGAACATCCTTGGGTATTCGTGGATGTCACAGCTGGTCGATGCCTCATCCTAATAATAATCCGGTGGAGAGAAAGAAGAGCTACTATGGTCGTAGTGGTAACGATCTTTCTTTACTCGTCGGCAATCATCCAAAACCTACTTTGGTCGAAATGATTGAGGATCATTTAGAGGGTAAGAGAGCTGCTGGCTACTCTGAGAATGATTCACTTGTCCACGACGAGAGCGAGAATGCGGTCGATAAGGCAACTCGTGTTCTTTTGTCCGGCGTCTTTACTCGCGACATGAAAAGCTTCTTCGGAAGGATCCTTTGGAGAAATTTCAGCGAGCTTCTCTTTATGCTGAAAAGGTGATCTTTTTAAGTTTGCTTTATAGTATATTTTCCTTCGAAGATCTTTTTAGTTTGCTAACTCATTTCTTGTTTTACCCCTTTACTTTTTCAGACTAAGACTTGTTTAGCATCATATGCTTATGAAACTGCTCTCTGGAAACAACAATGTGAGTTTCTGGATGAGAAATACAAAGCTTTACTTCATAAGTCTTCTGGTTCAGAGGTTGGTCCCTCAACGACTTCTTCCGTTCCGGTCGTAGAGACTCGGGCTACGGGGACCGAAGACCAGGAGATTATAGACAGGGTTCTGGAGACTTCCCGTGCTCAAGAACAAGCCAATCAATTGGCTAAAAAGTTAGAGGAGTTCCAATTTCAGAGTACTGCTCGGATTAGCGAGTTGGAATCTCAAGTATCAAGTCTTCAAGCTTCTTTAGAGGAGTATGAGGGGGACATTCCTCTTAGTGGACTCAGGGATCGTTATGGCAGGAATCCTGATGAAAAAGTGATTCGTGAATTCCTTAGCTCTCCTGTCCATACGGCGTTGGTATATCAAATGGTCGGACCGCTCCTAGAAAGTACTTTCAAGAAGGCGGTTCATCAGTTGCTCGCTTTTGAAATGATAGAGGATCGTCGAAAGGAATATTTTAAAACGGCACATATTCGGTTAAACCGCTATGGCGAAGTATACTCTCCTTCCGAGCTTCCAGACGTCGTTTATCAAAATTTTCCTTTGGCTCACCTCATCAAAGAGTTCGGAAATCCATTGCCGAATCCTCCTTCTGATATTAATGATGAGGTCGATGACAATTTTATCGATCCAGAGGAAGAGGAAGAGGTTATTGAGCCAGCAAAAGAAGGAGACGTCGTTAGCGAACAGAAGATTCCGGAGGGCGATCAGGCTGCATGATATATTGATCCATGAAAATATCTTTGTAATTATTTATCGTAGGTCTAAATGTAATATTACACTTTCACCCCTTTGTACGTTAAACGTTTCATATTCTGACAGTCACGTCCTTTCATCTTTGACGTAATAATTAAGACAAGTCATTAACTTCGCCGTAATCATTATGCATGTGTCTTTTCAAATTCTAGTGTTCACTCCAAGGTCAGTTTTTGTATTTCGCGCCCTTTCTTTGGGTTTACCGCGTCTTTTCGTATAGTATAAATATAAAAAGGTAAAAACTTGTCTCGCTATTTACCGCTTTGCTTATCTCTCAACATAATACTCTTTCTTTATTAGGTCGATAAGCTTTCTCGATATTTTAAATTTACTTCTTGAATTCCGATCATGACTAATCTTTTCGGTAATACATCAAAGCGTCCTTCCCGTGAGAACGCTAGAAATCCCAGATTGAAGAAGTCTCGAACAGAAGGACCCTCGATGGAACCTCTTCGTTGGTCCTCTGTTAGCAGGTCGGTGACCGATACCCTTGTCGTCCCCTCCGAACCTTTTTCTGTAGTTAGTTCATCCTTTGTAGAACCAAACTTTTCTTCTTCCGCTGATGTTGGAAACATGCATTCCCCTGGTCGGGTGGCTTTTGGCGATATGTCCAATGTGGAGCAGAATTATAATATACCCGTTACTTCAGGTGTTTCTTCCTTTGAGCAGGCTTTTCACAGAGAGGTTCCTAACAGCTCCGTTTCTTCCTCTCTCTCTACCGCCCAGCTTGTCAGCGGGCCCCTAAGGAGAGATGCTGCGGGGGCATTTGGTGGTGATTCTTTTTTGGATTCGTCTATGACACAATCTGTGTCTCATGATTTTTCTGATTTTTTATTTAATGATACAACTGTTGTTACTACCTACTTTGAATGTGGCGGGCCTTCTGGAGGTCGAACTGAGTCAAGGCCTGGTCGCCGGACCGTTATATCTGCTTCGGGTAAGGAAACCTCGGTTAGTCCCAACGAGAGGAAATCCCCTCGTCTGTTAGACGATCGTTGTATCCTTGAGCAGGTTAAGGATATCATGCGGTCAGCGACTCCCCGCCCTGACAATGTCCCTCTTGTTAGTGAACTGCCTGGCTCTGTTGAGCCAGATGCTTTATCCTGGGATCTAGGCTTGAGCACTATTTTGCCCGGTGAGTTGAGGAAGCTTGAGGGTACTTCCAATGTACGCCTTGTTCAGTCGCTAGTGAAGTTGTGCAAGCAGGTAGACCTATCTTTCATTATTATTACCGCTTTTATTTTGATTGCTTTGTTATATGAGGATTGTTTTCTTTTTCCAGGCTAAGTATTTTGCACTCCAGCTGGGTGTGCAAAACGACGATCTGTGGATAAGTAGAAATGCTTATCAACGTCGTTTGGAATCAGAGTCGGCGAAGGTCACAGGGCAGAGCCTCCAACTGCAGCTTGCCAATGATGATCTGAAAAAACTACAAGAGGAGAAATCTGTTTGGGAGAAAGAGAAAAATGACTTGGTTCAGGCCGCTGCCCTAGCAGAGGAGTCTCGACGGCAGGCCTATTAGGAAGGTTATGATGCCGGTTATCTAAAGCGTCAGGAGGAGTTGATGGCGTTTGTAGGTAACTCGACTCCTCGGAGGACTGTTTCTGCTAGTCGGCCTGTTGATAACAACCCTTCTCGGTGATCTGTTCAACCCGGTTCTTTCCTTTTTTTTTTCTTTTTTTTTTGTAGTGCCCAAACTCTTTGTGTAGTTGCTTGGGCTGAAGTTTTTGTATTGGAAGAATGATTTAATTAAAATTTGATCCATGCCTTGATCAATTTCAATCCATAGATATACTTTGTTATGCATATCTTGCCGTTATGCATAAATATAACTTTGTTGAAATAAACAGTATAGATTAGCATACTTATCTCGTAGTGATCTTCTGGGAGAATATTCAGAATAGAGAAAATGTAGCTTAATCTTGCTCGATTAGTTTTTAAGTAACTGAATGATATAATGTTTGTTCTGGAAATCAAACTTTTTTGATGATCAACCCAGTATGGTCCCTTGGGTTATATCCAAAGTCACGTTATACTTTAAAATGTAGACAGTAGGCCACTCGTATCGATAGTCGATTAAATAACTGTTAAGGAACGCTCAGCATTCTGATCGATGTTCAATCTATGCCTTGCAAATTTGTCTTTTTGTCATGTATATCTTATATAAGGAGGCTATCATTCCTTCTGTTGAACTCTGGTTTTCTTTCCATAGGACTAAGTTTGAAGAGAAGATATCCCTCTAGGTATATTTCCTAAACTTTATGTTTCTCTGTACTGACTGTGAGTTACATGTTCCTTAAACATAACAACCAGTGTATCATTATATCATTTCTTTGATATGGGAGGAATTGGAAAACGTAGAATTATTAGCCAGATCTGGCCTGTTCAGACCTCCTTCAGCAATTATTTGGAATGTTAGGCAGTGTCGATAGTGCAGTCTGGAATGATGGAATTTACTGCCTAAATATCGGCGTCAGACTTCTTGGACTCCAGTGGAGTTCTTGTATAGTCAAGTTAATAATTTTCCATATAATATATGAGGCAGTGACGACCCTCGTAAGCTGGAAGGCTTGGTCTTATATTTCTAGGTGAGCCAGTATTCTTTTTACAATCGGTGTAAACTTGCATGCCTTCGTTGAGGATCTTAAGTTTTCTGCCGAGCGGCTATCATATGTGAGCGTGCAAACCTTTCTGGTCCGGAGCTCCTTTAGATCTGCTTCGATTTTTCGTTGATCGCTTCGATCTAATGTTTCTTTTGTTATCGATCTGTTGAGTCGATCAGAGAGGTGCCGTTCCAACTTACTCGCATTAATTACAGGAAGTCAAAAGGTCGCATTTCCGTCCCTTGATCAAATATTTATCCAGCCGTTGGATTACTCAGATCTATCCCTATAAATAGGGAGGTGGTTTGCATATTTCATTTGTTATTTCTCAAACAGGATGGAGATCTCAGCTTACTTTAATTTCACTTTGCCTTCTGATCCCATAATATTCAAAAAGTCACATTATCGTGATTCATATCATAATAACTTAAATTTCTTCTGCCTCATACTGACGGGTCCCATTGATGCCCTACCTTGTACTAACGGGTCCCATGTGGCCTCTGCTTTATTCTTCATGGGTTTGAGGTCCGTGGTTTCTGTTTGCACATGGAGGGTTCATATTTGCCAGTCACCCCCGCTCTTCGATGTTACCTCCGGAGTGATAGACTACCGGGGTGTGCTGGTAAATGTGCTTACCGCGACGGTCCTTGCGAGATGCTGCTTCAGAGTAAAATGTTTTAACTCTTAATGTGAAAGCAGTATCTTGTTGTGGGTGAATGAGTATTGCCGGTTATCTGGCTGGTAATGCTCATTTCGTCTGGAAGAACATTTGATCTTCAGAGCCTGGCATCGAACTAAAGAAGTCAACCATTTTGAGCAGCATGCTTCTTATGCGGTCGATCATAATTGTCGAGGCACTAGGGAGGAGATTGATGTTTCCGTGGACATTGTCGTGAAGAGCACCAATCCATAAAATAGGATTAGTTAAACAATTGTAACGATGTGTAAATCGTATATAGACCTTTGTAATCTAATCAAAGCTTTTGTATGTAATATATTACATGTTCACAGATGAATAAAACTTTATTTTATTCCTTGCATTCTTCTTGTTGTTGATTTTGTCTCAATCTTAGTTATTATTATCATCGAGGAGCGTTTATCGAGCGGATCAATGTATACTCAACTATTTTTTTGTTTAGACTTAGGTTTTTATACCAAAAGCCTTATAATCGTTGAAAAATAATCGAGGAGTGTTTATTGAGCGGATCAATGTGTACTCAACTCTTTTTGTTTAGACTTAGGTTTTTAATACTAGAAGTCTTTTAATCGCTGAAAAATAATCGAGTAGTGTTTATTGAGCGGATCAATGTATACTCAACTCTTTTTTGTTTAGACTTAGGTTTTTAATACCAGAAGTCTTTTAATCGCTCAAAAATAATCGAGGAGTGTTTATTGAGCGGATCAATGTATACTAAACTATTTTTGTTTAGACTTAGGTTTTTAATACCATAAGTCTATTAATCGTTGAAAACAGATCGAGGAGTGTTTATTGAGCGGATCAATGTATACTCAACTCGTTGTTTTATTTAGACTTAGGTTTTAATTCCAAAAGTCTTTTAATCGTTATAATAGATCGAGGAGTGTTTATTGAGCGGATCAATGTATACTCAACTCTTTTTGTTTAGACTTAGGTTTTAATACCAAAAGTCTTTTAATCGTTATAATAGATCGAGGAGTGTTTATTGAGCGGATCAATGTATACTCAACTCTTTTTGTTTAGACTTAGGTTTTTAATACCAGAAGTCTTTTAATCGCTGAAAAATAATCGAGGAGTGTTTATTGAGCGGATCAATGTATACCCAACTCGTTGTATGGTTTGATCGAGGAGTGTTTATTGAGCGGATCAATGTATACTCGACTCGTTTGTTTGGTTTTATCGAGGAGTGTCTATTGAGCGGATCAATGTATACCCGACTCGTTTCTTGTTAGATCGAGGAGTGTTTATTGAGCGGATAATTGCATACTCGACTCGTTTGTTGTTAGATCGAGGAGTGTTTATTGAGCGGATCAATGTAGACTCGACTCGTTTATATCTTGAACTTGACCAATACTATCGTAGGATTGCGAGGAGTGTTTACCGAATCAATCGATTTGTACTCAATCTTGATTTAATATTTAAAATCGCTAGAATCTTTAATAATTGAACTGTATGCTAAGGCCTTTATTACAAAGAATAAAACTTACTAAAATAAAATAAAGCAGCATGATCCACTAAAATTTATTTACCATAGTATTTTCTAAGGTTGACTGCATTCCAGGTTCTTGGTAAGGCTGTTCCATCCAAGTATGCAATTTTGTATGAACCTTTCTTTCCTACGCCAATGACAACGTAAGGTCCACCCCAATTTTGTTGTAACTTTCCCACATGCTTGGATACTTCTACCTTTTTCAAGACCAGGTCCCCTTCTTTGAAGGTTCGGATGCGTACCTTTTGATTATACGCCCTTTCCATGTTTGCTTTAGTGACTTGCAACCGTACAGCGGCTTTTTCTCTTAAAGCTTCTGTTAAATCAATATCATTTTCTATTGTCTTTTCATTTTCCTGATCGTCATACATTTCAATTCTTGGTGTTTTGGAATTAGAGTTTCGATCGGAATAACAGCTTCGGAGCCATATACTAGGCTAAATGGGGTTTCCCCGGTTGAGGTCCTGACAGTGGTTCGATTAGCCCAAAGTACTCCTGGGAGTTCATCAAGCCATTTTCCTTTGGCTGCCCCTAATCTCTTTTCCAAGGATTTTATTATTTCTCGGTTTGCTACCTCAGTTTGTCCGTTCGCTCTAGGATGCCCGACCGAAGTGAAATTTTGCTGAATTCCTAGTTTTGAACACCATTCTATTACCTGTTTTCCCGCGAATTGGGTCCCATTATCCGAAATTAGAATTCTCGGGATGCCAAATCGACATACTATGAATTTCCAGAGGAAGTTGATCACTTGGAACTGAGTTATCCGTGCAAGGGCGACGCATTCTATCCATTTGCTGAAGTATTCAACAGCAACCAGAACGTATGCTTTCTTGGATCTAGCTGCGGGGAAAGGTCCTACAATGTCCATTCCCCATTGATCGAACGGCCAACACACTGGTATCGGGTGTATGTTTTCGGCTGGTTGATGACATATATTAGCATGGACTTGGCAATGATGACATTTTTGGACATATTGTATGGCATCGTTGTTGAGGGTAGGTGTTCGAAGGCATTTTAAAGCCAAGGCCCTTGCTCCGCTGTGATTCCCTGCTTCTCCTTTGCGTATTTCTCGGAGTATATCATCGATTTGAGATTCGGAGATGCATCTTAGAAGAATTCCCGATACCGATCTTCGGTAAAGTTTTTCTTCTATCAATGTATATTTTGGAGCACGATATTTTATTTTACGAGCTTCGTTTTGGTCGAGCGGCAGTTTTCCTTCTCGAAGGTACTCTATCATCGGAGTCATCCAATTTGCTTCGGCCTCTTCGATTTCCATTACTTGAGCGATAGGCGTTTCATCGATATCGATTGCTGGTGTATTAGACATTAGCCAAGTGATCACTCTTTCAGTCTTTCCGTCGTTGGATGCTGTAAATCTAGAGAGTTGATCGGCCCATTTATTTTCCGATCTTGGAATGTTTTGTATCCCAAATTCTTCGAATTTTTCAGCCAGTTGTTTCACTTTGGCCAGATATTTGATCATGTTAAATTCCTTTGCCTCATATAGGCCCTCTATTTGCCATTTCCATTCCTGCGATCAATGCTTCATATTCTGCTTCATTGTTTGTCACGATGAAGTCTAATGTTATCGCGTAATTGATATCCTCCATATTTGGCCCGGTAAAGTTGATCCCAGCACCTCCTCCTTCTCGGCATGAAGCGCCGTCGACGTGCATTAACCAGGTTTGCTTTTCTAGGATCAGGATATCATGTGCATGGCTGGTTTATTCAGGATTTTCAACTTCCTGGCTCGGAGTCTCTAATAGAAAATCGGCTAGGACTTGCGCTTTAATTGCAATTCTTGGTTTGTACTCGATGTCGAACTGACCGAGTTCGATCGCCCATTTGATCAATCTTCCAGAGGCTTCTGGCTTTGCTAAGACCTGTCTTAATGGTTGATTGGTTAATACCACAACTTTACAGGTCAGAAAGTAGGGTCGGAGTTTTCTTGCTGCCACTACTAAGGCCAAGGCGAATTTCTCTATTTCCAAGTAGTTTTTCTCGGCCCCCTGCAATAGTTTGCTTAAGTAATAAACAGGCTTATGTTCTAAGCCATCCACTTTAACTAGTACCGAACTAATGGCCACTTCAGAGATCGATATGTATAAATATAATGGTTCCCCTTCGGTTGGTTTGGCCAACAGTGGGGACGTCGTTAGGTATTCTTTTAATCGTTCAAAGGCCTGGTCGCATTCTTCAGTCCAAGCAAAGTTTTTCGCTTTTCGAAGCGTTTGGAAGAACGGCAAGCTTCTGTCAGCTGACTTGAATATAAATCTGTTTAGCGCCACAATTTTGCCTACCAAGCTCTGTACTTGGGAGATCGTTTTTGGAGGCTTCATTTCAGTTATTGCTCGAATTTTTTCTGGGTTTGCCTCAATTCCACGTTGATGTATCAGATATCCCAAAAACTTTTCGGATTTAACCCCGAAAGTGCATTTGGCAGGGCTTAGCTTCATTCGATACTTTCTCAATATTTGGAAGCATCGATCGGGGTGTTTTACGTGATCAACTTCATTCATGCTCTTGACCAGCATATCATCCACGTATACTTCCATTATTTCTCCAATTAATTCTTTAAACATCAGGTTAACTAACCTTTGGTAGGTGGCCCCGGCATTCCTCAAGCCGAACGGCATTACTATAAAGCAATAGACTCCTTGCTCGGTTACGAACGCAGTTTTCTCTTGGTCCCGCTCGTCCATGTATATTTGATAGAAACCTTGGAAAGCATCCATCATACTGAAAATTGCAAAAACAGCGGTGGAGTCGACTAATAAATCGATCCTTGGGAGAGGATATGGATCCCGCGGGCATAATTTGTTAAGGTCGGTGAAATCGTTGCACATCCTCCATTTGTTATCCTTTTTGTCTCCCTTTGCTACTAGCACGACATTACATAGCCACTCCGAGAAGTGTATTTCTCGAATTTGTTTTGCTTTGAGTAGTCTTTCTACTTCGGCTTTAATTATTTTGTCCTTTATTGGTCGATGATTCCTCTTTTTTTGCCTAGCAGGTTTTCCCAGAGGGGTCGATTTTTAGGGAATGACTGATTACCCGGGGGTCGATCCCTTCAATGTCGTTCGCGCTCCAGGCGAAGATATCTACATTATTTCTGAGAAAGTTGATCAGCATTACTTCTCCTTCCTTGCTTAACTCCGTACCTATTCTTGTTGTTTTTTATGAGTCCCCCTGTACTAGTATGAAATCCTTATGTTCTGGTGGTTTAAAGGCTAAATCCACCGGCTCCTTTCCTTTTTTATCTATTCGGTCAGTGCTAGGGATTTCAACCTCGTTTCTACCAACATCGTCTTTGAGCTTTCTTTTGCTCGGGGTAATCGCCTTAGGGGGGCTTTTCAAAGTTAACGATGTGTTGTAGCAATCCCATGCCATACAATGGTCATTCACTATTTCCTCGATACCTGAGTCGGTCGGAAATTTTATTTTTTGATGGTAAGTTGAGACGACAGCTCGGAACAGGTTGAGGGCAGGTCGCCCTAAAATCGCATTGTAGGCGAACGGAGTTTCTACTACTAAAAATTTTACCAGCTTCACTGTTCGATATGGTTTCTTTCCGAGTGAAACACTCAAAGTAATTGTTCCACTGGGGACAATTGCGGATCCTCCGAATCCCACCAACGGCGTAGCTACCTTTTGGAATGTTATTTGCCCCAAGTTCATCTGGGCTAGTACCTCTTTAGAGATGATATTTGCAGAGCTTCCATTATCAATTAGGATTCTTTTGACGTTGTAATTTGCTATCTCTAGGGATACCACCATCGAAAAATCGGGGCTATCCTCTTTCGTGTCCCAAACAAGGTTTTTGGGTACTTCGCCTCCGTTGAAACTAATTAGCTTGTGCGTCGTTGCTTTGTTTTCTAAGGTCCATATTTCCTTCTGGTATTTAATGTTTTCGACTATGGATCTAGCGGTCCTTCGACGAGCATTACGACTATCTCCCCCTGCGGGTCCCCTTGAGATCGTGTGTATGGTTCCGTTGATCTGATCATTATTTAGTTCTTGAGGGGGGCCTTTATTAGGGGACCTTCTACGTGAATTTCTTCTCGGGTGGTTATACCGAGGACTCCCGCTTCTTTCTCGCTTGCGGTTATCCCGCTCCAAATAGTCATTTAGTTTTCCTTGTTCGATCAGCTTTTCGATCTCTCTTTTAAGGTGAAAACAATCTTCAGTGCGGTGCCCTTGTGCCCGGTGATACTTGCAGTATAAGTCATAGTTTCGTCCACCTGGTCTGGGCTGAGCGATTTTCTTTGCTTCTGGGATCCAATTATTCCTTTCTAGTACAGCCAAGATTTCTTCTATTGGAACGGTTAGTCTTGGGTGATCTACTTGATTCACCCTGCTTCGGATTGTCGGTTCACTGATTCCAGGTCTTTGATAGACGTTAGGTCGTCTTTCCTGGTCGTTTTTATTATATTCTAATCGCTGGAAGATGTTGCCTTTTCTAAAAGATCGTTCGTAGTCCATGGATCTTTAGGCAGGAATTCTATCTTGTCGTTTGGAGCCTGAGGTCGTAACTTTATTTTTGTTCTTATCTTTAAAAGAATTCATCTCTTCCTGGGTCATATACTTAGATGCCAGGCTCATGATGTCCGCGAACGTTCTTGGTTGTTTTCGGCTGAGGGCGTTTCCAAACTACCTATTCTTTGTGAGGTCGAAGAGAATCGAGATTATGTAATCAATATTGGGGGAATCGATTTTGAGTAATTCGACATTAAATCTTGCCAACCAATTCCTTAAAGATTCACCTTCTCGTTGATAAATGGTTCCTAAATAGCTCATTGGCAATTTTTGTCTTTTTTGACTGGCGAATTGCTGTGTCAGTTTGTTACATAATTCTCGAAAACTGAATATGGAGTTGGCTGGTTGTTTGGCAAACCAGTCCAAAGCTAATCCTTCTAACGTGGTCACCATCAGCTTAGCGGTGAACTCCGCTGAGTGAGAATACAAGTTCATTATGTTTGTGAAACTAAAGATAGAGTCATCTGGATCAGTGGTTCCGTCATATCTGGGTAGTCTACCCGGAACTTGTCCGATTGACCGTGCTTCTTTTATTTCTCTGCAGAAGGGAGAGCACGCTGCTAGGCTATCCTGGAGTTATGTGGTTCTGGTCCACGTGTTTTGAACGGATCGTAAGCGTTGCTCGAGTCGTTCTTGTACCATCTTTTCGATTTCTATTTCCGAGAATCACATTGTTCTTGGTTGATTCGGGATCGCCTCGCCAGCGTCATCCTCGATGGGGATTATGGTGTGTTCCTTTGATTTGTTGCGTTGTGGTCTCCTTCGATCCGCTTTTCTTCGGATGTTGTCATCGGAGGGTTTTGAATTGCCCTGCTGCGGACTGTGCAGCGAGCGTCGCTCGCTTGCCGGGCTATCAGCTTGTTGAGAGATTTGATCGTTCTGCCTCGGCTTTCTTTGAGCGGGATTTGCCCTAGTAGTTCTAACGTTTTGGGGGACTTGTTCGAGTACAAGTAATTCCTCTGGGGAGAGTGATTTAAGGAGCATAGCGATCTGTCGTAACTTCTCCTGAGCATCTGACAGTGGGACCGGGATCGTTGGAGCTACATGTTCTTCCGGTATTGTGCCAGTAGGGATCCCTTGTGGTTCCACCTGATTCTGATGATGCTCATTCTGTTGCTGGCTGTCGTTGGATATACGGGCGTTATTATCGGTATTGCCCAGTAGATCCTCAGACGCATCATGTTGGTTGGTCGTGTTACTTCTTGCTCCGTTACGAGCGCTCTTCCTTGGGCGAGCCATATGTCGTTCGAATAATTAACCTAGCCCCACGGTGGGCGCCAACTGATTTAACCGGATTTCGTCGGGTTAATTATATCAGTGAATATGGGATATTGGGGATTATCAATATATATGATATAAAGGGCTCTGTTACTTTATTCAGGATGGATCAATCTCAAAGAAGAACAATTTTGAGGGAACAATAAGTAATCATGACAACCAACGTAAAATAATATGAATATGAAGAAAAAGCTCTTTTCTTATTGAATAATCTTGGATTCCGCTGTTATGCAGAATTTAGTAGCGTATTTGCCGTGTGTGTAATACAATGATTAACTAGGTATTTATATCATATTAAACCTAGCATTACAAGGAAACATAATCCTAATAGGACTCGGCCCAAATGTCCTTCTTGAGTCCGGACTGTAGTCTGCTTGTTGAAGAGAGTCGTATTCTGCCGGGTCGATAAGATGATCTCGAACTGACTGGTCTGGTCGAACCGATCTGTTATACTTCAGTCGATCCGCACATTATAAGGGGTGCGAAGTAGCCCCCATCATCGCTATTTACCGCTTTCACTCATTTCTCAATAGAATACTCTTTCGTTAGCAGGTCGATAAGCTTTCTCGATAATTTAATTTTTCTTTTTGAATTTCGATCATGAGTAATCTTTTCAGTAATACTTCGAAGCGTCCTTCCCGTGAGAGCGCTAGAAATATCAGACCGAAGAAGCCTCGAACAGAGGGGCCCTCGATAGAACCTCCTCGTTTGTCTTTCGTTAGTGGGTCGGAGACCAATACTCTTGTCATTTCTTCTGAACCTTTTTCCCGTAGTCAGTTCGTCTTTTACACAACCAAACTTTTCCTCTTCTGGTGAAGCAGGAAGTAGGCCTTCCCCTGGTCGGGTGGCCTTTGGTGATATGTCCAACGTGGAGCAGACTTTTAATATTCCTGTTTCTTCAGGTGTTTCTTCTTTTGAGCATGGCTTTCATGGACGGGTTCCTGATGACTCCGTTCCTTCTTCTACTTCTACCGCCCTACTTGTCGGCGGACACCGAAGGGAAGATGCCACGGGGGCACTTGGTGGATATTCTTTTTTGGATCCATCCATGACACAATCTGTTTCCCAAGATTTCTCTGATATTTTATTTAATGATACTACTGTTGTCACTACTTCCTTTGAATCCGGCGGGCCTTCTGGAGGTCGGACCGGATCAAGGTCCGGTCGGCGAATTGTTATTTCTGCTTCAGGCAAGGAGACCTCGGTGAGTCCTAACGAGAGGGAATCACCTCGTATGTTAGATGACCGTTGCATTCTCGAGCAAGTTAAGGATTTTATGCAGTCGGAGACTCCACGTCCTGACGGTGGTGATTTTTTACTTTAAAAAATATAAGCTGAGATTCAGGTGGACTAAATTTCTTTAAATCTATATACTTTAAACAACAACGAAGCTCAAGTTGCGAACTGCCTGGCTCTGTTGAGCCTGATGCTTTGTCTTGGGACCTGGGCCTAAGCACTATTTTGCCCGGCGAGTTGAGGAAGCTCGAGGGTACCTCCAATGTTCGCCTTGTTCAGTCGCTGGTGAAGATATGAGAGCAGGTAAACATATTTTTTTATTAATTTTCCCCGCTTTTATTTTGATTGCCTTGTTGTGTAAGGGCTTTTCATTTTCTTTTCTTTTCTAGGCCAAATATTTTGCACTCCAGCTGGGTGTGCAAAATGACGATCTGTGGATCGGTAAGGAAGCCTATCAACGTCGTTTGGAGTCGGAGACGGTGAAGGCCACAGGGCAGACCCTCCAGCTGCAGCTTGCCAATGATGACCTCAAAAAATTACAAGAAGAGAAGTCTGTCTGGGAGAAGGAGAAAAGTGATTTGGTTCAGGCTGCTGCCCTAGCAGAGGAGTCTCGACGGCAGGCCTATGAAGAGGGTTATGATGCCGGTTATCTAAAGCGTCATGAGGTATTGATGGCGTTTGCAGGTAACTTGACTCCTCGGAGGAGTGCTTCTGCTGGTCAACATGTTGGTAACAATCCTTCTCGGTGACCTGTTCGACCCGGCTGTTATTTTGAGTTTCCTCTCTTTTTTTTTTATCTTTTTTTTTGTGGTAGTGCCCCAACCTTTTGTGCGGTTGTTTGGGCTGAATTTTTTGTATGGGGAGAATGAACTAATGAAAATGATGATCTTTTACGAGCAGATCCATGCCTTGATCAATTTCAATCCATAGATTCATTTTGTTACGCATATTTTGCTGTTATGAATAAGTATAACTTCTTGAAATAATCAGTATAGATTAGCATACTTATCTGATATTGATCTTCTGGGAGAATATGCTTTGTTTGATAGAGTAGCTTAGTCTGGCTCGATCAGTTTTTAAGTATCTGAATGATATAACGTTTGTTCTGCAAATCAAACCTTTAAATCAAGTATAAGAATGATGATCGACCAAGTATGGTCCCTTATGATTGTTCCGCAGTCGCCTTAGTCATGAAAATGTGGACAGTGGGCCATCCATGTAGATAGTTGATTGAATAATTGATATGGAACGCTCAGTGTTGTCGTCGATGTTCGACCAGTCCTTTGTAAATTTGTCCTTTTGCTAAGGATATCTTATTTAAGGACGCTGTCATTTCCACTGTTGAGATCTGCTTTTCTTATCATAGGTTTAAGTTCGCCGAACCTTGTGAAGAAAAAAAAATATCGTTCTAGGTATCTTCTTTAAATCCATGTTTCTCTGTACTGATTGTGAGTTCCATGTTCCTCAAATAAAGCAACCAATGTATCAAATATGTTAAATTTTTTGATATGGGAGGAATTGGAAAATGTAGACTTATTAGTTAGATCCAGTCTGTTCAGACCTCCTTCAGCAATTCTTTAGAATGTTAGGCAGCGGCGATAGTGAAGTCTGGAATGACGGTGTCAGGCTTCTTGGACTCCAGTGGAGTTCTTGTATAGCCAATTAATAATTTTCCATACAATATATGAGGCAGTGACGACCCTCGTATGCTGGAGGGTTAGGTCTTACACTTCTAAGCGAACCAGTATTTTTTCATAATGGTGTAAATTTGCATGCCTTTGTTGAGGATCTTAAGCTCTTTATCGAGCGACTAGCATATGAGAGCGTGCAAACTTTTCTGGTCTGGAGCTCTTTTAGATCTGCTTTTATTATGCATTGATCGCTTCGATCTGGATTTTCTTTTGTTATCGATTCGTTTAGTCGATCAGAGAGGTGTCGTTCCAACTTACTAGCATTAATTACGGGAAGTCAAAAGGTCGCATTTCCGTCCCTTGATCAAATCTCCATCCAGCCATAGGATTAATCAGATCTATCCCTATAAATAGGGAGGCGGTTTCCATATTTTGATTGTAACGCTTAAAAAAGGATGGAGGTCTCAGTTTCCTTGAATTCACTTTGCCTTCTGATCCCATAATATTCAAAAAGTCACATTATCGTGATTTATATCCTAACATCTTAAATTTCTTCTGTCTTGTACTGACGGGTCCCATGGAAGCCCTACCTTGTACTGACGGGTCCCATGAGGCCTCAACCTTTGTCTTCACAGGTTTGAGGTCCGTGGTTTCTGTTTTCACATGGAGGGTTCATATTTACCAGTCACCCCCGCTCTTCGATGTTACCTCTGGAGTGATAGACCACCGGGGTGCGCTGGTAAATGTGCTCACCGCGACGGTCCTTGCGAGATGCTGCTTCAGAGTAAAATATTAACTCCTAATGTAGAAGCAGTATCTTGTTGTGGGTGAATGAGTATTCTCGGTCATCTGGCTGGTAATGATCATTTCCTCTGGAAGAACATTTGATCTTCAGAGCCTGGCCATCGAACTAAAGAAGTCGATCATCCTGAGCAGCATGCTTCTTAGGTGGTCGATCATAATCGGCGAGGCACTAGGGAGGAGATTGATGTTTCCGTGGAGATTGTCGTGAAGATCGCTGATCTATAGGATAGGATTGTTTTATCTAAACAATTGTAACGATGTGTAAATCGTATATAGACCTTTGTAATCTGATCAAAGCTTTTGTATGTAATTTATTACATGTTCCTTGAACACCGATGAATAAAACTTTATTTTTATTCCTTGCATTCTTCTTGTTGTTGATTTCGTCTTAATCTTATTTATGAGGAGCATTTATCGAGCGGATCAATTTATACTCAATTCATTTCTAAGACTTAGGTGTATTTACCAAATCTTTTTGATCGTTAAAATAGATCGAGGAGCGTTTATTGAGCGGATCAATTTATACTCAACTCTTTTTATTTAGACTTAGGTTTTATACCAAAAGCCTTTTTAATCGATAAAAATAGAACGAGGAGCGTTTATTGAGCGGATCAATTTATACTCAACTCTTTTTATTTAGACTTAGGTTTTATACCAAAAGCCTTTTTAATCGATAAAAATAGAACGAGGAGCGTTTATTGAGCGGATCAATTTATACTCAACTCTTTTTATTTAGACTTAGGTTTTATACCAAAAGCCTTTTCAATCGTTAAAATAGATCGAGGAGCATTTATTGAGCGGATCAATTTATACTCAACTCTTTTTATTTAGACTTAGGTTTTATACCAAAGCCTTCGGATGTAGATCGAGGAGCGTTTATTGAGCGGATCAATTTATACTCGACTCTTTGTATTGTTAGATCGAGGAGTGTTTATTGAGCGGATCAATTTATACTCAACTCTTTTCATTTAGACTTAGGTTTTATACCAAAAGCCTTTTTAATCGATAAAAATAGAACGAGGAGCGTTTATTGAGCGGATCAATTTATACTCAACTCTTTTTATTTGGACTTAGGTTTTATACCAAAGCCTTCGGATGTAGATCGAGGAGCGTTTATTGAGTGGATCAATTTATACTCGAATCTTTGTATTGTTAGATCGAAGAGCGTTTATTGAGCGGATCAATTTATACTCAACTCTTTTCATTTAGACTTAGGTTTTTATACAAAAGCCTTTGGATGTAGATCGAGGAGCGTTTATTGAGCGGATAAATTTATACTCAACTCTTTGTATTGTTAGATCGAGGAGCGTTTATTGAGCGGATCAATTTATACTCAACTCTTTTCATATAGACTTAGGTTTTTATACCAAAGCCTTTGGATGTAGATCGAGGAGCGTTTATTGAGCGGATCAATTTATACTCGACTCTTTGTATTGTTAGATCGAGGAGCGTTTATTGAGCGGATCAATTTATACTCAACTCGTCATATTTTTATTGGATCTTAACCAAGATGATCGTAGAATTCCGAGGAGCGTTTACCGAATCAATCGAATTATACTCAACTCGTTTTGATATTTTCCTTTAATCGAGCTTTGATTTGATATTTAAAATTACTAAAATCTTTAAAAATCGAATCGTAGGCTAAGGCCTTTATTACAAAGAATAAAACTTACTAAAAAGAAAATAAAACAGCATAATCTACTAAGATTTATTTACCATAGTATTTTCTAAGGTTGACTGCATTCCAGGTTCTTGGTAGAGCTGTTCCGTTCAAGTGTGCAATCTTGTATGAACCTTTATTTCCTACACCGATGACAATGTATGGTCCATCCTAATTCTGTTGCAACTTTCCCACATGCTTGGATACCTCTACCTTTTTCAAAACCAGGTCTCCTTCTTTGAAGGTTCGGACGCGTACTTTTTGATTGTAGGCCCTTTCCATATTTGATTTAGTGACTTGCAAACGTACGGCCGCTTTTTCTCTTAAAGCCTCTGTTAAATCAATATCATTTTCTCTTGACTTTCCATTTTCCTGGTCGTCATACATTTCAATTCTTGGTGTCGGAATTAGCATTTCGACTGGAATAACAGCTTCCGAGCCATATACTAGACTGAATGGGGTCTCCCCGGTTGAAGTTCTGATTGTGGTTCGATTAGCCCACAGTTTTCCTGGGAGTTCATCTAGCCATTTTCCTTTGGCTGCCCCCAATCTTTTCTCCAGAGATTTTATTATTTCTCGGTTCGCTACCTCAGTCTGTCCGTTCGCTCTAGGATGCCCAACTGAAGTGAAATTTTGCTGAATTTCCTAGCTTTGTACACCATTCCATTACCTGTTTTCCCGCAAATTGGGTTTCGTTATCAGAGATCAGAATTCTCGGGATGCCAAATCGACATACTATTAATTTCCATAAGAAATTGATCACTTGGAATTGAGTTATTCGGGCAAGGGCGATGCATTCTATCCATTTGCTGAAGTATTCAACAGCGACCAAAACATATGCTTTCTTGGATCTAGCCGCTGGGAAAGGTCCCACGATGTCCATTCCCCAGTGATCAAACGGCCAACATACTGGTATTGGATGCATGTTCTCGGCGGGTTGATGACATATATTAGCATGGACTTGGCAATGATGACATTTTTAGACATATTGGACGGCATCATTGTTGATGGTAGGCCAATAATAACCTGTTCGAAGGCACTTTAAAGCCAAGGCCCTTGCTCCGCTGTGATTCCCTGCATCTCTCTCGTGTACCTCTCGGAGGATATCATTGGTTTGAGATTCGGAGACGCATTTCAGGAGAATTCCCGATACTGATCTTCGGTAAAGTTTTTCTTCTATCAATGTATATTTTGGAGCCCGATATTTTATTTTCCGAGCTTCGTTTTGGTCCAGCGGCAATTTTCCTTCTCGAAGATAGTCTATCATTGGAGTCATCCAGTTTTCTTCAACTTCTTCGATTTCCATCATTTCAGCGACCGGTGTCTCATCGATATCGATTGCCGGCGCATTGGAGATTAACCAGTGGATCACCCTTTCAGTTTTTCCTGATAGGATAGTGCCCAGCAAGCCAACAAATATAAGCTTGTTAAGGAACTTCCTTTAGAAGCAATCTTATGATTCATAAGATAATACGCCCGTTTATTCATAGTACGTGAATTAAACAATGGCCAACTTCATCTCTCGCGAACGTATCTAAGCGATTGGATGAAACCCTGAGATCACTCATGACTACGGGATTATTCACTTCAGTATTGGGTGCGATTAATCATGAAACAGTCTCAAAGGTCGTGATCTCAAAAACGTTCCAAGTCATAGATTCATATCGAGACGGGGTATCGTATGAATCGTCAAGACTTGTAGGATTATGCATGATTCACATGAAGTGAATTTGTTGTCGTTTCATGAACAAGGCATTGAATGCTAGTGCATATGACTAGATGGTTCGATAGGGGATCGAACGCATCGAACGACCCGAACAGAGAGACCCATCGTGGAAGTGCGTTAAGCATATCGGTAATGGGATGTCTATCAAGACTTATAATAGTGTACGATTTAGTCCTTTGACTTGAGGTACTAGGGCGAATTCAGTACACGGGAATACGTACTTTGATTTAGGAGCCGACCACATAGCTTGGTCATTGTGCGACTACTTTGGGTGCGTACGAACGTGTGCGCGGATGGTTAGTACTAATATAGGATCTATCGACTCATCTTGATAAGATGAGAGAATTTCCTGTACGTTCTTAGATAATGATATCCGAGGAATCTGCGGCCGCAGTCAGTGACGGATTTGGAAAGGGGTTTCCAAATTTAGCAGTCACACTGGAATTATTATCCTGAATTAGAAAGTACAGAATTGATATAATTAGAGGTGCCGACCAATTCACACACCCTAGGTCTCAATCGGGAAATTAGTCGCTAGAAGGACCGTATGTACATGGCATTTATAAGAGTTGGAGGTTCACGAATATCAATTCACCTGAAGTTGGGCCTCATGGGCTTGTGGCTAGACATCGACCATGAGGTGTGGGTACTCCTGAATTAATAAGGAAATTAATTCTGGAGTGGTCAATTAAAGTGGTTAATTGATCGGAGCAATTAATTGCTCACTAATTAAATCACGAAAGTCGTGGGCCTGCTGCCAATTGATGGTGAACCTAGAGGGTCACACACAATACAGTTGGACAGTGACAGTCTGAAAGGAATCAATTGATTTAAGGAATTAAATCAATATATGAATTAAAGTATTAATTCATGAAGAAAAATAATTAATTAGAAGTAACTAATTAATTAATCAAGAATTAAAGTGTTAATTCAAAATGGAGAATCATTAATTAGGAGTAACTAATTAATGAATCAATTGGAATTTCTGATTGATTATATCCTCAATTAAAGTGTTAATTGGAAATGATTAATTAATTAATAGTGGATTAATTAATTAAAACACATGGGCCGATCCATATGAAAGTTAATTGATCTTTTATTAATTAATTTAAGCATATGGGCCAATTATTGTAAAGATAAATTAGTCTAGGATTAATTAATCTTGCATGGGCCGATTTTGGGAACAATGATCAAATTAAGTTTAGGATTAATTAAAATCATATGGCTGATTTTTGTTAATTAATTGGGCCGATTTTCTGCTTAATTAATTAGTCTTGAATTAATGTTAATCATGTTTGATTATGATATGGATCAAAGAGATTGTGTTAGCTTGTGTAACTAGGAAAGAGATTGAGATATATCTTGTTTCCTAAAGTGATAAGATTATGTATATCTTGTTTCTTGATAAGAAGATATTCTTTCAAGATTTAGATATCTATTAGGAGAAGGAGTCATCTAAATAATGATATCTATAAATACTAGATACACATAATCTAATCAAGAGTTGAAAAACCTAAAAGATTTATTCTAAGCAAGAAAGAAAATCAAAACACAAGAAAACAAGAGAGGCCGAAAAATTCAGCCCCCTTCTCGCCCCATTGCATAACCGAACCCTGTCAAGAAAAATCCCCCCTCCCTGTGTAGGATTTTTCTCCAAGTTTTCTTCCCGGATCTGAATCCAATTCCTGACGAGACAATTCCTTAATCCTAGTTCTGAGCCTGGGGATTTCGCGAAGTCACTCAAATCCATCTGGTGTGGACTTTCTCTAGAGGCACAACACTTGGGGTGCTCTAGTGAACAATTGAAGACCGGAGGAAAACCACCACCTTGCCTGTGGTAAGGTAAAACACTTTTTACCATTTATTTATTTTAGTATATGCATGCTGAAATAAATTCAACCTTTATTCATATGTGCTAATAAGAAACCCTGGGATTTGTTGTATAAATAAAAATTTTAAATTCCGCACTGTTGTAGTTGACAATTATACCCATAAAAACCCAACAGTGGTATCAGAGCCTAACTTATTATGCACATATGAAAAAAAGCCTGAACACTTTAAATTTTCGTGAATATGTTTATTTGTCGTGTTCTATGCATGGATCTTGCTGATTATGACTAATTATGTGTTCAGGTAAATAGCATAATTCTTATTTGGGCCAGATCTGCAATTTACGAATTTTACAGGACTAAAACTGCAATTTACGATTTTTAGAAAATCTGGACGGAATCTGAAATTTTAATTTTTCTGGAAATTTTGGGCTGAAACTGAAAATCTGTTTTTCTAGCGATAGGGGTCTGTTTGCAATTTCCGTAAGTTGTGGGGCTGTTTTGCAATTTACGAAAACTTCAGGGGCTGTTTTGCGATTAATAAAAGTTTCTGGAAATAAAATAATAATTTCTGTTTTCTGGGCCAATTTGCAAGTTCTGGAATTTTTGGGGCTAATTTATTATTTCCGAAAGTTTTGGGGTCAAAACGTAATTTTCGAAAATTGAGGGACCAAACTGTAATTTTCAAAATTTGAAATTTCCAGAACCTGAATTATGTTTAAAAGGTGTTTTATTATCCGAAGGATTAATTTTTCATAATTAGTAGTGGACTAAAGTAAGAACCATGAGATATTTTAAAAGGTGGTTTTAAAATAGAAGTTGTGATTTAATTTTAAAAGGGGTTTTAAAATAAAATCAAAGGGTCATTTTAAAAGAGGTTTTAAAATGATAGTTAAAAGATTGTTTTAGAAAGTTTTTTTTTAAAACTAGAATCTAAAGTTATTTTAAAAGGTAGTTTTAAAATAATAAAAGAAATAAGAAAAATTATAATTTTGCTTGTTTCTTGCTCAACGTGAAATTGTTTACGTGGTTTTCGATCGCGCCGAGCCTTGACCCTTAGGTTAGATGTGATTGGTTAATTTTAATCTTATTGTTTTTATTGGGCCTGCGAGCCTTAAGTTTTGGGCCACTTTGAGCCATTGTAATAGATATGGCTTTACTATTTTATTAGTTTAGGATGGAGGTCCGTTACAAGCAAGGTGGGAGCCCAAGAAGACTAAAGGCCATGTATGCATGGTAAAATGTGTAATAGAGTAGGTCTCCGTGAAACCTAATAGATTGACCAATAGGACCATCGTCTTTGGCTCGATGGTGGTCCGCATAGGAGGCTCCCGATCGAAAACATACTGTGGTAGCATGCATGCTAGGTGTGAATGTTTTATTTTTATTTGTTGATTTATTTTAGGCTTGCGCGCTAGAATTTAGATCACTAAATAAATAATAAAGCATAATTAATGTGGTGAGATCTCGAGGAGAGTTACCTCAAACTTCCTAAAACCGAAAATCCCCTCTCGAATTAAAATATTAAGTCATATTGGGTAAAATATAAAATGATGTTTTATAGATCCAAGCCTTCCATCAATAGGGACTAGTGTATGTTGTCTACTTATCGATAAAGGTGATCCAGAGTCTGGCACCCGAGTCGAAGAAAGGGACAATACACGAAATTCCTTGATTCTTGTTTTTAACTAAACTCGACAAGGGTGGGGACTGGTCGGGACGTGAAAATCGACCGATAATCAGTTACGGGGATTTCATGACCGGGCCAGTTGCTCATCAAGATTGACTGGGTAAGACTTAAACGAGTAGTAACATTTATGATGTAGCAGTGCTAGATAAATGCGAAAATCGAGGCAAAATAGCTTGAAGGTTGTGGAGTAACACAATTGGTAAAAGTATACCTACCTAGGGAGTTAATTGTATGGCCGCGAGTCGTGGGTGCAATTAATGTCTGCTGGGACGTCAAGACCTACTAGGAAATAGAATTTCCCGAACAATGCAAGGGGTTATTGTTTCGATAAAATAGTGAGAGAACTTTTTCGATAGAAAGACCAATCTTCGTTAATTATAAGTATTATCTTAAATCTGTCTGCTTATTGTTGTCTATTATTTATATTTAGCCATGCCAAAATTCACTGCCGATTACGAACAAACAATATTGCAAATCTGGATATCATCACTCCACGATAAAGACATGACTGGGTTCAACAATATTAGTGAATATTGTACTTACCTGATCAAGAGGCTAAAACGAATCGATAAGCTTAGAGCTATATTGACACTAGATGATAAAATGGTAATCATCACAAATGGCCTGCCTGAATCATTCTCTCATTTTATCGATCATTGTGAAGTTCCAAGTAAAGGAATTGAGACCAATGATTTGCATAAATTGTTAGATAAATATGAGAAAGCCCTCGAAAGAGGACAAGGATTGATCGAAGGAAAGAATTGTCCCTTATGTAAGAAAGATGACGAAGTGAGGAACATGACTGATGAGGAATTCCGAAACATACTTGACCAAGGTATAACCTAAGTTATTTCCTTTTGATGAAAAACATCTTAAGATTTTCTTTTGTTGTAAAACATCTAACATTTCTGGTTTCTGTAAAAGTGTTTACAGATGATGACTGGAACGTGCTGCATGTAACCAAGTTTGGGTTTCGACTGCACATGAGGGAAACATACTTCAGGGAATGGGTCAAGGAGCATCTGGATTTTTCTTATTAGTATATGTTTTTCTTTAATTCTGGATTTAGGAATTAGTTAGAGTTTTGTCTATTTATTTCGAACTTTGTACGAAACTTCTTAGCTTTACCATTATGAATGGAATTATTTTAATTAAAGCTTTTAATTCGTACATAATTGCTTTACCGTTGTAAATAAAGCAAAGAAATAAGCATTGATAAAATTTAAACAATTATGCTAAATCAAGAAAAGAAAAACAAATTAGATGATTATCCACATTCGATCATAATTCCTGAAAGAAGGAATCGATGAATTGTTTTCTATCATGACTCTTGAAAAATAGAAGATTGATAAATTCAAAACATGTGAATCCTATCTGAATAGGAAATTGATCGATCAAAGGTATTTTGAAATACCAAGTGTTTAATGGATGAAAACCGTTAATACACATGTGGATCACTAAAGAAATAGTGCGAGTAATTAATTGCTTCATAAAGTATCCTGACAGCATTTAGGATACGAGTACTTTGGAAGGTACAAGTTTTTGGAAAGGTTGAAGGGTTCAAAGTGTTTCATAAAGGCACTAAGTAAAGTGCAAGTATGAAAATGTTGAAAGGATTCAAAGGATTCCAAGACCGAAGCAATTAAGGGCATTAAAGTATGATCATTCGATTTAATCGAAGTGATTAATACATAAGTCCTAAATTACTCAAATTATCTAAATCGAGAATAGAATTCTTGAATAGCGAGTTAAATCTAATAAAAGGAATCGAACTATGAAAGACTAGATTCATTCCTTAAAATTAGTATTGCTATAACTCCTCAATCAATTCTGGGGTTCAACCCCATGACTCTAGAAGGATACTTTGACTAATAACCTTTTTAAGTCAATTCCTACGAAAAACCGTACTAACCCTAGTATGGTATATCATCCATGAATGATAAAATTGGATAGTGGATCCAATTGAGAAAATTTGTAGGGTATCCAACGAAATCCATTGGATACATGTTCCATGATCCTAAAGAGCAAAAGGAGTCAGTTCCTGAGGATTCCCAATTCTTAGAAGGTGGTTCCCTCGCTAATAGAAATGGGATATTATCATGGAACTTGATGAAGTCCTAGACTTGGACACATCCCTACAAATAGTGGGAGTATATTTTCAAACCTACTGAACCAAAAATTTTGTACACCAAATTTCGAAGATTCGATCGAATTCGAAAAGAACTAGTACGTTCACGAATATGATCGATTGGATAGTGATCCAAGAACTTTCGAAATATCTATGTAAAACATAGATTCGGGCACATAGCTTAAACGCCATGTGATCTAAGTGGATTGTAAATAATCCATTTAGAGACAACGAATCATAGAAGCTTCGTGTGACTACGAAGTATATCCATTGAATTTAAATCCAAAGGAAAAATCTATGACTCTGGACCAGTATCCCGAAGCTGGAACATGCAACTATATGAGACAGTCAGAGTAGTTGACTTTATCAAAATTGCATGTAAATCTCAATGTACAAAAGAATCAGTGGGAGTTTTTGCATTGTTCGTAATATAAACACTAAAGTTGACATAGATGTTGTAAGAGTGTTGAACGCAGACGAAAGCGTGTTCATTCATGCAATTCTTCATTAAAAGATTTAAGGGATACATCTCACGTATAGGCAGTACGTATCTATTGTGATAGATTAGAGAAGATGTTTGAAATCCCAAATCTTAGTACATGGACTAAAACTGAATAAAATCAGTATGGAAAGTCATAGTGAGGACAGTTTCCATAGAGATATAAAATCTCTCTCAAAGTCAATGAACCCTACATTTGATGAGTAAAGAGGATAATATCTATGTACACCTTCCATATAAAAGGTAGCATAGTATATGCAACGTCATGTACAAGACCAAACTAAACAGAAGCTATGAATATCATAAGCTACTGTTTGTCGAACACCAGTAAGGAGTACTGGATTACCGAAAAGAGCATTCCTTAAACAACTCTGGGAGTTTTGAGGATATATTGCTGGTCAACGGTAATAATGAAGAATTGGAACTCGAAGGATTTAGTGATTCGAGTTTCCCGTCTGAAGTGAATTTAATATTCTGGTTTTATGGGGCAACGATGATTTGAAAGGGTTCAAAAGGACAATCGATGCCGGGATAACCACTAAAACAGAATATTTCGCAGTATTAAATACAGCGAAGGAAAGTGTTTGGACGAAAAACTTCTTCCAATAAATTGGAAGAAGTACCTAGCATTGCGAGGCCCATAGTTATCTTCAATGATAACTTAAGGCAATTGCTTTAGCAAAGGAATCGAGATCTCACCCATGATCTAAACACAAATATACCATATGATCTGGAAAATCATAGGTAGAATAAGACGTGGGTGATCTTACCGAATTTCGTATGTGATGTTCGTGCGTGGTGTGATCGATCGAATGCTTAATCAATAGATATAGAAGATCAATATTATTGTATTCAAATGGTTCATTTACAACGTTACAATAATACAATGATTCGGAGTCCTATTCGAGCCCTATTGAATGCCGTACAAGCTAGAGGGCGAAATACATATAAAGGTCCTAGGCCTATATTCCGAGCGGTAGCTTCGAGTAGGGAGCACCTGGGAAGTTGTGTCGTCGTCATAAATGCATGGGGTATTTATAGCTGAAGGTAGGGTTTAGGTGATCCATCCACAGGTCGGTATTTCTCGGCCCATAACCTTGGATCAGGGCTTGGCCCAACAGTAAATTTGGACCCGTAGCCATCTATCCTATCCCGTTCGATCTCCCTTGGTCGAGATAGATGCTTTTCCGAGATCTCATGCTGGATGGAGAAAGGAATCCGAAATACCCCTCATCAATACTCCCCCACTTCTCGAGCGTAAAGTAAAGCTGAAGCTCTGAGAAGTAGATATGGCGCAGGATGAATTAGTGAAGTGAACCCATGGGATGAATTAACCCTGGTGCAAGTTTTTAGGTATGCCTCATTAAAAACCTGATTCGGAAAAACCCTTTCGGGATAAAAACCGGATCGGGGAAAAAGAGTGCATACTTAAGAAACTTTATAAAGGAGTCGTCGAGGGATTTGTTCTTATCATCCGTTGTTAAAAAGAGAATTCATGCTTCAGGCCTTTTTCTCAACACCTTATTGGGGAGGCGCAATTTGGAATTCTTATTATCCTTCAGGCTGATAAACATAAGGGTCCGATAAATCTTTGAATGTGTCATATTTCTCCTGGGTCTTTGATTTCGGAGTCCTTAAAAATATAAGGACCGTAAGTGTAATTTCTGAGAATACAATCATTAGTTTACCCTGGGGGAGTTCAACCGTCGCGGTTACTCGGGGGCCAGTTTGCAATTTCCCATTTTGTCCCTGTAAATATACTTTGATGAGGATCATTATTTACTATAAGCTCTGAAGGTAAAAATTCTTGATCGGATCAAGCAGATCGATAAGCGAGTCGAAGTAGTCGTATTTCGAGCAACTTTCACATATTCACTATGTCTAATCCCTCAGATTTGAAGGGAAAATCTCCCTTGGAGGAAAATTTCGCTGATGATCGAGAGGAAAAGGAATTTATAGCAACTCGTTCATCCGAGGTCGAGAATGCGCAGGACTCAAATTCGACTTCCGAGTCCGGCGGGGATGAGCGGGAATCTAACTCTAACTCAGAAGATAGCGAAGATGAGAGTTCTAGCGGGGCGACTGTTTCCGACGATGGACCCGATGAGGATCTATCTTTAGGGGAAAATGAGCAAAAGAAAATTAGACTGAGCAGAAATGCCGTGGTTACCATTTTTGACTGGGAGGAACCTTCGACCAGCGCGGGTCTGAATAGGACGGAGGAGAGGGCTGACGAGATAGTTTGTTCTTATAAGGAAGAAGATCTAGGGGATTTGCAAGAGGAGTTTGGACAATATCTTGGCGCTAGTTTTTCGATTGTCCTTCCTTCTTCCGACCAGCGGGTTACCAGTCCTCCTCCTGGTTGTCAGGCTTTTTACTCCAAACATTTTCATTACGGCCTTCGTATCCCCTTTCCTCCTTTGATAGAAAAAATTCTGGAGGCCTTCGAGTTGACTCCTAGTCAGATCCTTCCGAACTCAATTGGTCTTATCATAGCTTTCTGCGTGCTGATGAAGGCTAAGGGAAAAAGAGCGGTTTTTCAGAATTTTTGGCGGGTATTTCAGATGAGTGCTTCGACGTCTTCGAACGCTGGATACGTGTATTTCTCCCAGAGGCCTAAAATTTCAATTTTATCAGCCAACGTCAGTAGCAATCTCAAGGGGTGGAAGCATGAATTTTTCTTTGTTCGAGGACCGGATTCTTCATCCTTTGAAAATAATCCCGAGCCAATCCCTTACAACTAGCCTGGGGCGAAGTCATGGATATATGGTAAACGCCACCTCAAGGGAAGTATGAAAAGCGAGATATCAGATGAAATGCTGCAAATTCTTCGTGCTGATACTCACCAAACTGCGTTAATGACTCAAGAGGCCGTCTTGCGGTTGGCTGGCCTTAGTATCTGTACTTTTCCCACCGATCCAATTGTGTACGGAAAGGCTCGGATTGATCCTGCCAACCCTCCTTCCAGCTTAGCAGATATCGTCGATAAATTCCGAACATCAGTGGCTGGCAATCACGTTGCTTCTTTCTCGAAGGGTAGCAAAGGACGACCTCGTCCTCAAGTATTAAAAACATCTCGGAAGGCGAAAAAGTCTAAAACCCGAGCTGTGGTTGCGGGGGCTCCGAATACCTTGATGGTCATTCCCCAGGTTACTGATGCAGGAGCCTCCCGTTTTCGGGTCGAGGCAGAGGGGACTTCCGATCCCCAGGCTTCTGCTGTTATTCGATCTATTTTTCCGACCGGCTCTTCTAATCCGAGTGATGCGGGGTATAGCCGCTATACATTGATGGAGGATCAAGCTAAGGAAATTCTGCAGGTTAGGATGGCTCGCAAAAGAAGTAGCAATGCTTCGGAGTCATTCAGACGAATTAAACCTTTTGGTCGAGGACAGGATCCGATTCCTTGTCGGCCTGGTTGCTCCGAGCCGGATCTGGCCGACTTTATCGAAAATCACCTGCAAGGACCCAGGGCAGCAGGATATCCCGAGGATGGAACAGTCGAATCCGACCTAGGCCCTGGGGGTGAGCATACGGTAGACAAATCCCTTCGGATGTTTCTGGCGGGGAGGTTCAAGGATGATATCATTCAATCTTTTACTAAGCCGGGCTTCGAGATAATAGGCGACTATGCCGAAGCTCATCAAAGGGTATTGTTCTAAAAAAAATCTTAACAATTCTTCCTTCTTTTTTTTTTTTTAGTCCTCGCGCCGTGTTTCATATCTTTTCCTTTGCAGGCCGGTGATCTATTTATTCAAAACGCTCTTCGAGCGGCCGTACTGAATGAAGAATCCCAAGCAGCACAGAAAGGTCTGTACAATGTCCTGAAGGATGAGGCTACTAAAACCAACCAATTAGAGGAGACCAGAGCCAAGTTGTCTGAAACCGAAACAAAGCTCGGACAGAACAAGAAAGAGTTGGAAGCTATGAAAGCTTTAGAAGGGGAGGTGGAGAAGTTAAAGTTAGAGCTCGAACAGGCCAAAGCATCGGCCGAACGATCTTATGAGCGAGGCCGTCAAGAGGCCAGATTTCCAGCCATAAGAGAATTTTTGAAATCTCCGATTTTGGATGCCCTGGTTCGCTTGAGGTCCGGGCAAATAAACCAATCTTTCCACTATAAGGGGGTTCAACAGCTTATCTCGACCGGACAACTTGCTGGTTCCATCGAGAAATATCTTAAGTTTTTGGACCCTTTTAAAAATATTTATGGGAAGATTACAGGCCCAGTTCTCTTCCTCCCAAGATTTCAGACTTCAAGAATCATGAGTTTTTCTCCTTTCTCGAAGAGTTCGGAGTTCCCATGTCCAATCCCGACGTTCTCGAAGCGCAATTTGATGATCAAGATGTGGACATCGAAGGTGATTCCAGCACTCGTGGAGAACCGGGTAATAGTTCTACCAAACTGGAAGGATCGACCTCCGGTGGTCAGGATGATGGTGGTGAAGAGAAGACTAGTTCAAGTAGTGAAGATTCCGAGAGCTCGGGGAACGGTTCAGGGAGCAGGAATGAGAAGGCGAGGTCGGATGACGACTCCGACTCTGAGGATTCTAGTAATTGAGGGTTCTTTCAATGTAATAGACATCCCTTTTTGTTAGATTGTAATAGCCACTCTTCCTTAATTTGTATTTTGTTCTTGGAGTTATTTTTGACGTGATGTTGGTATGAATTTAATATGAAATATTTTTTTGCGTCATCCTTACGTTTTTGGTTACGTCACCGAATCTTTTCTTGGGAAAAGATAACTCGTCTATGGCCTACTTTTCTTTTCTTTCTGAGTAACCTGCATCCCTTATAAATACTTAGGCTTACGATAGCCTATCTTAATAATATTTCTTCCCTTCTGACGATCGAAGCTTAGGAGAATTTACGCGAGTTCGGACTTCTCGAACTTATTGATTAAGAAACTGCTTTTTCTTTCTCTTGAATCTATTGTTATTTGGAAATATATCAACTGTTAGAGAAATGAACCATAATCCGAAAATTCCCTTATTTCCTTCTATAACATCAGCCCTACCCGATAAGGGTAGCGTCTTGAAGAGAAAAAGGCACACTCCTGCTATGTCTAGATTTTCCTTCGACCAGGCTTTGTGTGGAGAAGGTAGCTCCTCCGATTTCGTTCCCTCCTCTTGTTTGAGAAATAGGAGCGCCTATAAAAAGGCTAAAAAAGTCTCTTTTGCGGATGAGGTCTTCCCGATCGGACGAGGCGTTGCTCGCGCTGATAAGGTTTTTCGAGGAAAGTCCGATCTGAGTTTAGTTCGGGCTGACATTTCTCTTTCCGAGTCAATTTTATCGGGTGGAGACTATTCCTCGTTTCTGTTTCACTCTGGATCTGAGTTTCTCGCCCAGGTAATTCTAATCACCGTATCATGTATTTGCGGATTTTTCTGTTTTTGTCTTAACGTGCTTTCTCGCAGGTTGGCGAATGTTTTTCTGTGCTTTATTCGTTGGCGAAACGTGAGGTCGAGCAACGAACTAGTATTACCCTTGAGCTGGCCCGGAAAAAGGCTGAGCTGGATCGGGCCTTGGAAGCCAATAGATTTTTCAAAGAGAAGTTGTCTTGTGAGAAAAGTAAAGAGATCCGAGTTTGTGGCGGAAATCTTCCGGAAAAGCTGAGCTTGGAGTTAAAAAGGCTAAAAGATGCTTGCGAATTTGAAAGGAAGAATTTCGATCTTCGCGAGAAAGAGGCTAATGCTCGCGGATATGCTGATCGTAGTGCCGAAGTTCGAAAATTTCTTTCCGAGAATGTTTAGTTATATTACTTTGTTGTAACGATATCAATAAGCCGTTGTATTTCAATAAACTGTTCCTCGAGACTACAAGAAGTTTTCATTGGTCTCGTAGTTAGCTGGGAATAAATGTAATTTCATCTCGATTTGGACTTGTATTTCAACCCGGTATTCCCAGGACCTGTTTGTAACCATTTGAATGTAGAATGTATACTCTTTTTAATAAGAAATACTTTTACTTTGCCTTGTAACGATAATATCGTCGTTAATTCTTTATGAATTATGAGAATTCTTCGAGCTTGAAAGGATGCGCTCCTCTGATTCATATAATATCCTTGATTTGTAATTGCGCAATAGATATAGGATATAATTTCGATTTGATTCTCGATTAGTAAATTCGATCTAAGGGGCGTAGCAACGGCTTTCACCCTTAATCGTTTCAGAGCATTTTTAGCCCGAGGGTCATAGCAGAGGCTTTCACCCATTTTGATAATTTTCGATCTAAGGGGCATAGCAACGGCTTTCACCCTTAGTCGTTTCAGAGCATTTTTAGCCCGAGGGTCATAGCAGAGGCTTTCACCCATTTTGATAATTTTCGATCTAAGGGGCATAGCAACGGCTTTCACCCTTAGTCGTTTCAGAGCATTTTTAGCCCGAGGGTCATAGCAGAGGCTTTCACCCATTTTGATAATTTTCGATCTAAGGGGCATAGCAACGGCTTTCACCCTTAGTCGTTTCAGAGCATTTTTAGCCCGAGGGTCATAGCAGAGGCTTTCACCCATTTTGATAATTTTCGATCTAAGGGGCATAGCAACGGCTCTCACCCTTAGTCGTTTCAGAGCATTTTTAGCCCGAGGGTCATAGCAGAGGCTTTCACCCATTTTGATAATTTTCGATCTAAGGGGCATAGCAACGGCTCTCACCCTTAGTCGTTTCAGAGCATTTTTAGCCCGAGGGTCATAGCAGAGGCTTTCACCCATTTTGATAATTTTCGATCTAAGGGGCATAGCAACGGCTCTCACCCTTAGTCGTTTCAGAGCATTTTTAGCCCGAGGGTCATAGCAGAGGCTTTCACCCATTTTGATAATTTTCGATCTAAGGGGCATAGCAACGGCTTTCACCCTTAGTCGTTTAAGAGCATTTTTAGCCCGAGGGTCATAGCAGAGGCTTTCACCCATTTTGATAATTTTCGATCTAAGGGGCATAGCAACGGCTTTCACCCTTAGTCGTTTCAGAGCATTTTTAGCCCGAGGGTCATAGCAGAGGCTTTCACCCATTTTGATAATTTTCGATCTAAGGGGCATAGCAACGGCTTTCACCCTTAGTCGTTTCAGAGCATTTTTAGCCCGAGGGTAATAGCAGAGGCTTTCACCCATTTTGATAATTTTCGATCTAAGGGGCATAGCAACGGCTTTCACCCTTAGTCGTTTCAGAGCATTTTTAGCCCGAGGGTCATAGCAGAGGCTTTCACCCATTTTGATAATTTTCGATCTAAGGAGAGGTCGATAACGGATGAGCGAATTAAAGAGATCGGCAATATCATAAATATCAGAACAAATAGTAAATCTGAAGGAAAACGGATATTCATTAAAGAGATAATTCAGTCGAAATAAGCTTTCGCGACAGATACATTCTTTTTAACTGAGGAAATAATAGATCCAACCAAACTAGATGACTGATTAAGAATTGCTACTTTATCTTCCATAATATCTTCTCAAGTTAACTGCATTCCATGCTCTGGGTAGGGTTTCTCCATTGGGATAAGCAATCTTGTAAGATCCCTTCTTCCCTATCTCAACGATTACGAAAGGGCCATCCCAATTGGGCTGAAGTTTCCCGACGTGCTTTGATACTTCCACCTTTTTAAGCACGAGATCTCCTACTTTAAAAGATCGAACTCTCACATTTCGATTATACGATTTCTCCATGCTGGCTTTGGCGGCTTGAATTTTTAATTTTGCGCGGTCCCGTCGGCTATCCGCATGGTCGACTTCCATTTCCCTTAGAGCTTGATTTTCTTTAGGATCGTAAAATTCGACCCTAGGCGAAGGTATAAGATTTTCCACTGGGATAACAGCCTCCGACCCATAAACCAAACTGAATGGAGTTTCTCCGGTTGCAGCTTTAACCGTTGTTCTATTGGCCCATAAAACTCCAGGTAATTCATCTAGCCACTTTCCTTTTGCCTCCGATAAGCGCTTTTCGAGAGATCGAACAATCTCTCGATTTGCAACTTCAGTCTGTCCGTTAGCTTGAGGGTGTCCTACCGATGCGAAATTCTGTTGTATTCCGAACTTTTCACACCAATCCGTAATTCTCTTCCCGGCAAACTGTGTTCCGTTATCGGATATCAAAACCCTGGGAATTCCGAATCTGCAGATAATATTCTTCCATAGGAAATTTATAACTTGAAACTGGGTTATCTTGGTCAAGGCCACACATTCGATCCATTTACTGAAATACTCTACTGCCACAAGTACATAGTTCTTTCTTGTTCGAGCTGTTGGGAAAGGTCCAACAATATCAACGCCCCATTTATCAAAAGGCCAACAAATGGGAATAGAATGCATATGCTCGGCTGGCTGATGAATCAGGTTCGAGTGGATCTGACAGTGATGGCATTTTTTTACATATTCTACTGAGTCAGAAAAAAGAGTAGGCCAATAATATCCAGACCTTGAGCACTTAAGAGCTAATGCACGAGCACCACAATGATTTCCTGCTTCCCCCTCATGAATCTCCTTTAGGATAGAACCATAATGAGTTTCGAGGACACATTTTAATAGAACTCCCGAAGAGGATCTCTTGTAAAGTTGATTGTTTATTAAAGTAAATGACGGCGCTCTATATTTGATTCTCCGAGCCTCATTCGTGTCTTCTGGAAGTTTTCCTTCCTTTAAATATGCGATAAGAGAATCGCTCCATGATTTGCTTGGTTCTTCGATTTCCATGATATCGATCTCCGGGGTTGCATCTAACTCGATGGCGGACATATTTGATAGCAGCCAAGTGATGGATCTTTCGGTTTTTCCGTCGACCGGTCCCGTGAATTTTGACAATATGTCAGCCCAAAGATTCTCCTCTCTTGGTATAGGTTGAATGTCGAACTTATCAAATTTGGAGATTAACTCCTTTGTTTTGTTCAAATATTTTATCATATTGAACTCTCTGGCCTCGTATGTACCCTTCACCTGCCTATGAACAAGCTCTGAATCAGTTAACACAACAATCGATTTTACCTTTGCCTTAATGGCCATTTCTAATCCGGCGATCAGTGCCTCATATTCGGCCTCGTTGTTGGTGACGACGAAATCCAAGGTTATCGCGTAACTTAGATCCTCATCGTCGGGCCCTTGGAAATGAATTCCAGCTCCGCCTCCTTCCTTGGTTGATGAGCCATCCACATGCATCAACCAAGCTCGGTCGCTGATTTCTTCGATCATACTTAATTCCGAGGATGCTCCTTCATTCGCTTTTGATATGCCGGTTGATTCGAGCACAAAATCAGCTAGAACCTGAGCTTTCACGGCGACACGCGGTTGATATTCGATCTCGAACTGGCTGAGTTCGATCGCCCACTTTATTAACCTGCCTGAAGCCTCTGGCTTCGACAGGACCTGTCTCAAAGGTTGATTAGTTAAAACAATGATCTTGTATGTTTGAAAATAAGGCCTCAACCTTCGGGCGGCCACCACTAGGGCCAGTGCGAATTTCTCGACTTCCATATAGTTCTTTTCTGCGCCTTGCAACAATTTACTCAAATAGTACACTGGTTTATGCTCGGCCTTATCCAGTTTGACCAAAACCGAGTTGATGGCCTCTTCTGACACGGCTATGTACAAATACAAAGGTTCCCCTTCAGACGGTTTTGCTAGCATTGGAGGTGAGGTTAAGTACGCCTTCAGCTCCTCGAATGCCTTATCACACTCTACGCTCCATTCGAAAGTTTTAGATTTACGTAAGAGTTTGAAGAAAGGTAGACTCTTGTCAGCAGATCTGGATATAAATCTATTCAATGAGATAATTTTTCCAATCAGGCTTTGAACGTTGGAAAGCTTCCTTGGCGGATTAAGGTCAGTGATCGCTCGGATTTTTTCAGGGTTTGCTTCGATTCCCCTCTCGTGAACTAAGTACCCTAGGAACTTTCCTGACCGTACACCGAAAGTACACTTAGCCGGATTTAGCTTCATTCCATATCTCCTCAAGATTTGGAAACATCTATCAAGGTGATCGATATGATCCTCCTCGGACATGCTCTTTACGAGCATGTCATCCACATACACTTCCATGATTTCTCCTATTAGTTCCTTGAACATCATATTAACCAACCTCTGATAAGTTGCACCAGCGTTCCTTAACCCGAAGGGCATAACGATGAAGCAGTACACTCCCCGTTCGGTAATAAACGCCGTTTTATCCTGATCTTTTTCATTCATGAAGATTTGGTAGAAGCCTTGAAAAGCATCCATCATGCTGAATAACACGAACCCCGCGGTGGAGTCCACGAGCATGTCGATTCGGGGCAATGGGTAAGGGTCTCTTGGACACAATTTGTTCAAGTCGGTGAAATCGTTGCACATTCTCCATTTGTTTTCGACCTTTTCGCCCTTGGAGACTAAGACCACGTTGCATAACCATTCTGTGAAATTTATTTCCTTGATTTGCCCCGCAGCTAGCAATCTATCGACCTCCGCATTGATAATTTTGTCCTTTTCACGACCGTGATTGCGCTTCTTCTGCCTTACCGGTTTGGCCTTTGGATCGATATTTAATGAATGAGTTATCACACGCGGGTCGATTCCTACTATGTCGTCCGAACTCCAAGCAAAGACATCCACATTTTCCTGTAGGAATCCGATGAGTTTTGCTTCCATGCCGCTGCTTAGCTCCGTTCCTATTTTCGTGAATTTTTCTGGAGATTCAGGTACCAAATTCACCTTTTTGTGGTCGGGTGCCTGTACACTCATGTCCACGATTCTTCCTTTCTTTCCTTGTAGCCTTTCATTATCGGGAATCGGAAACTCGGAGTTAGGAATCGATTCATTTAGCTTTCTTTTAACAGGGAGCTCAGGCTCTACTTTCTCCTTGATAGTTAGAGATGAATTATAACACTCCCAAGCCATGTACTGATCGTTCCTCATCTCTCCTACTCCTCCTTCGGTTGGAAACTTAACCTTCTGGTGATAAGTAGATACGACAGCCTTAAAGGTATTCAAAGCTGGTCTTCCCAAGATGGCATTGTAAGCAAATGGTGTGTCCACCACTAAAAATTTGATCATTCTTGTGACGTTCTTCGGCTTGAGTCCCAAGGTGGTACTCAAAAGTATGGTTCCAAGTGGAACGATCTCCGATCCCCCGAATCCAACCAATGGGGTGGTTACTTTATCCAAACGAGGATGGCAGAGATTCATTCTTGTAAGTGCTTCTGAAGAAATTATATTTGCCGAGCTCCCGTTATCAACCAATACTCTTTTGACCTCGAAGTTCGCAATCTTCAGTGTCAATACCATAGAAAAGTCTGGATCGTCCTCATTTGTATCCCAATGAACATCAGCAGGTCGATCTGCCTCTGTAAAACTGATGACTTGGTTCTCCATTGACGAAAATTCCAAGGATAAAATTTCCTTTTTCGTGGAGACTCCTGCCCTAATCGACCTCAAGGTCCTTTTCCTAGCATTCCTGCTATCTCCCCCAGCGGGTCCGCCAGCTATCATGTTTATTACTCCGTTCAACTGTTCTTCCGCTTGGTTTCTAACCTGTCTCTGCTGAGTGTTGAACTTTCTCGGGCTACGAGATCTATAACGATTGCTATAGTTGCCGTTTTTGACAAACTCTTTTAGTTTTCCTTGTGCGATTAATTTCTCTATCTCAACTTTCAACTGGTAACAATTTTCAGTACTATGCCCTCGGGTTCGATGATATCGACAGTATTGGTCATATCCAGGTGCACCAGGCCTTGCCTGCGTGATCCTTTGGGCCTCCGGAATCAAATTCCCTTCTTCTAATACAGTCAACACTTCTTCCTTCGAACTGTTAAGTTCAGTAAACTGAATTTTGCCCGGTCTCGGGGCCCGGTTCCGATCATAGGGAGGTCCATAGGAATTCGGTGCCTGAGGCGGCATGTGTGGCTTATAGGTGTTGATTCGTTGCCAGACGGATCCTTTAGTCGATCCTCCGTAATCACCAGGTTTTGGGATCGGGGCCCGATCTGGTTTTTTGCTGAGGAGAGATTTGTCGATATGCGAACTCTTTAATTTATTCATTTCCTCCTGTATCATATATTTTTCAGCTATTTCCATTATCCGCTCGAAAGACTTGGGTTGTTTTCTACATAAAGCATTTCCGAACTGGGTGCTCTTAGTCAGTTCGAACATCAGGGAGGATAGATACTCGATCTGTGGGGTATCTACCTTCAAAAGCTCAATACTGAACCTCGCTAACCATTGCCTCAATGTCTCTCCTTCCAATTGTTTCACAGTGCCCAAGTGATTTGCTGGCAGCCTCGGTTTCCTCTGGCTGGCAAACTGATGTTTTAGCTTATCACAGAATTCTTCAAAAGAAAAAATGGAGTTCGGAGGCAATTTTCCGAACCAGTCAAGGGCAATTCCTTCGAAAGTAGTGACCATGATCTTGCAACAGAAATCCTCCGAATGACCATATAAGTTCATCACATTAACGAAACTGTTAATGTGTTCTCCGGGGTCGGTAGTCCCGTTATACCGTGGCAGCCTGGTTGGTACTGTTTCCGTGTATCGTGCTTCGCGTATCTCTCGACAGAAAGGTGAGCAACGCATGATATTATTCGAGATCTCCCTATCTCGGAGGTTCTCTCCGACTAGTGCGTTCCCCGCTCGCCTTGTGGTCTGGTTATTGAAGGGGATCTCAATCACATTATCTTGCTCCTCCAATTTTTTGGCCACCCTTTCCTGTACTATCTTTTTCAATTCCGATTCGGTAATTCTCTTATAGGTTGGTTTGTTTCTCACTACGGCATCGGCGGTATGACTCTCTCCCACGACGGAATCCTCCACATCATTTGCTCGCGCAGCTGGATTTTCAGATCGGACGTAGACTTTCGAGGGCGCAGCTCGATGCGGATGTGTTGGTGGAGCATGCGACACATTGTTATCCTTCTGTAAGTTCGAGGAGGGTAGCTCCGGTCTTGCCTGAACTCCTGGTTGGTCGACAGGCGATTGATCTGCCCTCCCGCTGTTCATGAATTCCCTGCACATCGTGCCTATTATAGATCTTAAGTCACCCATGGTCGTGTGTATTGGAATGTTATCTTGAGGAACCGCTGGCGGCACTTCTGGTTGTTGTTGAGCTGCGCGTGATAGATTATCGGGCTCATTATTGACAGAATTTTGTGCTCCCACTGCATGGGAAGGCTCTCCTCTATTGTACGTATTTCTCCTCGTAGTAGGCATATTTCGATCTAAGACTCGAATAAGGCCCCACGGTGGGCGCCAATTGATCTTACCGAATTTCGTACGTGATGTTCGTGCGTGGTGTGATCGATCGAATGCTTAATCAATAGATATAGAAGATCAATATTATTGTATTCAAATGGTTCATTTACAACGTTACAATAATACAATGATTCGGAGTCCTATTCGAGCCCTATTGAATGCCGTACAAGCTAGAGGGCGAAATACATATAAAGGTCCTAGGCCTATATTCCGAGCGGTAGCTTCGAGTAGGGAGCACCTGGGAAGTTGTGTCGTCGTCATAAATGCATGGGGTATTTATAGCTGAAGGTAGGGTTTAGGTGATCCATCCACAGGTCGGTATTTCTCGGCCCATAACCTTGGATCAGGGCTTGGCCCAACAGTAACTTTGGACCCGTAGCCATCTATCCTATCCCGTTCGATCTCCCTTGGTCGAGATAGATGCTTTTCCGAGCTCTCATGCTGGATGGAGAAAGGAATCCGAAATACCCCTCATCAGTGGGGGCACGTCAAGAGACAACATAGCAGATCCACTAATTAAGTCATAATCACAAAAGGGTTCGACGGACATCTTGAGAGAGATGGGCCTTAGAAACGTATGTGGTTGGCTTTAGGGCAAGTGGGAGATTGATAGGATAGTGCCCAGCAAGCCAACAAATATAAGCTTGTTAAGGAACTTCCTTTAGAAGCAATCTTATGATTCATAAGATAATACGCTCGTTTATTCATAGTACGTGAATTAAACAATGGCCAACTTCATCTCTCGCGAACGTATCTAAGCGATTGGATGAAACCCTGAGATCACTCATGACTACGGGATTATTCACTTCAGTATTGGGTGCGATTAATCATGAAACAGTCTCAAAGGTCGTGATCTCAAAAACGTTCCAAGTCATAGATTCATATCGAGACGGGGTATCGAATGAATCGTCAAGACTTGTAGGATTATGCATGATTCACATGAAGTGAATTTGTTGTCGTTTCATGAACAAGGCATTGAATGCTAGTGCATATGACTAGATGGTTCGATAGGGGATCGAACGCATCGAACGACCCGAACAGAGAGACCCATCGTGGAAGTGCGTTAAGCATATCGGTAATGGGATGTCTCTCAAGACTTATAATAGTGTGCGATTTAGTCCTTTGACTTGAGGTACTAGGGCGAATTCGGTACACGGGAATACGTACTTTGATTTAGGAGCCGACCACATAGCTTGGTCATTGTGCGACTACTTTGGGTACGTATGAACGTGTGCGCGGATAGTTAGTACTAATAAAGGATCTATCGACTCATCTTGATAAGATGAGAGAATTTCCTGTACGTTCTTAGATAATAAATCCGAGGAATCTACGGCCGTAGTCGGTGACGGATTTGGAAAGGGGTTTCCAAATTTAGCAGTCACACTGGAATTATTATCCTGAATTAGAAAGTACAGAATTGAGATAATTAGAGATGCCGACCAATTCACACACCCTAGGTCTCAATCGGGAAATTAGTCGCTAGAAGGACCGTATGTACATGGCATTTATAAGAGTTGGAGGTTCACGAATATCAATTCACCTGAAGTTGGGCCTCATGGGCTTGTGGCTAGACATCGACCATGAGGTGTGGGTACTCCTGAATTAATAAGGAAATTAATTCTGGAGTTGTCAATTAAAGTGGTTAATTGATCGGAGCAATTAATTGCTCGCTAATTAAATCATGAAAGTCGTGGGCCTGCTGCCAATTGATGGTGAACCTAGAGGGTCACGCACAATACAGTTGGATAGTGACAGTCTGAAAGGAATCAATTGATTTAAGGAATGAAATCAATATATGAATTAAAGTATTAATTCATGAAGAAGAATAATTAATTAGAAGTAACTAATTAATTAATCAAGAATTAAAGTGTTAATTCAAAATGGAGAATCATTAATTAGGAGTAACTAATTAATGAATCAATTGGAATTTCTGATTGATTAAATCCTCAATTAAAGTGTTAATTGGAAAGGATTAATTAATTAATAGTGGATTAATTAATTAAAACACATAGGCCGATCCATATGAAAGTTAATTGATCTTTGATTAATTAATTTAAGCATATGGGCCAATTATTGTAAAGATAAATTAGTCTAGGATTAATTAATCTTGCATGGGCCGATTTTGGGAACAATGATCAAATTAAGTTTAGGATTAATTAAAAGCATATGGCCAATTTTTGTTAATTAATTGGGCCGATTTTCTGCTTAATTAATTAGTCTTGAATTAATGTTAATCATGTTTGATTATGATATGGATCAAAGAGATTGTGTTAGCTTGTGTAACTAGGAAAGAGATTGAGATATATCTTGTTTCCTAAAGTGATAAGATTATGTATATCTTGTTTCTTGATAAGAAGATATTCTTTCAAGATTTAGATATCTATTAGGAGAAGAGTCTTCTAAATAATGATATCTATAAATACTAGATACACATAATCTAATCAAGAGTTGAAAAACCTAAAAGATTTATTCTAAGCAAGAAAGAAAATCAAAACACAAGAAAACAAGAGAGGCCGAAAAATTCAGCCCCCTTCTCGCCCCATTGCATAACCGAACCCTGTCAAGAAAAATCGCCCCTCCTTGTGTAGGATTTTTCTCCAAGTTTTCTTCCCGGATCTGAATCCAATTCCTGATGAGACAATTCCTTAATCCTAGTTCTGAGCCTGGGGATTTCGCGAAGTCACTCAAATCCATCTGGTGTGGACTTTCTCTAGAGGCACAACACTTGGGGTGCTCTAGTGAACAATTGAAGACCGGAGGAAAACCACCACCTTGCCTGTGGTGAGGTAAAACACTTTTTACCATTTATTTATTTTAGTATATGCATGCTGAAATAAATTCAACCTTTATTCATATGTGCTAATAAGAAACCCTGGGATTTGTCGTATAAATAAAAAATTTAAATTCCGCACTGTTGTAGTTGACAATTATACCCATAAAAACCCAACATTTCCGTCGTGGGATCCTGTGAACCTAGACAATTGATCGGCCCATTTATTTTCCGAGCGTGGAATGTTCTGTATACCGAAACTTTCGAATTTTTCAGCCAATTTTTTCACTTTGGCAAGGTATTTGACCATATTAAATTCCTTAGCCTCATACAGTCCTTCTATCTGTCTTTGTACTAACTCTGAGTCGGTTAATACCTTAAGGCTTTTTATGTTGGCCTTGATCACCATTTCCATTCCCGCGATCAGCGCTTCATATTTCGCCTCGTTGTTTGTCACGATGAAGTCCAACGTAATTGCATAATTTATATCCTCATTATTAGGTCCGGTAAAGTTGATTCCGGCACCTCCTCCCTCTCGGCATGAAGCACCGTCGACGTGCATTAACCAGGTTTGATTTAATGATCAAGATATCGTTGTTATGGCTAGTTGATTCGGTGTGTTCGCTTGCCTGGGTTGGAGTTTCCAACAGGAAATCAGCTAAGACTTGGGCTTTTATCGCAATTCTTGGTTTGTACTCGATTTTGAACTGACCGAGTTCGATAGCCCACTTGATCAATCTTCCAGAGGCTTCTGGTTTCGCTACGACCTATCTTAGTGGTTGGTTCGTTAAGACCACAATTTTGTAAGTTAGAAAATAGGGTCGGAGTTTTTGTGCTGCTACCACCAAGGCTAAAGCGAATTTCTCTATTTCCATGTAGTTCTTCTCGGCCCCTTGTAGTAATTTGATTAAGTAATAAACAGGCTTATGTTCTAAGCCATCCACTTTAACTAAAACCGAACTGATGGCCACGTCGGAGATTGATATGTAGACATATAATGGTCCTCCTTCGGTTGGTTTGGCTAATAGTGGGGCTTTCGTTAGATATTCCTTTAACCGTTCAAAGGCCTGGTCGCTTTCTTCGGTCCAAGCAAAGTTTTTTGCTTTCCGAAGGGTTTGGAAGAACGGCAAACTTTTGTCAGCCGATTTGGATATGAATCTATTCAAGGCCACGATTTTGCCTACCAAGCTCTGTACTTGGGAGATCGTTCTGGGAGGCTTCATTTCAGTTATGGCTCGAATTTTTTCTGGGTTGGCCTCGATTCCTCGTTGATGTACCAAATATCCCAAAAATTTTCCCGACTTAACACCGAAAGTGCATTTTGCAGGATTTAGTTTCATTCGATATTTTCTCAATATTTGGAAGCATCGATCGAGATGCTTTACATGATCAGCTTCATTCATGCTTTTGACCAGCATATCATCTACGTATACTTTCATTATTTCTCCAATTAATTCTCTGAACATCATGTTAACCAACCTTTGGTAAGTGGCCCCGGCGTTTCCCATAACTATGAAGCAATACACTCCCTGCTCGGTTATGAATGCAGTTTTCTCTTGGTCTCGCTCATCCATGTATATTTGATAAAAACCTTGGAAAGCATCCATCATGCTAAAGATTGCAAAGCCAGCGGTTGAGTCGACTAATAAGTCGATCCTTGGGAGAGGATATGGATCGCGCGGGCATAATTTATTTAGGTCGGTGAAATCATTGCACATTCTCCATTTGTTATCCCTTTTGTCACCATTTGCTACCAACACAACATTACATAGCCATTCCGAGAAGTGTATTTCTCGAATTTGTTTCGCTATTAGTAGCCTTTCTACTTCTGCCTTGATTATTTTATCCTTTATTGGCCCATGATTCCTCTTCTTTTGTCTGGCAGGTTTCGCCAAAGGGTCGATTTTTAGCGAATGACTGATTACTCGGGGTCAATCCCTTCAATGTCGTTCGCGCTCCAGGCGAAGACATCTACATTATTTTTGAGAAAGTTGATTAACATTACTTCCCCTTCCTTGCTTAATTCGGTACCTATTCTTGTTGTTTTTGTTGGGTCCCCTTGTACCAGTATGACATCCTTATGTTCCGGTGGTTTTAAAGCTAAATCCACTGATTCTTTTTCCTTTTTATCTATTCGGTCGGTACTAGGGATTTCAACTTCGTTTCTATCAACGTCGACTTCAAGCTTTCTTTTGCTCGGGGTAATCGATTTAGGGCGGTTTCCTAAGGTTAGTGACGTGTTGTAGCAGTCCCATCATGCCATACAATGGTCGTTTACTATTTCTCCGATCCCTGCGTCAGTTGGAAATTTTATTTTCTGATGGTATGTTGAAACAACGGCTCGGAATAAGTTGAGTGGCGGTCGCCCTAGAATTGCATTGTAGGCAAAGGGTGTTTCCTCTACTAAAAATTTTACTAGTTTCACCGTCCGATATGGTTTCTTCCCGAGTGAGACACTTAAAGTTATCGTGCCACTGGGGACAATCTCAGATCCCCCAAATCCTACTAAAGGCGTGGCTACTTTTTGGAATGTTATTTGTCCCAAGTTCATCTGAGCTAGGACCTCTTTAGAGATGATATTCGCTGAGCTTCCATTATCGATTAGGATTCTTTTGACGTTGTAATTCGCTACTTCTAGCGATACCACCATCGGGAAGTCGGGGCTATCCTCTTTCGAGTCCCAAACAAGGTTTTCGGGTACCTCGCCCTCGTTGAAACTAATTAGCTGGTTGTTTGTTGCTTTACTTTCTAGAGTCCATACTTCTTTTGGGTATTTTAAGCTTCCAATTATGGATCTAGCGGTCCTTCGACGAGCATTACGACAGTCCCCGCCCGTGGGTCCTCCTGAGATTGTATGGATGGTACCGTTAATCTGGTCGTTGTTTAATTCTTGTGGGGGACCATCATTAGGGGACCTTCTACGGGAATTTCTTCTTTGGTTGTTATACCGAGGACTCCTACTTCTTCCTCGCTTGCGGTTATCCCGCTCCAAATAGTCATCTAGTTTTCCTTGTTCGATCAGTTTTTCAATCTCTCTTTTAAGGTGAAAGCAATCTTCAGTGCGATGCCCATGTGCCCGGTGATATTTGCAGTATAACTCATAGTTTCGTCCACCTGGTCTGGGCTGCGAGATTCTCTTTGCTTCTGGGATCCAATTATTCCTTTCTAGTACAGCCAAGATTTCTTCTATCGGAACAGTTAGCCTTGGGTGTTCTACTTGATTAACCCTGCTCCGGATTGCCGGCTCGGCGGTTCTAGGTCTTTGATAGATGTTAGGTCGTCTGTCCTGGTCGTTGTTATTGTATTCTAATCGCTGGAAGACGTTGCATTTTCTAAAAGATCGTTCATAGTCCATGGATCTTTGGGCAGGAATTGTGTCTTATCGTTTGGAGCATGAGGCCGTAGCTTTATTTTTGTTCTTATCTTTAAAAGAATTCATCTCTTCCTGGGTCATATATTTAGATGTCAAGCTCATGATGTCAGCGAACGTTCTTGGTTGCTTTCGGCTTAGGGCATTTCCGAACTGCCTATTCTTCGTGAGGTCGAAGAGAATGGAGATTATGTAATCGATATTTGGGGAATCGATTTTGAGCAATTCCACATTAAATCTTGCCAACCAGTTTCTTAGGGATTCGCCCTCTTGTTGATAAATGGTTCCTAAATAGCTCATTGGAAGTTTTTGTCTCTTTTGACTGGCGAACTGCTGTGTCAGCTTGTTGCATAATTCCCGAAAACTGAATATGGAGTTAGCTGGTTGCTTGGCGAACCAGTCCAAAGAAAGTCCTTCTAACGTGGTCACCATTAACTTAGCGGTGAATTCGGCCGAGTGAGCATATAAGTTCATTATGTTTGTGAAGCTAAAGATATAGTCATCTGGATCAGTGGTTCCGTCGTATCTGGGTAGTCTACCTGGAACCTGTCCGGTCGACTGTGCCTCGTTTATTTCTCTGCAGAAGGGAGAGCAAGCCGCTAAGCTCTCCTCGAGCTCTGTGGTTCTGGCCCATGGGTTTTGGACAGATCGTAAGCGTTGCTCAAGTCATTCCTGCACCATCTTTTCGATTTCTCTTTCTGAGAACCGCATAGTTCGAGGTCGATCAGGGATTGCATCGCCTACGTCATCCTCGATGGGGATTATGGTATGTTCCTTGGATCCGCTGCGTCCCGGCTGCGGTCTCCTTTGACCTGGTTTTCTTCGGAGATTGTTATCGGAGGGTTTTGAGTTCCCCCTTTGCGGACTGTGTAATGAGCGTTGCTCGCTTACCGGGCTATCAGCTTGTTGAGAGATTTGATCATTCTGCCTCGGCGTCCTGTGAATTGGATTTGCCCTAGTAGCCCTAGGGTTTCGAGGAACCTGTTCGAGTACGAGTAGTTCCTCTGGACTGAAAGATTTAAAAAGCATAGCAATCTGTCGCAATTTCTCCTGAGCGTCAGAGAGGGGAACAGGGATCGCTGGAGCTACAGGTTCTTTCGGTATCGTACCAGTAGGAATCCCTTGCGGTTCCTGCTGGTTCTGAAGAGGTCCCTGCAAATTGTTGTTGATCTCAAGGGCGTTATTATCAGTATTGCCCTGTGGATCCTCAGACGTGTTATGAGGGTTAGTTGTGTTACTTCTTGCCCCATTACGAGCGCTCTTCCTCGGGCGAGCCATATGTCGATCGAATAATTAACCTAGCCCCCACGGTGGGCGCCAACTGATTAAGACGAATTTCGTCGGGTGAGATTAAATCAGTAAGGGGTGTGATTAGGAGTTCTTAATCAATATGAATTAAAGGGATCTGTTACTTTATTCTGGATGGATCAATCTCAAGGAAGAACAATTAAATGGAACAATCAGTAATCAAGACAATCAATGAATAAAATAGTATAGCAAAAGCTTTTCTATTCAATAATCTTAGATTAATTTGTATACAGGCGTAAGCTGAGTGTGTAAAGCGTGTGTAATACAATGATTAACTAGGTATTTATATCACAATTAACCTAGTTTTACAAGGAAACATAATTCTAATAGGACTCGGCCCAATCGTCCTTCTGAGTCCGGATTATAGTCTGCTCGTTGAGGAGAGTCGTATTCTACCGGGTCAATAGATGATTCCGAACGGACTCGTCTGGTCGAACCGATCTTATATCCCTAAGTCGATCCGAACATTATAAAGGGTGCGAAATAGCCCCCATCAATATTTAACTAATAATTTAATAATATCATATGACTCTCTGTAAATTATTATTTAAAAGGCTTAATACGCGCAAATGTAAATAATTTAACATGATAAGTCACTTAAAAATTGAAAAGTTTAACTATATACTACAACTAATGGAGTAAAAAAAGGGGACTTCTAAGGTGACGTCACGTTATGTGACGTCAATTTAATTTAAGGCTTTGGTAAATAAATATATAATCACAACTACATAAATTTCATAATATAGAATAAAATTAAACTTAATTAATTATGAGTTACTTGTTTAACAGGTTAAAATATTATCTTATATTCTTTATTATCTCAAAGTTAGCTACCATAAATATCTCTACTTTCCTTCTTTTCTTTTTTCTACCCAAATTAATATCAAATCACCATAAAAATTGTATGTTTCCACATTATATGATACTAGTTCATATATAATAGTACAATACGACCAATGTATATAATTATTACATTACATAGTATAATGTCTCACATGTAATAATATTAACTCCACATACTTAGTACGGTATCATATTAATAGTAATTAGTCACATTATACAGTATTGTCATTAGTACTAATCAATTTATGGATAATTCTTCACATTACATGATATATGTCTCACATGTAGTAGTATAGACTCACATAGCATAGTATTGACTCTACAAACTTAGTATGGTCGACCTATATTAGTAGTAATTAGCCACAATATGAAGTATTATCAGTAGTATTAACCATTGTGTATAATTCTTCACATTACATAGTATAATGTCTCGCATATAAGGGGCCGTTTGGTAGGACCTAATAGGGGGTATTAAGTCATATTATATGAGTTAATATGGCGTAATACAACATTTGGTGGCATTGCTCTAATACCGGGTCAAATGGATTGAATCCTTACGACCCGGTATTAAGACTAGATTATAATCCACCCAAGCATGGGTGGATTAGTTAATCCGGGTGAATATGGATTAGGTAAAATGTCACTAATAACCTCAAATTTACATATTTCCTTTTTTACATATCATTAAATATCATAAATTCTTCTCAAATCTTTGAAAATATATAAATATATATCTAAACTCATAACTCTACAAAACATATTACTGTAGATTGTTTTAATATAATATGACTCAATCAAATCTACCAAACATATTTTTAATATGGCCTTCAATCCGGCTCCAATCTAATCACCTTAATCCCATACACCTTACCAAACAGCCCCTAATAGTATTGATTCCACATACTTAGTACGGTCTCATACTAGTAATTATTAATCACATTATATAGTATTACCATTAGTATTAACCAATTTATTAATAGTTATTCACATTACATGGTATATGTTTCACATGTAGTAGTATAGATTCACATAGCATAGTATTGACTCCACAAACTTAGTACGGTCTCATATTAGTAGTAATAGCCACATTATGAAGTATTATCATTAGTATTAACAAATGCGTATAATTCATCACATTACATAGTATAATGTCTCACATGCAATAGTATTGACTCCACATACTTAGTACGTTCTCATATTAGTAATAATTAATCACATTATATAGTATTACCATTAGTACTAACCAATTTACTAATAATTCTTCACATTCACATTACATGGTATATGTCTCACATGTAGTAGTATAGACTCACATAGCATAGTATTGACTCCACAAATTTAGTAAGGTCTCATATTAGTAGTAATTAACCATATTATGAAGTATTATCATTAGTATTAATCAATGTGTGTATTTCTTCACATTACGAAGGGTACCAGACCAAAAGAAGAAAGGGGGAGAGTACAAGTGCAACAATGGAGAGAGGGTACCAAACCTACTAAACTATAATACAACATTTAAATATATTTTACAAAGTTTAAGAAAGATTTTATCTTTGGAAAGTGAAGGGAATATTTGCAGTAGTAGAGGAGCGACTGAAAGCAAGTGTGTCTTCTCTTCTGAATGGGGGTCCTTTATATAGGTGAAGGCGGACTTCAACTTCGGATTCCAAAGTCTTCGGACGCCAAAATTATCTTCATTTTCTTTTGATGAACAGTAAGTGGCCGACAAGATACTGTAGAGATGGCCTGACAGAGTACTGTGCTAGAGTGAAATGCATTATTATGAATATGGGTCCTGGGAGTCGATCATAATGACGTCATCCGTTGCGTGAGTCTTGTTGTCATCTTCTTCATTAGATGCTTCAGATTCTCCTAGAATTTCGTCTAAGTGTTTCTTTAGGTCTTCTTTGGAGGAGGAGGCCAACAGTTCTTTAAGTAATTCAGCTACATCCCTTTTAGGGGGAGTCATCTTTGGAGCTGGAGGAGGAGATGGCTCTAATGAAATATTCCCTTTTTAGAGAAAATTGAATCTTCAAAGAAATCAAATTTATCCCACCATTTTATTAAAATTCTTCGTCCTAAAACAGGAACGTGAGTAATAATCACTTCAAATTTTCTAATTGGTAAATTTAAAATTATTAAATCCCATTTAACAATCCATGGAACTTGATAAAGAGCTGCAAAACTAAGCTCTGGCGTTTTGAGTGAAGGATTAGAATTCTTAAATTCCTCGAATACATATCTTATTTTATCAGGGAGTATAATTGGATGAAAACCTCAATTATAAAACCATCTGATAAACCATTGTGGAAGATTATTAGTGTTAAAGTCCCTGAATTGTAGGAACCAGCTATGTTTTCTCTGCCTATTGTCGTAACAAAAGGCACCATCTCATGCTTTGATATAATCAAAATAATTGAACCAATATTTATCTAATTCTTTACGGTTTCCCCTTGGAATTTCATGATAGCGATATAGATCACCGCTCCATGTTTCGGCTGTATAAACCTGTTTAATAAAAGCTTTAGAATAAGCCCATTCAGATCCAGATCTAGTGACTTAATCAAATTCGACAGATTTAGTTATATCTGAAATAGCATAGTAAAATTGATATTCCTTGGGATAAAGGTAAGGGTCTGTAGAATCTTTAAGGTAAAAATTCCAAGCCTCATTTGGTTCAAGATGAGCGTATTTTCGCTCTAATGGAGATACCCACATAGTCGAATAGGGAATATATGGATAAAGAAGGGAAATTTACATAGACACCCCCTGACTTTTACCCTAATTACAAGAATTACCCTACTGTTTGAAATATTACAAAAACACCCCCTCGAGGGGTGTATTTGTAATGATTTTAGGGACCAAATTGGTAATATTTTTTGTGTAACAAGGGGGTGTCCTTGTAATACAATTTTTGGTTGAGGGGGTGTTTTTGTAATATTTCAAACAGTAGGGTAATTTCTTGTAATTAGGGTAAAAGTCAGGGGGTGTCTGTAAATTTCCCTAAAGAAATTTGTTTGTTGCATTTTTTTAAGTAATACTGCATAAGCATCTTCTCTTAATTTCATTTCCTTTGGAGCAGCCTTTAAGGCATCAGCTCGAAGCTGTTCTACTGGTTTTCCAATAATTGTCTTATAAGATAGTGGTTTTGTTAAAATTTCTCTTTTTACAGGAGTTTCTTTAGACTTTCCCTTGCCCTTGTCCTTAGCTCGATTCATGACCCTGCAAAAATTCACGAGTTAGAAATTCTGGTAAAGAATTACTAGATCATTTAATAAACTCTATATCAAAATCAAAGACAGACAAAATTCCTTGCCATCAAGCAAAAATTTGTTTAGATGCTATATTTTTAACATCCTTTTCTAAAATATCTTTAGCAGATTTACAGTCAACTCTAATTAAAAAATTTTGATTTAATAAATCACTCTCGAATTTTTGAACACATAAAACGATAGATAAGAGTTCTTTTTTAACAGTGGAATAATTTTTCCTTGGCCCTTGCCATACCCCTGAAGTAAACCTTACAAGGGTTTCTATATTATTAATCCTTTGTTTTAGGATTCCACCATAACCTAATTCTGATGCATCTTTTGCAACAATCTTAAAAGCATCAGGATTAGGTATAGCTAAACAAGGAATTTCCTTTATTTTGTTTTTTATTTTTATAACAGCTTCTGTGTGAACATTAGTCCATTCAGGAGGATTTTTTCGTAACCTTTCAAATAAAGGTTTAGCGTCTATAGCTAGAAGTCTGAGATATGGTTAAGACTTCTTAAGAATCTTTGTAATTGAGTTTTTTCTTTAATTTCATTAGGAAATTTTTCCCAAATGCTATTGATCTATCAACAGGGAAAATTGTCCCTTCTTTTATATTGTGTCAAAGAAATCAAATTTCTGTTTGAAATAGTTTAATCTTTTTAGCAGAAACTACTAGTCCCGCCCTTTTAACGGCATTAATAAATGCATATAAATGTTTAAAATGTTGATCAATATTTTCTGAAAAAATAAGGACATCATCAATGTATACAATACAAAATTTTGTATAAGGACTGAAAATATCATTCATAATATTTTGAAATTCAGAAGGGGCATTTTAAACCTAAAATGCATTACATTCCATTCGTAGTGTCCAAATGGTACTGTAAATGCAGTTTTGTATTGGTCTTCCTCTGCAATCTGAATTTGCCAAAATCCAGATTTAATGTCAAACTTAGACATAATTTTAGCAGTACAAAGGCGATTTAAAAGGTCTCTTTTATTTGGGATTGGATATCTAATCCATCTTAATGGTTTATTTAGGGGCTTGTAATTAATAACAAGTCTTGGAACTCCTCGTTCTAGTTCAGCAGCATTTTCTACATAAAATGCTGGGCAGCTCCATGGGCTATAAGATTTTCTAATTAATCCTTTGAGTAATAACTCGTCAATTTCTTTTTGGCAGATTTCAAGATGGCGTGGACCCATAGCGATAGGTCTAGCCTTAGTTTGAATCTTATTTTCCTTAAAATATGGTTCATATGGTAAATTTACAATGTGTTTCTTCCTTTCCCAGAAGGCATTAGGAATATCAGCGCATATTGTTTTTTCAATTGACTCTTGTAATTCATTTATTCTTTTTTGAATTAAAGGTTGCTATAATTGTTCAGCTATTTTTTTATAATTAATTTCCTGGGATAAGGAATTAAGAAACTTTTCTTTTCTCTGTATTTTCTTTTGAATTAAATCGATCTCGTGATAACGAGGTTGTGTAATAAAATTGAATGTTATTTCCTGCGAATTAACAGTGCTAGTAATTCCATTTTCATCAATACTTTTAATAGGATAAAGCATATGTAGAAATGGATTTCCTAGAATAACATCATGAGATAAGTCCTTAACCATTATAAATGGCATTTCTAGACAAATTCCATTGTTGCATACTGCAGTATTTTGCAACTTGTAATTTACTATAAGTTTCCTTCCATCTGCAGCATTTAAGATTTCGGTAGTTTTTGAAAAATACCTAGAAGGAATTAACCCTTCATTGATACAATTCAAATCAGCTCCGGAATCTACCATAGCAATTGCAGTGAGATTATATTTTCTATGAACAATTATTTTTACTTTAATGTGCCATTTATGAGTAATAACCCTATCAATCATATTTACAAATGTTAAAGATGCATTCATATTTTCATCTTTCAAAGATTCTTTTTCAACTTCTTCATTTTCCTCAGAAGGATTTGTTTCAATATTTCTTAATTCAATCAATGAAATTCTAGATTTTAATTCACACAATTCTTGTTTAAGAATTTTAACTTCATGTCTTAATTCACTAATGCTAGAATCTTCTGAGGTATTTTCATTAGAGGATTCGGCTCTGTTTAAGATTTCTTTAAGACTATAAGCCTCTGGTTCTTTAAATTTTAATCCCTTTTCAGGTTTTTTCTGACTATATTGTTCCAAATATTTTTGGAGCATTTCTTCTTTAGCAATAGGATCAGTTATCTGATCAATTATATCTAAGATAAAATTATCTTCTTTTGTTAAAACACATAATCCATTTCCTGACTTAAGGCTTTGTAATAATCGCAGTTTCCTTCACAACCATTCTCTGATTGTTCCGATTCTGCCTCAGATTCTTCTTCTGAGTCTCCTCCATCTATAATGGCAGTAATTTTAAAATTTCTTTTTTCTCCTTCTTCATTAAGAAATAATTTTTCTAAGGTCCTTTTAAGGCCTTCATCAATATCTAGATTATTAATCTTCTTCTTCATTTTACATTTATTAGCGTAGTGTCCCGGTTTCTGGCATCTCCAGCATAAGGGGACTGATTTCTGTTTAGGAGTTGAAGAATTTTCTCCTTTATTTTTCTTTTTATAAAATCCTTTCTTTCCCTTTTTAGGGAAATAATTATAAGGTTTTGAATTTCGTGAGACTTTATTAGTCTTGTGTTTTCTTTTCTCGCATGATGGTCCTATGGGAGGTAAACCAATTTGTTCACAAAAATCTCCATTGATTCTTTTTCCTAGGACTTTTTCTTTTTGAATTTGTCTATGTAATTTAATTTCATTGCACAAATTAATGCCTTCAGAGATTATCTCAGAAGATAAGTCTCCATAAGTATATTGAGCATAAGGTATAATGCCGTTATGTTTTTGTTTAATTCTATTACGAATTTTTTCTGCAAAGAAATGAGGTAGTCCTGATAAGAACTTTTCTTTCCAAAAGTCATGTTGAATATCTTCTCTAGTAAAGACTTTAGAGAAGAAAACATATTTATACCATTTAAACTGAGATAAGTTTTGACATCTTAAATTCATTAATTGTTCTTGCGTTTTATCCAACTGTAATGAAGTTGTTCCAATAAAATGTTTTGCTATTGTATATAATAGCGTATTGACACAATCTGTAACAGTTACAAGTTGATTATTAACAACTTCGGTTTTAACCGCTTGTAAAATATGTAATTTTGCCTCTTCTGGTAGGTAAAAGTCCCACCAACCTTTTAATTGTCCAGTAAAGCCTTGAGTTATGGCTCTTGCAATGTTTTGGTCAGAAGTACCATTTGCTTTACAGGCAGTTGCAAACATAGTCATGTAATGCAACACCGTTTGCATCTGGTATTCCGACATACCATCAATATTCCATTCAATAATGGATCTTCCGTCAAATTGGACAGTCATGTAGTCATTTCCAACTGTAAATCAACTGGAGTCGGCCTATGATAATAAGGTTTTGTGGGTACATTATAAACCATCTTCTTCTTGTAGGAAGACGATAATTTATTACCCAAAAATTTTATTGTTGATTTTGTTCTGTTAAGAACAAATCTTCTAGTTGATCAATTTTTTCTTCCATTTCGAAAGGTTGTTCTTGACTTTCAGCTTTAGATTCATTATCTGAATTTTGTTCTAAAGGAGACAAATCCTTTTCTTTTAGGCCAAGATTATTTAGTCTTTTCATGATTTCATCAACCATTTCAGATGAAGAATCCTCTGGTTTGAATTTGAAATCAATTTTTTCAGATGGCATGGGTTTAAATAAAACCCTTTTGTCAGTGATTGAGGTTTCTTCTTTAGAAACTTGTTGAGTAGACTTTTGATCAATTGTTTTCTCAATTCTATTTAATTGATCTCCCATAGTTTTGAGAGTTAAGTTTGTAAAATTATTTTGTTCTACTATTGCCTCAATATTTTCTCCTTTTCTATAAGGAGTAGCAATAACTTCTTCATCTTTAATTTTAATTGTTAAATTAGCCTCAGGAGGATGAATACTCTTAAAGACTCTTCCTTTAGTAGTAATAAAGTTTCTAGAAAAAGAAGATTCAATTGTTGAAATAAAAGATTTTCGAAATCAGGAAATTGTTTTTTAGTTAAATAAAAATATTTTTTAAAAAATTCAAAGAAATCGATTACTTCCCCATTAAATTTTAAAAACCTTTTATAAGAAGTAAATAATTTTTATTGACTTTTAATATCCTCTAGAAAAAACCATTTTCTATAAATTTCGTTTTTTGGAGAATAAAATAATTCTTTAGCCATTCCTTCAAAAGGGAAAAATGACTTCTTCCGGAATTGTAATGGGTAGAACACTAGTATCACTGTAATATCCCATATCAGAAGCAGTTGGAGATCTTTTTTATGTATCTACTTCAGAGGGTGTAACAGTAGATGGTATACTAACATTGTATTCAGGTTGATTAACTTCGTCAGATGTAAATTTAGTCCCTATTAGGGTGTCCTTTTCAAATTTAGACTGCGGAGCCGAGGATGTAGATCTTCTAGAACGACTACTTTCCCCTTTTAAGTTTAACTTATTAATTCGAAGACTTTGGCTTCCAAGATTAAGCCTAGCTATTCTCTGATTTGAAAATTTAATTTCAGCATCCCCATCGGGATATTTCACTATTTCTTCTAATTCTCTGTTTTCCTGTTAACAGGTTCACTTGCCTTTTCCAAAATCCATTGTTCAGATAATTTAACCTGATCCCAAGTAATAGTCTTGGGTACTTTTAAATTACTCTTAGAAAGATTAGTAACGAATAGAGTAGTAGATCCTTTATGAGTTAAGGCAAAATCCCTTATCCTCGGTACTACTGTATTCATTACTTTGTATTGAATCCTATAAATAAGGATTATGTTTTCCGATCCTTGCATCATATTAAATCCATCTGATTTAATATCAAGGCACAAAGAGTGTATAAGGGTCGGATCTGTCAAGGACAGAGTAAAATTAGGAAAACATGAGAAATAAATTGGTCCATCACAAAGACTGGACTCAATTATTCCTAATAAGGAATCATGAAATTTATTATGTCTTTTGTCTCTTACACAAATTTTGGCGGATGTATTTAATCCTAATCTTGTAGCAGGTTTTAATCCTACTTGAATTAGACCGATATGCAAAAATTTATATCTTTGTTTATGTTTTTCAATTAGGCCTTTTGACAATAATTGAAATGAATTATATCCTCCTGTTAAAGGAATAGCTTCTTCTAGAGTTTTCACAACATAGTCCGAAGCAAATTCAAAAGTTCATTTCTGTTTATAAACAGATGACTGTACTGGTAATTTCTAGTTCTGCAAAGATTTTTCAAAATTTTCATTTAGAACAATTTCTTTGTTCCCACTTGTCTCACCTTGTCTTTTAGACAAAGTAGTAAACCTATACATTCTAACACATATCACTGTCAACGTCTTATAACCAATCCAACAAGACAATACACAAGCCTCAAAAGGGACTATTCAGGCTGTGCGACTTAAGGGTTTCCCCGGGTTTCACTGTGAAAGTATGCAAAGGGCTACCAAAACTTGAATCTAAAAAAGACTAAGTAAAATAAAAGAAAACTAAGAAATTATGTGGCTAACAAAATACTAATACAAGCACAATGATAATAATAATGATCACGTAAAGTAATCCACAAAGGTTCGTCAGGAAAATCAAAACAACGCATTTTATTTAGTAAATATTGTTTACGGTAAAACTTATATAATTCTAAAACTGTAAAATAACTAGAATCAAAACGATAAGGATGCATAAACTAAGCAGAGAGTAAGACAGTAATACGTTTACTTAAATTAAAATAATGGTCACGCTGACTAATCCAGAAATTATACTCAGGATGATCAGGATGATTTTCACATAAATATTTATAAAATTTATACTCTTCAATACAAATACAATAAAAGTCAGAATGACGATAGATAAATCTAAACATACATAAATCTAAACACACGTACCAGATACAATGTGGCTCTGATACCACAAAGGGTACCAGATCAAAAGAAGAAAGGGGGAGAGTACAAGTGCAACGGCGGAGAGAGGGTACCAAACCTACTAAACTATAATACAAAATTTAAATATATTTTACATATTATAATTTCTCACATGTAATAGTATTGACTCCACATATTTAGTATGGTCTCATATTAGTAATAATTGGTCACATTATATAATATTATCATTAGTACTAATCATTTTACCGATAATTCTTCACATTATATGGTATATGTCTCACATGTAGTAGTATAGACTCACATAGCATAATATTAACTCCACAAACTTAGTTGGTTCCATATTAGTAGTAATTAGCCACATTATGAAGTATTAAAATTAGTACTAACCAATGTGTATAAATCTACCCATTACATAATATAATGTCTCACATGTAATAATATTGACTCCACATACTTAGTTCGGTCTCATACTAGTAATTATTAGTCACGTTATATAGTATTACTATTAGTACTAACCAATTTACTGATAATTCTTCACATTACATGGTATATGTCTCACAAGTAGTAGTATGGACTCACATAGCAAAGTATTGAGTCCGCAAACTTAGTACGGTCTCATATTGGTAGTATTTATCCACATTATGAAGTATTATCATTGGTCATAACCAAATTACTGATAATTATTCATATTACATGGTATATGTCTCACATGAAGTAGTATAAGCTCACATAGCATAGTATTGACTCCACATACTTAGTACGGTATCTTATTAGTAGTAATTAACCACATTATAAAGTATTACCATTAGTACTAACCAATGTGTATAATTCTTCACATTACATGGTATATGTCTCACATGTAGTAGTATAGACTCACATAGCACAATATTAACTCCATATACATTGTAAGGTCCCATATTAGTAGTAATTAGCTACATTATGAAGTATTACAATTAGTATTATCCAATATATATTAAAATATAAATTATGTGAATTAAAATATATTATGATTTTTTTTCAAAGGTTAATATTAATTATTCAACACTAAATATTATATATCGTTTATTATAAAATTTTATTATACACAATTATTTATTTATTTTCTATAATAATTTATTAGTTTGTAATTTACTATTGATGTGGTTAAATATTATATTGAATGTGGTCAAATAATAGTATAATACAACTACTTATGGTAATAGTATAATGACTTGTTAGTAATCCGTTAAGTAGGTAATTTATTAATGAGGTGTCATAATTCTATTGGTTATAGTTTACGTCATGTGACGTGACGTCACCTTTGAATTTTCCATGGAAAATGGAACTAATAGAGTATTTCCTATCATATTAGCTAGATCTTAGCTAGATCCTTATAATGTGCAAGACCTTTTTGCAGTGTTTTTAAAACCGGACCGGTCATTGAACCGAAACTCTACTGGTTACTTGTTCGATCGGTTAGATCGGGTCGATCACTGGTTCGATCGGTATAACCAGTGTGACTTATTATTATGTAATATTTATATATATATATATATATTTTAGATTATCTAAAATATAATTATAATTCAAAAAAAAGTCATTCTTTATCAATATAATTTTTTTTGTTTCATGCAAATAATCAAAATTTCTTCAAAATTAAGATCAATGTCAAAAATATAAATCTCAAGTATCCCTCAAAGATACATACATTCAAAACAAGACAACAAAATTAAAAGTTCATCTCATTTTCAAAGTTTTGAATTGTTCATTTATGTTCTATTGTAAGTTGATGTTTATATGGTAATTAATTTGTATAATTTCATACAAAAAATAATATTATTCACAATGATGAGAAAATTGCTATGTACTTCTTTATGTAAAAAAAAAGTGTAATATTGCATTGATTGTTAAAACACTAAAATAATGAATGTTATTCCAATTAAAATATATAAATGTAATCCTATTAAATGTTAAACAAGAGTTCAAATAAATAATAATAACAAAAAAAAAACTCTAAATTTAAAAAAAAAAAAAATGAGTGAACCACTAGTTCACTGGTTTTATCGATTTTGGGGCTGGTTTTACCGGTTCACACTGGTTAATTTGAGGGCTGGTTTTTAGGGATAAACCGGACCGGATTGGGGACCCGTTAACGGTTGAACTGGTCCAACCGGCCGGTCCGGTCCGATTTTCAAAACACTGCCTTTTTGTAATGTTAACATGCTTAGTAATCTTAAGCAAACAATTTGGCATCTAGTTTACTCCAATTCTGATAAAGAATAGAGCCACAACACAAAATAAGCTACTTAAGAGTCGAATAAGAGAGAAATTGATTACCAAATCAAATAGGTAAGAAATTATAGAAGAAAGTTGCGTCTCTGAAACTGTTCCAGGTCCACTCCATCCGAGTCAATTATGTATCTTTCACATTGGTCAAACCTTTTTCATAAGTGAATAAAAAGTCAAAATTGTAAAAATCGTCCCAAGTTAATCATTGATTTTGAATTTTCGTCCCAAAGTATTTAATTTGACGAATTTCATCCCTTAATTTAGTATTTTTTTGAATACCGTCCCACCGTTAATTAAAAGATGCGCATTTACCATTAAATTATCACATGGCTTCTTACGTGTCATGACGTAATAAATTTTAATATAAATAATTATATAATATTGCAGAGTTCATCCCAAACTAACTACAAGATTGAACTGTCATTTCCTTTAAATTAAAAATTTAATATCGAGACTAAATTCATACAAAATGATAAATTATGAATAAAATTCGACGAGTTTATATAATTTGAAATAAAAAATCAAAATTAGTAAGTAATTTGGAACGATATTTCAAACAAATATTAAATTGCGGGACGAAATTCGGTGAGGTAATATAGTTTGGAACGAAAATTCAAAATCATTAATTAGTTTGAGATATTTTCTACAATTTTACCTGAATAAAAAGTCAAAAAAAAGAAATTAATAGCTCACAACTTGGCATGACATGCAATTACACCTCAAATTAAGCCGAAAGTTGACAGAACAATGGTTATGAGTTGTTTCTGTAGATTTTCATGTCAAGAATAATTAATTTTCTTTTTTTGGATAAATATTTCAAGAATCATGTCTTTTACCCAAAAAAAAATATTTTACATAAGAGAACAAATAATTCAAAGATAATTTTACATAAGATGATTACAAAATTGCTATCAGAATCTGTCATATAATCTGAACTATTACAGTATATTGAATCCACAACAGACATAATCAGTCAGCGGGTACTTGGAAAAATATATAATAAAGAAGTGAAATTAAGCTATGATGATACAAAAACGAGGGTTCCCAAGACCCCTTTTTCAGATTGACAGGCCAGAAGGACCCCGTAAGCAAACAAAGATCAAGAGCTCGGGAATCACCCATGCTACGAAAAGGCATCTACAAATTCCCCTCTAAATCTATTCATACATACATACCTTGGAAGTTAAAAAGAAGAAGCCTCAACATTAGCTTTGTTTCCAGCAAGAATGAGGGAGATCTCCAAACCACGACTAAATGCTTGGTTAAAGAGTAAGCGCGACTGGAAGGTAGAGACGAAAGGGAACCAAGACAGCACAGCTATTGGGGCAAATATTATTATACCCATCCCGGCATCATACATTCGAGCAAACTCCTTCACAGAATCCCAAAGCCCTAGACTCTTCACAATACTCCTCCAAGTGATTGCCAACTAGAATTAATTTGTTACCAGCCACAATTGAGAAAACAATCAAAAGGAAAAGAAATAATAAAACAAATATAACATGATAACAACTTACACAAAGAATGAACCATCCAGTGGGAATGAATGCAAGGATGCTAGCAAACAAGTCAGCAATTGATAGTTCTGTGAATATAACAACCAGGCAAACAGCTACAATAATTCCCAGGGATGTAACTCCTTGCATAAACCTGAGAACTAGCTGGAAACTAGTGGACTTTTTGGGGCTAAATGTGAAAATCTGACCCAAAAAAGGAAAAAAAGAAAAAGGATGAAGCAATTAATGCGATGATAGTGACAATTATGTATTGTTCCTAACTTTAAATCATAAGCAAAAGAAAAGCGACAAACCTTAAAGATCATAACTATTCCAGCCAGCACAACCCAAGAAAAGCCATAGACCTAGACAAGGAAAGTAAAACAGATAATGGTGAAAGAATGGAGTCAGAGAGAAACACGAAAGGATACAATGAATTATGAACGGACACAACCAAACAATATCTATTTATTCAGACAAATTTCTGTATTGTATCAAATGAATTGAAAACAGCAGAATAGCTTTTAATAGTAATTGGGAATTGGGGACAAAAAGATAGCTGCAACTAGAGATTAAGTAAATGTATTTATGCTAAACATTTTCATTAAAAGACAAAGCATCTCCTAACTAAGAAAAACAATAATTTTTTATATTTCACATGTCTATGAACACAAAAAATTAGCTAATCCCCCCCCCCCCCCAAGAAAAAATTAAATAAATAAAGTTCAACGACAGACAAACTCATTATGTTCAATTATAAGTCACCTCTTCTTCTGGTTTACCAATGAAGTAAATTCCATCAATTTTTCTAGGTGGTGCGATATGCTCTGATCAGTTCAATTGTTCTCTCTCAATTTTTGAATGGAAGGTTACCCTACAAATGCACAGAATTGACTACATGGCTACATAAAAAAAGATTGAGTGAAAACGGCTTTAGAAAAACCTTTCTGACTCATTCCTTCTCGGGCTACCTCATATCTACCATAAAAATCTCGCCTCAAACAACTACAGTTTTATAATGGAGATGTGATTTCTTAAAGCCAAACAGTCAATCCCATGTCACATCACTAGTTTAGTGGCAGTCCAATTTTTTCTATTTTCAATCCAATAAATAAATATAGAATAGATTCCGAAGTATATAATAGAAAGTGAAGAAAATTTCTTTCTACTTAGCTTGAAATTCGCATGGAATGATTTATTCATATGAAACTAGATGAGAACACGATTAGTTAGACAAGCAAATTGAGAAAGTATACCGCAAGTGATGTATTATCCCCAGTAAGATGGAGCTTGTATACAATCCCATACTGAAATATTATAAATCTCAAGCTCAAAATTGTTTCAAGTATCCTGCCTCTCAAAGTCTGAATATGCATCTGAAAAAAAATAAAACAAAGTTTTCTTGTGAGGAGAGATTTTGGATACACTGAAATAGACAATAAACTTTAATGAAGGTAAATGATCCACCTTCGTGCAATTGAATCATGAATCCAAGCAGAGATAAAAAATTAGCTTAAAAAGCAACAAATATAGCATTTTACACATTTTAAGCATGGAGTCGAATAACAAATTTCAACAATCATGCTTCTTGGCATACAAATCTTAGTTATTCCAAAGTTGCATGGGAATTGGATACAACATCTCAACAGATTATAACAGATATTGCATATATAACAAATATTTACGATGTAGAAATTTAAAACATTGAATCCTAGCAGACCTGTTCTTCATCCCACCAAGACTCCCAGCTGTTATCCCCTTTGACACCAACTCCACCTTTATACATAAGCCAATTGGTCCAGTCATCAAAATCCTCCACAGTCCTGCATATTAGAGGTTAATTTTGTAGCACTGGCGAAAGATCTGTCCATAAACAGAAAAAATTGCATGTACAAATATGCAAACTAAAGGGAAGGAGAAAAGCATCAAACTGGCTAAACAAATATTCATGTAACATAATTATAACTCACTTTTGCCATTCAAATCCAGAGGGATTGAAGATATAAGGAGCAAATAGCCAAGAGATGACAAGAAACCAACTGCTTATAGTTATTAGAACAAAGGACACAGCACCTCCTTCTGTGTAACCATATGCAATGTAAACTATAAGAAGCAATGCTACTTCCAGCCTGAAAAAACATTCATAGCTTGTGAATATATTATACGTCGATAAATATACACTGTATCTGTGTATGTGACCAGAGTCACACATACATCCATATCACACACGCACGCACATCTGCATGCACACACAGTGAGACAAAGACAAGAGGATTTAATTGCTTGATTAAGTGATTACTTACGCCTTCACAAAATGACTTCTTGAGTAAAGCCTATAATTATCAGCAAACTTGATGTGACGAACAACGAAGCCTCTTCCAGTTGCTCGATACTGCAGGAGCATACACAACGTCAGATGACAATTACGACTAAATGATTAAAAAGTTTACTCAACGCTACACTCGGAAATTCAGACACCTTTGCTCCTCCATGGAGAATAGTGCGCCCAAAATAATGAGTTCTCGTGCCTAATGAAAACGTAAAGAAGACGGAGCAAAGCTGAAGCTGCATGGTGATAAAACTGAAAACAGCCTGCAAATATATAAATGGGGTGTCACAAATGTAACTCCTCTTTGCATAGATACGGTTATGATTAACAATGTAACACAAAAAAATATTATTATGTAACAAATTACAAATCAAGCTAAAAGTCAAGCAACCTAAAGCATTCATGATCCGAAATAAGTGCAAAATATACGAAGCAAAATAGGCTATCTTACTGCTCCAACAGAAAATCGTTAAAACATGAAAAAGTCAATAAGTTATTAAGAAAATTAGAACATACCGGCAGCAGCCCTAGTTCGAGTATAAAGCCCATGATCATTGGGACTGCAGTGAAAACTCCAATTTGGACCAAAAACTGAGCATTCAGAACAGCATCTAATGCAGTATTACCCAAAAAATCGGCTTCCCGTGAAATTCCTTCATCGAGTCCAGAGAATGCCTAAGAATAAGAGAATGGCTGAAAGGTTAGTGTATAATGTAGAGTCTCATGATTAATAAACAGGCCTAGACATGTTTACAGAGGTTCACTTAGATAACAGTCTTCCATGTGGGGAAGGACTATAAAATGATGCAATTAACTCCACAAAATAAGTAACTAACAGGTAATCTCTGGTTCAGAGTATTGAAACTTCATATAGCAAGTGAGGAAAGGAAAAAATACGTTTCCAAAAATATTGTATTTGTTAATTCTCTATTACTAGGAATACAATGATGGTTTTATATTGATATGGACAAATGTTTTCAGAAACAAGTATACTCATTCAACTGGAAAATCGATAAGGTTTAAACTATTGGTTCACCCATCTGGTCAACCATTAAAGAACCATGACAACGTAATATGTACTAAAATAGCTTATACATTGTATAAATAATACTCCCTTCGTCCCCATTTTTTCACTCCTTTTACTTAGAGTTGGGAAAATGAAACTTTTGGGTATTTTTACTTGTATAACCTTAAAAGTAGTTGTGTCAAATCATTACTTTACGTGAGGGTATTTTTGAGAGAAATAATTCCATTTTTAGAAAGGGAGTCCTATTTTGGGACATCCCAAAAAGGAAATACGAGTAAAAATTTAGGTACGGGGGGAGTAATTGAAAGGTATTGCAATACTGCACATTGGATATATTTAAACATCTCTCCAATATTCGAATGAAAACCACACACCTATGTCCACATCAGCATAAAAAATATCAGCAGACGAATCCAAACCAAGCTATCTTCTTACCCCAGGATACTAGTGTTGGTCTGATTTACATTGATTAACAGGAAACTCTGAACTATGAAATAATAATTACGCAACCTCCTCCCTTTCACCGCATATATACCGAAAACTCAAAATCATACGAACAACTGGGAATTCTTTCAGAGAAGATGCCAGATCAAGCTGAATTGGAAGAGAAATAAAGATACTATCTACGATTTATTAATGATTATTTTGAAGCTTCAAAGTCACAGCTTGCAAATTCAACTGAGTATGCGGAAAAGTTCTAGAAAGTATCAGTCATGCTCTTTGTCTTTTATGATGAATTTCAATGGTAATATAGCGATATTGACAAAAATGTTTGTAAAACACAAATTCGACTAGGACTAGTACAACTTTGACAAGCTGTCTGAGCACTCAATGAAGCTCAAATTTTCTTCTCCACTCACCTAGAAGTTGAACATTCCCCCCAAAGCTAAATGTTTCAGTTATTGGCCACCAAAAAGGGTGACTCCCATTTAAACCAAAAGATATAAATTACATATGCATGTGTGTCGATTGTTTTGGAAGTTAGCAAAAGGGGAGAAAAAATCAATTAGAAGTTTTTTAAGGGGTGGAAAGAAAAATGCACACTTTGAAGAAACAGTTTTTGAGTTCTTGCTTTATATTAGTGCTTCACCTTTAAATTCACCATTAATAAGCAGTAAAAGAGGTGTTTTACTGATTGGATAAAGATTGAAAACCTCAGTATTCTTTGCAGAGGCCAATTCTATTAGTCAGATTTTTCTGGTACTGAGCAGAGTTTTTTTGTAAATGGGTTTACATATTAAACATCATTAGGGGTTGTTTAAATGAAAGATACATCTGTTTCTTTGGTCGAGTTAATCTTTCCTTGATTCTTTTGACCACAGTTTATGAAATCCTAGACAAAGAGGCTTGATGCTGCCTAATGTCTGCAACTTACGAGCTTACATATGGAAAAAGGGGTCATAAATGTCCTAATACATTTTATCTTGTTGCTGGAAGAACAACATGTCCTAATATCCGTTGCATTGCATTCAAAGGAAACTTGCATATAGAATTCAGTTAATCATTAGTTTCAGGATGATAATTTGGATAGATCCACTTCTTTTTATCTATATGCATATCTAGAATTCACTTAACCATTAGTAGAGACAGTATGTTAGATCAACTTGTCCTACTGGCAGATGCACCCAAAAAAGTTATACTCATCCTATAATGTTTTCCCGAATCAAAAGATGTGCCTCATAATGTAACCGAACCATATTTATGTTCTGCTACATTCTTTCCTACAAAACCAAAAGACAGTGGCATTCTCCACACGAAATTTCTGATAAAAATACAAAGGGGCAATGACAAAAAATATTTTCCTGAACTTGGCATGATTTATATAATTCACAAACCCTTCCAGCTGTGAAGAATATAGAAAAACAAAATGTGTTAGGGAGTTTGCAAAAGTATGACTCTGTAGGATACAAAAAAATCTTTAGAAGCAGACATCAAGTCATACATTATTTGTAGTCTAACGTTAACATTAACTGGAAATTTAAGGCTAACATTTTTGTTATAGACTTAGCTTTTGTAATATTGTTATATGCATATGTAATGGATACAATTATTTCACTTGGTTAAATTTTTAAGCATAAAAAGATCATCACTTGTACCCCATAAGAGTGTAGATGAGATACTCTATTTCCTCCTAGAAGTAAGAGAATGATATAAAATAATAAATTTTAGCCTCCCATCAATTACTGAGGTGTCAAATTGTCAGTTGTACTTCATTGTTCGCACCACTATGTTTTTACAACCATTGTTTCAGCGAAATGCTATCGTTAGCCGTATAAATTATGTAGCTATAAAAGCTAAGAGCTTCTGGCAAACATACTTGAAGGACCACCTAGCGAATGATGACCTTCTCTATTATCATCACAATAGCATGCAAATAAGATAAATGGGTAATCAAGAAAATAGAAAAACATAAAAAAAATGAGAAGTTACCAGATACACTCTTCCATACAAGAAAACATACACCGTAAGAACAGTCATCTGCGGTAAAAGAGGAGATATATGAGCCTATTGAGAAATTTTCTAGCACTATTGGTCTAGTCAGCAAATATAAAAATGTACAAACTTTATACCATTGTGCAGACATAGAAACCGACAGTTGTGAAAAAGAAGGATAGCATTCTGAAGAAATCTAAAAGTTGTCCAAGTCTATACACATCCCGGCTTAGTACTTGCTCTCCATTTCCTCCAGCAACTTTTCCTTCAAACAAAGCAATTTGATTCAACCCAACATCTCTTCCCTTTCCAACCTAATCAAATAAGCAAGCTATAAGGATAAAGAGAATATATATCCTCCCATGTGATACACTGTAGTAGATATGTGCAAACCTGAATATATTCATGGTGAGTGATGTTCCCCTGCCTTAATGTAGAATTGAACCCTGCAAATTCAGTTTAGTAAGTGCAGTATGTTATTGAATACACTAAACCACAAAGGTAGACCTCGACAAGTATTAATGTGTATGTAAACGTTACCAATATTTATGATAGGTGAAATAATAACAATATTACAAAGATTTCATTCTGCTAACTAATAGAAAGTAGACAAACTGTGTACGATTGAGTTAAGTGTGAGACTTTGGTGTCAAAGCCCAAACGGTCAATGAAAAAATAAGTGTGGTATGTGATATCCAATCATCATACACACAAACAATAAAAGCCCTCTCTTCATAATTGTTAAACCAATGATGTAATAACATCATCCTAACTGCATCCTGTACGCGAAAGAAAAAAGCAGACTTCATGTGTAGGTAATGTTTTTGCTTAAAATCCTATTTTTGCAAGGAAGACAAAATTATCCCATACCTTGATTTCTAAGGAATTATAGGAACTTCATATTTTTATGAGGACTGGGCAACCACAAATGGTAAAGTTAATCAACTTACCTGCATAAATATCTTCACTGATGTTAATTACGCGTGAGGCTTTACTAATGCCACCTCGAGTTACATGAAAAATTCGATCGAAGACATCTGGATGGCCATAGTGCATACGGACTCTGCAATATTTTACATTGTATAGTTAGATATATTTCCCACTATAAATTCAATACTTTATGAGTAAATTATCCAACTATAGAGTACACAAAAAACCAGGAGGATAGTATGAATCTAAAATTTATTAAAATCTAACGTACTTCAGAGGTTTCGCCAAAACGCGTTGACCCAAGGTCACGAAACTAGTCTCTTGATTGGACATGAACCAGGCCAAGGAGGACACACTGCATATAGTTTTCCATGTAAATAATTAACAAAGACTGCAAATGAACTGAGAGTAAAGATCAGTTGCCTCTGTGCGTGTGACATATATATATATATATATATATAGAGAGAGAGAGAGAGAGAGAGAGAGTGAGTCAACCTTCCAGTAAACACATGCTCTCTTACACCAAGAATCGTGGGGGATCGAAGGCCATGATTTCCTCGAAATTCCTCAAGGAGATTCCTCATTTTCATTGCCTCCTCAAGGTAGTTGTCCTACATTACCCAAACAAATAAATAAGTTATTGAGAAAATTAATTTTACAACGAAAAAACAAGATCATATGAAGTGCTAAAATTGAGTTATCAGAGCAATATAAGAGTGAACGATACATGACGTTAGTTATTATAGTAGACCTACACCAATTTATGGAAATATCTCATGGAAACAGGCATCCCAGATTCCAGCCACATTGTAATTTGATGGATATTATATGATGGTAACTATAATAATTTTGAACCGTAACACAAACAGAAGACAAAAGTTGCCATTTTGCACTACTAGGTTGGATTATTAGAGAATTGGATCAATTCAAAATCCTGTTTTTACTTAGGTCTGGAGTTCATACGTATATGAACTTTTCAAAAATGAAAAGGATGATGTAGAAACAGCTTGAGTGGGTTTACCAGTAAAATTGATGACTATAAAAGGATAGGGAAAGTAAGATATATTATTGACCCGATACGAAAGATGTTAGAGCTGAAATGATACCACGTTAGGGAGTGTAAGAAGTACTTAACAACAGTAGTTCGCTGGAATATGAAGGCTGTTTGTCTTAATTTAATTGATGGCATGGGGTCATGGGCTTTCTTGCAGAGTCAGTGGTGAAGAAAAGGGAAAACAGGAAAATGAATTGAAAGAACTCATAAAAAAGTGAGAGCAAACGAGGGAGAGACAAACACACACACACACACAAGTACAAATATATATGTGTGTGTGCGCGCGCGTGTGAAGAGAGAAAGATTCTCCTCTGCATGGTATTATGTAAATACACATGCAAGCACAGGTATTTTAAAATTTCCGAGCTATTGAAATTTAAAGACAAGCTCTAAACAACACACAATTTAATTAATTTTAAGACACATTTCAAACTCCCTGAGACGCATGAAATATTGTTGAGACTAAATGTCCCACATGGATTCAAAATCATGATTAGTTCACCTTATAAGGTCTTGGACAATCCTTACTACTTGAGCTAGCTTTTGAGGTGGGTTAGGCCCATGCCATTTAATGTGAATTTAGCCCAACCCATGTGAAATCCAATAAATAAGAAATTTGCAAATTTGGTACCATACAATAGAGCACTTTGCAATATTGATACATTGTATACTTAGTACCACAATTTAGGTAGTGGTTGTAATGTTCATACCACCGACAAATACTTTGACCGAAATGGATGAAAACGGCCACTTGCATCGCACATGACTGTTATCTCGTCTTTTGAAGTGAAAATCATCACATGAAAATGTGAAAGAAACGGTATTATTTTCTCTCCAAAAGACGATATAACAGCTATGTGCGGTGTACATGGCCAGTTCCGTCCATATTTGTCCAATTATTTGACAGTGGTATGAACATTGCCACTAAACTTTAAATTGTGGTACTAGATGTGCATTTTCGTATACATTGGCACCAAGATAGCAAAGTGACTTATTGTATGGTACCAAATATGCAATTTCTCCCTAATAACTATAACTCAAAAATAAATTACCTTAGATTCGAGAAGCCAAAATATCTATAACACTGCAACTTCCAAATAGATAAATAACATTGCCAACTCCCAAATAGATATATAACATTGCCAACTTCCAAATATACTTCCAACTCCATGTTACTATAAAGTTATCTAAAGGAGAGTAGAAGGTCAAATTAAACCATAACATCTTTCCTACATAGGATGTCAATGTGACCAAAAATTCTTTATTCTAATAAAAAAATCGCGATCAATATTAATAACAGAAAGTACTTTAATTTGCCAAATTTCTCTGGTTAAATTATCTTAGACCCAAGTTTGACAACTATGAAATAGTAAATTCTAAGCAAGGTTTGTTCACCAACGGTTGACACATGAATGAAGATAACATCCAGTTTCTAAGATAATCTTAATTAATATGTATAGAGGTTCCAATTCAAAAAAGAACTACTCAAGTTACCTGATTCATGTCAATTGTTTGAATGGCTTCTCCACGAGTGAAAACTATTGCATGATTTTGATTCTCAGGTTTCCCTTCTCCTAGCTTAGGATCTCCAGGAAGTTTAATGGAAAATATTTCCTGAGGATATAGACGAGATGTTAAAATCCAAAAAACGGCTAAAACAACCAAAGTTTCAAGTACAGTTTTACACTGCATTATGCAGAAGCAAAGAATTTTACCTTGAATAATTACCTAGATCTAACAAGGGAATAGGGAGTTAAAATGGAAATGAAACCATCAAAATAAATAATAAATTTAGTATTAATTGGAGTTAATTAAAAAAAAAAAAGCTTATATTCTATCTTTGCCTCTATCCCACTAGAGTCCTTAGGTATAAAGCTCGAAAAACCAATACTAGAGCCCAGGTTGAGCACCGAATACAATTAAAACCAGCTTGGACCTTTTGATTTAGCTCAAGGGAGGTGATCTAGGACACAATTTGACTTAATTGCTCCATTATGTATAACTGCGTATCATTAGAATATTTCCAAAACAACAAAACACAAAGACACTGAGCCTACTGTAAATTACAAAGTAGAGTGATAATACTCATCCTAAGTCTACATGCAAATCAGAGTTCCCAACATTAAAAGACCTAAAAACAAGAAGAAAACTAAAACTGACAGAATTTAAATTCAGGCAATGAAATTATCTCAACATGTATATAACACCAAATTTATAGAATTATGCTACATCATATATTAGATATGGTGACTAAGAGGTGGACCAAAGGTCATAAAGGATTAACATTCAATTTTCTACATTCTTGCCAATGTAATTCCTCTCTAAATTAAAGTATAGCAAATATGAACAGTGATACCCCAGACATTTTTGTCTATGGTACAGAGCACAACCAACATCTTGTAATTACATTATCACCCCAGCAGTACCATGAAATATAGTTTAAACGAACTGCTAGCTCCTCCAGCTGCACAAGTATTCATCCAATTGAGGATCTGAATATCTTTCAATGGAATACAAGGATGCAAAGCCAGGATCTTCCTTTAAAACTCATTTCTTATTTATTGGTTCAAATATCTTAATAGCCTATCAACCTAATTTGGCTATGGTCTATCTGCTTTGCATCACCCTTGGATATTTGGAAATGGTGAGAAGACTTGTTACAAACTTGTAAACTTTGTATAGATCATAAACGCATAGACAGAATAAAAGATGGAGAAAGGAATAGATTAATCACTTTTTGGAATAGAAAGATTCACATAAAACTTTTCATCCTTTAAGAGAAGGTTTGCATGGCCTAACCTTGCCTTAAAGTACATAGATCCTGAGATAATACAAATTTGTTTCTTGAGAAAAAAAGAATGTTGGCTCTTATTAGAGAATTGTGTGACATCAGCTATTAGGTCATGGAATCACTGTTTTCACCTTTATGATTGTAACAGCTTCTATGAGTTGTATGACAAAAATTGCTTTTTTGTTAATTCATCCACACGGTACAGAAGTAAAATGCACGTATTATACATGTAAGACTTGATATTTTAAGCTTCAGGAAGGCTGCTTATGTGTGTATGCATATGTCTATATGTCTATAAAGAGATTAAAGCTGATCAGTGGTCGACCAGGAAACTATAGCTGTTGAGGAGGATGTTAAGTAATTCAGATCCCACTCCCACCTTCAAACTTAAAATCCCTTTTATCATAAAACCCACCCCACTCCCTTTATCACATCATATAAAAACCACAAAACTTGCTGCGCGAAATATAATAAAATTTTCATAATTCAGCTTTTTTATGAGTTGTATGACCAAAATTAATTTTTCGTTTTAATCATCCACGCAGCAAATAAGTAAACTGTATGTGTTATACAGGTCAGGTTATATTTGATGATTTAAGCTTCAGGACGGCTGTTTGTGTGTTTGCATGTCTACAGAGAGAGTAAGACTGAATAGTGGTCGAGCAGGAAGCTATAGCAGTTGAGGAGGTACCTCAAGGGGGGTTAAGTAATCCAGACCCCACTCCCACCTTCAACCTCAAAATCCCCTTTATCATGAAACCCACCCCCTCCCTTTATCAGATCATATATAAACCACTAAGCTTGCTGCACGGAACACAATATAATTTTTTATTCACCAAAGAAAGGTAGATATATGATGTGATTTTCAGATACAGATAACAAGCCACAGAAAGAGCAACAATTTCCAAATCCTTTACCTGATCTTTCCCGTGCGCATCAGCTTTAACTAATTTTGAATAGAATTCTTTCGTAACCTTTCCATCAGCTCCACCACTTTCTTCCACATGTATGAAAGCAACACGAAGTGCCTCATTCCTAATAGTAGACAAAAAAAAAACAAGATTACAAGCTCCCATAGACTGAGATCAACTAGAAAGTTGAACTAAATGAGTACATATATCATGCATCAAAAGTCAAAATCCCACATGATTATGGAGTTTGTTCTTTCTTTCTTTCTTCCTACACATATATTTTTGGAGGAATATATGTCCAGACAAACCAGGGCTTTTGACAATTTTACTGTAAGAGTAACATTGTCAATATATTAGCTCCTACTTATGTGCCACCATCCTCCAAAACATTAAATGAAGTTCAGTCAGTTTGTCTAGGAGAAACCTTTCCATAATCATAGCAGCATGAGATTTTTTATCTCAATCATCTGAGGATAAATTCTGAATAACGAACATAAATTTAGACATTTTTAATAACTCTCATAGATCAGTACTCGGATATATGAAATATGAGACAATATAACATCGAGAGCCATCAAGTGAATTCCCTGGCTCAGAATCGACGTAATCCTGTACAAGAATTTAACTTGAAATTGTTGGTAATATTAGAAGATTTCAGCACCTCTCTTACGAGTCTTACCATAGAGACAGGAGACAGATGTACAGAATATATAATGAAAAATGGAACCAATATATATAATAAAAAATGGAACCAATACTTGGCAAAGACCAACTTCAAGAGCACACCTCTGAAGCAGTAGCGCAATATCAGCCGCCTCTGGAGCTTTCCGCTGCTTTTGTTGCCCGTATATTTGGCAAGAAACAACATAAGTGAACTTTATATCAGCCTGAGCACGTGCCTCACGTGACAAATCAAAACCTTGAGTAGTGGCAAAACTTGAATGAGAAGCGACATTCTCTGCACATAGAAAGAACATAATTAAGAATTATTGTGATTTTGCAAAATAATAAAGGTCTGACCATGACAGAACAATTAACCTCCTAGAGATCTCTTTTCCAAGTAACTCTGAAGCATCAGTGCCCTTCTATAGTACATCATACCGCGCACTTGCATAAAATCAAATGCAAACACAGTCAGAAGTTATATAAAGACAAAAATATTATAACAAAGATAAACACGAGTAAATTGATACCTGTCCTAGCCAGAGTTTGTCCCCTGTAAGATGCCCAAAACCGAAGTTCCAAAGCACTAGTTGAACTTTCTTGAAGTTCAGAATCACCACTATCACCTCGTCCAATACGTTCCAAAAAGTTCTCCCATTCATCTACAAAGAACAAGAATAAAAGTAGGTCGAACTTCAAAATTTTGAAGTTTAAGAAGAACTATGCAGAAGTGGAAACACATATTAGTATTCTCAGAAAGCAGATCTAAAAGAAAGGAGCTAAATAAATGCAAATTAGTACTTCTCACAAATAGTCTTAGAAAGATAAGAGGCCACTCACCACTTGATCATTTCAGGCAATGAAAATTACATAATAAGTAAAGAAAGCATATTTCAATATTTGGAACAATTACATAATAAGTAAAGAAAGCAGATTCCAATATTTGGAACATACTCACTGCAATAGCAAGCTATTTGGGAAAAAGCTGAAAACCTAACAAATTGCATGACATTATTCTATAGGTGACCGTAATCTAATTGAAGCAAACATGAAAACTCTACCAATAAACTGTACGGATAAGAAAAGGAAAATAAAGAAATACTCTCTCCGTCCTCTCTTTTTTGCTCCCTTAAGTTTTTGCACGGAGTTTAAGGTAAGAGTGGAAAAGGTAAAACTTTTAAACATTTTTACATTTATGTCAGAGAGTTAGTGGTGTCAAATCATTATTTTATGTGTGAGGGTATTTTTGAGAAAATTAATTGCATTCTGGAAAGGGAGCGTTGTTTTGGGACATCCCAAAATGGAAATAGGAGCAAAAATAGGACGGAGGAAGTATATAATAGTTGATTCACTAAACAGAGTTCATCGGGAAGGATGCTAACATTGTAAGTGTGAGCAAGTTTCAAGGTCTACAGAGAATAAGGTAGGGAGGATAAAGAATGAAGGATAAGGGACAGATCCAATATCACAAATAATCCCCATTTTGAGAGCTGATTAGCAAGGATAGAATCAGGGACTGACGTGGGATGGCTGCCCTTTAAGAATTTTATTTTGTGATATACAAAATAATACATAGATTGTTGACCAGGTACATTGATTAGAATCAGAGGTGCAGAAAAGAAGACTACATTCAAGTTACATTTATGTCAGACAGTTAGTGGTGTCAAATCATTACTTTATATGAGAGGGTATTTTTGAGAAATTTAATTTCATTTTGGGAAATGAAGTGTTATTTTGGGACATCTCAAAAGGGAAATATGAGCAAAAATAGAAGGACGAAGGGAGTACATAATAGTGTGATATACTGAAGAGAGTTCATCGGTGAGGATGCTAACATTGTAAGTGTGAGCTAGTTTCAAGGTCTACAGGGAACAAAGTGGGTAGGATAAAGAATGAAGGATGAGGGACAGATCATATCCAATATTACAAGTACTCCCCCTATTTAGAGCTGGTTAGCAAGGATAGAAGCAGGGACTGATGTGGGATGGCTGCCCTTTAAGAATATAATATTGTGATATACTAAATAATAAATAAATCTTTGACCAGGTAGATTGATTAGAATCAGAGGTGAAGAAAAGAAGACTACATTCGAGATCTAAGTAATATTTTCAAGTACCCACAATCACATTTCTCATGTAAGCACATTCAAGATCCACAATATGTTCTCACTTTTTATTAAGTTAGATACCAACCATCTGCTAAAAATAAACTCGGTCAATATAATTCCCTCTACCAATCTTATCTGAAAGCAGATTACATTCAAAATTTTCTCAAGCCATATTCCCAAAAGCTCACAATATATATTTCAAATACTTCCTCTCTCAATTACATTTTTCCAATCCGAGCATTAAAGCAAACAGTGAAATTACGACAGGGCTAAAGGCATAAACAAAGTAATTATTTTCTGTCAAAAGATAATAAAGTATTTATGCGGGGCTAAAATGTGAAACAGGCTACAATGTGAGACTGAGTGGCAGGAAGCTAAAAGTACTCTTCATATTTTTAGTAAGATTGGTGGGTAACGGTACAAATATATGGAAGTGTGATTTGGATTATTATGCTACAAATTCCAGGAGGTAGAATAAGAAGTGTGATTTGGAAATCAGCGTTGCAATCTTTATGGTGGAATGTATGGCTTGAGAGGAATGAAAGAATCTTTGAAGATAAGGAGCATAGAGTTGAAGATTTATGGGAAAGGATTAGATTCTTGAGAGCTACGTGGTTGTTAAACTCTAAGCTTTTTAAAGGCATCCATTCTTTCTGCTACTTACAAATTAGCTAGCTTTGTAGAATTGATTCTATCTTGTTATGATTGTTTGTGCTACTTTCTTCGTAGAGAAACTTCTACACTTTCCCCTTATATTTTGTCCTCATTAATACAAGTGGTGTTTTGTTTCAAAAAAAAAAAATCAATCATATTGTTGCCCCTTGTCCACGTAGCAACAAGCTTTTATCCATTCACTAGTTGTCCTCAAGGGGTGTAGCAAGCAGAATGGATTAACTTCATTCCAGTGCGACACTCGTGTAAGTACGCTATTCTCTATTTCCAAGAGGATGGTGTCTATGTAGTTTTGCAGACACTGTAGAAAACAACTCTTTAAAGAGAGTTGAAATTTTGATTAGTCTTAAAAGCAGAATTCAGGTTTCTGGTTTTTTGTTCAAAAGAAAGTTTCAGAAGTTCTCAAGGGTATTTGAAGCGTTTGTCAAATCACTTCAATCCAAACAGTTACTAAGAGAGCAACAATAGTACTTGACTGATTGTGAACAAATGCATAAAAAAACGAATGATTAAATAGCCAGAGCAATTTTCCTAACGCCAGAGCAATATTAGTCACTTGTCAATGTTATTCTCTCTTATGAAAACTACTCTTTTTACTTTGCTTTCTATACCCAACCCACCTTAATAAAAAGAAAGGTACAAAATCACCTCTGGTCCTCCATCTAGTTATCACCCAGTGAATTCTCTTTCTCCCTCCCCTTCCCCACTTCTCTCTCCTTACTATTGTTCTCTGCATCAGCCCCCATTATTTTCAACATAAAAAATAAAGGTAAATTATTGTCTCTTTCAACTATCTATTATCTAAACCTTAATATTTCACAATTCACAGTTCCCAGTTTCACAAGTTCCAAGGGTAGCCTTGACAAAAACCCTCCTCCTTGAGTGGCGAAACAAGTTTTCTTCCCCAAAATCAAAATGACAAGCTTAACCTTTGCAGTTTTTTGTGGTTTTTCTCTAATCTTACTTTTGATAATATACCTTTCTTTATTCAACTATGAATATTGATTTCCATGTTAAAAGATGTATAGATAGTAAAGATGGATTAGAGTTATAAATCAAGACAGGAAGCTAATGAAAATCATAGAAAGTTACGGCAGCAAAGAGGAATAGGCATGGTGGAGGAGAGTATTTTTGTTCTTTTATATAATTCTTTATTATGATGTTTAACTGATGGGTAATATTGGTAAAGATAAAAAATTTACTCTGGTTTTATCATTAAACAAACAAAATCACTGGGCACAAAATTCCTTCTAGGGCGTCCAGAGCAATTCTAAAAAGAAGCAGGACATACAGATACTTCAGCAGAATTAGCAATTAAAGCACTTAGAGAACAATAAACACAAGAAAAGTACAAAGAAAACAATGGTGAGACCATTCATAAGCTGATGATGATGAGAATGACGAGGAGAAAGAGGATAACTTGGCATTGTGTTCCACTGATAACTTGTAGATAGATATACTATACCTATTAACTAAAAATAGCAGAAGACGTGATTATTTTGAAAACAACAAAATCAAACAATTGATTTACCTGGAAATATTTTCTGTAGATAGAAAAGAGTCGATATCCCATCTTCATTTTCCTTCTGCAACTCCGAGTTGCTGTAAAGCACAGTTTCACTGTAGTACGGTGTGAAGACACTATCTCACACAAACGCAGAGCATGTAAGTTAGAGAATTTTTGCAAACCTGACATCAACACCTCTAAAATTATAATAATGTACCAGAATGGGATCATTTCACAGATGGGCTTCGCCGCTGGCATGTCCATAAATAATGAATTTGTGAAAAATTCCAGCCTTCTTCTTGCTTCAAGATTCTTGGGTATATTAGCTGCAGAATCCTTTACAGTCAGAAGTAAGTGTAACCTTTTAACTTGCTCTTTCTGTTCCAAGAAAAGATCATTAGTTTCACCTCACAGTATAAATTAAAAATGAAGTACAATATGAACTCAGAAGCTTACAATCTCAGGATCCTTTGGCCATTCTATCTTAGAGAATAGGCGCCCCTCATTCCTAGCCCTTAACAATATATTCCATGTATCAAGTTGTTCTCTGGCAAATTAAAGTCAACATCACTTCTTATGTCATTTATCACTCACATTTTAACTACTGACGTTATGATAATATTTATACTTAGTTTACCTTAAATCAGACGATAGCAGCTCATGTGTAACAACATCATACAAATCATATACAGCTTTGGCTGCACCTTTTGCAAGTTCAGGAGATTCATCGCGCGTCTGGCAAAAAAAAAGAGAGAGAGGTTAGCGTAATGGCAAACTGGAAGGAAAAACATGTGGCATTCAGAAATGACCTTCTAACTATGCATCTTTGTGCATAAAAACTCAGAAAAACATGTTCAAATTTAAGCAACCAATTAAATTTAGACAGACAACCATTGTGTCGCCATATGTTTTTTCCAAGGCAACCAACTTTAAGAATGAAACAAATATACAGACTACAGAGAATTAAAGTACCCATTTCGCTCTATACTAGGTCTATCTCTAGTACCAAGTAAAATTCTATCTACTGTGCTATACAAAAAAGATTTCAAAAATTTGATTCACCAAGTCTGCTAGAATCCAATCAGGAAAAAAATGTAATACAAAGCACTGCTACCAATTCCATAGTTACAGTTTGATCAACAAAATATGGGACATCAAAAAAAATATCCCTTATATTTCCATTTTACGTATTGTGAACGCTGAGCTTAAATTTTGACATGATTTTCTTACCTAAATAACCTTTTACAGAGAGATTTTTTATAAAATAAAACCAACATTTATTCCACAACCAAAAAAAAATATTAGAAAAAGACAGAAATTATTTTAAGGAAAAAAAACAAAAAATTGAATACCCAAAAATAGAAGTATACATTATTTTCCTGAAATAGATGGACATTTGATTTTTTAGAATAGAATTAATCATGCATTTTCTAAGTTATAAATGAAAAAGTTTAAAAGAACTTTTATTTTACAGACTTACATATTTAATCATTAATTAATTGAGCTCAAATAAGATATTTTAAAATGATAATTTTTAACATACATAACTATATGTTGTTATTAAATATGTTTAAGAAAGAAAATATTATTAAATATTAACTGGAGAAGAAGAAAATACTGGAAGGATAGCTACAGGCAATTTTGATTAAGGAATGTTGCTGTCAGGGATTGGCCTGAAGGGGACTTGTTGAAGAAATTTAATAAACAAGATGGTTTGAAGTATCTTAAATTAGAAGAACTGGGTACTTCTTTTAGTCTCAATAATAATTGACTCTTACTGAATTGATGTTGTACAGGGTTGGATATAATTTTGGGGTTAAATTAACTAGAGGTTGACACCACCTTTATCATAATAATAAATGTTTCTCCAATCTAACAGCTTCATGAGCTGGATTTTCAATGTGGTACCATAGCCAGACAAGAAGAGATCCTTATTCAAAACTCTCCGTCACCAATTCTAAAAAAAAGTTTATATGTATTAGGTTTGAGTAAAAAGTATTCCGCCTACACTTGAGGGGGCATGTTATGTAGTAAAAATATTAAATGCCTCTCGTCTCTTACAGTTTATGCTTTTAGATGAGCTGGACATTCAATAAAATAAAATAAATGATCCTAATTTAATTATAAGATACAAAAAAATAATCAGCCCAACTAATTCTAAGAACTATATAGAACATAAATAATCAAGAAAATGAAATCTAAAATCTCCTAGTCGAATGGTGATTACAAATTGACTTCTTTAGGCCGTCATAAGAGTATAAGATGTTCCTAATATTAGTCTCTTTACTTCGTTAGTATTCTGTTAGATTAGATGTTTTAGTATCTGGAGGTCAGGCACTGTACAGGGGTCTTGCTCCCCAACAAAATTTGTTTTGATCTCAAAGAAGAAGGATTACCAAAAATTCTTGGAACCAAAATTACTCCTAATAAACTGGTTAACAATCTTGACCAGAGGAAAAAGAAGTTACCAGCAGCCCGGTCAAAGCTGTAAATCTCGAGAGGACCACAGGCAGTTTTTTAAGAGACAAAGTAATGACAAGTGAACCTTCTGATATACTGCTGTTGATCTCACGAAATATTCTTTCCACCCTATCATAAGACACAAGGAATTCTTCAAAAATATAAAGTATAAATCTATAGCAAATGAGAGAAGGGTATAATATTTTTTCTTTGTTCCACAAAAGACGTCTCACCAATGTCTTCCTTCTCCTTCAACCAGGGAGTGCAAAATTTTTTCAATACTGAAGTAACACTCCTGCACGGCATATGCCATATACTCGTCCTTGCATATTCTACTCCAAAGATCTGCTTGTGTGTCTTTGCAATCCAAAGCTAAATCGATGGCCAATAGAATCTGAAATAAAATAAAAAATGTATTGGTGGCTATAGAGGACTATGTATACTACGACAAACTTTATGGAAATCACCAGCAACCAGACGCGAGCAGAGATTAAAAGCAGCACCTTACTGCTAAGAAGAAAAAGTGGCCACTGAACTAATTTCAAACTTCCACTGTTGCTCGGCATAGAAAGTAAGTCCTTCTCCCTGAAATTGTACAGCAGAATCAAAGGATCAAAACATTAGTTGATAATAGTTCAGTTGCAAACACAAGAAAAGAAAGTACTAGAATTTATGGCTGTAATAACTAACCTGTTACTGAGATAATCTTCTTCACGCAAACTTTGGATAATTTCATTCCAAAATGGGGAAAATATGGCTGCATGGGTCTTGTTATTATCGTGAGAAATCTGGAAATAGATATCAAAACTTAGCAATGATTAGTAGAATATTTAGCAAAAGTAAAAAAAAAAATCACATAGGAGCATAGTCAATAAAAAGTCGTAATGAATATGTTTATCATTGGAACATGGCTCCAGGCCCCGCAATTCTTATACATTTTTATTCCAATCACCCTCTCTGATTTCTGCTTCAAATAATTCAACCACCTCATTTTTCAACCACTCCCGATATATCATGATAAGGCGCAGACAGCCACATGTAAGACTGTAGTCACAAAATGGATGGATAAAAGACGGATCCATTCCAGGCTTAACAAAACCACTTTGATATCGTAATATTGGAAGCAAGCTACTAAGCTATCAGCTGGAATTAATAATGTCTCATAATCTGTTCAAAACCAATTAAATACCCCCCTCCCCCCTCCTTAAATTAATCAATGCACATGACAAAATAGAGTGACATGAAATCAAGACCTTTTCACTCTTATCTGATTAGAAAATACTAGGATCTGTATAGCATCAGCTGGAATCCAATCCTGATTCTCCCTCAAATGTTTCACAAATTAAGGCTTAAGCCCTTAAGAATCAGCCGCTTATTCCTTAGTTAGCAAGCCATCTATCATTAATCACTAAGTCTATTACCAAATGTCATTCATCAAAATACATATTATGCTAATCTCTTTTTTTCTTTTTGGAGAACATGTTATGCTAATCTGAAGAACAAAATAAGTGCACAACAAGAAATGTATGCACCTTCTGTACAGATTTAATCAACTGAGTTGGCAGGACAAAAGCAGATGTATATGCATTCATCCTAACGCCTACAATGCTATACAAAAAAACTACATTAAAGAACATTGATCTACAATCAAATCCTTAAAAGCCGAGATTGGTAGGAACCTATTCGAGCTTTGCTCAAAAGTATGATTAACAAACAGGAATCTCAATACCTTAGGACCTTTGGGCACAAAACAAAGAAATTACATGAATAACCTCCTTCAACATCCAGGAAGATTGACTCTAATGCAGAGAATTTTTTTTTTAAGGCAAGAAATAATGCATAGAGTTGTATAAGTTTTATGTGTATGAAAAAGATACCAAAATCATGAGAAACTTTTAGCACAGGGAACCCCTGACCTAAGGACTAAATTTTTCATAGAAATAGTCTGCTGATGCAGACACAATATTTAGTCTCCAAAGTCAATGTAGTAACTTTTCTTAGTTAATGGTCTAATTAAGGATAGAAATCTAGTGGGGAAGGAATAATAATTACACAAGAGTTTCAAGACTCGGCAAGGTAATGGAGTGTCCTCTTTGATTGGGAAGTTCGAAACTGGCCAATATAATTCCATTCTATGTATACAAAATGCGGCTAAGCATTAAAAAGAATTGGATTTGATTGTATGTATGCCAAACTTTATTCGCATTCCCTCTTGCATCTTCAGTACAATAAGCATGACTCAACCGTATGTTTGGAAATGCAAACAATATGAAACTTGGCTCATTCAAATGAAAGGAGAACTGTCGGACATAGTTAGAGATGCTAAAAAAGTTGTATTGAAAATTCCAAAAAAGGACCGCTTCAACCTTTTCAAAACAGTGGTCCTAATACTAAAATCCATCTTCAACATATGGATATCAGAACACCAACATCTGTATGTGTCATTTCAAATCACTTGGATAGATCATGTGGTAGGGTTTCCCTACAAATGATTGCTTTGGAGTTTTATAGAGAAGAGAAATAATTAAATTACTTGTTTTTCCTTCTTCCAATTGATTGAACCAGAAAGGTGAACTTGCATGTTCATATTTTCAAGCATATTCACCTAAAATATAGGACCAAGTTGCATCTAGATGGCCTACCAAAGCCTCAAAATGTGGGAAAGAGCACCAAAGGGGGCAAGAGTAATGGAAGAAATTAAAAGCTAGGGACATAAACTAACCTGAATTGTTTCTCTGTCAAAAGGCATCCTGCAAACAATGATGTAGACATCTCAATAGAAACATAAAAATTTTACCAATCTCTGCCATATATTAATATATTCTTATACTTACATTTTGATCTGTGGAGATACAAGATTTTTCACAAAGGCTTCTGGAAAACTTTCAAAGCGCTTGTGCACCATTTCAATTGAGCGAATCTGGAAATTAAGCATTATAATTAAACACGAGCTTAGTTGATAACTTAAATTGCATAGACATTAATGAACACTAGTGAATTAGTTTGAATAAGTAGAGTACATCTTTTAACACGTCACAAATATTGTAACTGGAAAAAAATCAAAGATACCTCCCCCAAGCGAAGCCTAGCTCCCATCACAGCACCATAGATTGCAGACAATAGAGTATACCATATGTGGATATCCATGATATAAATCTGTAGATTCAAGAGACCATTGAAGAGAGAGAGAGAGAGAGAGAGAGAGAGAGAGAGAGAGAGAGAGGAACTAACTAAAGTAGATATAGAAACTAAAATAGAACTCATGATCACAAATAGCATAAAAGGAAATAAAACAGAGACAAGGCAGAGCTTAGAGAACAGTTCTGGTACAACAGAAATATCGAAATGCATTTGCTAGAGAACTATAGAAATGTTAATAAAAAGTGTCGTAAATACATCTTAGCTGAGACAAGGCAGAGCTTAGAGTCAACAGTTCTGGTACAATTGAAATATCAAGATATAAAGACTCCATTATTTTATATGACGCCTATGATGGCAACAAGTGGCCATTTGGATATGATTGTAACAAAATGAAGCATCTAACTTAATGATATGACTCCATTAATTAGTGCTAGAGAGAAATAAGGGAAAACTTCAGGACTTCAGCCCGTGATGTGATTGAACAGCTATGTGTAGTTTAGGTGCTCGGGTTTCAAGTCGTTTGGTCCTACAACCACAAGAAGCATCTAACTTAATGATTTTTTTTCTAGCCTGTTTATGTTCTCCGCAAACTAGCTGCATTAGCTAGTGATGAAAGCTTGCTTTAATCACTGTCATGAGTGAAGAATGTAGGGAATAAGTGTTTGTCCTGTATTTAATACTATACTATTAAACCCAGGGGATTTGTACGGTACAATAAAGACAATTCAATTACTAAAATACCCTTAACCTTAACACTTCCCCTCAAGAAGTATGCTCCAAGCTTGTTACAAATATGACAAATAATCAATAAAGCAATTAAAATAAAATGAAAGTGACACACATACAATATCTTAGTTGAAGACAACTGTAGCAACAGGTGATATCAATGGCGAACAAGAAATGAAGCATATCACCAGATCCTCACAAACAATGAAGGCAACTAACCTAGATGTCGAAACAAAACCAGTGTATACGTGTGCTTGACCTATTTAAAACAATATTAAAGCTCAAAAGAATTAACTAAAAAAATTAGAAGCTTGACTCAGGCACCCTACTGTGACACATATTTAGCCGCGAAGTTACTTTTACAAAATAATCAAAAGAATCTTATACTAAAACTACAGAGGCATAAAGAAAAAGAAAAAGAAATGGTTATACTCACAGCCACAACAGGCGCCCACAAACTAACTATCGTCAACACATTGTTATTTTCTGCATTGAAAATCAAAGAAGAAAGCATCAGACTTGTGTGCAAACCTGAAATCATATTCTTCAACAAGAAAACAACAATTGCTAATTTAGCAAAAATTAAGGGGAATGTTTGTGTACTATTCTAAAGGAAGGAGATTAGTCCATTTATAAGCATGGGTAGCTCAGAAATTCGAAGGAGTGAAAATAAGGGGAAAACTCTAAAGGCCAAAAATGATGAGAATTGGTTGTGCTTTTCCACTTGACTTCAGTGAAACTAAAGAGACTTTTAGTTAAATCCAGGAAGTTATTCTTATTTTATCCCAATCCTTGGCAATGGGATGCATAACACTGCCAAATAAAGCTTTATTTTGCATACAACCAACCATGGAGCTCTCCATACCATCAAATGAAAGGGTGAAAATTCCTTGGATGGGAAAAGAAAATAGAACTTACGGCCTGATATCAGATCATGCCACGAATAACGCAAAGATGGTAGATCTACAATTACATTGGTGGGCTGCACGAGTGGTCTAATCTGCCATTACATAAATTTTTAATGATTCAGTAAATTAGAGTAAAAATAATGTCCATCCTATACTAGTAACAAAAAATTAAGAGGAAGATATGATAACTTGCCTGGAGAAAGTAAGCAAAAGTGAATTTACAAGCAAAGATCACCAGCCAGAAGAACACGTAGCTGCATAGTTGAAAATAGAAATGAAAACATCAAGTATTCACCTTGGTAATAGTTAGCAAAAAAGACAATAGAATGCAACAACTATGAAAAGATACACCACTACATATTTTAAATTTTATAAACTGTTTGGGATTCTCTTTATACATAAATCCACTGGATTCACAAGGTCGGCAAGCAGTCATGAGAATTTCTCATATTCAGAAATTACAAATAATATCCAACTTCACCAACCTCAATATCTGACACGACCATTAAAGACTTATGACAGTGTTAGACATGTTGGCCTCACCAATACTTGTGCTTTTGTGTGCGCACGTGTGTAATTGATTCCCCAGAGATAAAGCTACATAAGCAAGCTAAAGGCTATCGTTTCATTCCACTTAGATTTTGACATCACATTATGAAAGTGATTTTAAGGTAGGCACGAAAAAAAGCTCCTTAGGAACATATATTTTAAATTATTGTTGGATCACATGGCACTTGTGCACCTATAAAGTTTCTTTCCCGTTAATGAAAATCTTTAACATGCATTAATTAGCTTATATGCGGTACTCCAAAAAAAACAAAAACAAAAAATCATGGGTAAAATACAGAAACCACCCCCCTCCCCCCGAGGTAAGGTCAAATTACAAAAATCCCCCTCACATATTAGGTATTACAAAAATCCTCTCAGGTTTGTCACCATCTTAAAATTAACCCCTTACCCTTAAAAAGTTCCAAGTTTACCGTTAGAGGGTTATTTGCAATGTTTGTAATATCGTATAAAATTTGGTTACTAATTATAATATCTCATAAATTATGAAACTAAAAATTAAATATTTACAACAAAAAAATTGATAAAATTGTAAACTTGTGCACAAGTTTCAATCAATATTTAAAAATCTTATTTACATATTTATTTAAAATTCCATTTTTATAAAAATAAATTAACTAGAATTTCAATAATAATATGTCATAAGTATAAAAATTGTATTTACAACTTTATTTAAATAAATTAATGTTTAATGTTTAATGTTTATAATATTTAACTTTCTATAAAAAAAATTATTTACACATTCAATTAAACACAAGTATTTTTTTAATATTCTTTTTATGTTTATAAGATTAGACTTCAATTAAATTTATTAATAAAACATAAAAAAAAATTATTTAATTAAATGTGTTCATCAATATTTATATTTATAAAATATTATTATTTAAAATTCTATATAATTTGTTATTATAAACTTAAATTGTTGATAAATATGTAAATTCAGATTTTTCTTAATATTTACTGAAATATGTGCAATTTTACAAATTTATCAAGTTTTCCTCTTATTGTCTACGATGTACATGTACTGAGCTTAGAGCATACTCCAGCTTGACAAGGAGTGTTGGAAAGCATCTCAAGGTTAATGAATTTAAATTTATTAAGGGATGTGTCCATGTACATTTCGTAAATTATTCACGAATAAATGTAGGTCAATCTCTTTCGGGATTTTTATTATTCAAATTTGTGGCCTCCTCCTTTATTTTCAATTTAACACCCTCTAAAATAATTGATTTTTGGATTAGCCGACAGCTAGTAAGGCAGTTTCCGATTAGCTTATATTCTAAGATCAACAACTGTTCAACAAATGTAAAAGAATTTTAATTCAGCAAATGTACAACCATGAGAATAACTGGGAGTTCAGTTCAAAACAAGTAAAATAAGAGTAAGAAAACCTAATCGCGAGTATTTGTTGAAGGTAAGAAACATGACAATAAAAAGAAAAGATTAAAGCATACCTTAAATAGTCGGTAGTCCTTTCGACGAGTCCACGGCCAACAAAATAGCGTTCCTGAACATAATCAAAATATATTGTGTATAGTCTTAACCAATAGTGGACACATAATACACCGGAAAGAGGAAATACCTGATAAATCCACTTGAAAAACTGGAAAAATGAATGATCAGACATTTCAGAGAGCCTGTGACATGAAGGTAATTTGAGCAGCATCGCAAAAAATATGCGCACACCAGCATATACACCCAACACAAGAACATAAATCCGGAAATAGAATGAATCTGAGGTGTTTCTATTCCTTTCCTCCAAGAGTTTCCTGAAACCATTGTGTTATTACATGTGCAAGGAAGCAGGAAAATGCTGAAGCAGTAAAATCATGAGAATACACTCACAGGTACACATAGAGCACAAAAACAGAGCTGAAGCCACACCAAAAGAACCTAATTACAAGCCTTGATATAGCCATGCCCCGGGCAGTAGTATAAGCTCCAAACATGAGGACAACATCCAAGCAACCTAAATAACAAGCAACAAGGCTCATTGAAGAAAACCTAGAAGCCAAGCAAACAAATCTAGACACACAACAATATAACGGCTTACTCTCAAAAAAATTCATGAGGGCAAATGTCGGGCCAATACTAAGAAGTGTCTTGAAGGTATTGAGATTAAGTCTTCCATGGTTAAAAGCTATAATAGCAAGAGCCTGTAGAAAAAGAGGGACATAAAGGGCAAACAAGAGGTGGACTGCATATGGAGCATCAGCATATGCCATTTGACTACATAAATGAGATAATTACCTGAAACATTATAACCAAAAAGATCCACAATCGATGAAAACTTCGATATAGGTGAAGAAATGTACGATGCTCAACGAAAGAGCTTTTCCCTGTCTGGTTCAAAAAATAAAAACAATTTTTAGAACGTGACACGGGAAACTGCTTCAAGTTTTAGAAACTTTTAAATAAAATATTTAATATCCAATTGACTTTTTCCCAAAAAAGATACATTTAAAGAAACAGCAATGGAGTAAGATTAATTTAGATCCAGATAAAGAATATGCAGATCAAAAGGGAAAATAATGATCAAACCAACCCTTTTTCCTTTTCTAGGTTTCAACAGAAATGGTGAATTTATCTTCATAGGCCAATTCAGCTCAAAGCAAGCGGGTGACCTGCACGTGAGTGAGATTTAAATGCTAGAAATTTTAAAAAATCCAAAGTGCGTTTCGACTGAAGCACAAACCAGAAGTACTCATTGAAGTCATCATAATTTCGCCATTGCGAGTGTGCAGCTTTCCCACTATTGGGTCTAGCAGCTTCCTGTAGATAATGAGACTGGTTAAGACTCTAAAAAAGGCAAGAGAATGAACAAAGTGCATTTGAGGATTAGAATTTTAAAACTCAAAAATAAACCATTGCTAGTTAAGCAGATCATTCATATTTCCACAATATCTAATGAGCTCGGATAAAAAACTGTTTTTTTTTTTCTGAAGAGTTGTAAACTCTCTTCATAGTAGCAATCATAGTAGTTAAAAGCTCAAAAAGCGCGCGCTATAGCCCAATAGCGCTAATAGCGCGGGCTAAGGCCCAAGGCGCGCCACGTGGCGCTGAGCGGGAAACCCTAAGTAAAAAAAATAAAAAATTATATCACCAATTTTTAACCCTAATTTTTTTACCCAAAGTAAAATTTCAAAAAAAAAGAAAACTCTCGCCTCTTACTCCACAATCAAAGCTGCGCCTCCCTAAAAAATCCCTCGCCTTCTCCCTCTGCCGCGCGCCTCCTCCACAATCACTGCTTTAGTATCATACTTTTGGGTTAACTAATTGTTATAAACTTCTAGTACTTTAGGTTTATTTGCTTGTTTTTGGGTATTTAGGATTAAATTTGGTATTAATGAACTAAGATGATTTGGTTTTACTGTTTTTATATGTCTTATTCGAGATTTATGATTATTATTTTGAAAAATATATACATGCGCTTTATTTTCAAAAAGCCCGCGCTTTAGCTCTGCGCTATGCGCTATAGCCCCAGGAGCCTTTGCGCGTCGCTGCGCTATTCGCCTCTGACTACTATGGTAGCAATACAATAATACAGATCCATCAGTTTCCTATGATGAACAGTATCTCACTTAACAAGCAAGCCAGGTGAGACAAAATTGGAGGAGCAAAAGACAATCAATTACACTCACCTCTGCCAATGTCTCATATATGGGACAAATTATTTTCTCTATAAAGGACACAGAGCCATTTTCACTGATACAACTTGCAGCATGAGTCGCCTCCCCATGATCTAGAATCGCATCTAATTCCCTTGCCATCTGGACAAGCCATGCCAACAGATTCAAAGATTTAGTTAACTAATGTAAAATTTTGTGCCACAGATTTCATAACATTTAGCAATGTTTTAAATAAGAATGCATTCACAACTGAAACTTATAAGAAATTATGTTCAGTAAAATTAGTCAAATAATACTAATTCTGGAAAAAGAAAGAGCCAATGTGATACTAACTTTCAAATGGCAATGTTTTGCAACAGTAACCAAAAAAATGAAGGAAAAGCAACCGATAAAGGCCACAACAAAAAGGAAACATCTTAACACTGAAAATGAAAAATACAAAACGAGTATTCTACAGCCAGAAGAGAATTATAAGAAATCCCAAATTGTTAAAATTATTGACCTGTTTGGCCAACAGAACAATAAATTATCGTAATCTTAGACACCAAATACATACATGGTGAAATAAATAGCAGATGCATTCAGGAAGAAAACGGATGTTGGCGGCTTCACCCCATATGCATAAGTACAGTGAAATTAGAAAAAGCTTCCTGTCCCTGTTAATGGCTTCCAAACTATAGGAAACAATTTAAAAAGGAAACTTAGTTGATAATATTTACTTGTCAATTGAAAAAAAAGCATGATGTTTCAGAAATAACCTATTCCATACTAGGCGTATCCTCAAATATTTACACCATTTAATGTAATTATCAAGGACCTTCAGGAAGACTTCACGTACAGCTCTCTCATCTAGTTTCTGTTAAGGAACATATAAGAAACCAAATGTCCATAACATATTATTGCAGTAGCAAACCAATGAGAAACTATCTGCTAGTGAAGTATAATACAGTATTAACTATTAAGTAAAAATAATTGTGCTACTGACTGGATCAGCCTCAATTGGGATGCCAAGTCGTGACTGTGCATTGGCCAAAGCGAGAACGACATGCTCACGCTGGTTCCTTATGTTATCTTTCTGCATAAGAAAATATAAAGAATTAAATCAGCAAAAACCAGAATTCCGAGGAGAAAACTTGACGAACACAAGAAGAAAACAAGAATATACAAGTCAATGTTGAACAGATAAGCTGCATATATTGAGAGAGCTGCACTCACATAAACAACGCTCCATATGCTCAAACCAAAAGCATATGTTCATTCAGATTTTAGTCATTATAAGTTCAAAAAGTAATTCAAGTATGCAGATGACTAATGAACAGGTTTTAATATAATCAACTCAGGGAAAAAAAGTATAAGTTCTCTGCATCCACTTAGAGTATTTTATTCTGAAAGAAGGGGCAGAGGAGAATGAAGAGAAAGAAACAAAACCTGAAAACCAAATACGTATTCCAAAAGGTCAAACATATCCAAATCCCGTTGTCCAGAAATTTCAAAATCAGCTGTAAGCCGAGGAAACTGTTCAGTGTATCTGATTGCCGATATTGCACCCTTGACCTGCACATATTATCAGATAAACTAAATATGTACGGATGCTAGAAAGCCTATTGATTAAAGGCAGCTTCAACAGATGGATGAGTTTTTCACAGAGAAAGAAAATTGTATAGTAAATATTACTCTCTCCAACCCAATATATTTGCACCCTTTTGTTTTGCTACAAAGTTTTAGGTAAGAGTGAAAAAAGTGGAACTCTTGGGTATCTTTACATTTGTGCCCTCAAAAGTAGACATTGAGATTAGTGCAATCAAATCATTATATTATGTGATAGGGTAAAAAAAATGGGGGAGGGAGTCTTGATTTGGGACATCCTAGAACGAAATACGAGTACAAAGAATTTGGTGCAGAGGAGTACAAAATAGTCATTATTCAAAAGTCTATCATTTTAAATAGACACAAGGTTATCACTCCAGATAACAGTTTGACTTGTAGAGTCCAGATATCATCTTATAATCAACTTACTTCTGGAAAATATCCAATAGCGTTGGTTAGAGATGGTGCTTCTAGAGGGACAATGTTGTACGGCATAAGTTCTCCCGAGATAGTTGCATCTGCCTTCTTTATCCTTCTTAACTGCAAAAACCCAACATAGAAAGAACCCCAAAGGAACTAGTATCAGTGACATGTTTTACCAATAGCATCAACAACATAGATAGATAAATATATTAACACAATAATAATTAAGAAATTTCAAGTAAAAATAGATGATAACAAGATGAAATTCCACTATTATGTAAATGAGCAATGGGAAGAAAGCAGGGGAGTACCTCCTCCATAATGAGCCTTCCCACTCCATCTGGAGCTGCATCTTTACTAAGTGCATCCATCACCTCAACTAAAGCCCTCAGGGTGGCAAATACTCTCTTCATTTCCGAGGATCTAAGTTCCAAGCTAAAAAATGTAAAAAATGCACAAGCAGACTGGTAACTCTCATAGTCATTATAATCCAATCAATAGGATCAATTTTAGTAATTAACCAAACATGAAGGTAGAGTTAGTCACTGTCTATTCTTGCCAGATAATAATTATCAACAAGGCGAAGTAAAATCCGAAAAAAATAAGTATGAAAAATTATAAATGACTGCTATAGAACAAGCTGAGCAAAATGAGAGAATGGTGGGGCTTTTATTTTCTTCCGAGTAGAGGGCAATTTGAGAGGGGGGGTGGGGGGGGGGGGGGTGGGTAGTATTTGCAATCTACATGTTAGGATCCCATTTATTGTTGCATTCCATTGGTTAGACCTCAATGGTGAATAAGAAACCATTACCCATCATGTAAAAAGCATATATGCGAAAAACCACCAGCCAAAATACTTTTATGTGTACCATTACATTTAACCAATATGTTCCAAGACAGTGAAATAAACAAGGGTAATTACCATTAATCAAATGAACAATAAATTAAGCGAAGACATACTCTCCAACATTAGCACCAAAGGTCCCAGATTCACGCCATCTTTGTTCCTCCTTCTGGATGTCATCCACTCTGTGTCGCCTCTTATATTGCTGATAAAATTCCCACAACCGTTCAACATCACGATTACGATCTATTCGCGCCCCATCCTTTTTGGCGAGCTTTTGCTGCGGCAAATAGTGAAAATCCAAGTTAAAGATAAAATATTTAATGGAGTATCAAATTGTTACATGAGGTCAGATATTCACCATAACATATTAAAAAGTAATAAAGACTCTTGATAGACATAGTGATAATATGTCGGATTAAATAAACCCGAGTACAGGATAGAGCAAATACAACTAGAACCTACTAGGCGTGCTCACTATCTGTGCATAGTACCCCAGGGTTTTAAAATTTTACATAACAGATAAACTACATATGCTAATGGAAAATACGTTACCGTACCTTGATTACAGACATTAAACCAGTCTTAAACTGAAGAACACCTCTACCATCGCTGCTGGGATCCAAATTCTGAGCCATAGTATATGCCTGCTCACACACTAGAGCACAAAAAACAGAGAAATGCATAAAGTCAAATTAAAATTGTTGAATCAGTGGATAGTTACAATCTTCAATCTAACAAGCATTCCTAAAAGCTCTCAGTGAATGGTGAAACAGTGAAAGCTAATTTCCAAAGTTTAAACTCTAGAAAAAAAAATGAAAAAAGGATAGAAATGCCAACAGATACAATTGAACCATAAAACTTGTTTCAACTATAATTTAAGTTGAGAAAAAAAAAAGATTCAAAGCATTTGACAACACATCATCAAGCAATGTCACCTTCCAAAGCAAATGTCAAGTATTTACATCAAATCACAGAAACTTGAATGCAATGTACACTCTCGACGCTTTATATTTAGAGATAATTTTCGAGCAGAAATAAAGCAGGATACAGCACAAACAAATACTTGAAAAGGCAGTACTCCATTCACTATGATTGACACATGAAGCAGGGAAGACCAAAATTACACTGAAATGGGATTTTCAAGTATCATAAACACACACATCCCAAAAATGAGAGGAGAAATAGTCAGGGTTTACATTAAAGAGGCACCTTCAGTATTGATTTGCATTTTTCAATTACTAAGGCTATGTTTGGTTCTCGATTTTGGTGAGTAAAAACAGTACAGAAATATTTGTCTTTGCATCAAATGGTAGAACATTGTGCTGCATTTTCTGGTTTATTCTCATGTTCCTAATTATTTCAAGAACCAAAGATAGTCTAAACACCAGGCCATTTTTTATTTCCCTGCGACACAAAAGTCCAGGAACCACTATTTTCTGAAATTAAAAACAAAATGAAAATGCTCGGCGGATTTAGAGCATGGAAACTTACAGTTTCTAATAATAATTCGAATGGTCAAGGAAGAATACGGAAAATTTATAACAGCCTACAGTTGCCCAGAAGATTCATGCACAATGTATGATTAATAAGGTGTTCTATAAGGTTTAATGTTTTTAACATGATTAGTTAATGCAAGTAGCATCAGCTAAGGTACTTCCATGCGGTTAGATCAATCACAAATGATAGTGGGTGATGACAGGCGCATTAGCCACATAGCAACCTCTAAAACCCTAATGGGGCAACGAAACCTATCTTGCGACTGTGCAATCTTTGATTGATATAGACAGGTGTAAAACATGCAATCACTAGACTATTTAATGATGTTAGGTACCCTAGAAGGGGTAGTATTGCAGTTTCGCAATGCAAGATTTCCCTTACAAGTAGAGGACTTTCCAATAACTAAACACACTGACAACAAGGATAAGCAGTATCGTGTAGTCAAAGAAGGAATGAAAAAGTAATCATTGTTAAAAATGTTTTAACAGTTTTATCATTCATAATGTAGGAGATCCTGCAAGCAAGTAACTTCGCGCTCGACCCTATAAATATTCTTCATTTTACACTCCTCAGACTTACCTCTGAGTCTATCTGAGAACCTCGTGATTCCCAAGGTAACAGAAAACATTAACATTATAATTGGAGACTTGGTATCTGAGCAGGAAGTTTATACTTGAGAGAAAACACAAGAGTAACTATTATGTATTAATGTTCATTACCACCACCACCACCAACCCCCCCTGGAATAGCCCCTTGTATTTATGTTTCTTCATTCTGTATCTCAGAATATTTATCTTACAATTATTCCTAAGCTTATCCAATACTCATCCAGATTAGCTACATTAAAACTTGTTTATCAAATTGATCTGTTTTGTTCGAAGTAAATGCATCTTAATCATTTTAGCTAAGAGCGCAAGGCGAAGGCTCAGAGGTGTCTTGGGGCTAAAGAAGGCGCCTCTCATCAATGTAACTTGCATAAATTGATAGCTTTTAGTATATACCAAAAATCCATGCACTCTAACAAATTTTAGCAATTTTAATGAAAATTTCAGAACTAAATTTTTCGTATCCAAACAAGCTAATTTTCAGCACTAAAAGTTATATAAACATAATGCACTTTAGTCAGTTCAGTATGCACCCCATCGCAGGTGAAAAAACACATAAGAGCTTGCAAGGACCAAGGAGTGAGGCCTGTGCATTCTGCGCTTCAGGAGATACTGTTGGCTAAAACGCTTTCAACGACTATGATCTTAAACTGCACTTTTTGTTAATAAAAATCAAAAAAGTGGCTTGGCCCATTTTATACCATTCTGTGTAATCTTAGACTCGACTATCCATTTATGTCACAAGACAAATCCATATAACTCAACAATCAGAGATTTCAAGGCTTCAACTCAACTAAAAGAAGCTTTACATCATCTAGATAGCAACATGAATATTACTAACTCCATTTCGATCAACTAATGTCATCTTGAAAGTCAAGCTATAAAGATACAGATTATTTACAATTGCCTTAGGTGCAATAATTGTACATTGACCTCTACTACTAGGTTCCTATAATCCAATCACTTTCCCAAACCCCATTAGCTGTTAGCATATCTCATTTCCTAACCAAATAACCCTCTCATGTCCTACATCAAAATTCCAGCACAGTACAACCTCTAAATACATAAATACATTAAGAATAAGCTCTCACTTACACAACAAAATTTATCACATAACATCTGAAATTGAAGCAAAATAACCTCTAAGAACATTATCTTATCCAAGAAATTAATTCAAACAACCAAAATTAAACCCCATTTGTCAACCCTAAATTCATTAAGTAAACAACTCAATACTTAAGAACACAGCTAACTCGCATCCATACAAACAAACGTAAGAATTCACACACAAGTTGATATACTTACGTATTCTGGCAACATTCGGGTCCAATGATTGAATCTCATCTGCAGCCTGCAAAATTGCATTAATGTTTGTGGAACCCTGAAGCGAATCAGGCACGGAGCCGGCGATCCCGCTAGCGGTTCGCTGGTGGCCAGGCTGCTGCTCGCTGCGTAGCGTAGCGCGTACGAGCCTCTCCCAATTATCATAAACCCTAGCCATAGTTTTCCTAATTTGAACTTATAAAAGTAAAAAAAGGAAAAAGAATGAGATGAGATCTAGCTGAATTTGAAGGTTTGGGTTTGGGGTTTCCTCATTTCTTCATGTGCACGCGTAGTGGAAAGTTCGTACGCGCTGATATGGAGGACGGTTTTTCCTTTTCTCAGGACTGGGGTTCAAACTTTTTGTAGCGTGAAGTGCGGGGAGATAGAAATGCGGCTTGTTTAATTCATTTGATGACGAAGAGAATTCTCCGAAAAAAAAAATATATATTATATCATAAAAGATTGAAAGGGTCTGTGCTACAGTGTCTTTATTTTCTTTTAGATTTTTTTTTAATCCCCACTCGAGTTAAACGAAGTCGTTTAAAGTCCTTTATTGTGTTGTTTCATTCTTTTCTCCCAGATTTACACTACTTGCTCAATTTCTTTTCCCTTTTACTACACCAGCTTCTAATTTCTTACGTTTTTTCTGTGGCCCCTGCTGCTTGATCAATTCTTATGCTGCTTTGAATTTATTTTCCTTCATTTCTTCAATTGTTTGTTGCTGACTCCCTTTTTTTCCTTCTTTCGTTTTCTTCTTCAATTGTCTGCGGCTATATTCTCCCTGCTGCTTGGTTGCCTCTATTTTGTTCGTATTTGGGTAGTGGCTTCGATTTCAAGAAATTCACATGCCCTGTGTTTTTATTTTCGGCAGCTTTGGGAGGAATTTTGGGATTGGGTTGATTTCTATTGGATTTTATGTTGGGGAACTTTCCTTGCATTTCTAATTTCGGCAGGTCAGGATTAGATTTTGGGAAATGGGTTGAGCTTCGTTGGATTTTAGGTTGGGGAAGTTTCCTTGTCTTTGTAATTTCGCCAGCTGAGGAGTACAGGTGCGGTGGCAGTGATTTCATATCAACACGTCATTACCGTCGAAAAAAATTCCAGACAAGGTAATTTCGTTTCACCTTCCTTTTCAGATTGGGTTAAATTTTCTTATGGAGTTATATTTCAAAATTTGGGTGTAATTTATTTTATTTTAAAAGTATAGGGGCGATTATGAATTTAATTTGGAGGTGTTAAATTTGAGAGGCCAGTGCTTGTTTTATTTTAAAAATATAGGGGCAATTGTGAATTTGCTTTGGCTGTGGTAAAATGTTGATTGGGCAGTTGTGAGCTATTGTTTTTATGAAATATTTTCATGTAGTTTTAGTTTTATTGAAAAGTAATGTTTTCTTACTTATTTTGTCATTAGTCAGTTCATTTTTTGAGTGCTTGTTTTATACAATCTTCCTATTGTTTGTAGGTGCACTCTGGATTTTCTTAAGGTTGGTCTGCTTCTTTATTTAGGTTTTTGGGATAGTATTTTAAATATTTTAAGTATTTATTCCATGCGTACTTTTTTTTTTGGTGTTAGAATGACTTTGTTGTTGTTTCATTGGCTGTAAATCTCTAGATTAGTTGCTTAGTCTATTTGTTTTCTTGTATTTGGTTTGTTTTCTGATTCTCCTCCTATATGTTTATATGGTTTTCGTTGGTTTTTGTATTTTGTTATTTATGTTTAAACTGGGATAAAAACAGAACCAAGTTTTTTTTGGGTGTGTTTTTATTTTTCTTAGTTAGGATTCGCCATAGTAAAACTGACACGGAGACATGTCAATCTTCCAGAGCCATGGAGCCTTTCTCACGAGCTCCAATCTTTTGTTTTTCTCTCTATATAACATGTCTTATGTACTTTGTACTGATGATTCTTAAGGTTGGATCTCATAAGTATATGTATGATGATGTTTATTCCTTGATATTCTTTTATGTTTATATAGTTATATTTGTGTCTTGCAGGTAAAAGGTCTTCATCTTGCTGCCGTATCGAAGTACCGGACGAGTTGCTAAAGCGTGGTGCTGCTATTTCTGCACACGGATGAAGTTCATAGTATGTGACAACCAATGTTTTTATAGTCGAATAAGGGGTTACATTACCTGCTAATCTACTATCCCAATTTTCTCTTTTCTTTGTACACAAACGTTGTGATGTTCCATTATGATCATTTTATATGAAACTCAAAATGAGTTTATGTTTCTTTTGTTCATGTAAATATGTAATGGGAACTGAACTTTGAGCAGCAAGTGTTTCCATTGGTTTGATTGTCCAAGATAATGTTGTCTTTCAATTTTCTTATGTTGTTTGCTTCCAATTACTTGCCTCTGTTTTGTTTCTTCGACGCCTAAGTTTTCAATTGGCTACTGTGAATGTTTGAATAATATATTGTTTAATGGATTTAGATGATTTTGTCTCCGCGTGCCGGACCGACTTCTGCCGCAGTGACGGTGTACTCCAAATTTTTTCTTTTTTTTTTTCCAGATAAATATTTCTTAAGCTTTTTCTATCATTCTTTTTATTCTTCTGATTTTAAGTACGATTCTAATCTATTCCATAATTTTGTACTCTCATTTGTCGTAAAAATTCCAAGAGCTGAGAGTTTTGCCATGATTCTTTTGCAGCCACATTTGAGAAAAAATTCAAGCAGAGGTTAGAGGAAGTGATACGAGCAGCGAGAGACAGAGGAAGAGAGATAGACTGAGAGTGTGAAAACAGGGTAACCCTTCCGTCAACAGTGCTCATTAATTCGTATTGTGTATTTGTTAAATTTTTTTTCTGGCTGTCAGTTTTAACTTTATTTACTTCCGTTCTGTCTGTGTGTTGGGAAAAAAAATGTGATTGAATTTTCATTTTCCTGTTGTAATTGGTTTTCTCTGAATAATTTCATTAGTTTGTCTTGTTGCTCACAAACATGTTATTTCCGGTCATAACTTCTGAATTCCCAGGTTGAAACTATAGCTTTTGATTGCATATGTTGTCTCGTTGGCTGCTTGAGTCGGCCTATTGATACAAGTTGCACTGGCGAAATCCAGTACTTTAGCTTGGATGGGAGTTGCAATTGTTCTTCAATGTGTGTTTGCACTAATCAGGTTATTTTCTTGTTTTCTATCAATACCTCGAACCCATCTGTAAACCTTTTAAATGCATAATGAACCATTCTTACTGCAATCAATTGTATAATTGTATAGTTGTCTCATCTAGAAGAGGGGCAATGTTTATTTTTCTTTTTAGTTCTATACTTGAAGAGTTATGTTAGTTTGTCATTCCACTGAGATCTAAAAATTCGGTTGAGATGTCTCAAATAATATTAAATGTTTCGCCCTCACTATCTGCAGTGGCCTTGATCTATTGGATTTCTCATACCATATTAAATTTGTTCATACCATATTAAATTTGGCTGTCAGTTTTAACTTTATTTACTTCCGTTCTGTCTGTTTGTTGGGAAAAAATGTGATTGAATTTTCATTTTCCTGTTGTATAATTGTATAATTGTATAGTTGTCTCATCTAGAAGAGGGGCAATGTTTATTTTTCTTTTTAGTTCTATACTTGAAGAGTTATGTTAGTTTGTCATTCCACTGAGATCTAAAAATTCGGTTCAGATGTCTCAAATAATATTAAATGTTTCGCCCTCACTATCTGCAGTGGCCTTGATCTATTGGATTTCTCATACCATATTAAATTAGTTCATACCATATTAAATTTGGCTGTCAGTTTTAACTTTATTTACTTCCGTTCTGTCTGTGTGTTGGGAAAAAAATGTGATTGAATTTTCATTTTCCTGTTGTAATTGGTTTTCCCTGAATAATATCAATAGTTTGTCCTGTTGCTCACAAGCATGTTATTTCCGGTCATAACTTCTGAATTCCCAGGCTGAAACTATAGCTTTTGATTGCATATGTTGTCTCGTTGGCTGCTTGAGTCGGCCTATTGATACAAGTTGCACTGGCGAAATCCAGTACTTCAGCTTGGATGGGAGTTGCAATTGTTCTTCAATGTGTGTTTGCACTAATCAGGTTATTTTCTTGTTTTCTATCAATACATCGAACCCATCTGTAAACCTTTTAAATTCATAATGAAGCATTCTTACTGCAATCAATTGTATAGTTGTCTCATCTAGAAGAGGGGCAATGTTTATTTTGCGTTTTAGTTCTATACTTGAAAAGTTATGTTAGTTTGTCCTTCCACTGAGATCTAAATTCGATTGAGATGTCTCAAATAATATTAAATGTTTCGCCCTCACTATCTGCAGTGGCCTGATCTATTGGATTTCTCATTCAAAATAGCTTGAAATACACATTCAATCTCATGTTGGTTAGCTGGGATTATTTATGTCATCCAAGCATTATCAGTGTTTATTTGTTTTTTACCTGCCATAGAAGTGCAGTGGCCCTCTGCAAGTGTGTGAAAAAGTTGAAGTAGCAGAAAAGTTAAGTGGGTGTGAATATCTTCTTTTAAAGAAGGATTAGTTCATACCATATTAACATCTCCATGTATTATTAATTTTTTGCTCTGTCGTTTAAAGCCCTTTACTGTGTCGTTTCATTCTTTTCTCCCAGATTTACACTACTTGCTCAATTTCTTTTCCCTTTTACTTCACCAGCTTCTAATTTCTTACGTTTTTTCCTGTGGCCCCTGCTGCTTGATCAATTCTTATGCTGCTTTGAATTTCTTTTCCCATTTCTTCAATTGTTTGTTGCTGACTCCCTTTTTTTTCCTTCTTTCGTTTTCTTCTTCAATTGTCTGCGGCTATATTCTCCCTGCTGCTTGGTTGCCTCTATTTTGTTCGTATTTGGGTAGTGGCTTCGATTTCAAGAAATTCACATGCCCTGTGTTTTTATTTTCGGCAGCTTTGGGAGGAATTTTGGGATTGGGTTGATTTCTATTGGATTTTATGTTGGGGAACTTTCCTTGCCTTTCTAATTTCGGCAGGTCAGGATTAGATTTTGGGAAATGGGTTGAGCTTCGTTGGATTTTAGGTTGGGGAAGTTTCCTTGTCTTTGTAATTTCGCCAGCTGAGGAGTACAGGTGCGGTGGCAGTGATTTCATATCAACACGTCATTACCGTCGAAAAAAACTCCAGACAAGGTAATTTCGTTTCGCCTTCCTTTTGAGATTGGGTTAAATTTTCATATGGAGTTATATTTCAAAATTTGGGTGTAATTTATTTATTTTAAAAGTATAGGGGCAATTATGAATTTAATTTGGAGGTGTTAAATTTGGGAGGCCAGTGCTTGTTTTATTTTAAAAATATAGGGGCAATTGTGAATTCGCTTTAGCTGTGGTATTATGAGATATTTTCATATAGTTTTAGTTTTATTGAAAAGTAATGTTTTCTTACTTATTTTGTCATTTGTCAGTTCATTTTTTGAGTGCTTGTTTTATACAATCTTCCTGTTGTTTGTAGGTGCACTCTGGATTTTCTTAAGGTTGGTCTGCTTCTTTATTTAGGTGTTTGGGATAGTATTTTAAATATTTTAAGTATTTATTCCATGCGTACTTTTTTTTTTGGTGTTAGAATGACTTTGTTGTTGTTTCATTGGCTGTAAATCTCTAGATTAATTGCTTAGTCTATTTGTTTTCTTGTATTTGGTTTGTTTTCTGATTCTCCTCCTATATGTTTATATGGTTTCCGTTGGTTTTTGTATTTTGTTATTTATGTTTAAACTGGGATAAAAACAGAACCAAGTTTTTTTTGGGTGTGTTTTTATTTTTCTTAGTTAGGATTCGCCATAGTAAAACTGGCACGGAGACATGTCAATCTTCCAGAGCCATGGAGCCTTTCTCACGAGCTCTAATCTTTTGTTTTTCTCTCTATATAACATGTCTTATGTACTTTGTACTGATGATTCTTAAGGTTGGATCTCATAAGTATATGTATGATGATGTTTATTCCTTGATATTCTTTTATGTTTATATAGTTATATTTGTGTCTTGCAGGTAAAAGGTGTTCATCTTGCTGCCGTATCGAAGTATCGGACGAGTTGCTAAAGCGTGGTGCTGCTATTTCTGCACACGGATGAAGTTCATAGTATGTGACAACCAATGTTTTTATAGTCGAATAAGGGGTTACATTACCTGCTAATCTACTATCCCAATTTTCTCTTTTCTTTGTACACAAACGTTGTGATGTTCCATTATGATCATTTTATATGAAACTCAAAATGAGTTTATGTTTCTTTTGTTCATGTAAATATGTAATGGGAACTGAACTTTGAGCAGCAAGTGTTTCCATTGGTTTGATTGTCCAAGATAATGTTGTCTTTCAATTTTCTTATGTTGTTTGCTTCCAATTACTTGCCTCTGTTTTGTTTCTTCGACGCCTAAGTTTTCAATTGGCTACTGTGAATGTTTGAATAATATATTGTTTAATGGATTTAGATGATTTTGCCTCCGCGTGCCGGACCGACTTCTGCCGCAGTGACGGTGTACACCAAATTTTTTCTTTTTTTTTTTCCAGATAAATATTTCTTAAGCTTTTTCTACCATTCTTTTTATTCTTCTGATTTTAAGTATGATTCTAATCTATTCCATAATTTTGTACTCTCATTTGTCGTAAAAATTCCAAGAGCTGAGAGTTTCGCCATGATTCTTTTGCAGCCACATTTGAGAAAAAATTCAAGCAGAGGTTAGAGGAAGTGATACGAGCAGCGAGAGACAGAGGAAGAGAGATAGACTGAGAGTGTGAAAACAGGGTAACCCTTCCGTCAACAGTGCTCATTAATTCGTATTGTGTATTTGTTAAATTTTTTTTCTGGCTGTCAGTTTTAACTTTATTTACTTCCGTTCTGTCTGTGTGTTGGGAAAAAAAATGTGATTGAATTTTCATTTTCCTGTTGTAATTGGTTTTCTCTGAATAATTTCATTAGTTTGTCTTGTTGCTCACAAACATGTTATTTCCGGTCATAACTTCTGAATTCCCAGGTTGAAACTATAGCTTTTGATTGCATATATTGTCTCGTTGGCTGCTTGAGTCGGCCTATTGATACAAGTTGCACTGGCGAAATCCAGTACTTTAGCTTGGATGGGAGTTGCAATTGTTCTTCAATGTGTGTTTGCACTAATCAGGTTATTTTCTTGTTTTCTATCAATACCTCGAACCCATCTGTAAACCTTTTAAATGCATAATGAACCATTCTTACTGCAATCAATTGTATAATTGTATAGTTGTCTCATCTAGAAGAGGGGCAATGTTTATTTTTCTTTTTAGTTCTATACTTGAAGAGTTATGTTAGTTTGTCATTCCACTGAGATCTAAAAATTCGGTTGAGATGTCTCAAATAATATTAAATGTTTCGCCCTCACTATCTGCAGTGGCATTGATCTATTGGATTTCTCATACCATATTAAATTTGTTCATACCATATTAAATTTGGCTGTCAGTTTTAACTTTATTTACTTCCGTTCTGTCTGTGTGTTGGGAAAAAAAATGTGATTGAATTTTCATTTTCCTGTTGTATAATTGTATAATTGTATAGTTGTCTCATCTAGAAGAGGGGCAATGTTTATTTTTCTTTTTAGTTCTATACTTGAAGAGTTATGTTAGTTTGTCATTCCACTGAGATCTAAATATTCGGTTCAGATGTCTCAAATAATATTAAATGTTTCGCCCTCACTATCTGCAGTGGCCTTGATCTATTGGATTTCTCATACCATATTAAATTAGTTCATACCATATTAAATTTGGCTGTCAGTTTTAACTTTATTTACTTCCGTTCTGTCTGTGTGTTGGGAAAAAAAATGTGATTGAATTTTCATTTTCCTGTTGTATAATTGTATAATTGTATAGTTGTCTCATCTAGAAGAGGGGCAATGTTTATTTTTCTTTTTAGTTCTATACTTGAAGAGTTATGTTAGTTTGTCATTCCACTGAGATCTAAAAATTCGGTTCAGATGTCTCAAATAATATTAAATGTTTCGCCCTCACTATCTGCAGTGGCCTTGATCTATTGGATTTCTCATACCATATTAAATTAGTTCATACCATATTAAATTTGGCTGTCAGTTTTAACTTTATTTACTTCCGTTCTGTCTGTGTGTTGGGAAAAAAATGTGATTGAATTTTCATTTTCCTGTTGTAATTGGTTTTCCCTGAATAATATCAATAGTTTGTCCTGTTGCTCACAAGCATGTTATTTCCGGTCATAACTTCTGAATTCCCAGGCTGAAACTATAGCTTTTGATTGCATATGTTGTCTCGTTGGCTGCTTGAGTCGGCCTATTGATACAAGTTGCACTGGCGAAATCCAGTACTTCAGCTTGGATGGGAGTTGCAATTGTTCTTCAATGTGTGTTTGCACTAATCAGGTTATTTTCTTGTTTTCTATCAATACCTCGAACCCATCTGTAAACCTTTTAAATGCATAATGAACCATTCTTACTGCAATCAATTGTATAGTTGTCTCATCTAGAAGAGGGGCAATGTTTATTTTGCGTTTTAGTTCTATACTTGAAAAGTTATGTTAGTTTGTCCTTCCACTGAGATCTAAATTCGATTGAGATGTCTCAAATAATATTAAATGTTTCGCCCTCACTATCTGCAGTGGCCTGATCTATTGGATTTCTCATTCAAAATAACTTGAAATACACATTCAATCTCATGTTGGTTAGCTGGGATTATTTATGTCATCCAAGCATTATCAGTGTTTATTTGTTTTTTACCTGCCATAGAAGTGCAGTGGCCCTCTGCAAGTGTGTGAAAAAGTTGAAGTAGCAGAAAAGTTAAGTGGGTGTGAATATCTTCTTTTAAAGAAGGATTAGTTCATACCATATTAACATCTCCATGTATTATTAATTTTTTGCTCTGTCGTTTAAAGCCCTTTACTGTGTCGTTTCATTCTTTTCTCCCAGATTTACACTACTTGCTCAATTTCTTTTCCCTTTTACTTCACCAGCTTCTAATTTCTTACGTTTTTTCCTGTGGCCCCTGCTGCCTGATCAATTCTTATGCTGCTTTGAATTTCTTTTCCCATTTCTTCAATTGTTTGTTGCTGACTCCCTTTTTTTTCCTTCTTTCGTTTTCTTCTTCAATTGTCTGCGGCTATATTCTCCCTGCTGTTTGGTTGCCTCTATTTTGTTCGTATTTGGGTAGTGGCTTCGATTTCAAGAAATTCACATGCCCTGTGTTTTTATTTTCGGCAGCTTTGGGAGGAATTTTGGGATTGGGTTGATTTATATTGGATTTTATGTTGGGGAACTTTCCTTGCCTTTCTAATTTCGGCAGGTCAGGATTAGATTTTGGGAAATGGGTTGAGCTTCGTTGGATTTTAGGTTGGGGAAGTTTCCTTGTCTTTGTAATTTCGCCAGCTGAGGAGTACAAGTGCGGTGGCAGTGATTTCATATCAACACGTCATTACCGTCGAAAAAAACTCCAGACAAGGTAACTTCGTTTCGCCTTCCTTTTGAGATTGGGTTAAATTTTCATATGGAGTTATATTTCAAAATTTGGGTGTAATTTATTTTATTTTAAAAGTATAGGGGCAATTATGAATTTAATTTGGAGGTGTTAAATTTGGGAGGCCAGTGCTTGTTTTATTTTAAAAATATAGGGGCAATTGTGAATTCGCTTTAGCTGTGGTATTATGAGATATTTTCATATAGTTTTAGTTTTATTGAAAAGTAATGTTTTCTTACTTATTTTGTCATTTGTCAGTTCATTTTTTGAGTGCTTGTTTTATACAATCTTCCTGTTGTTTGTAGGTGCACTCTGGATTTTCTTAAGGTTGGTCTGCTTCTTTATTTAGGTGTTTGGGATAGTATTTTAAATATTTTAAGTATTTATTCCATGCGTACTTTTTTTTGTTGTTGTTAGAATGACTTTGTTGTTGTTTCATTGGCTGTAAATCTCTAGATTAGTTGCTTAGTCTATTTGTTTTCTTGTATTTGGTTTGTTTTCTGATTCTCCTCCTATATGTTTATATGGTTTCCGTTGGTTTTTGTATTTTGTTATTTATGTTTAAACTGGGATAAAAACAGAACCAAGTTTTTTTTGGGTGTGTTTTTATTTTTCTTAGTTAGGATTCGCCATAGTAAAACTGACACGGAGACATGTCAATCTTCCAGAGCCATGGAGCCTTTCTCACGAGCTCCAATCTTTTGTTTTTCTCTCTATATAACATGTCTTATGTACTTTGTACTGATGATTCTTAAGGTTGGATCTCATAAGTATATGTATGATGATGTTTATTCCTTGATATTCTTTTATGTTTATATAGTTATATTTGTGTCTTGCAGGTAAAAGGTGTTCATCTTGCTGCCGTATCGAAGTATCGGACGAGTTGCTAAAGCGTGGTGCTGCTATTTCTGCACACGGATGAAGTTCATAGTATGTGACAACCAATGTTTTTATAGTCGAATAAGGGGTTACATTACCTGCTAATCTACTATCCCAATTTTCTCTTTTCTTTGTACACAAACGTTGTGATGTTCCATTATGATCATTTTATATGAAACTCAAAATGAGTTTATGTTTCTTTTGTTCATGTAAATATGTAATGGGAACTGAACTTTGAGCAGCAAGTGTTTCCATTGGTTTGATTGTCCAAGATAATGTTGTCTTTCAATTTTCTTATGTTGTTTGCTTCCAATTACTTGCCTCTGTTTTGTTTCTTCGACGCCTAAGTTTTCAATTGGCTACTGTGAATGTTTGAATAATATATTGTTTAATGGATTTAGATGATTTTGTCTCCGCGTGCCGGACCGACTTCTGCCGCAGTGACGGTGTACACCAAATTTTTTCTTTTTTTTTTCCAGATAAATATTTCTTAAGCTTTTTCTATCATTCTTTTTATTCTTCTGATTTTAAGTATGATTCTAATCTATTCCATAATTTTGTACTCTCATTTGTCGTAAAAATTCCAAGAGCTGAGAGTTTCGCCATGATTCTTTTGCAGCCACATTTGAGAAAAAATTCAAGCAGAGGTTAGAGGAAGTGATACGAGCAGCGAGAGACAGAGGAAGAGAGATAGACTGAGAGTGTGAAAACAGGGTAACCCTTCCGTCAACAGTGCTCATTAATTCGTATTGTGTATTTGTTAAATTTTTTTTCTGGCTGTCAGTTTTAACTTTATTTACTTCCGTTCTGTCTGTGTGTTGGGAAAAAAAATGTGATTGAATTTTCATTTTCCTGTTGTAATTGGTTTTCTCTGAATAATTTCATTAGTTTGTCTTGTTGCTCACAAACATGTTATTTCCGGTCATAACTTCTGAATTCCCAGGTTGAAACTATAGCTTTTGATTGCATATGTTGTCTCGTTGGCTGCTTGAGTCGGCCTATTGATACAAGTTGCACTGGCGAAATCCAGTACTTTAGCTTGGATGGGAGTTGCAATTGTTCTTCAATGTGTGTTTGCACTAATCAGGTTATTTTCTTGTTTTCTATCAATACCTCGAACCCATCTGTAAACCTTTTAAATGCATAATGAACCATTCTTACTGCAATCAATTGTATAATTGTATAGTTGTCTCATCTAGAAGAGGGGCAATGTTTATTTTTCTTTTTAGTTCTATACTTGAAGAGTTATGTTAGTTTGTCATTCCACTGAGATCTAAAAATTCGGTTGAGATGTCTCAAATAATATTAAATGTTTCGCCCTCACTATCTGCAGTGGCATTGATCTATTGGATTTCTCATACCATATTAAATTTGTTCATACCATATTAAATTTGGCTGTCAGTTTTAACTTTATTTACTTCCGTTCTGTCTGTGTGTTGGGAAAAAAAATGTGATTGAATTTTCATTTTCCTGTTGTATAATTGTATAATTGTATAGTTGTCTCATCTAGAAGAGGGGCAATGTTTATTTTTCTTTTTAGTTCTATACTTGAAGAGTTATGTTAGTTTGTCATTCCACTGAGATCTAAAAATTCGGTTCAGATGTCTCAAATAATATTAAATGTTTCGCCCTCACTATCTGCAGTGGCCTTGATCTATTGGATTTCTCATACCATATTAAATTAGTTCATACCATATTAAATTTGGCTGTCAGTTTTAACTTTATTTACTTCCGTTCTGTCTGTGTGTTGGGAAAAAAATGTGATTGAATTTTCATTTTCCTGTTGTATAATTGTATAATTGTATAGTTGTCTCATCTAGAAGAGGGGCAATGTTTATTTTTCTTTTTAGTTCTATACTTGAAGAGTTATGTTAGTTTGTCATTCCACTGAGATCTAAAAATTCGGTTCAGATGTCTCAAATAATATTAAATGTTTCGCCCTCACTATCTGCAGTGGCCTTGATCTATTGGATTTCTCATACCATATTAAATTAGTTCATACCATATTAAATTTGGCTGTCAGTTTTAACTTTATTTACTTCCGTTCTGTCTGTGTGTTGGGAAAAAATGTGATTGAATTTTCATTTTCCTGTTGTAATTGGTTTTCCCTGAATAATATCAATAGTTTGTCCTGTTGCTCACAAGCATGTTATTTCCGGTCATAACTTCTGAATTCCCAGGCTGAAACTATAGCTTTTGATTGCATATGTTGTCTCGTTGGCTGCTTGAGTCGGCCTATTGATACAAGTTGCACTGGCGAAATCCAGTACTTCAGCTTGGATGGGAGTTGCAATTGTTCTTCAATGTGTGTTTGCACTAATCAGGTTATTTTCTTGTTTTCTATCAATACCTCGAACCCATCTGTAAACCTCTTAAATGCATAATGAACCATTCTTATTGCAATCAATTGTATAGTTGTCTCATCTAGAAGAGGGGCAATGTTTATTTTGCGTTTTAGTTCTATACTTGAAAAGTTATGTTAGTTTGTCCTTCCACTGAGATCTAAATTCGATTGAGATGTCTCAAATAATATTAAATGTTTCGCCCTCACTATCTGCAGTGGCCTGATCTATTGGATTTCTCATTCAAAATAACTTGAAATACACATTCAATCTCATGTTGGTTAGCTGGGATTATTTATGTCATCCAAGCATTATCAGTGTTTATTTGTTTTTTACCTGCCATAGAAGTGCAGTGGCCCTCTGCAAGTGTGTGAAAAAGTTGAAGTAGCAGAAAAGTTAAGTGGGTGTGAATATCTTCTTTTAAAGAAGGATTAGTTCATACCATATTAACATCTCCATGTATTATTAATTTTTTGCTCTGTCGTTTAAAGCCCTTTACTGTGTCGTTTCATTCTTTTCTCCCAGATTTACACTACTTGCTCAATTTCTTTTCCCTTTTACTTCACCAGCTTCTAATTTCTTACGTTTTTTCCTGTGGCCCCTGCTGCTTGATCAATTCTTATGCTGCTTTGAATTTCTTTTCCCATTTCTTCAATTGTTTGTTGCTGACTCCCTTTTTTTTCCTTCTTTCGTTTTCTTCTTCAATTGTCTGCGGCTATATTCTCCCTGCTGTTTGGTTGCCTCTATTTTGTTCGTATTTGGGTAGTGGCTTCGATTTCAAGAAATTCACATGCCCTGTGTTTTTATTTTCGGCAGGTTTGGGAGGAATTTTGGGATTGGGTTGATTTCTATTGGATTTTATGTTGGGGAATTTTCCTTGCCTTTCTAATTTCGGCAGGTCAGGATTAGATTTTGGGCAATGGGTTGAGCTTCGTTGGATTTTAGGTTGGGGAAGTTTCCTTGTCTTTGTAATTTCGCCAGTTTAGGAGTACAGGTGCGGTGGCAGTGATTTCATATCAACACGTCATTACCGTCGAAAAAAACTCCAGACAAGGTAATTTCGTTTCGCCTTCCTTTTGAGATTGGGTTAAATTTTCATATGGAGTTATATTTCAAAATTTGGGTGTAATTTATTTTATTTTAAAAGTATAGGGGCAATTATGAATTTAATTTGGAGGTGTTAAATTTGGGAGGCCAGTGCTTGTTTTATTTTAAAAATATAGGGGCAATTGTGAATTCGCTTTAGCTGTGGTAAAATGTTGATAGGGCAGTTGTGAGCTATTGTTTTTACGAGATATTTTCATATAGTTTTAGTTTTATTGAAAAGTAATGTTTTCTTACTTATTTTGTCATTTGTCAGTTCATTTTTTGAGTGCTTGTTTTATACAATCTTCCTGTTGTTTGTAGGTGCACTCTGGATTTTCTTAAGGTTGGTCTGCTTCTTTATTTAGGTGTTTGGGATAGTATTTTAAATATTTTAAGTATTTATTCCATGCGTACTTTTTTTTTTTGGTGTTAGAATGACTTTGTTGTTGTTTCATTGGCTGTAAATCTCTAGATTAGTTGCTTAGTATATTTGTTTTCTTGTATTTGGTTTGTTTTCTGATTCTCCTCCTATATGTTTATATGGTTTCCGTTGGTTTTTGTATTTTGTTATTTATGTTTAAACTGGGATAAAAACAGAACCAAGTTTTTTTTGGGTGTGTTTTTATTTTTCTTAGTTAGGATTCGCCATAGTAAAACTGACACGGAGACATGTCAATCTTCCAGAGCCATGGAGCCTTTCTCACGAGCTCCAATCTTTTGTTTTTCTCTCTATATAACATGTCTTATGTACTTTGTACTGATGATTCTTAAGGTTGGATCTCATAAGTATATGTATGATGATGTTTATTCCTTGATATTCTTTTATGTTTATATAGTTATATTTATGTCTTGCAGGTAAAAGGTGTTCATCTTGCTGCCGTATCGAAGTATCGGACGAGTTGCTAAAGCGTGGTGCTGCTATTTCTGCACACGGATGAAGTTCATAGTATGTGACAACCAATGTTTTTATAGTCGAATAAGGGGTTACATTACCTGCTAATCTACTATCCCAATTTTCTCTTTTCTTTGTACACAAACGTTGTGATGTTCCATTATGATCATTTTATATGAAACTCAAAATGAGTTTATGTTTCTTTTGTTCATGTAAATATGTAATGGGAACTGAACTTTGAGCAGCAAGTGTTTCCATTGGTTTGATTGTCCAAGATAATGTTGTCTTTCAATTTTCTTATGTTGTTTGCTTCCAATTACTTGCCTCTGTTTTGTTTCTTCGACGCCTAAGTTTTCAATTGGCTACTGTGAATGTTTGAATAATATATTGTTTAATGGATTTAGATGATTTTGTCTCCGCGTGCCGGACCGACTTCTGCCGCAGTGACGGTGTACACCAAATTTTTTCTTTTTTTTTTCCAGATAAATATTTCTTAAGCTTTTTCTATCATTCTTTTTATTCTTCTGATTTTAAGTATGATTCTAATCTATTCCATAATTTTGTACTCTCATTTGTCGTAAAAATTCCAAGAGCTGAGAGTTTCGCCATGATTCTTTTGCAGCCACATTTGAGAAAAAATTCAAGCAGAGGTTAGAGGAAGTGATACGAGCAGCGAGAGACAGAGGAAGAGAGATAGACTGAGAGTGTGAAAACAGGGTAACCCTTCCGTCAACAGTGCTCATTAATTCGTATTGTGTATTTGTTAAATTTTTTTTCTGGCTGTCAGTTTTAACTTTATTTACTTCCGTTCTGTCTGTGTGTTGGGAAAAAAAATGTGATTGAATTTTCATTTTCCTGTTGTAATTGGTTTTCTCTGAATAATTTCATTAGTTTGTCTTGTTGCTCACAAACATGTTATTTCCGGTCATAACTTCTGAATTCCCAGGTTGAAACTATAGCTTTTGATTGCATATGTTGTCTCGTTGGCTGCTTGAGTCGGCCTATTGATACAAGTTGCACTGGCGAAATCCAGTACTTTAGCTTGGATGGGAGTTGCAATTGTTCTTCAATGTGTGTTTGCACTAATCAGGTTATTTTCTTGTTTTCTATCAATACCTCGAACCCATCTGTAAACCTTTTAAATGCATAATGAACCATTCTTACTGCAATCAATTGTATAATTGTATAGTTGTCTCATCTAGAAGAGGGGCAATGTTTATTTTTCTTTTTAGTTCTATACTTGAAGAGTTATGTTAGTTTGTCATTCCACTGAGATCTAAAAATTCGGTTGAGATGTCTCAAATAATATTAAATGTTTCGCCCTCACTATCTGCAGTGGCATTGATCTATTGGATTTCTCATACCATATTAAATTTGTTCATACCATATTAAATTTGGCTGTCAGTTTTAACTTTATTTACTTCCGTTCTGTCTGTGTGTTGGGAAAAAAAATGTGATTGAATTTTCATTTTCCTGTTGTATAATTGTATAATTGTATAGTTGTCTCATCTAGAAGAGGGGCAATGTTTATTTTTCTTTTTAGTTCTATACTTGAAGAGTTATGTTAGTTTGTCATTCCACTGAGATCTAAAAATTCGGTTCAGATGTCTCAAATAATATTAAATGTTTCGCCCTCACTATCTGCAATGGCCTTGATCTATTGGATTTCTCATACCATATTAAATTAGTTCATACCATATTAAATTTGGCTGTCAGTTTTAACTTTATTTACTTCCGTTCTGTCTGTGTGTTGGGAAAAAAAATGTGATTGAATTTTCATTTTCCTGTTGTATAATTGTATAATTGTATAGTTGTCTCATCTAGAAGAGGGGCAATGTTTATTTTTCTTTTTAGTTCTATACTTGAAGAGTTATGTTAGTTTGTCATTCCACTGAGATCTAAAAATTCGGTTCAGATGTCTCAAATAATATTAAATGTTTCGCCCTCACTATCTGCAGTGGCCTTGATCTATTGGATTTCTCATACCATATTAAATTAGTTCATACCATATTAAATTTGGCTGTCAGTTTTAACTTTATTTACTTCCGTTCTGTCTGTGTGTTGGGAAAAAAATGTGATTGAATTTTCATTTTCCTGTTGTAATTGGTTTTCCCTGAATAATATCAATAGTTTGTCCTGTTGCTCACAAGCATGTTATTTCCGGTCATAACTTCTGAATTCCCAGGCTGAAACTATAGCTTTTGATTGCATATGTTGTCTCGTTGGCTGCTTGAGTCGGCCTATTGATACAAGTTGCACTGGCGAAATCCAGTACTTCAGCTTGGATGGGAGTTGCAATTGTTCTTCAATGTGTGTTTGCACTAATCAGGTTATTTTCTTGTTTTCTATCAATACCTCGAACCCATCTATAAACCATTTAAATGCATAATGAACCATTCTTACTGCAATCAATTGTATAGTTGTCTCATCTAGAAGAGGGGCAATGTTTATTTTGCGTTTTAGTTCTATACATGAAAAGTTATGTTAGTTTGTCCTTCCACTGAGATCTAAATTCGATTGAGATGTCTCAAATAATATTAAATGTTTCGCCCTCACTATCTGCAGTGGCCTGATCTATTGGATTTCTCATTCAAAATAGCTTGAAATACACATTCAATCTCATGTTGGTTAGCTGGGATTATTTATGTCATCCAAGCATTATCAGTGTTTATTTGTTTTTTACCTGCCATAGAAGTGCAGTGGCCCTCTGCAAGTGTGTGAAAAAGTTGAAGTAGCAGAAAAGTTAAGTGGGTGTGAATATCTTCTTTTAAAGAAGGATTAGTTCATACCATATTAACATCTCCATGTATTATTAATTTTTTGCTCTGTCGTTTAAAGCCCTTTACTGTGTCGTTTCAATCTTTTCTCCAAGATTTACACTACTTGCTCAATTTCTTTTCCCTTTTACTTCACCAGCTTCTAATTTCTTACGTTTTTTCCTGTGGCCCCTGCTGCCTGATCAATTCTTATGCTGCTTTGAATTTCTTTTCCCATTTCCTCAATTGTTTGTTGCTGACTTCCTTTTTTTTCCTTCTTTCGTTTTCTTCTTCAATTGTCTGCGGCTATATTCTCCCTGCTGTTTGGTTGCCTCTATTTTGTTCGTATTTGGGTAGTGGCTTCGATTTCAAGAAATTCACATGCCCTGTGTTTTTATTTTCGGCAGCTTTGGGAGGAATTTTGGGATTGGGTTGATTTATATTGGATTTTATGTTGGGGAACTTTCCTTGCCTTTCTAATTTCGGCAGGTCAGGATTAGATTTTGGGAAATGGGTTGAGCTTCGTTGGATTTTAGGTTGGGGAAGTTTCCTTGTCTTTGTAATTTCGCCAGCTGAGGAGTACAGGTGCGGTGGCAGTGATTTCATATCAACACGTCATTACCGTCGAAAAAAACTCCAGACAAGGTAATTTCGTTTCGCCTTCCTTTTGAGATTGGGTTAAATTTTCATATGGAGTTATATTTCAAAATTTGGGTGTAATTTATTTTATTTTAAAAGTATAGGGGCAATTATGAATTTAATTTGGAGGTGTTAAATTTGGGAGGCCAGTGCTTGTTTTATTTTAAAAATATAGGGGCAATTGTGAATTCGCTTTAGCTGTGGTATTATGAGATATTTTCATATAGTTTTAGTTTTATTGAAAAGTAATGTTTTCTTACTTATTTTGTCATTTGTCAGTTCATTTTTTGAGTGCTTGTTTTATACAATCTTCCTGTTGTTTGTAGGTGCACTCTGGATTTTCTTAAGGTTGGTCTGCTTCTTTATTTAGGTGTTTGGGATAGTATTTTAAATATTTTAAGTATTTATTCCATGCGTACTTTTTTTTGTTGTTGTTAGAATGACTTTGTTGTTGTTTCATTGGCTGTAAATCTCTAGATTAGTTGCTTAGTCTATTTGTTTTCTTGTATTTGGTTTGTTTTCTGATTCTCCTCCTATATGTTTATATGGTTTCCGTTGGTTTTTGTATTTTGTTATTTATGTTTAAACTGGGATAAAAACAGAACCAAGTTTTTTTTGGGTGTGTTTTTATTTTTCTTAGTTAGGATTCGCCATAGTAAAACTGACACGGAGACATGTCAATCTTCCAGAGCCATGGAGCCTTTCTCACGAGCTCCAATCTTTTGTTTTTCTCTCTATATAACATGTCTTATGTACTTTGTACTGATGATTCTTAAGGTTGGATCTCATAAGTATATGTATGATGATGTTTATTCCTTGATATTCTTTTATGTTTATATAGTTATATTTGTGTCTTGCAGGTAAAAGGTGTTCATCTTGCTGCCGTATCGAAGTATCGGACGAGTTGCTAAAGCGTGGTGCTGCTATTTCTGCACACGGATGAAGTTCATAGTATGTGACAACCAATGTTTTTATAGTCGAATAAGGGGTTACATTACCTGCTAATCTACTATCCCAATTTTCTCTTTTCTTTGTACACAAACGTTGTGATGTTCCATTATGATCATTTTATATGAAACTCAAAATGAGTTTATGTTTCTTTTGTTCATGTAAATATGTAATGGGAACTGAACTTTGAGCAGCAAGTGTTTCCATTGGTTTGATTGTCCAAGATAATGTTGTCTTTCAATTTTCTTATGTTGTTTGCTTCCAATTACTTGCCTCTGTTTTGTTTCTTCGACGCCTAAGTTTTCAATTGGCTACTGTGAATGTTTGAATAATATATTGTTTAATGGATTTAGATGATTTTGTCTCCGCGTGCCGGACCGACTTCTGCCGCAGTGACGGTGTACACCAAATTTTTTCTTTTTTTTTTCCAGATAAATATTTCTTAAGCTTTTTCTATCATTCTTTTTATTCTTCTGATTTTAAGTATGATTCTAATCTATTCCATAATTTTGTACTCTCATTTGTCGTAAAAATTCCAAGAGCTGAGAGTTTCGCCATGATTCTTTTGCAGCCACATTTGAGAAAAAATTCAAGCAGAGGTTAGAGGAAGTGATACGAGCAGCGAGAGACAGAGGAAGAGAGATAGACTGAGAGTGTGAAAACAGGGTAACCCTTCCGTCAACAGTGCTCATTAATTCGTATTGTGTATTTGTTAAATTTTTTTTCTGGCTGTCAGTTTTAACTTTATTTACTTCCGTTCTGTCTGTGTGTTGGGAAAAAAAATGTGATTGAATTTTCATTTTCCTGTTGTAATTGGTTTTCTCTGAATAATTTCATTAGTTTGTCTTGTTGCTCACAAACATGTTATTTCCGGTCATAACTTCTGAATTCCCAGGTTGAAACTATAGCTTTTGATTGCATATGTTGTCTCGTTGGCTGCTTGAGTCGGCCTATTGATACAAGTTGCACTGGCGAAATCCAGTACTTTAGCTTGGATGGGAGTTGCAATTGTTCTTCAATGTGTGTTTGCACTAATCAGGTTATTTTCTTGTTTTCTATCAATACCTCGAACCCATCTGTAAACCTTTTAAATGCATAATGAACCATTCTTACTGCAATCAATTGTATAATTGTATAGTTGTCTCATCTAGAAGAGGGGCAATGTTTATTTTTCTTTTTAGTTCTATACTTGAAGAGTTATGTTAGTTTGTCATTCCACTGAGATCTAAAAATTCGGTTGAGATGTCTCAAATAATATTAAATGTTTCGCCCTCACTATCTGCAGTGGCATTGATCTATTGGATTTCTCATACCATATTAAATTTGTTCATACCATATTAAATTTGGCTGTCAGTTTTAACTTTATTTACTTCCGTTCTGTCTGTGTGTTGGGAAAAAAAATGTGATTGAATTTTCATTTTCCTGTTGTATAATTGTATAATTGTATAGTTGTCTCATCTAGAAGAGGGGCAATGTTTATTTTTCTTTTTAGTTCTATACTTGAAGAGTTATGTTAGTTTGTCATTCCACTGAGATCTAAAAATTCGGTTCAGATGTCTCAAATAATATTAAATGTTTCGCCCTCACTATCTGCAGTGGCCTTGATCTATTGGATTTCTCATACCATATTAAATTAGTTCATACCATATTAAATTTGGCTGTCAGTTTTAACTTTATTTACTTCCGTTCTGTCTGTGTGTTGGGAAAAAAATGTGATTGAATTTTCATTTTCCTGTTGTAATTGGTTTTCCCTGAATAATATCAATAGTTTGTCCTGTTGCTCACAAGCATGTTATTTCCGGTCATAACTTCTGAATTCCCAGGCTGAAACTATAGCTTTTGATTGCATATGTTGTCTCGTTGGCTGCTTGAGTCGGCCTATTGATACAAGTTGCACTGGCGAAATCCAGTACTTCAGCTTGGATGGGAGTTGCAATTGTTCTTCAATGTGTGTTTGCACTAATCAGGTTATTTTCTTGTTTTCTATCAATACCTCGAACCCATCTGTAAACCTCTTAAATGCATAATGAACCATTCTTATTGCAATCAATTGTATAGTTGTCTCATCTAGAAGAGGGGCAATGTTTATTTTGCGTTTTAGTTCTATACTTGAAAAGTTATGTTAGTTTGTCCTTCCACTGAGATCTAAATTCGATTGAGATGTCTCAAATAATATTAAATGTTTCGCCCTCACTATCTGCAGTGGCCTGATCTATTGGATTTCTCATTCAAAATAACTTGAAATACACATTCAATCTCATGTTGGTTAGCTGGGATTATTTATGTCATCCAAGCATTATCAGTGTTTATTTGTTTTTTACCTGCCATAGAAGTGCAGTGGCCCTCTGCAAGTGTGTGAAAAAGTTGAAGTAGCAGAAAAGTTAAGTGGGTGTGAATATCTTCTTTTAAAGAAGGATTAGTTCATACCATATTAACATCTCCATGTATTATTAATTTTTTGCTCTGTCGTTTAAAGCCATTTACTGTGTCGTTTCATTCTTTTCTCCCAGATTTACACTACTTGCTCAATTTCTTTTCCCTTTTACTTCACCAGCTTCTAATTTCTTACGTTTTTTCCTGTGGCCCCTGCTGCTTGATCAATTCTTATGCTGCTTTGAATTTCTTTTCCCATTTCTTCAATTGTTTGTTGCTGACTCCCTTTTTTTTCCTTCTTTCGTTTTCTTCTTCAATTGTCTGCGGCTATATTCTCCCTGCTGTTTGGTTGCCTCTATTTTGTTCGTATTTGGGTAGTGGCTTCGATTTCAAGAAATTCACATGCCCTGTGTTTTTATTTTCGGCAGGTTTGGGAGGAATTTTGGGATTGGGTTGATTTCTATTGGATTTTATGTTGGGGAATTTTCCTTGCCTTTCTAATTTCGGCAGGTCAGGATTAGATTTTGGGCAATGGGTTGAGCTTCGTTGGATTTTAGGTTGGGGAAGTTTCCTTGTCTTTGTAATTTCGCCAGTTGAGGAGTACAGGTGCGGTGGCAGTGATTTCATATCAACACGTCATTACCGTCGAAAAAAACTCCAGACAAGGTAATTTCGTTTCGCCTTCCTTTTGAGATTGGGTTAAATTTTCATATGGAGTTATATTTCAAAATTTGGGTGTAATTTATTTTATTTTAAAAGTATAGGGGCAATTATGAATTTAATTTGGAGGTGTTAAATTTGGGAGGCCAGTGCTTGTTTTATTTTAAAAATATAGGGGCAATTGTGAATTCGCTTTAGCTGTGGTAAAATGTTGATAGGGCAGTTGTGAGCTATTGTTTTTATGAGATATTTTCATATAGTTTTAGTTTTATTGAAAATTAATGTTTTCTTACTTATTTTGTCATTTGTCAGTTCATTTTTTGAGTGCTTGTTTTATACAATCTTCCTGTTGTTTGTAGGTGCACTCTAGATTTTCTTAAGGTTGGTCTGCTTCTTTATTTAGGTGTTTGGGATAGTATTTTAAATATTTTAAGTATTTATTCCATGCGTACTTTTTTTTTTGGTGTTAGAATGACTTTGTTGTTGTTTCATTGGCTGTAAATCTCTAGATTAGTTGCTTAGTCTATTTGTTTTCTTGTATTTGGTTTGTTTTCTGATTCTCCTCCTATATGTTTATATGGTTTCCGTTGGTTTTTGTATTTTGTTATTTATGTTTAAACTGGGATAAAAACAGAACCAAGTTTTTTTTGGGTGTGTTTTTATTTTTCTTAGTTAGGATTCGCCATAGTCAAACTGACACGGAGACATGTCAATCTTCCAGAGCCATGGAGCCTTTCTCACGAGCTCCAATCTTTTGTTTTTCTCTCTATATAACATGTCTTATGTACTTTGTACTGATGATTCTTAAGGTTGGATCTCATAAGTATATGTATGATGATGTTTATTCCTTGATATTCTTTTATGTTTATATAGTTATATTTATGTCTTGCAGGTAAAAGGTGTTCATCTTGCTGCCGTATCGAAGTACCGGACGAGTTGCTAAAGCGTGGTGCTGCTATTTCTGCACACGGATGAAGTTCATAGTATGTGACAACCAATGTTTTCATAGTCGAATAAGGGGTTACATTACCTGCTAATCTACTATCCCAATTTTCTCTTTTCTTTGTACACAAACGTTGTGATGTTCCATTATGATCATTTTATATGAAACTCAAAATGAGTTTATGTTTCTTTTGTTCATGTAAATATGTAATGGGAACTGAACTTTGAGCAGCAAGTGTTTCCATTGGTTTGATTGTCCAAGATAATGTTGTCTTTCAATTTTCTTATGTTGTTTGCTTCCAATTACTTGCCTTTGTTTTGTTTCTTCGACGCCTAAGTTTTCAATTGGCTACTGTGAATGTTTTAATAATATATTGTTTAATGGATTTAGATGATTTTGTCTCCGCGTGCCGGACCGACTTCTGCCGCAGTGACGGTGTACACCAAATTTTTTCTTTTTTTTTTTTCCAGATAAATATTTCTTAAGCTTTTTCTATCATTCTTTTTATTCTTCTGATTTTAAGTATGATTCTAATCTATTCCATAATTTTGTACTCTCATTTGTCGTAAAAATTCCAAGAGCTGAGAGTTTCGCCATGATTCTTTTGCAGCCACATTTGAGAAAAAATTCAAGCAGAGGTTAGAGGAAGTGATACGAGCAGCGAGAGACAGAGGAAGAGAGATAGACTGAGAGTGTGAAAACAGGGTAACCCTTCCGTCAACAGTGCTCATTAATTCGTATTGTGTATTTGTTAAATTTTTTTTCTGGCTGTCAGTTTTAACTTTATTTACTTCCGTTCTGTCTGTGTGTTGGGAAAAAAAATGTGATTGAATTTTCATTTTCCTGTTGTAATTGGTTTTCTCTGAATAATTTCATTAGTTTGTCTTGTTGCTCACAAACATGTTATTTCCGGTCATAACTTCTGAATTCCCAGGTTGAAACTATAGCTTTTGATTGCATATGTTGTCTCGTTGGCTGCTTGAGTCGGCCTATTGATACAAGTTGCACTGGCGAAATCCAGTACTTTAGCTTGGATGGGAGTTGCAATTGTTCTTCAATGTGTGTTTGCACTAATCAGGTTATTTTCTTGTTTTCTATCAATACCTCGAACCCATCTGTAAACCTTTTAAATGCATAATGAACCATTCTTACTGCAATCAATTGTATAATTGTATAGTTGTCTCATCTAGAAGAGGGGCAATGTTTATTTTTCTTTTTAGTTCTAGACTTGAAGAGTTATGTTAGTTTGTCATTCCACTGAGATCTAAAAATTCGGTTGAGATGTCTCAAATAATATTAAATGTTTCGCCCTCACTATTTGCAGTGGCATTGATCTATTGGATTTCTCATACCATATTAAATTTGTTCATACCATATTAAATTTGGCTGTCAGTTTTAACTTTATTTACTTCCGTTCTGTCTGTGTGTTGGGAAAAAAATGTGATTGAATTTTCATTTTCCTGTTGTATAATTGTATAATTGTATAGTTGTCTCATCTAGAAGAGGGGCAATGTTTATTTTTCTTTTTAGTTCTATACTTGAAGAGTTATGTTAGTTTGTCATACCACTGAGATCTAAAAATTCGGTTCAGATGTCTCAAATAATATTAATTGTTTCGCCCTCACTATCTGCAGTGGCCTTGATCTATTGGATTTCTCATACCATATTAAATTAGTTCATACCATATTAAATTTGGCTGTCAGTTTTAACTTTATTTACTTCCGTTCTGTCTGTGTGTTGGGAAAAAAATGTGATTGAATTTTCATTTTCCTGTTGTAATTGGTTTTCCCTGAATAATATCAATAGTTTGTCCTGTTGCTCACAAGCATGTTATTTCCGGTCATAACTTCTGAATTCCCAAGCTGAAACTATAGCTTTTGATTGCATATGTTGTCTCGTTGGCTGCTTGAGTCGGCCTATTGATACAAGTTGCACTGGCGAAATCCAGTACTTCAGCTTGGATGGGAGTTGCAATTGTTCTTCAATGTGTGTTTGCACTAATCAGGTTATTTTCTTGTTTTCTATCAATACCTCGAACCCATCTGTAAACCTCTTAAATGCATAATGAACCATTCTTACTGCAATCAATTGTATAGTTGTCTCATCTAGAAGAGGGGCAATGTTTATTTTGCGTTTTAGTTCTATACTTGAAAAGTTATGTTAGTTTGTCCTTCCACTGAGATCTAAATTCGATTGAGATGTCTCAAATAATATTAAATGTTTCGCCCTCACTATCTGCAGTGGCCTGATCTATTGGATTTCTCATTCAAAATAACTTGAAATACACATTCAATCTCATGTTGGTTAGCTGGGATTATTTATGTCATCCAAGCATTATCAGTGTTTATTTGTTTTTTACCTGCCATAGAAGTGCAGTGGCCCTCTGCAAGTGTGTGAAAAAGTTGAAGTAGCAGAAAAGTTAAGTGGGTGTGAATATCTTCTTTTAAAGAAGGATTAGTTCATACCATATTAACATCTCCATGTATTATTAATTTTTTGCTCTGTCGTTTAAAGCCCTTTACTGTGTCGTTTCATTCTTTTCTCCCAGATTTACACTACTTGCTCAATTTCTTTTCCCGTTTACTTCACCGGCTTCTAATTTCTTACGTTTTTTCCTGTGGCCCTTGCTGCTTGATCAATTCTTATGCTGCTTTGAATTTCTTTTCCCATTTCTTCAATTGTTTGTTGCTGACTCCCTTTTTTTTCCTTCTTTCGTTTTCTTCTTCAATTGTCTGCGGCTATATTCTCCCTGCTGTTTGGTTGCCTCTATTTTGTTCGTATTTGGGTAGTGGCTTCGATTTCAAGAAATTCACATGCCCTGTGTTTTTATTTTCGGCAGGTTTGGGAAGAATTTTGGGATTGGGTTGATTTCTATTGGATTTTATGTTGGGGAATTTTCCTTGCCTTTCTAATTTCGGCAGGTCAGGATTAGATTTTGGGCAATGGGTTGAGCTTCGTTGGATTTTAGGTTGGGGAAGTTTCCTTGTCTTTGTAATTTCGCCAGTTTAGGAGTACAGGTGCGGTGGCAGTGATTTCATATCAACACGTCATTACCGTCGAAAAAAACTCCAGACAAGGTAATTTCGTTTCGCCTTCCTTTTGAGATTGGGTTAAATTTTCATATGGAGTTATATTTCAAAATTTGGGTGTAATTTATTTTATTTTAAAAGTATAGGGGCAATTATGAATTTAATTTGGAGGTGTTAAATTTGGGAGGCCAGTGCTTGTTTTATTTTAAAAATATAGGGGCAATTGTGAATTCGCTTTAGCTGTGGTATTATGAGATATTTTCATATAGTTTTAGTTTTATTGAAAAGTAATGTTTTCTTACTTATTTTGTCATTTGTCAGTTCATTTTTTGAGTGCTTGTTTTATACAATCTTCCTGTTGTTTGTAGGTGCACTCTTGATTTTCTTAAGGTTGGTCTGCTTCTTTATTTAGGTGTTTGGGATAGTATTTTAAATATTTTAAGTATTTATTCCTTGCGTACTTTTTTTTTTTTGGTGTTATAATGACTTTGTTGTTGTTTCATTGGCTGTAAATCTCTAGATTAGTTGCTTAGTCTATTTGTTTTCTTGTATTTGGTTTGTTTTCTGATTCTCCTCCTATATGTTTATATGGTTTCCGTTGGTTTTTGTATTTTGTTATTTGTGTTTAACCTGGGATGAAAATATAACCAAGTTTTTTTTGGGTGTGTTTTTATTTTTCTTAGTTAGGATTCGCCATAGTCAAACTGACACGGAGACATGTCAATATTCCAGAGCCATGGAGCCTTTCTCACAAGCTCCAATCTGATTTAACCGGATTTCGTCGGGTTAATTGAATAACAGTGAATTTGTGATATCGGGGTGTTTACGATATTTATGTATATATTTAGTAGGGCTTTGTTACTTTATTCCGGATGGATCGATTACAAAGAAAAGCAATATTTAAGAACAAGAAGTAAAACCACGAACAAAGCTAATAACACATCAATAAGGAGATCAAAAGCTGTGAATAATATTGAATCTTATTCAGTTGTGCTGCAACAAGCAGTGTATAATCATGAATTCTTGAAGTTGAGGGATTTCGTAGTTGTTTAATACAATGATTAACTAGGTATTTATACAATGTTAAACCTAGCGTTACAAGGAAACATAGTCCTAATAGGACTCGGCCCAAATGTCCATCTTGGGTCCGGAATATTGTCTTCTGATCGAAGAGAGCTGTATTCGGCCTGGTCGAAGAGATGATCTTGAACAGCCTGATTTGGTCGAACAGATCTCAATGTCTTTAGTCGATAGTACAGTATGTAGGGTGCGAAATAGCCCCCATCAGTACTCCCTCACTTCTTCGAGCGTATAGATAATAGAAGCTCGTAGAAGTAGATAAATCTTCACGACTGTTTGTTTTCCATGAATGGAGCCTCGTTAAAAACCTTTCCTAAGAAAAAACCCTGTGGGAAAAAATCTTAAGTAAGGAAAAGAGTGCTACATATCATAGATAGTCGTTTTCTCTGCCGATTACGAATCGCCACGCGTCTATTCAGGAGGCTTTTTATATCCTACCGTTTTTGGCGGGAATATGATTAGCTGCGATGAGTTCGAAACGTCTTTTCTCATCTCATTATAAATAGGTGACTCTTAAGTTCGCCATTCTTCCTTTATACTTCCTTATAATTCGTAGTCATTTTCCTGCTTAGTCGTTCATCACATAAAATTTTTCCTTTTATCGACCTTCATTTTCCGAGAACCAGAATATATGGCTTCTGTAAGAAGATCTTCTTCTAGAGAGGTCGTCGCCCCCGATGAGGAGGAGTTGCATTCTAGTCTTTTGGGCGAACAATCTACAGTATCTGACTTCGTCATCCCTGTAGAAGATACCTTCAAGGTACGAATCCTTACTGAGGCGGATGTAGCTGCCCGAGCCAAAAAGGGCAAAGGTACTGTTCCTCAGATTTATGAACCAATCGAGGACGTTGCTTGTGCTTATACAGTGGAAACATTTCCGGAGGTTGTGAATAATTATACCAAATATTTCCCGGAAGGTTCCAAGATAATTCTTCCTTCCCCTACTGATAGGGTCACATCTCCACCGGAGGGATGTCGAGCTTTTTATTCGGCTCACTTTAATAGCGGACTGCGTCTTCCCTTGTCTCCCCTTTTTCTTGAAGTTTTGAAAACTTTCACTGTGTGCTTGACACAGCTGGTTCCAAATTCCGTTGCTTTTGTGGTTTGCTTTTCTGTTTTGATGATCGCGAAGGGTTTTAAACCTTCTTTTCGTAATTTTACGCAACTTTTCCGCTTCAATATTTCTAGTTCTTCGAATCGTGGATACTTCTTCGCTAGTCAGCGGCCTAGTCGAGCGATCTTTGACGCCCCTGTTTCTAGTAATCCATCATGGAAATCTCATTTTTTCTTTGTTCGTCCTCCGTCTAATCTTTGTTTGGCGGATGGTTCGAGCGTGCCTTTTTCATGGGATCATGGTTCCAGTTGGATTCCTGGAGGTCGCTTACCGACTGGCGAACTAGTTCCCGACGATGCTAAGTTTATCGCTGAGATCTCCGAAATGCGTGCAAACAAATATCAAAGTGCTCTTCTGATCGGGGAGGCTTTCCTTCGTAAGGCGGGGTTAAGTGTTCACAACTTTCCCATCAATTCATCATCTGAACTTCTTGGTTAGTACTTTATTTTAGCTTAGTGTTGTGATGATACCGTTTATAGGGAAGAAAAATAACTTATAATTTATTTCTTTTTCAGCCGATATGGTAGAAAACTCTCGACACTCTTCGAAGGGAAAAATGGTGCTGTCGAAATCTTCCAAATCCGTAGAGAACGTCCCTATCGAGCAGAGAGCGTCACGAAAAAGGAAGTTGGAGTTGGGTCATGAATCTGAGGAGAACAGAGAAGAATCTCCAGATTCTCCTCATGAGTCCCCTATTCATCAGGGCACGGGATCCGGTTATCCTCCTCTTCAGCTTAGAACGTCTTTGGGTGTTCGAGGATGTCGCACCTGGTCGATGCCTCATCCTGCTAACGATCCAGTTGATAGAAAGAGGAGCTATTATGGACGCTCAGGTAACGATCTTCTTTTAGTCGGAGATAAGCATCCAAAACCTACTCTTGTCGAAATGATCGAGGATCATTTAGAGGGAAGGAGGGCCGCTGGTTATTCCGAGAAGGATTCTTTTATTCATGATGATAATGAGAACGCGGTCGATAAGGCAACCCGTGTTCTTTTGTCTGGTGTTTTTACTCGCGATCTGAATAAGCTTCTTCATAAGGATCCTCTGGAGAAATTCCAGCGAGCTTCTCTTTACGCTGAAAAGGTGATATCTTTTTCCCTTGATCATACTAACATATAATTTTAAGGGTCTTCCTTAATTTACTAATCCATTTCTTTTTCTTGCTCTCTTTGTTCGTCCAGACTAAAACTTGTCTTGCGTCATACGCCTATGAAAATGCACTTTGGAAACAACAGTGCGAGTTCCTGGAGGAGAAGAATAAAGCTTTACTTCGTAAATCCTCCGGTTCAGAGGTTGGTCCCTCGACATCTCCTTCCGTTCCCGTCATAGAGACTCGTGCTACCGGGACCGAAGATCAAGAGATGATAAACAGGGTGATGGAGGTTTCTCGTGCTCAAGAGCAGGCCAATCAAATGGCTAGAAAGTTAGAGGAATTCCAGTTACAGAGCACGGCTCGAATTAGTGAGCTCGAATCTCAAGTGTCAATCCTTGAAACTTCTTTAGAGGAGTATGAAAAGGATGTTCCACTTAGCGGACTTAGGGATCGATACGGTAGGAATCCTAACGAAAGAGTTGTTCGTGAATTCCTTAATTCTCCTGTTCATACGGCGTTGGTATATCGGATGGTTGGTCCTTTACTTGAAAATACTTTTAAGAAGGCGATTCATCAGCTGGTCGCCCTGGAGATGATCGACGACCGTCGAAAGGAGTATTTTAAGGCTGCTCACATTCGGTTGAATCGCTATGGTGAACTTTATTCTTCTTCTGAGGTTCCAGATGTTGTATATCAAGGTTTTCCTTTGGCTCACCTTGTCGAAGAATTTGGAAATCCATTGTCGATTCCTCCTTCCGATGTTAATGAGGAGCTCGATAATACTTTTATTGATCCCGAAGTCGAAGAAGAAGAAGAAGATGACATAGGTATGACTGAGGACGTCGGTAGTGATCAGAGAATTCCGGATAGCGAGCAGGCTTCTTAAAACAGTGATTTTTTGAAATAATCGTTGTAACTATTTACTCGTAGGTTTTAATTGTAATTTTACCTTTTCTTCTCTTTGTACGCTAAACGTCTCATATTTTGTCAGTTGTGTCTTTTCACATTCGCCGTAATAATTCAGACAAGTCATTAAATTTGCCGTAATCATTATGTGTGTGTCTTTTCAAATTCTAGCGTTTGCTCCAAGGTCAGTTTTTCTGTTTCGCGCCCTTTCTTTAGGTCTGTTGCGTCCTTTCGTGTAGTATAAATACGAAAGGTAAAAACCTGACTTATTTTTTACCGATATACTCCTCTCTAAACGGAATACTCCTTCTTTTGCTAGTCGATAAACTTTCTCGATATTAATTTATATTTTTCCATAATCCGATCATGAGTAACCTTTTTGGTAATACTTCGAAACGACCTTCTCGTGAGGGCGTTAGAGATAATAGATCTAAAAAACATCGAAGAGACGGACCGTCGATGGAGCCTCCTCGTTCATCCTTGATCAGCAATTCGACGACCGATAATCCTGTTATCCCTTCCCAACCTTTACCAGAAATTAGTTCGTCGCTTGTTCAGCCAAACTTTCCTTCTTCCCCAGAGATAGGCAATAGGCCTTCGCCTGGTCGAATAGCTTTCGGAGATTCTTCTAACGTGGAGCAGGTTTACAATATATCTGCTTCATCAGGTTTTTCTTCTTACGAGTATGGAGGGGATTTTGTTAGTTCCGTTCCTTTTTCTACTTCTACTGCCCCAGTCGCCAGCGGAGGGCGAGCTGGTGATGACCTTTTTGTCAATCCTTCCACAACACAATCTATTTTGCAAGATTGTCCTGAATATTTGTTTCATGATACCACAGTAATGGCTACTTCTTTTGAATCTGGAGGACCTTCTGAGGGTCAGTTTGGGTCAAGGTCTGGTCGTCGGACCGTTATTTCTGCTTCAGGCAAGGAGACCTCAGTTAGCCCCGACGAGAGGGGATCTCCTCGTCTGTTAGATGATCGATGTATCTTTGAGCAAGTCAAGGATATTATGTTGTCAGAGACTCCTCGTTCTGATGGTGTCCCTTCCAATAGTGAATTGCCTGGCTCAGTTGAGCCTGATGCTTTGTCATGGGATCTGGGTTTAAGCACTATTTTACCTGGTGAGCTGAAGAAGCTTGAGGATGCTTCCAACGTACGCCTTGTTCAATCGCTGGTGAAGATATGTGAACAGGTGGGCGAGTCTTTTCATTTTTTATTTGTTTTAGTTTTTGACTTCCTTCTTACGTAAGGATTGTTTTCTTTTTTTTTTTTAGGGTAAGTACTTTGCACTCCAGCTGGGTGTGCAAAACGATGAACTGTGGAGAAGTAAAGGTGCTTATCAACGTCGTTTGGAGTCAGAGTTGGCGAAGGTTGCTGGGCAGTCTCTCGAACTGCAGCTTGCCAATGATGATTTGAAAAAATTGCAGGAGGAAAAGTCCGTCTGGGAGAAAGAGAAAAGTGATTTGCTTCAGGCTGCTGCCTTAGCGGGGGAGTCTCAACGACGGTCCTATGAGGAAGGATATGACGCTGGTTATCTAAAGCGTCAGGAAGAGTTGATGGCTTTTGCTGGCAACTTGACTCCTCGGAGGACTGTTTCCAGTAGTCGACCTGCTGATCGTTCTTCTTAGTGATCCTTGTTCGACCTGGCAGGCCTTGGACTGTCTCTCTCTCTTTTTTTTTTTTTAGTTGCCCGACTTTTGCGCATTTGTTCGGGCTAAAATTTTTGTAATGGGAGAAGTACTAAATTGGAAAATATGACCTTTTTGTAGGCAGATTCTTGCCTTGATCAATTTCCTTCTGTAGATATACTTCGTTATGCTCATTCTTCCTTTGTGCATAAATATAATGTTTGCTTCAGCAAATCAAATCTTTGTACAATGTTTGCTTCTGCAAGTCAAGTCTTTTTTTTGATCAAATCCAGTATGTTCCTTCTACAATGTTTTCGTCATAATTTAGACGATAGGTTATTCATATCGATAATGCCCCTCATCTTGGTCGATGCTCAATCTAAGCCTTGTACTTTTGTCTTTTTGTGACCTAAATCTTTTATAAAGAGGCTATTGTCCCTTTGTTGAACTTCGTTTTTCTTTACATCAAGCTAAAGAAAAATATCCCTTTCAGTCTCTTCCAAACCCTTATGTTTCCCAGCATTAATGTTGAACGATATGTTTCTTGGCTAGTGTATTATTATATCACTTTCTTGATATGGGAGGAATTGGAAAATGTAGTGTTCCCGGCCAGATCTATCATGTTCAGTCCTCCTTAAGCAATTCTTTGGTATGTTAGGCAGTTACGTCCTTGCTGTTTCGAATAAGGAGGAGTATTCTCCTGATTTCTATGTCAGATATCTTGGACTCCATAGGAGTTTCTGTACAGCTTAGTCAATGGTCATCCATATGATGTATGAGACAGTGACGTCCCTCGTATGGTGAAGGGTTTGGTCTTTTATCTTTTATCTTTTATCGAGCAACTGTCCTTTTCGCTGCGTTTTTAAAGCTTGTATGACTTTGTTTGTGGATTCCAGGTTTTTAAGCCATCGACCATGAAGTATGACCGTTCCGGTATGTCCGATCCGGAGTTCTTTAAGGTTTGCTTGTGTTATTTGGGCGATCGCTTCGATCCACGACCTCTTTTGTTGTCGACCAGTTGAGGCGAATAGATGGCGCCGTTCCAACTTACTTGCATTTATTACGGGGAGTCAAAGGGTCGTATCCATGTCCGTTGATCAAATACTTTTTCAGCCGTTGGATCCCTTAGATCTACCCCTATAAATAGGGGGGGGGGTGGTTTATATTCTTCATTTGCAATTTCCCAAAAAGGATGGAGATCTCAGATTCCTTAGATTTTATTCTCCCTTCTGATCCCATTGTCTTCAAAAAATCACATTATTATGATTTGTTTATTCAAAATAGTGAAATCGTTCCCGGTCTTGTATTGACGGGTCCCATGTCAGCCCTACCTTGTATCGACGGGTCCCATGAGGCCTCAAATGTTGTTTTCACAGGTTTGAGGTCCATGGTTTCTGTTTGCACATGGAGGGTTCCTACTTGCCACTCACCCCTGCCCTTCGATGTTACCTCCGGAGTGACAAATTACCGGGGTGGGCCGGTAAGTTTTATTCTATACGACTCCTCGGAAGAGATGCTGCTTCAGAGTAAAAGTCTACCCCCTTATACAAGCAGTATCTCGTTGTGGGTGAATGAGTATTGCCGGTTATCTGGCTAGTAATGCTCATTTCGTCTGGAAAAACATTTGATCTTCAGAGCCTGGCCGTCGAACCAAAGAAGTCGACCATCCTGAGCAGCATGCTTCTTAGGTGGTTTATCATAATCGACGAGGTACTAGGGAGGAGATTGGTGTTTCCGTGGACATTGTCGTGAAGATCGCCGATCTTAGAGGATCATCTTATTTAAATCATTGTAACGATCTTTAAGTAGCATGTAGATCTTTGTAACGTAGGATTTTTGTATGTAACTGATTTGATGAATAAAATATTACTTTTATCCTTCGCATCTTCCTTGTCGTTAATTCTGTCATAAATTATTTATGAGTAGCATTTTCCGAGCAGACGGTTTTATACTCAGTCTATCTTCAAAATTTCAAGAGTATTAGCAGATCATTTAGATCGTTAGGAACAGAGCAAGGAGTTTTTATTGAGCGGATCAATGTTTACTCAACTTGTCATAATTTAGAATTAGGTTTTTATCACCTAAAATCTTTTTGATCGCTATAGATTTATCGAGGAGTTTTTATCGAGCGGATCAATTTGTACTCAACTCGTTTGTTTAGACTTAGATTGAGGAGTGTTTATTGAGCGGATCAATGTATACTCAACTCTTTTTTGATTAGACTTAGGTTTTTAACCCAAAAATCTTTTTTGATCGTTGAATATTTAACGAGGAGTGTTTATTGAGCGGATCAATGTTTACTCGACTCGCTTTTAATTTAGACTTAGGTTTTTAACCCAAAAGTCTTTTGACACATCGAGGAGTTTTTATTGAGCGGATCAATGTTTACTCGACTCGTTTTTAATTTAGACTTAGGTTTTTAACCCAAAAATCTTTTGATATATCGAGGAGTTTTTATTGAGCGGATCAATGTTTACTCGACTCGTTTTTAATTTAGACTTAGGTTTTCAGTACCTGTGAGTCTTTTCGATATATCGAGGAGTTTTTATTGAGCGGATCAATGTTTACTCGACTCGTTTTTAATTTAGACTTAGGTTTTTCAACAAAGAGTCTTTAGATCGATGAGATTGAGCGAGGAGTTTTTATTGAGCGGATCAATGTATACTCGACTCGTTTCGTTCTAATTTCCATCCATATGATTGTGCAATTCCAAGGAGTGTTAACCGAAATAATCGATGTATAGAAAATACTAAAAAATCTTTAATAATTGAACTGTAGGCTAGGGCCTTTGTTACAAGGATTGAAACTTGATAAAGTAAAATAAGACAATGCAGTATAATCTGCTAAAATTTATTTACCATAGTATTTCCTAAGGTTGACCGCATTCCAGGTTCTTGGTAAGGCTGTTCCATCCAAGTGTGCGATTTTGTATGAACCTTTCTTCCCTACACCAATGACGATGTAAGGTCCATCCCAATTTTGTTGTAACTTTCCCACATGCTTGGATACTTCTACTTTTTTTAAGACCAAGTCCCCTTCTTTAAAGGTTCGGACGCGTACTTTTTGATTGTATGCTTTCTCCATATTTGCTTTAGTGGCTTGTAGGCGTACAGCAGCTTTATCTCTTAAAGCTTCTGTTAAATCAATGTCATTTTCTCTCAACTTTTCATTTTCTTGATCATCGAACATCTCTATTCTTGGCGTTGGGATTAAGGTTTCAACAGGGATAACCGCTTCCGACCCATATACCAAGCTAAATGGGGTTTCCCCGGTTGAGCTCCTTACTGTGGTCCGATTAGCCCATAGTACTCCTGGGCATCAAGCCATTTTCCTTTGGCAGCTCCTAATCTTTTTTCCAAAGATTTTATTATCTCTCGGTTTGCTACTTCAGTTTGTCCATTTGCTCGAGGATGTCCTACCGAGGTGAAATTCTGTTGAATTCCAAGTTTTGTGCACCATTCTATTATTTGTTTTCCCGCGAATTGAGTTCCATTATCGGAAATAAGGATCCTAGGGATGCCGAATCGACAAACTATGAATTTCCATAGGAAGTTGATAACTTGGAATTGGGTTATTCGTGTGAGGGCGACGCATTCTATCCATTTGCTGAAGTATTCTACAGCGACCAGGACATAGGATTTCTTAGATCTAGCTGCTGGGAATGGTCCCACAATGTCCATTCCCCATTGGTCGAATGGCCAACATACTGGAATTGGGTGCATGTTTTCTGCAGGTCGATGACATATGTTAGCATGGATCTGGCAGTAATGACATTCTTGGACATATTGAGCGGCATCTTTATTGATGGTAGGCCAATAGTAACCTGTCCTGAGACATTTTAAGGCCAATGCCCTTGATCCGCTGTGATTTCCTGCATCCCCTTCATGAATTTCTCGAAGTATTTCGATGGTTTGTGATTCAGGGACGCATTTTAGAAGAATTCCTGATACCGATCTTCGGTAGAGTTTTCCTTCTACAAGTGTATACTTAGGAGCTCGATATCTTATTTTCCGAGCTTCATTTTGGTCAGGTGGTAATTTTCCTTCCCGAAGATATTCTATCATCGGTGTCATCCAGTTTTCTTCGGCTTCTTCGATTTCCATTATATCGACTACTGGTGTTTCATCGATGTCGATCGCCGGTGTATTAGAGATCAACCAGTTGATCACCCGTTCGGTCTTTCCGTCATGGGATCCTGTGAATCTTGATAGCTGATCAGCCCATTTATTTTCCGAACGTGGGATGTTCTGGATACTGAAGGTTTCAAATTTCTCAGCTAGTGTTTTCACTTTGGCGAGGTATTTGACCATATTGAATTCTTTAGCCTCGTATAGGCCTTCAATTTGTCTTTGCACTAATTCTGAATCAGTTAGTACTTTAAGACTTTTTATGTTGGCTTTAATCGCCATCTCCATTCCCGCAATCAACGCTTCATATTCTGCTTCATTATTTGTTACGACGAAGTCCAATGTTATTGCGTAATTCAAATCTTCTTTATTTGGTCCGGTGAAGTTGATTCCGGCGCCTCCTCCTTCTCGGCATGAAGCACCGTCGACATGCATTAACCAAGTTTGGTTTTCTACGATTAAGACATCGTCGTTGAGGCAACTCGACGATTCAGTTGTCTGTGTCGGTGTTTCTAATATAAAATCAGCCAATACTTGGGCTTTGATTGCGATTCTTGGTTTGTAATCAATTTCGAACTGGCCTAGTTCGATCGCCCATTTAATTAGTCTTCCTGAGGCTTCTGGTTTTGCTAAGACTTGTCTTAGCGGTTGATTTGTCAAAACCACTATTTTGTAAGTTAAAAAGTAAGGTCGAAGTTTCCGTGCAGCCACCACTAAGGCCAGCGTGAATTTTTCAATTTCCAAATAATTCTTCTCAGCTCCCTGCAATAATTTGCTTAGATAATAGACGGGCTTATGGTCTGAGTCTTCGACTTTAATTAGTACTGAACTAATTGCTACGTCGGAGATGGAGATGTACATATACAATGGTTCTCCTTCCGTTGGTTTTGCCAACATCGGAGGTGTTGTCAAATATTTTTTGAGTTGCTCGAAGGCTTGATCGCATTCTCCGGTCCAAACAAAGTTCTTTGCCTTTCGGAGAGTTTGGAAAAAGGGGAGGCTTTTGTCTGCTGACTTTGATATGAATCTGTTTAATGCTACGATCTTCCCAACTAAGCTTTGTACTTGGGAGATGGTTTTGGGAGGTTTCATTTCAGTTATGGCTCGGATTTTTTCTGGGTTGGCTTCTATTCCGCGTTGGTGCACTAAATATCCTAAGAATTTTCCTGATTTGACACCAAAGGTGCATTTTGCGGGGTTTAACTTCATACGATATTTTCTTAAGATCTGAAAGCATCGATCGAGATGTTTTACGTGATCCGCTTCGTTCATACTTTTGACCAGCATGTCGTCCACGTAGACTTCCATCAATTCTCCGATTAATTCTTTGAACATTAGGTTTACTAACCTTTGGTAAGTAGCTCCGGCATTTCTTAAGTCGAATGGCATTACTATGAAGCAATATACTCCCTGTTCGGTTACGAATGCAGTTTTTTCTTGGTCCCGCTCATCCATGTATATTTGATAAAAGCCTTGGAAGGCGTCCATCATGCTGAATATCACGAAGCCAGCGGTCGAATCGACCAATAGGTCGATCCTCGGGAGGGGATATGGGTCGCGCGGGCATAACTTGTTAAGATCAGTAAAATCATTACACATTCTCCATTTGTTGTCCTTTTTTTCCATTTTTGCTACTAGGACAACGTTGCACAGCCATTCTGAGAAGTGTATTTCTCGGATTTGTTTCGCTTCAAGCAGTCTTTCAACCTCGGCTTTAATAATCTTATCTTTTACCGGTCCATGATTTCTCTTCTTCTGTCTGGCGGGTTTCGCCAAAGGATCTATTTTTAGGGAATGCTTGATTATTCGAGGATCGATTCCTTCAATGTCATTTGCGCTCCAGGCGAAGACGTCGGCATTGTCTCTGAGGAAGTCGATTAGCATTATTTCCCCTTCTTTGCTCAGTTCTGTACCTATTCTCGTTGTTTTGGACGAGTCCCCTTGTACAAGAATTATATCCTTATGTTCTGGAGGTTTCAATGATAAATCTAGCGGTTCCTTTCCCTTTTTATCGATTCGATCGGTACTTTGGATTTCAATTTTATTTCTGCTAAGATCTTCTTCGATCTTTCTTTTACTTGGAGTAATCGATTTTGGGTGTTCTTTCATAGTTAACGAGGTACTGTAGCAGTCCCAAGCCATGCAATGGTCGTTCGTTATTTCTCCTATGCCTCTATCGGTCGGAAACTTTATTTTCTGATGATAAGTAGAGACAACAGCTCGGAACAAATTGAGAGCTGGTCGTCCCAATATTGCGTTATAAGCGAAAGGGGTTTCTACCACTAGAAATTTTACTAGCTTCACTGTCCGGTGGGGTATTTTTCCGAGCGATACGCTTAAGGTTATTGTTCCGCTGGGAACGATTTCGGACCCTCCGAATCCTATTAATGGCGTAGCTACTTTCTGCAAGTTTATCTGTCCCAAGTCCATTTGGGCTAAAACTTCTCGGGAGATGATATTAGCTGAACTCCCATTATCGATCAGGATTCTCTTGACATTGTAGTTTGCTATTTGTAGCGAGATTACCATCGGGAAGTCGGGGTTATCCTCTTTTGTGTCCCAGACGATATTTTTAGGTGCTTCGCCTTCGTTAAAGCTGATCGGCTGATCGTTTGATGGCCTGCTTTCCAGGGTCCAAATTTCTTTTGGGTATTTTGAGTTTCCAATTATGGATCGAGCTGTTCTTCGTCGGGCGTTACGACTATCTCCACCCGCGGGCCCCCCGGACATTGATCTGGTCGTGATTCAACTCCTGAGTAGGTCGGCGTTCAGGTGACCTTCGATGAGAACTTCTCCTTTGATTACCGTTCTGAGGGCTTCTACTTCTTTCCCTTTTACGATTATCTCGCTCTATGTATTCGTCAAGTTTTCCTTGTTCGATTAGTTTCTCAACTTCTCTTTTATGGTGAAAACAATTCTCCGTTCGATGTCCATGTGCCCTATGGTACTTACAGTATTGATCGTAGTTTCGAGACCCTGGTCTCGGCTGCGCGATTTTCCTCGCCTCGGGAATTCAGTTATTTCTTTCTAGAACTTCCAATATTTCTTCCATTGGAGCATTTAACCTTGGGTGTTCTACATGATTCACCCTGCTTCTGATTGGTTGTTCATGGTTTCTTGGTCTTTGGTAGAAATTAGGTTGCCTATCTTGGTCGGCTTTGTTGTATTCCAGTCGCTGGAAAACATTACCTCTCCTGGAAGATCGCTCGTAATCCAAAGATTTTTGGGCAGGAAACCTGTCATGCCGTTTGGAGCCTGAAGTTGTGGCTTTGTTTTTGTTTTTATCCTTAAAGGAATTCATCTCTTCTTGGGTCATATACTTAGACGCCAAGCTCATAATGTCGGCAAACGTTCTTGGTTGTTTTCGACTGAGGGCGTTTCCAAACTGCCTATTTTTAGTGAGGTCGAAGAGGATAGAAATTATGTAATCGATATTCGGAGAATCGATTTTGAGTAATTCCACGTTGAATCTCGCCAACCAATTTCTTAGGGACTCTCCCTCTTGTTGGTGTATGGTTCCTAGGTAGCTCATCGGGAGTTTTTGTCTTTTCTGACTGGCAAACTGCTGCGTTAGTTTATTGCATAATTCCCGGAAACTGAATATAGAGTTGGCCGGCTGTTTGGCAAACCAATCCAGCGCGAGTCCTTCGAATGTGGTCACCATTAACTTGGCGGTGAATTCGGCGGAGTGGGCATATAAATTCATTATGTTCGTAAAGCTAAAGATATAATCATCCGGGTCGGTGGTTCCATCATATCGTGGTAGTCTACCTGGGACCTGTCCCGTGGATTGTGCCTCTTTTATTTCCCTGCAGAAAGGAGAACAAGCCGCAAGGCTTTCCTGGAGTTCTGCAGTGCGGGCCCATGGGTTTTGAACAGATCGTAGGCGTTGTTCGAGTCGCTCCTGTACCATCCTTTCTATTTCTCTTTCTGAGAATTGGGTCGCTCGCGGTCGATCTGGGATTGCATCATCTATGTCATCCTCGATAGGGATAATTGTTCGTTCCTTCGATCCGCTGCGACCCGCTTGTGGTATTCTTCGACCAGGTCTTCTTCGGGGATGGTTATCGGAGGGTTTAGAATTGACCTGCTGAGGGCTGTGTAGCGAGCGTCGCTCACTTGCTGGGCTGTCAGCTTGTTGAGAGGTTCGTTCGTTTGGCCTTGGCACTCCTGGAGCAGGGGTTGTCTTGGCAGCCGTAACGTTTCGAGGAATTTGATCTAGTACTAGTAATTCTTCTGGAGAGAGTGATTTGAAAAGCATTGCTATTTGTCGCAATTTCTCCTGAGCGCCAGGGAGAGGAACGGGGACTTCGGGGCCTTCTGGTTCTTCCCGTATGGCACCGGGAAGGCCTCCTTGGGGTCCCTGCTGTCGGGGGTGTGTATCTTGGACATTCTCGTCGGTATTGGGAACATTATTATCGTTGTTGTCCTGTATGTCTTCCGATGTGTTATGGCCGGTGGTTGTATTGCTTCTCGCTCCAACACGTGCGCTTTTCCTTGGGCGAGCCATGTGTCAATCGAATAATTAACCTAGCCCCACGGTGGGCGCCAACTGATTTAACCGGATTTCGTCGGGTTAATTGAATATCAGTGAATTTGTGATATCGGGGTGTTTACGATATTTATGTATATATTTAGTAGGGCTCTGTTACTTTATTCCGGATGGATCGATTACAAAGAAAAGCAATATTTAAGAACAAGAAGTAAAACCACGAACAAAGCTAATAACACATCAATAAGGAGATCAAAAGCTGTGAATAATATTGAATCTTATTCAGTTGTGCTGCAACAAGCAGTGTATAATCATGAATTCTTGAAGTTGAGGGATTTCGTAGTTGTTTAATACAATGATTAACTAGGTATTTATACAATGTTAAACCTAGCGTTACAAGGAAACATAGTCCTAATAGGACTCGGCCCAAATGTCCATCTTGGGTCCGGAATATTGTCTTCTGATCGAAGAGAGCTGTATTCGGCCTGGTCGAAGAGATGATCTTGAACAACCTGATTTGGTCGAACAGATCTCAATGTCTTTAGTCGATAGTACAGTATGTAGGGTGCGAAATAGCCCCCATCACAATCATTTGTTTTTCTCTCTATATAACATGTCTTATGTACTTTGTACTGATGATTCTTAAGGTTTGATCTCATGAGTATCTATATGATGATGTTTATTCCTTGATTTTCTTTTATGCTTATATAGTTATATTTTGTGTCTTGCAGGCAAAAGGTCTTCATATTGCTGCCGTATCGGATTACCGGACGAGTTGCTAAAGCGTGGTGCTGCTATTTCTGCACACGGATGAAGTGCAAAGTATGTGACAACCAATGTTTTTATAGTCGAATAAGGGGTTACATTACCTACTAATCTGCTAACCCAATTTTCTCTTTTCTTTGTACACAAACGTTGTGATGTTCCATTATGATCATTTTATATGAAACTCAAAATGAGTTTATGTTTCTTTTGTTCATGTAAATATGTAATGGGAACTGAACTTTGAGCAGCACGTGTTTCCATTGGTTTGATTGTCCAAGATAATGTTGTCTTTCAATTTTCTTATGCTGCTTGCTTCCAATTACTTGCCGCTGTTTTGTTTCTTCGTCGCCTAAGTTTTCAATTGGCTACTGTGAATGTTTGAATAATATATTGTTTAATGGATTTAGATGATTTTGTCTCCGCGTGCCGGACCGACTTCTGCCGCAGTGATGGTGTACACCAAATTTTTTCTTATTTTTTTCCCATATAAATATTTCTTAAGCTTTTTCTATCATTCTTTTTATTCTTCTGATTTTAAGTATGATTCTAATCTATTTCATGATTTTGTACTCTCATTTGTCGTAAAAATTCCAAGAGCTGAGAGTTTCGCCATGATTCTTTTGCAGCCACATTTGAGAAAAAATTCAAGCAGAGGTTAGAGGAAGTGATACGAGCAGTGAGAGACAGAGGAAGAGAGATAGACTGAGAGTGTGAAAACAGGGTAACCCTTCCGTCAACAGTGCTCATTAATTCGTATTGTGTATTTGTTAAATTTTTTTTTTCTGGCTGTCAGTTTTAACTTTATTTACTTCCGTTCTGTCTGTGTGTTGGGAAAAAAATGTGATTGAATTTTCATTTTCCTGTTGTAATTGGTTTTCCCTGAATAATATCAATAGTTTGTCCTGTTGCTCACAAGCATGTTATTTCCGGTCATAACTTCTGAATTCCCAGGCTGAAACTATAGCTTTTGATTGCATATGTTGTCTCGTTGGCTGCTTGAGTCGGCCTATTGATACAAGTTGCACTGGCGAAATCCAGTACTTCAGCTTGGATGGGAGTTGCAATTGTTCTTCAATGTGTGTTTGCACTAATCAGGTTATTTTCTTGTTTTCTATCAATACCTCGAACCCATCTGTAAACCTTTTAAATGCATAATGAACCATTCTTACTGCAATCAATTGTATAGTTGTCTCATCTAGAAGAGGGGCAATGTTTATTTTGCGTTTTAGTTCTATACTTGAAAAGTTATGTTGTTTGTCCTTCCACTGAGATCTAAATTCGATTGAGATGTCTCAAATAATATTAAATGTTTCGCCCTCACTATCTGCAGTGGCCTGATCTATTGGATTTCTCATTCAAAATAACTTGAAATACACATTCAATCTCATGTTGGTTAGCTGGGATTATTTATGTCATCCAAGCATTATCAGTGTTTATTTGTGTTTTACCTGCCATAGAAGTGCAGTGGCCCTCTGCAAGTGTGTGAAAAAGTTGAAGTAGCAGAAAAGTTAAGTGGGTGTGAATATCTTCTTTTAAAGAAGGATTAGTTCATACCATATTAACATCTCCATGTATTATTAATTTTTTGCTCTGTCGTTTAAAGCCCTTTACTGTGTCGTTTCATTCTTTTCTCCCAGATTTACACTACTTGCTCAATTTCTTTTCCCTTTTACTTCACCAGCTTCTAATTTCTTACGTTTTTTCCTGTGGCCCCTGCTGCTTGATCAATTCTTATGCTGCTTTGAATTTCTTTTCCCATTTCTTCAATTGTTTGTTGCTGACTCCCTTTTTTTTCCTTCTTTCGTTTTCTTCTTCAATTGTCTGCGGCTATATTCTCCCTGCTGTTTGGTTGCCTCTATTTTGTTCGTATTTGGGTAGTGGCTTCGATTTCAAGAAATTCACATGCCCTGTGTTTTTATTTTCGGCAGGTTTGGGAGGAATTTTGGGATTGGGTTGATTTCTATTGGATTTTATGTTGGGGAATTTTCCTTGCTTTTCTAATTTCGGCAGGTCAGGATTAGATTTTGGGCAATGGGTTGAGCTTCGTTGGATTTTAGGTTGGGGAAGTTTCCTTGTCTTTGTAATTTCGCCAGTTTAGTAGTACAGGTGCGGTGGCAGTGATTTCATATCAACACGTCATTACCGTCGAAAAAAACTCCAGACAAGGTAATTTCGTTTCGCCTTCCTTTTGAGATTGGGTTAAATTTTCATATGGAGTTATATTTCAAAATTTGGGTGTAATTTATTTTATTTTAAAAGTATAGGGGCAATTATGAATTTAATTTGGAGGTGTTAAATTTGGGAGGCCAGTGCTTGTTTTATTTTAAAAATATAGGGGCAATTGTGAATTCGCTTTAGCTGTGGTATTATGAGATATTTTCATATAGTTTTAGTTTTATTGAAAAGTAATGTTTTCTTACTTATTTTGTCATTTGTCAGTTCATTTTTTGAGTGCTTGTTTTATACAATCTTCCTGTTGTTTGTAGGTGCACTCTTGATTTTCTTAAGGTTGGTCTGCTTCTTTATTTAGGTGTTTGGGATAGTATTTTAAATATTTTAAGTATTTATTCCTTGCGTACTTTTTTTTTTTGGTGTTATAATGACTTTGTTGTTGTTTCATTGGCTGTAAATCTCTAGATTAGTTGCTTAGTCTATTTGGTTTCTTGTATTTGGTTTGTTTTCTGATTCTCCTCCTATATGTTTATATGGTTTCCGTTGGTTTTTGTATTTTGTTATTTGTGTTTAACCTGGGATAAAAATATAACCAAGTTTTTTTTGGGTGTGTTTTTATTTTTCTTAGTTAGGATTCGCCATAGTCAAACTGACACGGAGACATGTCAATCTTCCAGAGCCATGGAGCCTTTCTCACAAGCTCCAATCATTTGTTTTTCTCTCTATATAACATGTCTTATGTACTTTGTACTGATGATTCTTAAGGTTTGATCTCATAAGTATATATATGATGATGTTTATTCCTTGATTTTCTTTTATGCTTATATAGTTATATTTTGTGTCTTGCAGGCAAAAGGTCTTCATCTTGCTGCCGTATCGGATTACCGGACGAGTTGCTAAAGCGTGGTGCTGCTATTTCTGCACACGGATGAAGTGCAAAGTATGTGACAACCAATGTTTTTATAGTCGAATAAGGGGTTACATTACCTACTAATCTGCTATCCCAATTTTCTCTTTTCTTTGTACACAAACGTTGTGATGTTCCATTATGATCATTTTATATGAAACTCAAAATGAGTTTATGTTTCTTTTGTTCATGTAAATATGTAATGGGAACTGAACTTTGAGCGGCACGTGTTTCCATTGGTTTGATTGTCCAAGATAATGCTGTCTTTCAATTTTCTTATGCTGCTTGCTTCCAATTACTTGCCTCTGTTTTGTTTCTTCGTCGCCTAAGTTTTCAATTGGCTACTGTGAATGTTTGAATAATATATTGTTTAATGGATTTAGATGATTTTGTCTCCGCGTGCCGGACCGACTTCTGCCGCAGTGATGGTGTACACCAAATTTTTTCTTATTTTTTTCCCATATAAATATTTCTTAAGCTTTTTCTATCATTCTTTTTATTCTTCTGATTTTAAGTATGATTCTAATCTATTTCATGATTTTGTACTCTCATTTGTCGTAAAAATTCCAAGAGCTGAGAGTTTCGCCATGATTCTTTTGCAGCCACATTTGAGAAAAAATTCAAGCAGAGGTTAGAGGAAGTGATACGAGCAGCGAGAGACAGAGGAAGAGAGATAGACTGAGAGTGTGAAAACAGGGTAACCCTTCCGTCAACAGTGCTCATTAATTCGTATTGTGTATTTGTTAAATTTTTTTTTCTGGCTGTCAGTTTTAACTTTATTTACTTCCGTTCTGTCTGTGTGTTGGGAAAAAAATGTGATTGAATTTTCATTTTCCTGTTGTAATTGGTTTTCCCTGAATAATATCAATAGTTTGTCATGTTGCTCACAAGCATGTTATTTCCGGTCATAACTTCTGAATTCCCAGGCTGAAACTATAGCTTTTGATTGCATATGTTGTCTCGTTGGCTGCTTGAGTCGGCCTATTGATACAAGTTGCACTGGCGAAATCCAGTACTTCAGCTTGGATGGGAGTTGCAATTGTTCTTCAATGTGTGTTTGCACTAATCAGGTTATTTTCTTGTTTTCTATCAATACCTCGAACCCATCTGTAAACCTTTTAAATGCATAATGAACCATTCTTACTGCAATCAATTGTATAGTTGTCTCATCTAGAAGAGGGGCAATGTTTATTTTGCGTTTTAGTTCTATACTTGAAAAGTTATGTTAGTTTGTCCTTCCACTGAGATCTAAATTCGATTGAGATGTCTCAAATAATATTAAATGTTTCGCCCTCACTATCTGCAGTGGCCTGATCTATTGGATTTCTCATTCAAAATAACTTGAAATACACATTCAATCTCATGTTGGTTAGCTGGGATTATTTATGTCATCCAAGCATTATCAGTGTTTATTTGTTTTTACCTGCCATAGAAGTGCAGTGGCCCTCTGCAAGTGTGTGAAAAAGTTGAAGTAGCAGAAAAGTTAAGTGGGTGTGAATATCTTCTTTTAAAGAAGGATTAGTTCATACCATATTAACATCTCCATGTATTATTAATTTTTTGCTCTGTCGTTTAAAGCCCTTTACTGTGTCGTTTCATTCTTTTCTCCCAGATTTACACTACTTGCTCAATTTCTTTTCCCTTTTACTTCACCAGCTTCTAATTTCTTACGTTTTTTCCTGTGGCCCCTGCTGCTTGATCAATTCTTATGCTGCTTTGAATTTCTTTTCCCATTTCTTCAATTGTTTGTTGCTGACTCCCTTTTTTTTCCTTCTTTCGTTTTCTTCTTCAATTGTCTGCGGCTATATTCTCCCTGCTGTTTGGTTGCCTCTATTTTGTTCGTATTTGGGTAGTGGCTTCGATTTCAAGAAATTCACATGCCCTGTGTTTTTATTTTCGGCAGGTTTGGGAGGAATTTTGGGATTGGGTTGATTTCTATTGGATTTTATGTTGGGGAATTTTCCTTGCCTTTCTAATTTCGGCAGGTCAGGATTAGATTTTGGGCAATGGGTTGAGCTTCGTTGGATTTTAGGTTGGGGAAGTTTCCTTGTCTTTGTAATTTCGCCAGTTTAGGAGTACAGGTGCGGTGGCAGTGATTTCATATCAACACGTCATTACCGTCGAAAAAAACTCCAGACAAGGTAATTTCGTTTCGCCTTCCTTTTGAGATTGGGTTAAATTTTCATATGGAGTTATATTTCAAAATTTGGGTGTAATTTATTTTATTTTAAAAGTATAGGGGCAATTATGAATTTAATTTCGAGGTGTTAAATTTGGGAGGCCAGTGCTTGTTTTATTTTAAAAATATAGGGGCAATTGTGAATTCGCTTTAGCTTTGGTCAAATGTTGATAGGGCAGTTGTGAGCTATTGTTTTTATGAGATATTTTCATATAGTTTTAGTTTTATTGAAAAGTAATGTTTTCTTACTTATTTTGTCATTTGTCAGTTCATTTTTTGAGTGCTTGTTTTATACAATCTTCCTGTTGTTTGTAGGTGCACTCCTGATTTTCTTAAGGTTGGTCTGCTTCTTTATTTAGGTGTTTGGGATAGTATTTTAAATATTTTAAGTATTTATTCCTTGCGTACTTTTTTTTTTTGGTGTTATAATGACTTTGTTGTTGTTTCATTGGCTGTAAATCTCTAGATTAGTTGCTTAGTCTATTTGTTTTCTTGTATTTGGTTTGTTTTCTGATTCTCCTCCTATATGTTTATATGGTTTCCGTTGGTTTTTGTATTTTGTTATTTGTGTTTAACCTGGGATAAAAATATAACCAAGTTTTTTTTGGGTGTGTTTTTATTTTTCTTAGTTAGGATTCGCCATAGTCAAACTGACACGGAGACATGTCAATATTCCAGAGCCATGGAGCCTTTCTCACAAGCTCAATCATTTGTTTTTCTCTCTATATAACATGTCTTATGTACTTTGTACTGATGATTCTTAAGGTTTGATCTCATAAGTATATATATGATGATGTTTATTCCTTGATTTTCTTTTATGCTTATATAGTTATATTTTGTGTCTTGCAGGCAAAAGGTCTTCATCTTGCTGCCGTATCGGATTACCGGACGAGTTGCTAAAGCGTGGTGCTGCTATTTCTGCACACGGATGAAGTGCAAAGTATGTGACAACCAATGTTTTTATAGTCGAATAAGGGGTTACATTACCTACTAATCTGCTATCCCAATTTTCTCTTTTCTTTGTACACAAACGTTGTGATGTTCCATTATGATCATTTTATATGAAACTCAAAATGAGTTTATGTTTCTTTTGTTCATGTAAATATGTAATGGGAACTGAACTTTGAGCGGCACGTGTTTCCATTGGTTTGATTGTCCAAGATAATGCTGTCTTTCAATTTTCTTATGCTGCTTGCTTCCAATTACTTGCCTCTGTTTTGTTTCTTCGTCGCCTAAGTTTTCAATTGGCTACTGTGAATGTTTGAATAATATATTGTTTAATGGATTTAGATGATTTTGTCTCCGCGTGCCGGACCGACTTCTGCCGCAGTGATGGTGTACACCAAATTTTTTCTTATTTTTTTCCCATATAAATATTTCTTAAGCTTTTTCTATCATTCTTTTTATTCTTCTGATTTTAAGTATGATTCTAATCTATTTCATGATTTTGTACTCTCATTTGTCGTAAAAATTCCAAGAGCTGAGAGTTTCGCCATGATTCTTTTGCAGCCACATTTGAGAAAAAATTCAAGCAGAGGTTAGAGGAAGTGATACGAGCAGCGAGAGACAGAGGAAGAGAGATAGACTGAGAGTGTGAAAACAGGGTAACCCTTCCGTCAACAGTGCTCATTAATTCGTATTGTGTATTTGTTAAATTTTTTTTTCTGGCTGTCAGTTTTAACTTTATTTACTTCCGTTCTGTCTGTGTGTTGGGAAAAAAATGTGATTGAATTTTCATTTTCCTGTTGTAATTGGTTTTCCCTGAATAATATCAATAGTTTGTCCTGTTGCTCACAAGCATGTTATTTCCGGTCATAACTTCTGAATTCCCAGGCTGAAACTATAGCTTTTGATTGCATATGTTGTCTCGTTGGCTGCTTGAGTCGGCCTATTGATACAAGTTGCACTGGCGAAATCCAGTACTTCAGCTTGGATGGGAGTTGCAATTGTTCTTCAATGTGTGTTTGCACTAATCAGGTTATTTTCTTGTTTTCTATCAATACCTCGAACCCATCTGTAAACCTTTTAAATGCATAATGAACCATTCTTACTGCAATCAATTGTATAGTTATCTCATCTAGAAGAGGGGCAATGTTTATTTTGCGTTTTAGTTCTATACTTGAAAAGTTATGTTAGTTTGTCCTTCCACTGAGATCTAAATTCGATTGAGATGTCTCAAATAATATTAAATGTTTCGCCCTCACTATCTGCAGTGGCCTGATCTATTGGATTTCTCATTCAAAATAACTTGAAATACACATTCAATCTCATGTTGGTTAGCTGGGATTATTTATGTCATCCAAGCATTATCAGTGTTTATTTGTTTTTTACCTGCCATAGAAGTGCAGTGGCCCTCTGCAAGTGTGTGAAAAAGTTGAAGTAGCAGAAAAGTTAAGTGGGTGTGAATATCTTCTTTTAAAGAAGGATTAGTTCATACCATGATAAGGGGTATTTCGGATTCCTTTCTTTATCCAGCATGAGAGCTCGGAAAAGCAACTATCTCGACCAAGGGAGATCGAACGGGATAGGATAGATGGCTACAGGTCCAAAGTTACTATTGGGCCGAGACCTGATCCAAGGTTATGGGCCGAGAAATACAGACCTGCGGGTGGATCACCTAAACCCTACCTTCAGCTATAAATACCCCACGCATTTATGACGACGACACAACTTCCCAGGTGCTCCCTACTCGAAGCTACCGCTCGGAATTTAGGCCTAGGACCTTTATATGTATTTCGCCCTCTAGCTTTGTACGGCATTCAATAGGGCTCGAATAGGACTCCGATTCATTGTATTCTTGTAACCTTGTAATTGAATTAATTGAATACAACGATATTGATCTTCTATATTTGTTACTAAGCTTTTGATCGACCACACCACGCACGAACATCACGTACGAAATTCGGTAAGATCAATTGGCGCCCACCGTGGGGCCTTATTCGAGGTTTAGATCGAAATATGCCTACTACGAGGAGAAATACGTACAATAGAGGAGAGCCTTCCCATGCAGTGGGAGCACAAAATTCTGTCAACAATGAGCCCGATAATTTGTCACGAGCAGCTCAACAACAACCAGAAGTACCGCCTGCGGTTCCTCAAGATAACATTCCGATACACACGACCGTGGGTGACTTAAGATCTATAATAGGCACGATGTGCAGGGAATTCATGAACAGCGGAAGGGCAGATCAATCGCCTGTCGACCAACCAGGAGTTCAGGCAAGACCAGAGCTACCCTCCTCGAACTTACAGAAGGATAACAGTGTGTCGCATGCTCCGCCAACGCATCCGCATCGAGCTGCGCCCTCGAAAGTCTACGTCCGATCTGAAAATCCAACTGCGCAAGTAAATGATGTGGAGGATTCCATCGTGGGAGATAGTCATACAGCCGGTGCCGTAGTGAGAAACAAATCAACCTATAAAAGAATTACCGAATCGGAATTGGAAAAGATAGTACAGGAAAGGGTGGCCAAAAAATTGGAGGAGCAAGATAATCTGATTGAGATCCCCTTCAATAATCAGACCACAAGGCGAGCGGGGAACGCACTAGTTGGAGAGAGCTTGCGAGATAGGGAGATCTCGAATAATATCATGCGTTGCTCACCTTTCTGTCGAGAGATACGCGAAGCACGAAACACGGAAACAGTACCAACCAGGCTGCCACGGTATAACGGGACTACCGACCCCGGAGAACACATTAACAGTTTCGTTAATGTAATGAACTTATATGGTCATTCGGAGGATTTCTGTTGCAAGATCATGGTCACTACTTTCGAGGGAATTGCCCTTGACTGGTTCGGAAAATTGCCTCCAAACTCTATCTTTTCTTTTGAAGAATTCTGCGATAAGCTAAAACATCAGTTTGCCAGCCAGAGGAAACCGAGGCTGCCAGCAAATCACTTGGGCACTATGAAACAATTGGAAGGAGAGACATTGAGGCAATGGTTAGCAAGGTTCAATATTGAGCTTTTGAAGGTAGATACCCCACAGATCGAGTATCTATCCTCCCTGATGTTCGAACTAACTAAGAGCACCCAGTTCGGAAATGCATTATGTAGAAAACAACCCAAGTCTTTCGAGCGGATAATGGAAATAGCTGAAAAATATATGATACAGGAGGAAATGAATAAATTAAAGAGTTCGCATATCGACAAATCTCTCCTCAGCAAAAAACCAGATCGGGCCCCGATCCCAAAACCGGGTGATTACGGAGGATCGACTAAAGGATCCGTCTGGCAACGAATCAACACCTATAAGCCACACATGCCGCCTCAGGCACCGAATTCCTATGGACCTCCCTATGATCGGAACCGGGCCCCGAGACCAGGCAAAATTCAGTTTACTGAACTTAACAGTTCGAAGGAGGAAGTGTTGACTGTATTAGAAGAAGGGAATTTGATTCCGGAGGCCCAAAGGATCACGCAGGCAAGGCTTGGTGCACCCGGATATGACCAATACTGTCGATATCATCGAACCCGGCATAGTACTGAAAATTGTTACCAGTTGAAAGTTGAGATAGAGAAATTAATAGCACAAGGAAAACTAAAAGAGTTTGTCAAAAACGGCAACTATAGCAATCGCTATAGATCTCGTAGCCCGAGAAAGTTCAACACTCAGCAGAGACAGGTTAGAAACCAAGCGGAAGAACAGTTGAACGGAGTAATAAACATGATAGCTTGCGGACCCGCTGGGGGAGATAGCAGGAATGCTAGGAAAAGGACCTTGAGGTCGATTAGGGCAGGAGTCTCCACGAAAAAGGAAATTTTATCCTTGGAATTTTCGTCAATGGAGAACCAGGTCATTAGTTTTACAGAGGCAGATCGACCTGCTGATGTTCATTGGGATACAAATGAGGACGATCCAGACTTTTCTATGGTATTGACACTGAAGATTGCGAACTTCGAGGTCAAAAGAGTATTGGTTGATAACGGGAGCTCGGCAAATATAATTTCTTCAGAAGCGCTTACAAGAATGAATCTCTGCCATCCTCGTTTGGATAAAGTAACCACCCCACTGGTTGGATTCGGGGGATCGGAGATCGTTCCACTTGGAACCATACTTTTGAGTACCACCTTGGGACTCAAGCCGAAGAACGTCACAAGAATGATCAAATTTTTAGTAGTAGACACACCATTTGCTTACAATGCCATCCTGGGAAGACCAGCTTTGAATACCTTTAAGGCTGTCGTATCTACTTATCACCAGAAGGTTAAGTTTCCGACCGAAGGAGGAGTAGGAGAGATGAGGAACGATCAGTACATGGCTTGGGAGTGTTATAATTCGTCTCTAACTATCAAGGAGAAAGTAGAGCCTGAGCTCCCTGTTAAAAGAAAGCTAAATGAATCGATTCCTAACCCTGAGTTTCCGATTCCCGATAATGAAAGGCTACAAGGAAAGAAAGGAAGAACCGTGGACATGAGTGTACAGGCACCCGACCACAAAAAGGTGAATTTGGTACCTGAATCCCCAGAAAAATTCACGAAAATAGGAACGGAGCTAAGCAGCGGCATGGAAGCAAAACTCATCGGATTCCTACAGGAAAATGTGGATGTCTTCGCTTGGAGTTCGGACGACATAGTAGGAATCGACCCGCGTGTGATAACTCATTCATTAAATATCGATCCAAAGGCCAAACCGGTAAGGCAGAAGAAGCGCAATCACGGTCGTGAAAAGGACAAAATAATCAATGCGGAGGTCGATAGATTGTTGGCTGCAGGGCAAATCAAGGAAATAAAATTCATAGAATGGTTATGCAACGTGGTCTTAGTCTCCAAGGGCGAAAAGGTCGAAAACAAATGGAGAATGTGCAACGATTTCACCGACTTGAACAAATTATGTCCAAGAGACCCTTACCCATTGCCCCGAATCGACATGCTCGTGGACTCCACCGCGGGGTTCGTGTTATTCAGCATGATGGATGCTTTTCAAGGCTTCTACCAAATCTTCATGAATGAGAAAGATCAGGATAAAACGGCGTTTATTACCGAACGGGGAGTGTACTGCTTCATCGTTATGCCCTTCGGGTTAAGGAACGCTGGTGCAACTTATCAGAGGTTGGTTAATATGATGTTCAAAGAACTAATAGGAGAAATCATGGAAGTATATGTGGATGACATGCTCGTAAAGAGCATGTCCGAGGAGGATCATATCGATCACCTTGATAGATGTTTCCAAATCTTGAGGAGATATGGAATGAAGCTAAATCCGGCTAAATGTACTTTCGGTGTACGGTCAGGAAAGTTCCTAGGGTACTTAGTTCACGAGAGGGGAATTGAAGCAAAACCTGAAAAAATCTTAGCGATCACTGACCTTAATCCGCCAAGGAAGCTTTCCGACGTTCAAAGCCTGATTGGAAAAATTATCTCATTAAATAGATTTATATCCAGATCTGCTGACAAGAGTCTACCTTTCTTCAAACTCTTACGAAAATCTAAAACTTTCGAATGGAGCGTAGAGTGTGACAAGGCATTCGAGGAGCTGAAGGCGTACTTAACCTCACCTCCAATGCTAGCAAAACCATCTGAAGGGGAACCTTTGTATTTGTACATAGCCGTATCAGAAGAGGCCATCAGCTCGGTTTTGGTCAAACTGGATAAGGCCGAGCATAAACCAGTGTACTACTTGAGTAAATTGTTGCAAGGCGCAGAGAAGAACTATATGGAAGTCGAGAAATTCGCACTGGCCCTAGTGGTGGCCGCCCGAAGGTTGAGGCCTTATTTTCAAACATACAAGATCATTGTTTTAACTAATCAACCTTTGAGACAGGTCCTCTCGAAGCCAGAAGCTTCAGGCAGGTTAATAAAGTGGGCGATCGAACTCAGCCAGTTCGAGATCGAGTATCAACCGCGTGTCGCCGTAAAAGCTCAGGTTCTAGCTGACTTTGTGCTCGAATCAACCGGCATATCAAAAGCGAATGAAGGAGCGTCCTCGGAATTAAGTTTGATCGAAGAAATCAGTGACCGAGCTTGGTTGATGCATGTGGATGGTTCATCAACCAAGGAAGGAGGAGGAGCTGGAATTCATTTCCAAGGGCCCGACGATGAGGATCTAAGTTACGCGATAACCTTGGATTTCGTCGTCACCAACAACGAGGCCGAATATGAGGCACTAATCGCCGGATTGGAAATGGCCATTAAGGCAAAGGTAAAATCAATTATTGTGTTAACTGATTCAGAGCTTGTTCATAGGCAGGTGAAGGGTACATACGAGGCCAGGGAGTTCAATATGATAAATTATTTGAACAAAGTAAAGGAGTTAATCTCCAAATTCGATAAGTTCGACATTCAACCTATACCAAGAGAGGAGAATCTTTGGGCTGACATATTGTCAAAGTTCACGGGACCGGTCGACGGAAAAGCTGAAAGATCCATCACTTGGCTGCTATCAAATATGTCCGCCATCGAGTTAGATGCAGCCCCGGAGATCGATATCATGGAAATCGAAGAGCCAAGCAAATCGTGGAGCGATTCTCTTATCGCATATTTAAAGGAAGGAAAACTTCCGGAAGACACGAATGAGGCTCGGAGAATCAAATATAGAGCGCCGTCATTTACTTTGATAAATGATCGACTTTACAAGAGATCCTCTTCGGGAGTTCTATTAAAATGTGTCCTCGAAACTCATTATGGTTCTATCCTAAAGGAGATTCATGAGGGGGAAGCAGGAAATCATTGTGGTGCTCGTGCATTAGCTCTTAAGTGCTCAAGGTCTGGATATTATTGGCCTACTCTTTTTTCTGACTCAGTAGAATATGTAAAAAAATGCCATCACTGTCAGATCCACTCGAACCTGATTCATCAGCCAGCCGAGCATATGCATTCTATTCCCATTTGTTGGCCTTTTGATAAATGGGGCGTTGATATTGTTGGACCTTTCCCAACAGCTCGAACAAGAAAGAACTATGTGCTTGTGGCAGTAGAGTATTTCAGTAAATGGATCGAATGTGTCGCCTTGACCAAGATAACCCAGTTTCAAGTTATAAATTTCCTATGGAAGAATATTATCTGCAGATTCGGAATTCCCAGGGTTTTGATATCCGATAACGGAACACAGTTTGCTGGGAAGAGAATTACGGATTGGTGTGAAAAGTTCGGAATACAATAGAATTTCGCATCGGTAGGACACCCTCAAGCTAACGGACAAACTGAAGTTGCAAATCGAGAGATTGTTCGATCTCTTGAAAAGCGCTTATCGGAGGCAAAAGGAAAGTTGCTAGATGAATTACCTGGAGTTTTATGGGCCAATAGAACTACGGTTAAAGCTGCAACCGGAGAGACTCCATTCAGTTTGGTTTATGGGTCGGAGGCTGTAATCCCAGTAGAAAATCTTATACCTTCGCCTAGGGTCGAATTTTACGATCCTAAAGAAAATCAGGCTCTAAGGGAAATGGAGGTTGACCATGCGGATAGCCGACGGGACCGCGCAAAATTAAAAATTCAAGCCGCCAAAGCCAGCATGGAGAAATCGTATAATCGAAATGTGAGAATCCGATCTTTTAAAGTAGGAGATCTCGTGCTTAAAAAGGTGGAAGTATCAAAACACGTCGGGAAACTCCAGCCCAATTGGGATGGCCCTTTCGTAATCGTTGAGATAGGGAAGAAGGGATCTTACAAGATTGCATATCCCAATGGAGAAACCCTACCCAGAGCATGGAATGCAGTTAACTTGAGAAGATATTATGGAAGATAAAGTAGCAATTCTTAATCAGTCATCTAGTTTGGTTGGATCTATTATTTCCTCAGTAAAAAAAGAATGTATCTGTTGCGAAAGCTTATTTCGACTGAATTATCTCTTTAATGAATATCCGTTTTCCTTCAGAGTTATTATTTGTTCTGTTATTTATGATATTGCCGATCTCTTTAATTCGCTCGACCGTTATCGACCTCTCCTTAGATCGAAAATTATCAAAAAAGGGTGAAAGCCTCTGCTATGACCCTCGGGCTAAAAATGCTCTGAAAACGACTAAGGGTGAAAGCCGCTGCTATGCCCCTTAGATCGAAAATTATCAAAAAAGGGTGAAAGCCTCTGCTATGACCCTCGGGCTAAAAATGCTCTGAAAACGACTAAGGGTGAAAGCCGCTGCTATGCCCCTTAGATCGAAAATTATCAAAAAAGGGTGAAAACCTCTGCTATGACCCTCGGGCTAAAAATGCTCTGAAAACGACTAAGGGTGAAAGCCGCTGCTATGCCCCTTAGATCGAAAATTATCAAAAAAGGGTGAAAGCCTCTGCTATGACCCTCGGGCTAAAAATGCTCTGAAAACGACTAAGGGTGAAAGCCGCTGCTATGCCCCTTAGATCGAAAATTATCAAAAAAAGGGTGAAAGCCTCTGCTATGACCCTCGGGCTAAAAATGCTCTGAAAACGACTAAGGGTGAAAGCCGCTGCTATGCCCCTTAGATCGAAAATTATCAAAAAAGGGTGAAAGCCTCTGCTATGACCCTCGAATGCTCTGAAAACGACTAAGGGTGAAAGCCGCTGCTATGCCCCTTAGATCGAAAATTATCAAAAAAGGGTGAAAGCCTCTGCTATGACCCTCGGGCTAAAAATGCTCTGAAAACGACTAAGGGTGAAAGCCGCTGCTATGCCCCTTAGATCGAAAATTATCAAAAAAGGGTGAAAGCCTCTGCTATGACCCTCGGGCTAAAAATGCTCTGAAAACGACTAAGGGTGAAAGCCGCTGCTATGCCCCTTAGATCGAAAATTATCAAAAAAAGGGTGAAAGCCTCTGCTATGACCCTCGGGCTAAAAATGCTCTGAAAACGACTAAGGGTGAAAGCCGCTGCTATGCCCCTTAGATCGAAAATTATCAAAAAAGGGTGAAAGCCTCTGCTATGACCCTCGGGCTAAAAATGCTCTGAAAACGACTAAGGGTGAAAGCCGCTGCTATGCCCCTTAGATCGAAAATTATCAAAAAAAAGGGTGAAAGCCTCTGCTATGACCCTCGGGCTAAAAATGCTCTGAAAACGACTAAGGGTGAAAGCCGCTGCTATGCCCCTTAGATCGAAAATTATCAAAAAAAAGGCTGAAAGCCTCTGCTATGACCCTCGGGCTAAAAATGCTCTGAAAACGACTAAGGGTGAAAGCCGCTGCTATGCCCCTTAGATCGAAAATTATCAAAAAAGGGTGAAAGCCTTTGCTATGACCCTCGGGCTAAAAATGCTCTGAAAACGACTAAGGGTGAAAGCCGCTGCTATGCCCCTTAGATCGAAAATTATCAAAAAAGGGTGAAAGCCTCTGCTATGACCCTCGGGCTAAAAATGCTCTGAAACGACTAAGGGTGAAAGCCGCTGCTATGCCCCTTAGATCAAATTTGTTAATCGAGAATCAAATCGAAATTATATCCTACTCCATTGCGCTATCACAAATCAAGGATATTATCTGAATTAGAGAAGCGTATCCTTTCAAGATCGAAGAATTCTCATAATTCATAAAGACTTAACGTCAAAATTATCATTACAAGACAAAGTAAAAATATTTCTTATTAAAAAGAGTATACATTCTGCATTCAAGTGGTTACAAACAAGTCCTGGGAGTAACGGGTTGAAATACAAGTCCAAATCAAGATGAAGTTACGTTTGTTCAGGAACAGTTTATTGAAATACAACGGCTTATTGATATCGTTATAACGAGGTAACACAACTAAACATTCTCGGAAAGAAATTTTCGAACTTCGGCACTGCGATCAGCATATCCGCGAGCATAAGCCTCTTTCTCGCGGAGATCGAAATTCTTCTTTTCAAATTCGCAAGCATCTTTTAGCCTTTTTAACTCCAAGCTCAGCTTCTCCGGAAGATTTCCGCCACAAGCTCGGATCTCTTTACTTTTCTCACGAGACAACTTCTCTTTGAAAAATCTATTGGCTTCCAAGGCTCGATCCAACTCGGCCTTTTTCAGGGCCAGCTCAAGGCTAATACTAGTCCGTTGCTCGACCTCGCGTTTCGCCAACGAGTAAAGCACGGAAAAACATTCGCCAGCCTGCGAGAAAGCATGTTAAGACAAAAACAGAAAAATCCACAAATACATGATACGGTAATTAGAATTACCTGGGCAAGAAACTCAGATCCAGAGGGAAACAGAAACGAGGAATGGTCTCCACCCGATAATATTGACTCGGAAAGAGAAACGTCAGCCCGAACTAAACTCAGATCGGACTTTCCTCGAAAAACCTTATCAGCGCGAGCAACGCCTCGTCCGATCGGGAAGACCTCATCCGCAAAAGAAACTTTTTTAGCCTTTTTATAGGCGCTCCTATTTCTCAAACAAGAGGAGGGGATCAAATCGGAGGAGCTACCTTCTCCACACAAAGCATGGTCGAAGGAAAATCTAGACATAGCAGGAGTGTGCCTTTTTCTCTTCAAGATGCTACCCTTATCGAATCGGGTTGACGTTATAGAAGGAAATGAGGGAATTTTCGAATTATGGTTCATTTCTCTAACAGTTGATAAATTTCCAAATAAAAATAGATCCAAGAAAAAGAAGAAGTAGTTTCTTAATCAATAAGTTCGAGAAGCCCGAACTCGCATAAATTCTCCTAAGCTTCGATCGTCAGAAGGGAAGAAATATTATTAAGATAGGCTATCGTAAGCCTAAGTATTTATAAGGAATGCAGGTTACTCAGAAAGAAAAGAAAGGTAGGCCATAGACGAGTTATCTTTTCCCAAGAAAAGATTCGGTGACGTAACCAAAATACGTAAGCATGACGCAAAAAAATATTTCATAATTAAATTCATACCAGCATCACATCAAGAATAACTCCAGGAACAAAATACAAATTAAGGAAGAATGGCTATTACAATCTAACAAAAAAGGGATGTCTATTACATTGAAAGAGCCCTCAATCACTAGAATCCTCGGAGTCGGAATCATCAGTCGACCTCGCCTTCTCATTCCTGCTCCCAGAACCATTCCCCGAGCTCTCGGAATCTTCACTACTTGAACTAGTCTTTTCTTCCCCACCATCATCCTGACCACCGGAGGTCGATCCTTCCAGTTTGGTAGAACTGTTACCCTGTTCTCCACGAGTGCTGGAATCGCCTTCGATGTCCACATCTTGATCGTCAAATTGCGCTTCGAGAACGTCGGGGTTGGACATGGGAACTCCGAACTCTTCAAGGAAGGAATAAAACTCATGATTCTTAAAGTCTGAAACCTTGGGAGGAAGAGAACTGGGCCTGTAATCTTTCCCATAAATATTCTTAAAAGGATCCAAAAACTTAAGATATTTCTCGATGGAACCAGCAAGTTGTCCGGCCGAGATAAGCTGTTGAACCCCCTTAAAGTGGAAAGATTGGTTTATTTGCCCGGACCTCAAGCGAACCAGGGCATCCAAAATCGGAGATTTCAAAAATTCTCTTATGGCTGGAAATCTGGCCTCTTGACGGCCTCGCTCATAAGATTTCTCGGCCGATACTTTGGCCTGTTCGAGCTCTAATTTTAACTTCTCTACCTCCCCTTCTAAAGCTTTCATGGTTTCCAACTCTTTCTTATTCTGTTCGAGCTTTGTTTCGGTTTCAGACAACACTGCTTTGATCTCCTCTAATTGGCTGGTTTTAGCAGCCTCATCTTTCAGAACATTGAACAGACCTTTCTGTGCCGCTTGGGATTCTTCATTCAGCACGGCCGCTCGAAGAGCGTTTTGAATAAATAGATCACCGGCCTGCAAAGGAAAAGGTATAAAACACGGCACAAGGACTAAAAAAAAAAAAAAAAAATATATATGTATATATATATATATATATATATATATATATATATATATATATGATGATGAATGTTATGACTTTTTAGAACAATACCCTTTGATGGGCTTCGGCATAGTCGCCTATTATCTCGAAGCCCGGCTTGTTAAAAGATTGAATGATATCATCTTTGAACCTCCCCGCCAGAAACATCCGAAGCGATTTGTCTACCGTATGCTCACCCCCAGGGCCTAGGTCGGATTCGACTGTCCCATCCTCGGGATATCCTGCTGCCCTAGGTCCTTGCAGGTGATTTTCGATAAAGTCGGCCAGATCCGGCTCGGAGCAACCAGGCCGACAAGGAATTGGATCCTGTCCTCGGCCAAAAGGTTTAATTCGTCTGAATGACTCCGAAGCATTGCTACTTCTTTTGCGAGCCATCCTAACCTGCAGAATTTCCCTAGCCCATCCTCCATCAATGTATAACGGCTATACCCCGCATCACTCGGGTTAGAGGAGCCGGTCGGAAAAATAGATCGAATAACAGCAGAAGCCTGGGGATCGGAAGCCCCCTCTGCCTCGACCCGAAAACGGGAGGCTCCTGCATCAGTAACCTGAGGAAGGACCATCAAGGTATTCGAAACCCCCGCAGCCACAGCTTGGGTTTTAGGTTTTTTCGCCTTCCGAGATGTTTTTAATACTTGAGGACGAGGTCGTCCTTTGCTACCCTTCGAGAAGGAAGCAACGTGATTGCCAGCCACTGATGTTCGGAATTTATCGACGATATCTGCTAAGCTGGAAGGAGGGTTGGCAGGATCAATCCGAGCCTTTCCGAACACAATTGGTTCGGTGGGAAAAGTACAGCTACTAAGGCCAGCCAACCTCAAGACGGCCTCTTGAGTCATTAACGCAGTTTGGTGAGTATCAGCACGAAGAATTTGCAGCATTTCATCTGATATCTCGCTCTTCATACTTCCCTTCAGGTGGCGTTTACCATATATCCATGACTTCGCCCCAGGCCAGTTATAAGGGATTGGCTCGGGATTATTTTCAGAAGATGGAGGATCCGGTCCTCGAACAAAGAAGAATTCGTGCTTCCATCCCTTGAGATTGCTACTGACATTGGCTGATAAAATCGAAATTTTAGGCCTCTGGGAGAAATACACATATCCAGCGTTCGAAGACGTCGAAGCACTCATCTGAAATACCCGCCAAAAATTCTGAAAAACCGCTCTTTTTCCCTTAGCCTTCATCAGCACGCAGAAAGCTACGATAAGACCAATGGAGTTCGGAAGGATCTGACTAGGTGTCAACTCGAAGGCCTCCAAATTTTTTCTATCAAAGGAGGAAAGGGGATACGAAGGCCATAATGAAATTGTTTGGAGTAAAAAGCCTGACAACCAGGAGGAGGATTGGTGACCCGCTGGTCGGAAGAAGGAAGGACAATCGAAAAACCAGCGCCAAGATATGGTCCAAACTCCTCTTGCAAATCCCCTAAATCTTCTTCCGTGTAAGAACAAACTATCTCGTCAGCCCTCTCCTCTGTCCTATTCAGACCCGCGCTGGTCGAAGGTTCCTCCCAATCAAAAATGGTGACCACGGCATTTCTGTTCAGTCTAATTTTCTTTTGCTCATTTTCCCCTAAAGACAGATCCCCATCCTCCTCGGGCCCATCGTCGGAAACGGTCGCCCCGCTAGAACTCTCTTCTTCGCTATCTTCTGAGTTAGAGTTAGATTCCCGCTCATCCCCGCCAGACTCGGAAGTCGAATTTGAGTCCTGCGCATTCTCGACCTCGGATGAACGAGTTGCTATAAATTCCTTTTCCTCTCGATCATCAGCAGAATTTTCCTCCAAGGGAGATTTTCCCTTTAAATCTGTGGGATTAGACATAGTGAATATGTGAAAGTTGCTCGAAATACGACTACTTCGACTCGCTTATCGATCTGTTTGATCCGATCAAGAATTTTTACCTTCAGAACTTATAGTAAATAATGATCCTCATCAAAGTATATATACAGGGACAAAATGGGAAATTGCAAACTGGCCCCCGAGTAACCGCGACGGTTGAACTCCCCCAGGGTAAACTAATGATCGTATTCTCAGAAATTACACTTACGGTCCTTATATTTTTAAGGACTCCGAAATCAAAGACCCAGGAAAAATATGGCACATTCTAAGATTTATCGGACCCTTATGATTATCAGCTTGAAGGATAACAAGAATTCCGAATTGCGCCTTCCCAATAAGGTGTTGAGAAAAAAGGCCTGAAGCATGAATTCTCTTTTTAACAACGGATGATAAGAACAAATCCCTCGACGACTCCATTATAAAGTTTCTTAAAGTATGCACTCTTTTTCCCCGATTCGGTTTTTATCCCGAAAGGGTTTTTCCGAATCAGGTTTTTAATGAGGCATACCTAAAAAGTTGCACCAAGGTTAATTCATCCCACGGGTTCACTTCGCTGATTCATCCTGCGCCATATCTACTTCTCAGAGCTTCAGCTTTACTTTACGCTCGAGAAGTGGGGGAGTATTGATAAGGGGTATTTCGGATTCCTTTCTTTATCCAGCATGAGAGCTCGGAAAAGCAACTATCTCGACCAAGGGAGATCGAACGGGATAGGATAGATGGCTACAGGTCCAAAGTTACTGTTGGGCCGAGACCTGATCCAAGGTTATGGGCCGAGAAATACAGACCTGCGGGTGGATCACGTAAACCCTACCTTCAGCTATAAATACCCCACGCATTTATGACGACGACACAACTTCCCAGGTGCTCCCTACTCGAAGCTACCGCTCGGAATTTAGGCCTAGGACCTTTATATGTATTTCGCCCTCTAGCTTTGTACGGCATTCAATAGGGCTCGAATAGGACTCCGATTCATTGTATTCTTGTAACCTTGTAATTGAATTAATTGAATACAACGATATTGATCTTCTATATTTGTTACTAAGCTTTTGATCGACCACACCACGCACGAACATCACGTACGAAATTCGGTAAGATCATACCATATTAACATCTCCATGTAATATTAATTTTTTGCTCTGTCGTTTAAAGCCCTTTACTGTGTCGTTTCATTCTTTTCTCCCGGATTTACACTACTTGCTCAATTTCTTTTCCCTTTTACTTCACCAGCTTCTAATTTCTTACGTTTTTTCCTGTGGCCCCTGCTGCTTGATCAATTCTTATGCTGCTTTGAATTTCTTTTCCCATTTCTTCAATTGTTTGTTGCTGACTCCCTTTTTTTTCCTTCTTTCGTTTTCTTCTTCAATTGTCTGCGGCTATATTCTCCCTGCTGTTTGGTTGCCTCTATTTTGTTCGTATTTGGGTAGTGGCTTCGATTTCAAGAAATTCACATGCCCTGTGTTTTTATTTTCGGCAGGTTTGGGAGGAATTTTGGGATTGGGTTGATTTCTATTGGATTTTATGTTGGGGAATTTTCCTTGCCTTTCTAATTTCGGCAGGTCAGGATTAGATTTTGGGCAATGGGTTGAGCTTCGTTGGATTTTAGGTTGGGGAAGTTTCCTTGTCTTTGTAATTTCGCCAGTTTAGGAGTACAAGTGCGGTGGCAGTGATTTCATATCAACACGTCATTACCGTCGAAAAAAACTCCAGACAAGGTAATTTCGTTTCGCCTTCCTTTTGAGATTGGGTTAAATTTTCATATGGAGTTATATTTCAAAATTTGGGTGTAATTTATTTTATTTTAAAAGTATAGGGGCAATTATGATTTTAATTTGGAGGTGTTAAATTTGGGAGGCCAGTGCTTGTTTTATTTTAAAAATATAGGGGCAATTGTGAATTCGCTTTAGCTGTGGTATTATGAGATATTTTCATATAGTTTTAGTTTTATTGAAAAGTAATGTTTTCTTATTTATTTTGTCATTTGTCAGTTCATTTTTTGAGTGCTTGTTTTATACAATCTTCCTGTTGTTTGTAGGTGCACTCTTGATTTTCTTAAGGTTGGTCTGCTTCTTTATTTAGGTGTTTGGGATAGTATTTTAAATATTTTAAGTATTTATTCCTTGCGTACTTTTTTTTTTGGTGTTATAATGACTTTGTTGTTGTTTCATTGGCTGTAAATCTCTAGATTAGTTGCTTAGTCTATTTGTTTTCTTGTATTTGGTTTGTTTTCTGATTCTCCTCCTATATGTTTATATGGTTTCCGTTGGTTTTTGTATTTTGTTATTTGTGTTTAACCTGGGATAAAAATATAACCAAGTTTTTTTTGGGTGTGTTTTTATTTTTCTTAGTTAGGATTCGCCATAGTCAAACTGACACGGAGACATGTCAATATTCCAGAGCCATGGAGCCTTTGTCACAAGCTCCAATCATTTGTTTTTCTCTCTATATAACATGTCTTATGTACTTTGTACTGATGATTCTTAAGGTTTGATCTCATAAGTATATATATGATGATGTTTATTCCTTGATTTTCTTTTATGCTTATATAGTTATATTTTGTGTCTTGCAGGCAAAAGGTCTTCATCTTGCTGCCGTATCGGATTACCGGACGAGTTTCTAAAGCGTGGTGCTGCTATTTCTGCACACGGATGAAGTGCAAAGTATGTGACAACCAATGTTTTTATAGTCGAATAAGGGGTTACATTACCTACTAATCTGCTATCCCAATTTTCTCTTTTCTTTGTACACAAACGTTGTGATGTTCCATTATGATCATTTTATATGAAACTCAAAATGAGTTTATGTTTCTTTTGTTCATGTAAATATGTAATGGGAACTGAACTTTGAGCAGCACGTGTTTCCATTGGTTTGATTGTCCAAGATAATGTTGTCTTTCAATTTTCTTATGCTGCTTGCTTCCAATTACTTGCCTCTGTTTTGTTTCTTCGTCGCCTAAGTTTTCAATTGGCTACTGTGAATGTTTGAATAATATATTGTTTAATGGATTTAGATGATTTTGTCTCCGCGTGCCGGACCGACTTCTGCCGCAGTGATGGTGTACACCAAATTTTTTCTTATTTTTTTCCCATATAAATATTTCTTAAGCTTTTTCTATCATTCTTTTTATTCTTCTGATTTTAAGTATGATTCTAATCTATTTCATGATTTTGTACTCTCATTTGTCGTAAAAATTCCAAGAGCTGAGAGTTTCGCCATGATTCTTTTGCAGCTACATTTGAGAAAAAATTCAAGCAGAGGTTAGAGGAAGTGATACGAGCAGCGAAAGACAGAGGAAGAGAGATAGACTGAGAGTGTGAAAACAGGGTAACCCTTCCGTCAACAGTGCTCATTAATTCGTATTGTGTATTTGTTAAATTTTTTTTTTCTGGCTGTCAGTTTTAACTTTATTTACTTCCGTTCTGTCTGTGTGTTGGGAAAAAAATGTGATTGAATTTTCATTTTCCTGTTGTAATTGGTTTTCCCTGAATAATATCAATAGTTTGTCCTGTTGCTCACAAGCATGTTATTTCCGGTCATAACTTCTGAATTCCCAGGCTGAAACTATAGCTTTTGATTGCATATGTTGTCTCGTTGGCTGCTTGAGTCGGCCTATTGATACAAGTTGCACTGGCGAAATCCAGTACTTCAGCTTGGATGGGAGTTGCAATTGTTCTTCAATGTGTGTTTGCACTAATCAGGTTATTTTCTTGTTTTCTATCAATACCTCGAACCCATCTGTAAACCTTTTAAATGCATAATGAACCATTCTTACTGCAATCAATTGTATAGTTGTCTCATCTAGAAGAGGGGCAATGTTTATTTTGCGTTTTAGTTCTATACTTGAAAAGTTATGTTAGTTTGTCCTTCCACTGAGATCTAAATTCGATTGAGATGTCTCAAATAATATTAAATGTTTCGCCCTCACTATCTGCAGTGGCCTGATCTATTGGATTTCTCATTCAAAATAACTTGAAATACACATTCAATCTCATGTTGGTTAGCTGGGATTATTTATTGTTGGGTTTGTGCCTCGATTGTCAATACAACAGATTGCGGAATTTAAAATTTTTCAAGACACACCCACAGTCCCATAGATAAAGTCTCCATATTATGTATACGAAAAGCAAGAAACGAACGCAAGCATAAATAAAACATAGGGGGTTAATCGAAATTACCTCACCACAGCTCGGTGGTGGTTACCTCCAGAATGTATCCACACCAACTGGATTGTAGCAACACTTCCAAGTCGTAGGCTAAGAACTGGAACTTGAAAGTTTGTCAACAAAGGTACTTCTGAACTTGATCAGGACTTTGATCTAGGTTCGGGTTTGGAGATCAACTGGAAGAAGACCAAACACGCAGGGCTTATGCGGCTGGATTTGGTTCGGCCAAGCTTGGATCGGCCAGGTTAGGTTCGGCCGAGCTAGGATGGGCGACTAGGGTTAGGGGCGAAATAGTTTGGGGCGGATATGTAATTTCTAAAACTTATTTTCGAAAATCAGATTTTTCTTCTCAAAATCGGTTATAACTTTCTCTCAAAAGTTTTGCAGAGTTTTCTCTCAAAAGTTTTCAGTCTCTCCTTTTGAATGAAGAGAGGAGAAGAAGTATTTATAGGAGAAGAGTCCTACTCCTATAAGATATCTTCTTCCTTGTCTATCAAATCTTTTCTTCCTTATCTAATTAGGAATCTAAGATTTGATATATCTCTTCTTGCTTATCTTCCAAGATTAAAAACTTCCTTTTCCTTATCTTCAAAAAAAATCGCCCCCTATCACTTCTATTTGTGATAATTACAAATCGACCCCTTTGTCATTTAATTGGCTAATCCGAAAAATTACCAATTAAATTTATTCTTCCAACTTAATTAATTAACCACTTTAATTAATTTCATAATTAATCAGATAACCCTTAATTAATTAATTGAACATTAATTAATTAAATATCTAATTAATAATCTCTTACTTGAATTAATGCTTTAATTCAATAACTTTGATTTAACAACTTTAAATCTTTCACATTTCCCTTAATGACTGTCACTGTCCAATTGTATTGTGTGTGACCCTCTGGGTTCACCATCAATTGGCAGTAGGCCCACGACTCTCGTGATTTAATTAACGAGCAATTAAATGCTCCGATCAACTTTAAACTATCTTTAATTGACCACTCCATAATTAATTTCCTTATTAATTCAGGAGTACCTACACTTCATGGTCGATGTCTAGCCACAAGCCCATGAAGCCCAACTTCAGGTGAATTGATATTTGTGAACCTCACCTATTATAACTGCCATGTACATACGGTCCTTCCATGACTGATTTCCCGACCGAGACCTAGGGTGTGTGAATTGATCGGCACCTCTAATTATCTCGATTCTGTACTTTCTAATTCAGGATAGTAATTCCAGTGTGACTGCTAAATTTGGAAGTCCCTTCCAAATTCGTCACTGACCGTGGCCACGGGTTTCTCGGAACTATTATCGAAGAACGTACAGGAAATTCTCCCACCTTATCAGGATGAGTCGATGGATCCTTTCTTAGTACTAACCACTCGCGTACACTTCCGTACGTACCCAACTTAGGCATGTTATGACCAAGCTAAGTGGCCTATACCTAAATCAAAGTACGCACTTTCATGCACCGAATTCGCCCTAGCACTTCAAGTCTAAGGACTAAATCGTACACTATTATAATCCTTGAGAAACATCCCATCACCGATATGCGACATGCGCTTCCACAATGGGTTTCTCTGTTCGGGTCGTTCGATGCATTCGATCTTCTATCGAACCACCTAGTCATATGCACTGGCCTCAAATGCCTTGTTCATGAAACTACAACAAATTCACTCCATGTGAATCATGCATAATCGTACAAGTCTTGACGATTCATTCGATACCCCGTCTCGATATGAATCTATGACTTGGAACGTTTTCGAGATCACGACCTTTGAGACTGTTTCATGATAAGTGCACTCAGTACTGAAGTGTATAGTCCCATAGTCTATTGTGAACTCAGGATTTCATCCAATCGCTTAGATAGGTTCGCGAGAGATGAAGTTGGCCATTGTTTAATTCACGTACTATGAATAAACGGGCGTATTAATTATAAACCATAAGAAGATAGTCCTCAAACAAGCTAATTTAGATTGGCTTGCCGGGCACTATTCTATCAATCTCCCACTTGCCCTAAAGCCAATCACAACATTTCTAAGACCCATCTATACCAAGATGTCCCTTGAACCATTTGTGAAAGAGCTTCATTAGTGGATCTGTTAAGTTGTCTTGTTGAGATGACGTAGTACTTTTACTCGTCTCAACTACCTATGATTTTTTCAATCATTTGGTTTTGTGTTTAGATTCTTGATGAGATCTCGATTTTCTTTCATTGAGCAATAGCTTTGTTTAAATCGGTTAGGATTATAACAAGCTTTCGTCATGCTAGGTAATTCATCCAATGGATGAATGTTTTCTCATCTAAACACCTTTTGTGTGTGTGCAGCATCACAATGGTGCTTTTATTCTGATTGAGTTGGCAATGGTATACTATTGGAATTTCTTCCAATATACCTCTGCTCCATCGAAACAGAATAAATCATCCACTTTTGACTTTGAAAATCTCGAATTAATAAATCCTTCGAGTTTCAATTCTCCACTATTACCATAGACCAGCAACATATCCTTTAATTATCTTCGAGGATTGCTTTATGGTAGTCCAGTGTCCTTGACTGGAGTTTGACTTATCAGTAGCTCGTGAAATATCAGAGCTTTTGATGAGTCAGGTCATGTACAAGACTTTGCATGCTACATGCAATCCAAACGCTTAAGCATAAGGCTTCTTGAGACAATTTCTTCTTTACTTATTAAATGCAGGGCATTCACATTAAATAAGACAGAGAAATTCATATCTCTATGGAATTGATCCTTTCTTGGATTTTCCATATAGTCTTTGTACTTAGATTTGTGAATTTCAACATCTACTTTTCTTTATCTACTTTAGATACGTATCGCCAGTACGTGAGATGCAATTCCAAATCTATTCATGGAGAATTGCGTGATTAACACGCTTTCGTCTGTGCTTCTCTGATATTCTTATATCAATCTTGATGTATAGAACATCTTCTTGTTACTTTTCGAACTCAACTGTACTCCCACTGATCCTTTTGCACAAATGGAATCCATATGCCTTTTGACAATTCAACATTCTTGATTGACTTATCAAGTTGCATGTTCCAATTCGGAAAAAGTCATAGATTGACCTTTGGATTTGAATAGAGATCATCTCATCAATTGTGAGATGCAGAATCCATTTCCAATAGTCATATCTTGGTAGTCAACAACCACCTTTCTATGGCTAATAGTTTCAAAATGGGTTTTGACGTTTTAAATGGAGAGAAGGTATTTTCATAGATCTTTTAAAAGACTTTTGAATAATCACCTATCGCCATTTAGCGAGTCAAACTTATCACTTTGAATCTTATGGCTTCATGCCATATCCCTTGATTTATGTCTAAACATATTTTTCTTTGTAATCTTGGATTAAATATCTAATCACTCAATTTCGTAAAATGGAATTGTGAGTTCCTTATGAATTTGATTAGATTACTAAGAATTTGTGCAAAAATCGGTTCATTGGGTTTCGGGGTTTACTCCCACTATTTGTGTGGATGGGTCCAATGTCTTTTGGACTTCATCAAGTTTTTATGACATTCCCTTATTTCCTTTGACAAAAGATTTGTCAACATAGGAATAAGCTACTCACGAGATACTTTTGTTTCTCGTTGTCATAGAACAGGTATCCAATGGATTTCTTTGGATACCCCACAAATATTTGTATGAATCGGATCTACCATCGAATTTCTCATACATGGGTATTCTCTCATTTCATAAATGATTTGGTAGTGTAAGAACTTTCTTCGGAAGGCACTACACCAAGTTTCTTGAAGAGTCAGGAGAGGCTATCCCCTTAATGTGAATGAAGGAAGTTTAGCAATATCATAGTTGCGAATCGAACTAGGTTCGACCCCTTTCTTGATTTGCTTCATGAGAATTCTATTCTCGTTTTAGATAATCGTGGAATTAATTGCTTATGTTTCAGCAAGCTTGATTAGATCAAAAGTGCTTTCGTCATAATGCATTTAGTTGCTTCATTTCCAAGACGTCTGTTGAATTGCTTCAATAGTCTCAGAATTGTACTTCAATTATGACACATATACTTTGACGATTAAGAAATCGTAAGTATATCTGAAGTAACGTTCTTCTTGAACTAGTGCTTTTAGTTCTTCCACGTTTGTCCTAATGGATTGAATCCATTCGGTTGAATTGTTTGGAATGCTAAATATTCCATTAATTTCGGTTATCATTCCTTCAAGATTTGAAAGTTATGAATTTATCCAAGTTCCTTATTTCAAGAACAATAGAAAAAAGCTTCCCTTTCGTATCTATCTTCAGGAAGAATGTCCAAAAAGAACATTTCAATCATGGACGATTATTTTGCCACGTTTTTCGATTCAGCATATAGTTTTTCGTAGTTTTGATTTGTTTATCATTGTATTTATTTCTATGCTTTAAAGCATCAATATTTGTACAAAGTTAAATAGCTTTAATTAAATAAATTCCATTCTCAATGGTAAAGCAATAATGTCTTGTACAAAAATTTGAAATAAAATCTCAAAGACAAACTAAAACTAAAGACTTATGCTAATACGAAAAACTAATATCTCTTTATGCAAAGTTCTAGGTCTAGATAGTCCTTGACCCAATCCCTGAAGTGATTCTCCCTTATCTCTCTATGCATTGATTGCATCCTCCTTTTAAGGAATTTCTTCCTTTTAGGTCGAGAGGGAACACCATCATCACCTGCAAATACTTTTACAGACATGAAAGTTCTATCAGATGTCTTACATCATAAAGAATTTAACAGGTGTATAACTTAAAAGTCATACCATTGTTAATTCTGTTCAGGAATTTCTTTCCAGCATAATCCTTCATTTGTTCTTCGTAGTCACATATATGGCAGCCCCACTCATATAGACCATATCCAAGTAGATGGACATCCTCATATTTGTCTAACAACTCATGCAAGTGTTTTGTTTCAATTCCATCAAACGGAATATCACAATGTTGCAAGAAATGATCGAAGTCTTCAGACAAGCCATTGAGAGTAATGGTTATCTCATCTTCTTTAGATATTCGAGTTCCAAACTTTCTGAGTCGTTTGAACATCTTGGCTAAGTAAGAACAATATCCTCTAACATTGTCAAACTTATCCATGTTTGTCTCATAGAGTGAATAGCTCATAATGTTCCCCAAAGTTTGTTCGGTTTGAAAACGTAACACAACTTGTTTGAATGGGACAGTGGATGGTGAATGGCTAACAAAAATAGACAACATATAAGCAGACAGGTTTAACATTAATACTTATAATTAACGAAATTTGGACTTTTTATCGAAAAAGTTCTCCCACTATTTTATCGAAACTGTGACCCCTTCTAGTTTCGGGAAATTCTATTTCCTAGTAGGTCTTGACGTCCCAGCAGCAATTAATTGTACCCACGACTCGTGGCCATACAATTAATTCCCTAGGTAGGTATACATATTACCAATTGTGTCTACCACACAACCTTCAAGCTATTTTGCCTCGTTTTTCGCATTTATCTAGCACTGCTACATCATAAATGTTACTACGCGTTTAAGTCTAACCCATTAATCGTGATAAGCAACGGGCCCGGTCGTGAACTCCCCGTAACTAGTTATCGGTTGATATTCACATCCCGACCAATCCCTACCCTTGTCGTATTTAGTTAAAAATAGGAATCGAGGAATTTCGTGTATTGCCCCTTTCTTCGACTCGGGTGCCAGACTCTGGATCACTTTTATCGATAAGTAGACAACTTACACTAGTCCCTATTAATGGAAGGCTTGGATCTATAAAACTTCATTTTATAGTTTACCCAATATGACTTAATATTTATTCGAGAGGGGATTTTCGGTTTTGAAAGTTTGAAGAAACTCTCCTCGAGATCTCACCGTTTCAATTATGCTTTATCTTTTATTACGATCTAGATACTAGCGCGCATACTCACAAGCAATCATAAATCGACAAATAAATAAAAGCCATACAAGCCTAACATTCATGCTACCACAATATGTTTTCGATCGGGAGCCTCCTATGCAGGCCATCATCGAGCCAGTGATGTTGGCCCTATTGGTCAATCTAAAGGGGTTCAAACAGGCCTATGCTATTACACAATGTACCACGCATACGCGGCCTTCAATTCTTCATGGGCTCCCACCTTGCTTGTAAACGGGCCTCCATCCTAGACTAGGAAAGCAGTAAAGCCCTATTCTATTACAAAGGCTCAAAGTGGCCCAAAACAATAACAGGCTCGCAGGCCCAATAAAACCAAACATTAAATTAAACCAATCACATCTACCCTAAGGTCAAGGCTCGGCGCGATCGAAAACCACGTAAACAGTTCACGTTGAGCAAGAAACATGTAAACATCTTTTACTTTCTTTCTTAATTTTAAAACTACCTTTTAAAACTAACTTCCTATTGATTTCTTACTTTTAGTCACTACTAATTATGACAAGAAAAATTTTCGGATAAACAAAACAAGTTTTCTGCTTTAAAACAGATCCGGATTTTCAACTTTTGAAAAATTGCAGTTCGGCCCCTGTACTTTCGGAAATTGCACTTTTAACCCCAAAACTTTTGAAAAGTTACAAAACACCCCAAAACAGTTTTCGGACAGAAGGACCAGAAAATAAAAATTTTGAATCCAGAAAATATTTCGAATTGCAAACTGACCCCTGAAATTTCGGAAATTACAAAATAGCCCATAAATTTTCGAAAATTGCAAAATGGTCCAAAAACCCGTGCGATCAGAATTTCATAATCAGCCCATAAATTTCTAAAATTTCCAGAAACAGAAAATTAATTTTCAGCCCTAATTTTCAAGATTTGCGATTATTGCAAAATAGTCCTGATTTTTCGAAAAACTATAAAAATGCCACAGATCTGAAAAAGCAGTTTTACCCAATTATAGATCCAGTCATAACAAGTAAGAATCAATCGACAGAACATAATTCTAAAGTGTTTTCATACACATAATCAAACATATACGATAAACACATTATGTTCAGGCTTTTACGTATAATAAGTATGGAGTTGGCTCTGATACCACTGTTGGGTTTGTGCCTCGATTGTCAATACAACAGAGTGCGGAATTTAAAATTTTTCAAGACACACCCACAGTCCCATAGATAAAGTCTCCATATTATGTATACGAAAAGCAAGAAACGAACGCAAGCATAAATAAAACATAGGGGGTTAATCGAAATTACCTCACCACAGCTCGGTGGTGGTTACCTCCAGAATGTATCCACACCAACTGGATTGTAGCAACACTTCCAAGTCGTAGGCTAAGAACTGGAACTTGAAAGTTTGTCAACAAAGGTACTTCTGAACTTGATCAGGACTTTGATCTAGGTTCGGGTTTGGAGATCAACTGGAAGAAGACCAAACACGCAGGGCTTATGCGGCTGGATTTGGTTCGGCCAAGCTTGGATCGGCCAGGTTAGGTTCGGCCGAGCTAGGATGGGCGACTAGGGTTAGGGGCGAAATAGTTTGGGGCGGATATGTAATTTCTAAAACTTATTTTCGAAAATCAGATTTTTCTTCTCAAAATCGGTTATAACTTTCTCTCAAAAGTTTTGCAGAGTTTTCTCTCAAAAGTTTTCAGTCTCTCCTTTTGAATGAAGAGAGGAGAAGAAGTATTTATAGGAGAAGAGTCCTACTCCTATAAGATATCTTCTTCCTTGTCTATCAAATCTTTTCTTCCTTATCTAATTAGGAATCTAAGATTTGATATATCTCTTCTTGCTTATCTTCCAAGATTAAAAACTTCCTTTTCCTTATCTTCAAAAAAAATCGCCCCCTATCACTTCTATTTGTGATAATTACAAATCGACCCCTTTGTCATTTAATTGGCTAATCCGAAAAATTCCAATTAAATTTATTCTTCCAACTTAATTAATTAACCACTTTAATTAATTTCATAATTAATCAGATAACCCTTAATTAATTAATTGAACATTAATTAATTAAATATCTAATTAATAATCTCTTACTTGAATTAATGCTTTAATTCAATAACTTTGATTTAACAACTTTAAATCTTTCACATTTCCCTTAATGACTGTCACTGTCCAATTGTATTGTGTGTGACCCTCTGGGTTCACCATCAATTGGCAGTAGGCCCACGACTCTCGTGATTTAATTAACGAGCAATTAAATGCTCCGATCAACTTTAAACTATCTTTAATTGACCACTCCAGAATTAATTTCCTTATTAATTCAGGAGTACCTACACTTCATGGTCGATGTCTAGCCACAAGCCCATGAAGCCCAACTTCAGGTGAATTGATATTTGTGAACCTCACCTATTATAACTGCCATGTACATACGGTCCTTCCATGACTGATTTCCCGACCGAGACCTAGGGTGTGTGAATTGATCGGCACCTCTAATTATCTCGATTCTGTACTTTCTAATTCAGGATAGTAATTCCAGTGTGACTGCTAAATTTGGAAGTCCCTTCCAAATTCGTCACTGACCGTGGCCACGGGTTTCTCGGAACTATTATCGAAGAACGTACAGGAAATTCTCCCACCTTATCAGGATGAGTCGATGGATCCTTTCTTAGTACTAACCACTCGCGTACACTTCCGTACGTACCCAACTTAGGCATGTTATGACCAAGCTAAGTGGCCTATACCTAAATCAAAGTACGCACTTTCATGCACCGAATTCGCCCTAGCACTTCAAGTCTAAGGACTAAATCGTACACTATTATAATCCTTGAGAAACATCCCATCACCGATATGCGACATGCGCTTCCACAATGGGTTTCTCTGTTCGGGTCGTTCGATGCATTCGATCTTCTATCGAACCACCTAGTCATATGCACTGGCCTCAAATGCCTTGTTCATGAAACTACAACAAATTCACTCCATGTGAATCATGCATAATCGTACAAGTCTTGACGATTCATTCGATACCCCGTCTCGATATGAATCTATGACTTGGAACGTTTTCGAGATCACGACCTTTGAGACTGTTTCATGATAAGTGCACTCAGTACTGAAGTGTATAGTCCCATAGTCTATTGTGAACTCAGGATTTCATCCAATCGCTTAGATAGGTTCGCGAGAGATGAAGTTGGCCATTGTTTAATTCACGTACTATGAATAAACGGGCGTATTAATTATAAACCATAAGAAGATAGTCCTCAAACAAGCTAATTTAGATTGGCTTGCCGGGCACTATTCTATCAATCTCCCACTTGCCCTAAAGCCAATCACAACATTTCTAAGACCCATCTATACCAAGATGTCCCTTGAACCATTTGTGAAAGAGCTTCATTAGTGGATCTGTTAAGTTGTCTTGTTGAGATGACGTAGTACTTTTACTCGTCTCAACTACCTATGATTTTTTCAATCATTTGGTTTTGTGTTTAGATTCTTGATGAGATCTCGATTTTCTTTCATTGAGCAATAGCTTTGTTTAAATCGGTTAGGATTATAACAAGCTTTCGTCATGCTAGGTAATTCATCCAATGGATGAATGTTTTCTCATCTAAACACCTTTTGTGTGTGTGCAGCATCACAATGGTGCTTTTATTCTGATTGAGTTGGCAATGGTATACTATTGGAATTTCTTCCAATATACCTCTGCTCCATCGAAACAGAATAAATCATCCACTTTTGACTTTGAAAATCTCGAATTAATAAATCCTTCGAGTTTCAATTCTCCACTATTACCATAGACCAGCAACATATCCTTTAATTATCTTCGAGGATTGCTTTATGGTAGTCCAGTGTCCTTGACTGGAGTTTGACTTATCAGTAGCTCGTGAAATATCAGAGCTTTTGATGAGTCAGGTCATGTACAAGACTTTGCATGCTACATGCAATCCAAACGCTTAAGCATAAGGCTTCTTGAGACAATTTCTT